>OX392474.1:11274604-12509505 GCA_947623365.1 Achlya flavicornis
TAGATGAAAACAAAGATGTCCGCTACCAAGAGGCAGAAATAAAAGATTGTTCATTCCGTTTCTTTCCAATATCAATGCAATATCAAACCGTAAATTGGATAAAATTTGAGAATGCATTAGCATTTAGCAGTAAAGTGAGTCAGTTCAGTTTCCTCATATGTGCTCCAGTAAGTAATTTACGTGGTTGGACGTCGTCGGCTGCGCCCGCGCCGGCGCCTTGCATAAGGTAACAAGCCCCTAAGCTCTTTGCAGATTAAGTACCTACCTACATGCAAATTGCGAAACCATATGCAAGCCTCGTGGAAGGATTTCAAATGAATAGTGCAAGTGTTTGTATTGCGCGTTTAATAAAGCGCGTTAATTACCATCAAATGAAAACATGAGTGTGGTGTACCTACTTTAATGTTAGGAAATGGATTAAACGGATATTACTCAATAGATTTTATGTGACACGTTTTGGTTAGTTATTAGAATAATTTTAATATTATGTAGGTAATTAAATGTTAAATATTTTGCTTGGTACAATGATTGATTTGTAATTTTTTACCCGTAGGTTCCGATATCATTATTGGTACCTAAAAAAATGAATGAGAAGATTTGGATCATCCACTATGCTGGAAGGTGTCCAGTAACAAACTATGATTAAGTAGCTTTTGTTTACCAAATTTTGTACAGGGCAAATAATTATATTACCTACTTGAACATTATAACTGCGCCAAACTTTGCAATAAAGTTTGCAGATGTAGATTGAGCGAAAGATAAGCTTCGTGCGGGCGATTTATCTTGTCACCAAATAGTGGCGTGAACTGGCGTGCCTCTGATTCAGTGGCTCTACGTACCCCGGTGGCGCTCCAAAACCTGATCGCCAAACATGCCTTTGACAGTGTTTGTTTTATTGACTAGTTTTTATGGAGTAGGTAGGTAGGTACTCATGACATAAACCGATAACAAATTTTTACGTAACCGTCTAATCTGGCGCGAGGTTCCCCTAGTTACTTATTGGTTGTATTTATTTTGTGTGCAAGGTCGATTTAATTCATAAAAATAAAATACCAATAATGCTCTTTAGTTAATTAGGCCTTTAAGTGATCGTCACCTTGAGACAACTGTTCTTTAATCCGTTTGATTCTTCCAAAAAGTTAAGTGATTCAAGTGTACCTACGGCCAAGAATGCATTTTATTGACCTACTTCTGTTTCTCCCTCGCTATTCTCAAGGTTTATTTTTATCTCGTTTGAAAGTGTTCTTTCCGAGGTTTTTTAATTTGTTAGGTAAATAACCTTTTCATTTCTCGTACTATGAAAGTAGGCATAAAAGTATCTAAGAAGCGGATTGAAAATATTTTTTTTGACCCTGGGACGGAAAAGTAAAACTAAGTACTAGTTTGTACCTATCTATACTGACTGAGAAATGGCAGAAACCATACTTTACCAAATTTTTGATAACATTAGGAGTAAAACCACAGAGTAAAACACAATAGTGGTTACTTACAGACTTTAATATAACAGGTGGAGATTTCGAGATGGCATATTTTCGAAACCTATGTTCGGTTAGTCATGCCTCAGAGTAGATAAATACTACGTACAAGTCATGCTGAACAACTTTTACTATGGGACCAATAGTAAAATCTCAAAAAAAAAAAAATTACTTCTCATAATAAATGTCAACCTTGCTCGATCATAATGTACCTATGAAAAGTAAAAAAAAAACTTAGTAAAAGTTGTTCAGCATGACTAACCCAACATAGGCATCTCGAAATCTCCACCCAGTATACCTATTATAATAAGATTTAACAGTTTTTTTTATACCACTTTAAGGTGGCAAACATGCATACGGCCCGCCTGATGGTAAGCGGTTACCGTAGCCTAAGGATGCTTGCAACACTAGGGGTATCATGCGCGCGTTGCCGACCCTGCAGAAATCTCTTCACACCCCTTTTGAAGAACCCCATGCTGTACTCCATTGGGAAAACCAAGGCGGGGAGCTCATTCCACAGTCTGATTCGCATCCGCGGAAGGAAGCTCCTTTGAGCCCGCACAGTACGAAATAATTCTGGTTTCAATGTGTGAGGATGGACTACCCGTTGATGGCGAGAGTTGCGATAGTGGAAGGTAGCCGTGGGCATCAATCATACAGAACACTGTCTGTTGTACAAGCGGTAGAACACACATAAGGAGGCAAAGTCTCTCCTCAGACTGAGGGGCTCTAAACCGCTTGTGAGCTCGGGATCGTCGACAATTCTGATGGCACGTCGTTGAACTGAGTCTAAAGGATCAAGCTGGTATCCAGATGCCCCCGCCCATAGATGACAGCAGTACTCCATATGAGGCCGGACTTGCGGAAAATTATATGTGATTTAAGATCCCGATTAAAAGGCGATGACGGTGACGGCAAAAAAAAATAAAAACTGGTTGGCTCTATGGATCATAAAAAATTAAAATACCTAGGTAGTTGCACGTAAAACAAAACGCGGGAAAGCGAGTTTACTGCAATTTGGGAAGAACCTAATGAATATTTTATGCATATTTTGCTATTATTGCTACAATCACATCCTCGAACTATTGGTCAAAATATCTCATGTGGGATATATGCCTTTCACTTGATGAACAATCTACTAATATGGTTCACCAACTACGTAATATCCATATAAAGTTACATGTTCTATCTATTTTACAAAGATTTTCATACGGCATTTTGCTATTTTACTACGAGTAAAAACCTATACAAATGAGTATTACTACCTATATATGTACACCCGGCTAATGCTGTACAAGAATAAGTTTCTTCTATAACAAAGATATTTTCATCGAGTACCTATAACTCAATGAGACCGATTTATGAAACGAATATTTGTGTGATTAGCGCACCGCGGCAGCGTCGTGATTCTGTTCAATTGTAATTAAACAATGCTGACATTCCGCCATTTATCTTTGAGCTGAATTTGAAATTGGCATATTTCTCTGCATGGTCTGATAAGCGCATAATTCCTACAAGTATCGTGGGGCAAAATTAGGTATAGGTACCTATATTAATAATAAATGTTACTAAAAACTTTTAGATTTGTTTTATTTACTCAGATGAAACTTAGGTGTACCTAGTAGCCGGTATAGTAGTGATAAAGTAGCTACAAAAATAAATAAATATCCTGGAAAAATATCTTTATAAAATTTCTATATAAGCTCTTAATCGGCTCCCACGCGGGACTTACGGGACAACATAAATTTTACGCTACCTAATCTAGATTTATTTTCGATACAATGATAACTTTAAACATAGCCCAGACCATTTGTCCTAGAAACATGCTCGTTTAGGTAGTGTCACTGGCAAGAATAGGTATGCGAATGTATTTTCTGGTTCTCCGTGGGAAATACTAAAAAAGCTTTTGTAAAAAATTGGAGCGTTGCTTAAACTAACCTGTTAACTCAACAATAATGAAAGCTCAGTTAATTGAGATCACTTATAAGATAATACAATCAAAATCGAAACGTTATTTATTCGGTTTAGGCCCTGATAAGGCACTTATGAACGTTACAGTTGACTCTACCACCGGTTTGGCATACACACACTCCGGCAAGAAACTCAGTAAGGCATTTTTCATCCCTATCACTTAGCATTACCTTGTGGTACTTAGTATCCAAACCAACTCATTAGGGATATACACATTACCACATGACTTTTGTATAACACTATCATTTGTACTACTTTATTCAAATGTCAGGCTACTAGACACTATAATAGTTTCATAGTGGCGTTTTAGAATTACAAATTCATATAAACCGAGCGTGGTTGCATTTTAGCAATTAGACATTACTTGTAGAATCGAACTAAATCGAGATAAGAATCTTTTAGATGATTGGCTATTCGACATTTTTAGTGCTCACATTTGTCGAAATTCCTCCTAATTTTATTCATTGAGCTCATAAATTGTAAAAAGTACTTATTACGAAAAACCAATCCTCTAAAAGATTTTTAATTAGATTGACCTCGATTCTACAAGTAGGTATCAATCTAAGTAATTCATTTATTCGTTATTTGCTTTTGGGCATTCATTTATAATCATGTAAATGTTTATCTATACAGACCCACGTATATAATGTATTATAGCTGTCTAAGGTGCTAACAATTTTTATCCGTGTGTCCTAACTGGATTGTAAACGTTTTGAGAATGAGCCGCACCTGAATACGGGTGCATAAACAATAGAATCGATTAAATTCATGATTGGACCTCATGTTTATGGAGGTATCTTGATACATTTAATAATTAAAATGAAATAAAATACCTAATAAGATTTATGACATTATTATCACCACTTCTGTTTTTTTTTTATTATTTACAATCCTATAAATATATTCACTCTTAGTATTGAGGTTGAATAGCATCGATTAATATATTGAAATAGTAGGTAGTACAAATATTTGAAGGAGTGACCAACAGACCAGTGGCTGTAACCAGCTGTAACCTTTTGCTAAGTTCTTTGTAGAGAACATAGACATAATGCTCCATTGAAGGTGTAGCGACAATAAATATTTCAATAAAATAAAAATGATTTTACTATAATCCAAGTACCTATTATTCTTTATTAAGGTATTTAATTGATTCCTCACTTGATTGATTGCTCACTTTAAGGCCTTTGCTTGGGGCGGCGTCGTGTGACGGGTCGCTCACTTCCCTCCAATATGGCGAGGAGGGCGATGGCTGCCACACGCGTCATACTTGTGAACAGGTGCTGCTTGTGGGGGCTGGTCTGCTTAAGTTTGCTATTTATTTACTTATTAAATATTTTTTCAGTCTACCTTGTAATTTTGCCGGGGCACGCAATTGTTTTCAGTGCGATTAGAATGTAAATATTATGTAATTAATCTAAGCCTGTTTTGAAAAGAGTAATTGCTGAGTTTATTGCCGGCTCTTCTCAGCAAATGCAACCTTCCGAACCGGTATTAGAGTATTAGAGTCAGACTTTTCATAAGTGCCTGCGAAGGTCTATTTGAATAAATGATTTTGAATTTTGAATTTTTTGAATTTTGAATTTTGATTGTAAACAACCTCATGGAATGTGCCAACATAAACAATCATAAAACGAAGGTATTCCAAGATCCTGATCGCACCGAAGATTGTAGAAACAACTTAACACAGTTTGCAAATTCAGACCATTCATATTCATAGTTCAGATTCAAGACTATCTGCAGCGTTCTACAAATTAGGTAACGATAGATACTACTGTATCTATCTACCTACAGGTAACGATATATAAATCTTCAAGGCAATCGTTAATTAAAATTTCACCAGCAGCCATGACAGATAAGTTACAGATCACATAAAACTGTATCTTTATTATATATCAAAGTTTATGTAACTTGCTCTGTCGACTGTCGATATCGCAAGGATCTGTGGTATCTTGAACGCTGGATCGCAGTTTGGACGTGTCTCTGATGGCGATTAAGTAACTATCGGATTGAGATCTACAGGTCGTGACCTATTTACGAAGCTTATTCGCTGTTCTAAATCCGCTAAGACAATTGTGATACATAATGCCGTTTTAAGGTTGGAGTTCAACTAAACTGCTATCTATGAGTAGGCAATATAAAAGAAAAGGTGATTCAGTGACTGTCATATCAACGCCCAAACCGCTTATGCTAGAAACGTATGGAGATTTCTCAACTACAGACTATAAGGCATGTAATAAAAATACTGCTAAAGCATAAAGTATTAGTGAAAAGAAAAAATAATCTCTATATTTTAATCTGCCTCAGCTATACTGACGGAACAACTTACAAGGTATCCCGAATGCGCTGGTTGTGTTGTGGATGACTGGGAACAGGGAATTACATTATCTAGTACCTACTGGACTACAAAAGGCCAATGATAAAAACGATGTCACCGAAAGAAAAGAAAAAAAAAGAAGTTAGCCTGCCATAGAATTATAGTCTGTTAGATACCGCATGTTCATAATCGAGCGTGCCATGTTTATCCTAGCTACGGTGAAACTATGCATCCCCATTGACTTCGCAAACATTTGCGACATTTGCGATATCTAGCCTTCTCTATCTGTGGCCACGTCTCAGTTTACCTTCATAAATCATGCGAGCATTTTGCCAAACTCAGATTAATTGGTCATTTTAAAACAGAAACAATGATTATAGTGCGAGTGCGATTTGTTAGCGTAAAATGCAGCAGTGAATGAGCTGTTTTGCCATTTGATTCTGTTTACGACAATTTATCGAAAACAAATTTATACCTACCAAAAATTGGCATACCGGGTGGAGATTTCGAAACCTAGTTGGGTTAGTCATGATAAAGAAACACTGAAATCTCCAAAACAAATATTTTTTTGACAAAATTTCTGCTCCGATAGATACGCATCATGTTCTAGCCGCATCAAAGAAAAGAAATATAAATAATTGACAGATTTTTTTATAAAAAATGGCTACCCTACTCGTTAGCTCGTAGAATAAGGCACAGCTGTTTGTTATATCTATTTAAATTATACACATCATACATAAGCGTGTATTTGGAATGACAATGTTGTGCAAAGAAGATTATGCCAAGTTGTTATCGATTATCTTGTTCACGACTCTAGCTACTACAGTAGTTGCAATGAAAAAGATACATAAATATGTATAATGTAGATACGACTTTGTATTTATCATGGTTTCTTTTAGAACTTCGTTAGTTTCAGTTTTAAGGCATATAAGAAAAGTTTCATGCGTGTATTCATTTTAACGTTATGGTGCGTCCACGCTACGCGAAGCGAGCACGGTGCTCGGTTCGCGTAGCATCGACGGACCATTGATTGGATTCCGGATTGATGGATTGGATTGATAATATATAATATTGATAATTGATAAGGAACCAAGACTTTTTTATTTTCAAAAACAGAATTAATACCAATACCATACAAAGTAATCCATTGTCTCATGCGCGAATCACTAAATTGATGTAATAGAATATCCCTAAGTCATCAAAAATGGGCCATTAATGGGCAAAGTCCTTCAAATAAAATAAATTGGAAAATGTTCCCAGGAACGATAAGCAAACAGTATTCATTACAAGGACAGAGATCTAATGCTGCCTTTAGATTAATATGATTGATAATAAACATTATGCGTTACTCACTTGCTATTGAAAAGAACTACGCAATGGGATTGTTCTGCGCTGACATAGACGATTAACGAGACTCATTAATTAATGCTCATTAACATAATGTTTATAAAGCAAACCGCTTGTTTTAATTAATATGAATAAGTTTTACCGTTTGTTAACGATTCCCACGATGTAAACGATGTCCACAAATCGAAAACGTTTGTTTTTAAAATAATATTATCGCATCATTAATTGTACCGAAAACCTTTATTTTATTAACCTTTTGACCGCTAGAGACGTATTTATATCGAATTAAAAAAAGGAGGAGGTTCTAAATTCATTTGTTTTCTATTTTTGTTACCTCAACTCCGTCATTTATTTACCGATTTGGAAAATTCTTTTTTTGTCTGGAATGGTACACTTCCCGTTTGGTCCCATTGTCATAAGATAAATAAATATCTTGGGATAAATATACTTCTTAGTGTACTTTGAAGTCGGTTTAAGCTTTTGTAAAACAGTCCAATTATTTTTTTATTTATTATGTTTGTTATCTCATAACTCCGTCATTTATTAACCGAAATTCTTTTTTTTGTTTGGAAGGGGAAACTTCCCGGTTGGTCTCATTGTCATCAGATAAGGATTTAATTATTTCTTAGTGTACTTTGAAGTCGGTTTGAGTTTTTTTTAAAACAGTTAAATTATTCAGACAAAGGTTTTCGAGCCCATAATTCCGCCTACGTCAGATTTACACCACAAATACCTTGGTCAGTAAATTTCGCTTTATTCATTCTTAAAAATCTGCCCACAAATAGTGAACATCACAAGAAGAAACAACTATTAACACCATGAACTATGCACTGGCTAAAAAACTTACTGATTATATTGTTGTTTTGGACTTGTGTATTGCACAAGCCAATTTTTTCAAGTGAAAGGGTTAACAAAAGCGAACAAAGAGGTAATCAATGGCAGACAACGCAGGTTGAAAACAGATCTTGAGAAATACCATTTCCTTTATAGACTTTTTGATTGATCACTTACTAAGGTTCGATTATGATCAAAAACAAGCCTAACTTTATTTAAATACAATGTTTAACTAGCTCAGTCTGAAAAAAAAAATCGTACAGAATTTAACTATTTTCACTATTTCTTTTATAACATGTCCAAATTATATTCGTGAAAGTAAATACATTTTGGTGTAAAAATAATACGTCAGGTATGTACTTCATCATAAATAATCATCATCATCATATAATGTCGCACTGCTGAGCACAGCCTCCTTTCACAAATCAGGGTGAAAGGGAACATATACATACATATATGTACTTATGTCATGATTATTATAATATCCCCGTACATTGATATAATCTTTTCTGGTCTAAATCTAGGTCTAGAATATCTTGTCTTGTACTCTTAGAACTAGTCAACGGACGTAACGATATTGCGGCTATGCTTTGGTTATGTGCTTTGAGAAATCCAAATTGTAGGTATCAAGTCCACGTTATTAGTTATTTCCATAAATGTAAAGGCACATTTATATAACTGTATTTACATGATTTTGCGCTCAAATTGTATCGATTTGAAATCGCTAATATAATGGTGCGTCCATGCTTGGCGAACCGAGCACGAGCCGAGCCACGAACGAGCACACTGCGAGCACGATTCGCGTAGCGTGGACGGGCTTGCGAGCCTCGAACGAGCGCGATTGTCAGTTTTTTCACGAACGGGATTCGCATCGTGCTCGTTGTAGGTTCGTTCGTGGCTCGGCTCGTGCTCGATTCGCGTAGCATGGACGCACCATAATATTCGGCCATAGGCTGTGGTTGTTGGCTACAGCGCGTGCGTTGGACTGCAATGAATCGACACGTTTTTCTTTTAACTATACCAAAAACTCTGTTGAGTTTCTAGTAATTTTTGACCGAGCGAGCGAAGCGTCTCCGTTTCAGCATGGACAAAATGCTTTCATTTGTCTTTCAAGATGTCCGGCTGTTCTCCTAAGGTCGGATTATCTTGTTTGTGAGCAGGTTCGGTAATAATGTGTTTTTTTTTTGTCGTTGGTTTTTTTTCAAAATGGCTATCATTGGAGTCATTTTGTAAAAACCATCCAAAATCTGAATGGACGAAACAGTGACATATAATTATCGAGACTCGCGAGTCACTCGCGAGATCTCACAGAGCCACTATAGTCATAGTCGGCATACTAACTATTGTCAACCACAACTACCAAGTGAGTTCGGAAAGGCTCCTTCTTCTTGCCTATTGATCCGATCACATCTAGGCCTTTCCCAAAGTTTTTCTTGTCGATGTCAACTTCCTAGATGGTTGCCAAACTAACAACTCTTCGGTCTTCCGTTCTAACTACTTATTCTGTTTTACCTGAAACCATATCCTAATGGATTATATCTTATGTTATTTTCGTGCAAACATGTCAATTATTAAAAAATAATTCAATTGCGGAAAAGGACTAAATAGAGATAGTAAATCAAATGGGTTCGATTAAGATTTGATTGCTCGCATGGACGAGTTGTTATGTAATACAGGCGAATTGTGGACAAGTATTGGATAATAAATTTTATAAATTACCATAGCAGATATTTGTATCGCAATGTTGATTACATTCTATGATTTAAATTATACCTACGTAGATTCATTTTATTATTATTTACATTATACTAATATATTTGATAGTTAAATGCAAATTTATTCACCGCAGAAACCAATACATCATGCAAATACAATGAAATCGTGCATAAGTTCGTAAATATTTATCGAGGTTTCAGCATCAGAATGTCACGGACCCCCGCTCCGTGACACTGAAAATCAGTGAAGGAATTGACTTCTGGCCGGTTCCAGCTCAGCAAAACGTTGAGCTGTAAGCCTCCTTTATTAGAAATACAGTTTCCCAAACCAATTTTTTTTTGGTTTATTTTGTTTTTATAATAAAGATTTTGTTTGTTTGTTTGTAGATTTAAGTGCCATAATCTTTCTTTTCTATTATTATTTTGTTTATTTTTCTTTCTATACCTTTCTTTCCTTTTTCCTGTCTTTTCTTTCTTTTCTGTCAGACATCTTTTTAATTAATTATTTATACCTATATCGCTTATCCCTATAAGTTCTAAATATTAAAGTTCAAATATTTATACCCATTATTTTTATTCGGTAAAGTGTTTCATTTGAAATCAATCGGTATCTAAATGATGATAACCCAGAGATAGGTGTGCAGTTTGGTACTTTTCTCACATCACTGACTGTCGCAACCCGAGATTGTACAAGAGTCGTAACAACAACTGGAGCATTGCAAATTTAACGCAAATATCTGATGTAAGCAATTAAATAAATAAAGCTGTATGTTACAGTTAGCTCACATAACGAACATTCGGACATACCAACCTACTAATATGTTATCACGCATAATTTCTCAAATCCTGTTATAATTATGTAGTTGCTGAAAACTGCAATAATTAATTAAAGGTTTTTTTATTTATGTTCTATTTCATGCCAGAAGCTGACAAGCAGACATATACCGTCGCCTATTACAACGTGTTCCTTTTGATATCGCATGTCTCTAGGCCCTAGAGTCTATGCGACCCTGTCAAAGAATCAACGAGCATTTGATTTATTTTGAAATTATAAATTATTTCAGTGAGGTAGAGCGTAGCGTTTATTCGCTCAAAGAACATCTCGACTGGGGAAGTAGTAAAGGTCGAGACCTTACAGAATACCGCAGCCAAATAACTTTTTGTTGTGTAAAGTTGTGTCCTGCGCGCGAGTAAGGTTGCTAGAGCTCTCTGGGTAGGGGTGAAAGGTCGGTAACGTGTGAGCGATGCTTCGTGTGTTGCAAGCGTCCATATGGCTACGGTAACCGCTTACCATCAGGCGGGCCGTATGTTTGTTTACCGATTTAGTCGTATAGAAAAAAAACCTTTTTCATACATAATAATTCGACAAAGTCACGATTAATTACGTAAAACCGCATATCCAATTTTTTTGTGTAAAACACCCTTATAGCGCAACAAACTTATGACCCGGTGGCCAAAAGAGGAACTAACGACGCCAGTTTGAAATGTCAATCTGCCTTTGGTTGTTTGATCCACCAAATGCGATAACAGCGCCACTCTCACCACATCACACATATTTCATATGACAAAATGAGATGAATGATGGTTTGATTGAATGAAAACTCGTACATATCAATGAAACTTAGTTGCGCTATCCCGCTACTTTACTACACTACTTACTGCGTAAGTTTGGCAACATTCGCAAAATAAAGATTCTTCGTACCAATTACTGTTATCTTCGAATCTTGCGGTATTTATGTTTATAATCTTGTTTATTTGGAACAAAAATACCTAAGTACCATGTTTCTTCAAGTGCCAAGAATAAAAAAAAACAAAACGAAATATCGCCTGAATATACCTGATATTGAAAAATATTGTTTATTAGTTAATTGGTATCTTGATTAATAAAATACCGTTGCCCCATCTAGTTTCAATATTTTGAACTAAGCGAGGTGAAGTAGAGATACATTTGAAAGTAAGTCCTATTGTAGCGTAGATATTCATGATATATATGAAGTTCAATATGAAAATCATAGATGTAGTCGCTACCAGACAAATTCCTTATCCATTATATGCATATTATGGTGCGTCTACGCTATGCGAACCGAGCACGAGCCGAGCCACTCTTCGTTTGTCGTTCGCGATGCAAGTGCGGACGTACAACGAGCTTACAACCCGAGCGCGACGGAATCCTTGTGTTCGTCAAATAACTGCCTTCAGTTGAGCGCGAGCCGAACGCTCGTTCGAGGCTCACAAGTCTGTCTACGCTACGCGAATTCGTGCTCCACGTGTGCTCGGCTCGTGCTTGCTTCGCCTAGCGTTGACGCACCTTTATATTCCATCCATCCAGTGTTTTTTTTCCTAATGTTATTCATACTTTTTTGTGTCATTTGATGATTAGGCAATAATCCAAACTACGTAAAACCAAAGTGATTTTATGATCGGTCTGCGCTGATAGTAAACGTTTCATGTCTTGATAAAGTAGGTTGCAATACCATTTGTATTGTAATGAACTGACATAAATCCAAGTTTTTTTTATTAGCCATTGCATTTATATACTTGAATTTAGCATATGCTATCAACAATTTTAATTGACAAGGACCTTTGTCGATGTAAGTACATCCGCCGACAAGCACATTGTTTCACTTATCAGATGAGCTGATCCTATAAAAAGGAGTTCGGTCAGTCTTGGCCCTTCAATACAGTAGTTTAGTTTATTGACGTCTTTATTTCTTAGTTCTTGATATGGATTTTGTGTATTTAAAGGCATGTATCATTAAAAATACTAAGTATACTACTTATATGCATATAGACAGAACTGTGAAAAGAAGAGATAGAGAGTATACTTCAATCTCACGAGACACATTACTCTTTGCAGATAGTACTGTTAGTGAACGGATGGATATTCGCTGTTGGCTCTCCTGTGGCGATGGTGCAACACGCCACATCTTCGCAGAGCATAGTTTTCCATCAAGCTCCATCCTCGTCTGCACCCCCAGTTAAATGTAATAATCCCATATTCTTAAATATCCTATAATCTTATTTTTTTCTAGTTCTTTTGATGGCTTTTATCTCAATGCTTTATAGCATGGGGTTCTTCGAAAGGGGTGTGATGAGATTTCTGCAGGGTCGGCAACGCGCGAGTGACACTCCTGGTGTTGCAAGCGTCCATAGGCTACGGTAACCGCTTACGGTTCAAACTTCCTTTGTTTATGATTGTAATTAAAATATTATTCCGATTTCAGCTCCATCACCCGTTGCTCAATACAGTGAAACTCAGGTGAGCACTCTGTTATTTCGTTAAGAAATCAAATACACGCCTTGTAGATATTTTTTTCATTGTTGTTTAGTAATTTGTGACCCCAAAAGTTTATGTACAGTCGAGGACATAAATATGTATACACTTTTTGAAATTCAAAAGCGATTTTCTCGCATTTTTAACATTCAAGTGTTAAAATATTACAAAATTCATAATAGTATATGTTAGAAGATTCTGCCTGCAAAATATCTCATAATTTCAATCAGTAGTTTTAGAGGAAACCGTTGTTGAATTTTACTAAGTGTATACATATTTATGTCCTCGACTGTACGATAGCTAATTATTAAGGAATTAAATTATTCAACGATATCGATTTAAGTGTCAATATTAAATCTTTTCAGCCGAAATATGAATTCAAGTACGAAGTATCAGATCATGAAACTGGTGACAGGAAGAGTCACTGGGAGACCAGAGAGGGAGACAATGTGCGTGGAGCGTATACACTCTACGAGCCTGATGGAGCCTTGCGTACTGTGGAGTATTCCGCTGATGCTGTTCACGGGTAAGTTCCTCATCTGAGACAGAGATCTAATTCAGTGGAAATTATGAGAAAATACGGTATAAATATATTGGAGTTTACTAGTCGATCAGTCGTTTCCGACTAACTATTCAATAAAAGAGTTCACACATATATTTTTATAATATAATAGATTCCTCCCTTAGAGAGGAACGTGCACATTTCTCATTTGTTTCTTTTAAGTGTATTCAGTCATGTTTGTTTTTTATTTTCCACTTTTTTGTAAGTTTCTCTTTATGTTTGTCACAGTCGAAAATCCCCTCTCGCAAAGGTACTTCGTACGAAATGCTATTGAAAATAAGTTATTTTTAATTTATGAAATAACCTAGGTTTTATTGATAACAAGTTACCTACCTAACCTAACCTAAAGTTGTTAATTGTGTAGATTTCTTTTTTTAAACGACTTACTCGAAAATGCCCTTGTTGGTTGATTGTACTAACTGATAAATCATTAATGGATATTAATCAATGCAGAACATGCAAGCTTTAGTATTCGTTTTCCCGATGGTGCTGCTCGATTGACCAACAGTTATCTTACTGAAATTGCCAATAAAATAATATTTTACGTAACACATAAAACGTATTAATTGACTGGAGCGAAGACTATGGATACATAGGTCTAGATTATGAGGCGGCGATTTGTTGGCAGTGGGAATAGCGTAAAATGCTAAATGACACCGCGCTTTGTCCCGTCCGCTGCTGGCACAGTGACTTGTCTCCTCGTCAAACGCTTTTCAAGAAGGGTGTAGGGATCCCAGGGTCGGCAACGCAGTGAATTCCACTTATTATTTCCTATATTTTGTTTCTGTATTGAAATATTTCATTCCTTTGAACTTACTATATGTAGGGAATAGGACGGTTGCAATATTAGTGATCTTTTGTATTTCTGTTTACTAAAAGTAAGTAATAAGAATTAATTTACTCAGCTTTACTTCTCTCCCTCAGGTTTAATGCTGTTGTAAGAACAAATGTTCCAACAAAACATCAGTTGCCTGGACACGGATCTAATTACAGAGATGGGTTGTCCAACAGTATTCATGATCACTCCCCTGCCCATGGTTACACATCTGATAAGAGCATATTCTCAAGTTCAAGCCAGGGAGGTGACACTGAGCATTCAGGAAGACCTAATTTCTCTGGCAATGTGGGGTTTAGTGTTAATCATGGACCGAAAACTGTCGATGCTTCCGATAAATTATATTAAGAAATATGAAACTGGAATTCTTACATAGTTACTTTTGAACCTCCGACATATTTAGATAATATCACAAGGCATAGCAGATTATAGTATTGGATTGTTGGTTTAGGCTTTATTCTTTTAGTTTTGTTGTATTATACTATAATTAAATAATTAGAACATGTTTTTCAATGTAATGAAACTTACATTTATTATCGAGTTCATAAATAAAATATGATTTGCATATCGTTTTTTTATTCGTTAGCGCTAACGAAAATTGCGAGATAAACATTTTACAAGTAGGACATTTATATATTGTCGATCTTGATGTATTTTGGGTTTTGCAGTAGTTCAGTCTAATGATGACGAGCTTCGTGATGGCGATGATGATGATCATCATGATGGTTACGATGTTGATTGTCATGGTGGTCATTATGGTGACGATGGTGATTGTCATGGTGGTCATCATGGTGACGATGGTAGTGTTGTGGGTGGTGATGAACAGTCTTATGGTGAACGACAGCCTTGAAACTGTAATACAGAAATTTGTTTTAATATTAAGATGTAAACATAATATACTTTTTTAAGCAAGTAAAGCACTTCTTCTTTTTAATTCAGATAAGAATATCAATATCTTGTGTATAAAATTATCTGGAGCTACTGACCATAGTGACCATACGATAGAGCCATCATATAATTCAATTGACTTCACTTCTCAGTCCCACATTTCTGGACTCTCTTCTATCATCATCATATAACTGTCCTTTTCTCGACTATTTTGGGTCAGTGCGATATGTAAGCTTCTTCAATTCGAGCTTTCTATCTGTTCTGTCATATCAGCATTCACTTTTTTCTTACATATATCATATTTCATGAATAAGGATTAGATGTCTTACCCTTTGTGATCATCAGCCGAGTAATGAACACTGCGCTCATTGCCATCGGGCTCCACGAGGAAGTAGTTTCCCTTTACGTGGTCACCTTCTCGCGTCTCTTCCTGAGCTTTGTGGTCACCGGTGTGGGGATCGTGTACAGAGTATGAGAATTTGTAAGAGGGATGCGACCATTTCTGAAATGATAAGTGTTTATTAGTAATCAAGAGCTAAACTGATGATGTAAAATATCTGATCTGATACTGATCGTAGCAGTGATGATGTGCTTAGAACACTAAAGAACTATAAAAAAGGTGATTTAAAATGTGACTCACGTGGTCGTGTCCATGTTTATCGTGACGATCCTTGTGGTCATTGTGGTGTTCATGGTGATGGTCATAACGGTCTTCCCGAGCTTGGTGTGAAGTGGCCACTCGGGTCGCTTCTGCACCAATTACAAGTAGGCAGAGAGCAGCAGCCTTCAATATTAAATTCAAATCAAATCAAAATGAAAAAATTATATAATTTATTCAGTTTAGGCCCTGATAAGGGCACTATTAACGTTAAAGTCGACTCTACTGCGCAAAGAAACTTCGGAAGGAAACTCAGTAGGTAAGGCATGTTTTGTGGATTTTCCCATTATTTTGATCTTCATAAGTGCCCTACTAGAGCCTAAATTAATAAATGGCTTTGACTTTGATTTATTATATTAGAAAGATCATTATTATAGATATTCGATACTACTATATTATTACATTATATTCGATACTTCGATAGAGATCCCATTATGAATGACAAAATTATTTTAGTTTGTTATATATAGAATCAGTACCATTATCGTACTTATACGTCGTTTTTGATGAATTTGAATCTACTGAGTGATATGACTCACCTGGAACAACATTTTTATTGTCTACTCGACTTCAACTATGATCAAAATACGAGACGTACAGTTTATATAGTTACGAAACAATGCGCGTGTTAATACGGAGGAAGATAGTTTAACGACAACACGTCAAACCCTACCCAATTAATATACCTTAATTTGGGAAACTTCCGTTTGTTTTTACGATCCAAGGGCGGAACTTAAGAATCTAAACACTTTGATTTTGACTAATCAACATCTTTATTAGTGATTATGCACTTAGATTATACGCAATTATAGTTAGATTATGAAAATCGTCTTATTAGTTAATCATCACTATCTTAGTTTTTGTTTCAATGTTTTGTGCGCTGCCCATTGCTGCTACGTTAACAAGATTGTGATTGGTAGAAATAAGTTTAATGTTGTTTCAAAATTATTTCAACAATTTCAGAAAAATCTTCTTTCCAATTTTTGTTATTTTATAATGTCAAATCCACATTTAGTAGGTACTTCCTGCTGCATATTTTAAAAGACGGCATTTTTGGGTAGGTACAGTCGAGGACATAAATATGTATACACTTAGTAAAATTCAACAACGGTTTCCTCTTAAACTACTGATTGAAATTATGAGATATTATAAAGGCAGAATCTTCTAACATATACTATTATAATTTGTGTAATAGTTTAACACTTAAATGTTAAACATGCGAGAAAATTGCTTTTGAATTTCAAAAAGTGTATACATATTTATGTCCTCGACTGTACATCGTCATTAGTACTGCTTATTTAAAAGATTGCAAAAGCAAAAAGTTGTAACAAAAAAATTTAACCGCCTTCAAAGTAGGACTAAAATGTATGAAATAATTCTTATCTGACACTGTTTTGAAGTCAGTGAAAAAGCAGACGTCATAGAAATAACAATGTTATTTCTATGGCAGGAGTGTTCTCTATGCGTGTTCTATAGAAAATATTTCGCTGACTTCAAAACAGGGTAAGATAAGAATTATTTCATACTTTTTAGGGTAATTTGCAAGCGGCATTTTTTATTTTAAGTTTTTAGTTTTCATTTTTTCACAGACCGAGGATGTGCATATCATTGTTAAATTGTCGACAATCAATACATAGTATAAAATGAAGTCGCTTTCCGCGTCTGTCTGTCTGTTTGTCCGCTAACTCTTTCTAAACCACGCAATGGATTTTGATGCGGTTTTCACTATCACTTAGATAATTTTTCCAGGAAGGTTTATAAATATAAATATACATGCATGTTATGTTTCTGTATATACTACAGATATAACATATATCAAGATAGCTACTGTAAAACGTTGAGGAGTTCCCTTGAATGTCCTTCGTCTTCATCATCAGACAGTCACAATCCATCTAGGTGTATTTGATATTTTTTTAATACTTCTATGGTAGCAAACAAGCTTACCTTACATACAGGGTCGGCAACGCGCGAGTGATACCCCCGGTGTTGCTAGCGTCCATAGGCTACGGTAACTGCTTACCATCAGGCGGGCCGTATGCTTGTTTGCCACCTTAGTTGTATAAAAAAAAAACCTTATGATAAGCGGTCACCATAGCTTAATAGACGCTTGCAACAACGGGGTATCAAACTCGCGTTGCCGACCCTGCAAAAGTCTCTTCACACCGTTCTTCAAGCGGAGTTGAATGATGTCACTATGGTTGCCGATAGCGGAAGACACAAAGCGCAGTACCATCTAGTAAACTGCATACTTCCAGCAAAGTGCCTTCTCACATGGAGCTCTGGCAACCTGATAATTTCTTTAACAGTTTTAAGAAGCGACCGATAAATTTTAGTATTATTATGTTTTAATAGTTTGTATATTTACTTTTTTTGAGGTTCGATGGCTTTGTCTGCATTTCTGTTTGTCTGCCTCCGAAATGTTTCAAGATATTCAATAAAGGCTATACCTACCCGTATAATTATAGCCTTTATTGAATATCTTGAATGATATTCTCTTCCTTGAGATATATTATATACGGGACCACTATTACAGCTAGAGGCTTCGGTTTTCATCTAAATGTATAAGGGAAGGCAGGCTTAGGTGGTTTCCTTCTCCTCGCTATAGAGTTCTAGTTACTTAACTGAACACCTCCTACATCTAAGGTGTATCAACCAAGTCGATGGTGAATGGTTGGTAGCCAGCCAAGTTGTGCTAGATTACCTCCTTTTTTCAATCACCACCGAAATATTCGCTTAGGAACCGCTGCAAACATCACCACAATACCTAGAGCTTTTCTGGCCTTGGTATACATTTATTGTAAATTATTTCTTAGGGTCATTATGTTAAATAACTAAAAAGTTGAACGATCTTTATCTGCTTCCATTTAATTTGTTGTCAGAAAATTTAAAGCGGTTGACTGTAAGAAAAATACAAGGAAACAAATTTTACTAATAAAATATAAATACTATACACATAACATACAATAACGTTACAAAAAACTTTATTTTCTTAATTATATCCCTTATAAGGACGATGTTTCTCAGATTGCTCGTGACGATGCCTTTCCTGGTTCTCAGCCAAAGCTTTGAGACGAAGATGTTCAAGTAGACTGTCGAAGTCTGAGAATTCTTTGTGTTCATCGGTACGAATACCCTTGGGTAAGATAAGATATTGGCCTCCAGGACCGCGAGTGTAGTCCCTTCCACCTGTCTTCAAGTATCTGTAGTCGAGAACTCGAATTGGCTGGTAGTAGTCGGGGCTGTACACGTCTTGGATGATCCTGTAATCAAATGGTTTTTGAGTCACGGTGCTACTGTTATATTAATAAGCCAATTAATTCATGGTATCAAACTAACTAGTTTACAAAAAAAAAAATACACATCCTTCAAGGTGATTTTATTGATTATTATTTACCAACCTAACCACAAACAGTAGATATTTTGAAGAAACGTCACAACTAACTATATCATACAAAATATGTATAACGTTTTTATTAGTATATCGTAAGGCGGAGTAACAGACAGAAGAACCACCTGATATCTAAGTGCAACGTAAGAACACCGCGGCACCGTTAGGTCTAGTAGGTTACCGTTTTGAGTTTTAATAAGTCCCTATTCATACAACTTACTTATCTTGACGGGCTATATCTGGAACACGTGTCTGTAAAAAAAACGGTCATCATTAAAATTGTAATTTTCATTTGTTTTTATCGAAGATTTATCGAACGTTACATATGATTTCATCTATATTTTTAAACTAATGATGACTAATACGAACAAAATACAATCTATATAGATAATTTTCTTGATCCTGCCACTACTACTGATTAACAGCAGATCATATCTTACATTATGTGTTGGGATTGTCCTATAAATAACGGGTCCTTGATATTCGTGTTCATGGTCCTCGTGTCCTCGTTCATTTTTGCGATTATCATGCCTATCTCGCATACGATGGTCGCGGCGATCTTCTATGTAATTTATACGACTTTCTTCAACGTGATTTTCAATTTCAGGAGTATTCTCTACATCTGCTTCTTTTTGTAAGTCGATCTGTGCCGCAGAGAGCGAAACAAGGACCGCAAGAACTAGCAACTGTGGAAAA
Source organism: Achlya flavicornis (assembly GCA_947623365.1). Lineage (NCBI taxonomy): Eukaryota > Metazoa > Arthropoda > Insecta > Lepidoptera > Drepanidae > Achlya > Achlya flavicornis. Next base: position 11,294,562 of record OX392474.1, read on the forward strand.
AGGAGGAGGTTCTCAATTCGGATGTTTTTTTTTTTTTTTTTTAATGTTTGTTACCTGATAACTCAGTCATTTATTGACCGATTTGGAAAATTCTTTTTTTGACTGGAAGTGTACACTTCCCGTTTGGTCCCGTTGTCAGATCAGGATTTGATTACTTCTTAGTGTTTTTTGAAGTCGGTTTAAGTTTTTTGTAAAACAGTCCAATTATTACAGATGCTAAACTAATCAAAAAATCGTTTCTGTTTTCTATAACGTATCTATCCCGTATCAAAATTGAGAGTGAACTGGGAAGGTCACCCAACCTGTTAAATCAATGAACAAACTTACACCATACATGTTGCCGATTGCTTGAGCCACAACTTACAAATGCCTTTTAACTCACTCATCGAATAAATACAACACACAAAATAATTTGTGCAGTTTTATAATTGTTAATTCGCAGGATAATAATCATTAATAACTTACATCCTATCGTGTCAGAAGTAATTTTCGTCATGTTTTTTTTTTTATTAATTTTGTACCAATTATGTGCTTTGAATAGGTGTAGTTATTCTATAGGTTGAATATAATTAATATTACTTAATCTGGATGAGGTACTAAATATTGTACTTAACATGTACTATTTAATTATCTAAGTACTTTAATCAACTATTTAGAATACAGTAAGTGACCAAAGCTCAGTGGCAGTGACGTCAAATGTCGTGGCGAAGACTGTGAGTTCGATTCCTACAATCAGTTTGAGTTTTTTAGTGAAGGAAAGCATTGCGAGGAAATCACACACAGCACAGTGGTAGACAGGCTTCCACTCTCAAGTTGATAATCCTAAGTACCTGAGTTGTGTGTGTTGCGGCAGCAGCACTTGAGAGTTAGTTCAATAAGTTAGCTAGTTAGATAAGTTTTGTGTGCTTATCACAGTTGACCACATTATCACTGACCATGATAAATATATCGTGGTCAAACACAAGCTTAATCACTTTAGTAAAAATAAAGTTTCCATTGCGGCACTAAAGCAATTTGTTTATATATTTATTCAGAACAAAAATCAACATATTATACAATAAAATATAAAACGATAACAACTGCATTAATTAATAAAAACTGTGTCGCGCCCACCTCAGAGCAACAATCTTAGATCAGAGGTTCCGAATGATAAATGTGACAATGAATTCAAAATGTCTAAACACAATATGAAATAACTTGCCACTAGGCCGGACTATATTTTTGGAGAATGAATATTTTTGAGTTATGAATTCCCTCTGAAAAACTCCATTTTAAGTTTTAAAACAGAATACTCATTTTGTTTGGTTATATATCAAAGGTAAACTATCTGCCGGTATCTATTCTTGATTTTGCGATAGGGAAAAAGCAATCAGATAGAAATGGTTCAAATAGCAATCTAAAATCGCAAAACTAAGAATAGATAGAATATAGAAACTGGCAGTAGAATCAGGGCTGGGCATTATAAATAATTTGAAATACAAGTAGGTACTAGGTACCAGTGGCGTGCATTCCATATAGGCAAATAAGCAATGCCTACCTCATAAGATTCAATACAATAATATTTTGATTAAATTAAACTACATAATCACTTTAAATAAAAATTCTAACCTAACATTCAATACGAAATTTCAAACTTTGCCGCGAAGGCACTCGCGGCTTCGCCTCTCAAATTCACGCACACTAAAACGAATTCGGCATATTCATACACACACACACACACTTCTTTAAGATAATACGACGAAAGCATAAATCACGCTTTTGCTATGCGTAGCATTCTGACATTTGACATTCGCGATTTATGGACCAAAAGTAACCTTACCTACTCTGTTGTAAGTAAAGTAACCCATCCAAATTAAAAACACTACAGTTTACCAACATTAGAGCAACTCAAATATAACTTCGCAATTACAAATTGTCAAATTCATATGTCACGTTCATATCGGCTACGCATATAATTCGCTCTATAAAATAGAACAAGACACTTCTAACAGTCTTTGTATGATAAATGTGTGTAATTTGATAAGGGGTAATAGTGGAAATGTTATCTCCATGAAAAAGTCGAAATAAAGACTGGGCTGGTCGGAGGTGATGTTTGATAATTCATGTGATATGCGTGTGGTCGCCTCCTAGACGTGCGGCTTTTCACTGTTTTTCAATTGGCAGCCTGTGGCTTTTGGGGATTGTCTGAGTCCCCCCTTTTTTATATATAAAGGGCATAAAACGGTGCTTGAATTATTTTGTCATTTATTGTCATATACAGTGACAACAGTAACTAGACCTTGAACTAGACTTTGATACAAGTCATCCTATTGGCCGGCAATTGACATCTCCTGGGCGACGACAAAACGACGGCTGCGCACAGCCGTTGTATTCCTGCCACGTCAAACTAGTGCCAGTGTCAGACAATTTTTGTTGTTATTTTTATGTTTTTTATTATGCTTTGTTTTTATGCACTATATCTTTTATTTTGGTAAGTTAAGTGTGGATGCAGGCAGCGACCCAACCTGGTGATAGCACGTCGCTCAATCACTCGTGTAGTCTATGCCACAAATCATTTAAAAGTTTAAGAGGACGGAATATACATTTTTCAAAATCACATAGAAATTGCCTAAGTCAGGATGCGACTCTTTCTAATACTGTTTCCTGCATTCCACCTTCCTCCTCTTCGGCCTCTAACTCATCAGCTATTCCTTTTCACATATATATCAGCAATCTCAAAAATAGTGTATCAATAGTTAAAAGAATTCCCCGTGGTGCCAGAATCTCTGTGGCAACTCATCTATACAAACTCATTGACAAATGTATCGACAATAACAGTATTGGAGATTGGCACAACCTTTTTGTATTTTCATACCGCACCCTTCATGTTCGGAATGATAACACAAACATCTCACTCACACAAAAAATCAAAAACAACTGCTTTATCCAATCATATGTTCTACCCACAGCACAGACAGTGAAAAGACAAACCAACGGGCCCTTCAATCGCGTCAAGAACATAGAGACCAAAATAAGTGACGGAGATTTGAAGGGCGCCGCCCGTCTTCTCTTTTCGAGTGATGTGCTATCACCAGATACTCCAGACACCCTTTTGGCTCTACAGACAAAACATCCCCCAGCTCCTTCAACCCCCTACTTCTTCGACCCATCATCTAACCAGGCTTGTTTAGAAATCAATAGCAAAGACATCTCTGCTGCTATTTTTTCATTCAAAACCGGTTCCGCAGCTGGCCTGGATGGTATCTCACCCCAACACCTAAAAGACTTAACGTCTCACTCAGCGGGCGATGCAGGCGAGCAACTCATTAATTCTATTACTAAATTAGTTAATACAATGTTTGCTGGCAAAATTAATCCCGAAATTGTTCCCATTTTGTACGGTGCAAACCTCATCGCCCTCACCAAAAAAGACGGTGGGGTGAGACCAATAGCTGTTGGTTCTACACTTCGACGTCTGGCATCGAAAATAGCAGTCCGACACATCATATCCAAATTACAACCACAGTTCGAACCGGTACAGCTAGGTTTTGGCACAAAAGGAGGATGCGCGGCAGCTGTCCATTCCCTGCGCACATACCTCTCTAATGCATCGTGCGAAGTTTTAGTTAAAATCGACGTAAAAAATGCCTTCAATTCAATAAATAGAGACACTTTGCTGACAGAAATAAAACACAACGTTCCGGAAATTTACAACTATCTCCTCCATTGTTACGCAGATCCTACACATCTGTTATACCGTGAAAACGTTTTATCATCAGAAGTCGGCTGTCAGCAGGGAGATCCTCTCGGGCCAGCAATTTTTAGTTTAGCTATAAACCCTATTATACAAAATTTAAAATCAAAATTCAATGTGTGGTATTTAGACGACGGAACCCTAGGGGGCGATGTGGAAACCGTTCTTTCCGACCTCTTAAACATTCAATCAAAATTCAAAAATATTGGTTTAGAATTAAATTTCAGCAAATGCGAACTTTACATTCATAACTCTATATGTAACCCTTTAGACATTATTCAAAAGTTTGATAGTTTGGCACCGAACATTAAATTAGTAAACAAAAATTCCCTTTACCTCCTAGGGTCCCCTATTTTTGAAGATTCTTTTTCCGATTACATACTTAATTCTATTTCCAAATTTCAAAACTACGCAGATCGCCTTCTTGAATTAAGCCCTCATTTTGCACTAACAATACTTAAATTCTGCTTTTTCGTTCCTAAATTGACCTATGTGCTCCGCTGTTGCCCCTTTTGGAAATTTCAAAATCTTTTGTTACCATTGGACGACCTCATCAGATCAAATTTAGAGTCAATTTTAAACATACAGTTCAACGACCAGTCCTGGACACAGGCATCCCTACCCATTCGTTATGGTGGTTTAGGGATCCGCAAAATTACTAGTATTTCCTTACCAGCCTTTTTGTCCTCTACCCATAGCTCAGCTAGTCTCATAGGTAAAATCCTAAGGGCTTTTCCCTCAAACTATGAGACTGCTAGTTTGGATGAGGCCATAGACTTTTGGTTAATTGCTTGCGCGAGACAGGATGTCCCTGACCACCCAAATTCCCAAAGGAGCTGGGATGACATAGTATGTAAAATGACATATGATTCTCTCTTAAGCCGAAGCACGGGGCCAGAACGGGCTACATTACTGGCGTCAGCCACCGCGGAGGCCGGTCTTTGGCTACATGCCAACCCCTCGCCAAACATCGGTACTTTCTTAATGCCCGACACACTTCGCCTGGCAACGTGTCTGCGGCTTGGGGTTCGTGTCTGCATTCCACATAGGTGCCCCTGCGGCAGTGAAGTCGACCCATTGGGACACCACGGGCTGTCATGCCAGAAGAGTGCCGGCAGATTCTCTAGGCACGCTGCGCTGAACGACATCATCCGCCGCTCTCTTGCTACCGTCAACGTGCCGGCTCTACTGGAGCCAACCGGCATTGCTAGGGACGACGGCAAGAGACCGGACGGGATGTCCCTGATTCCGTGGAGTTTGGGAAGGGCGCTGGTATGGGACGCTACCTGCGTAGACACATTGGCCCCTTCTCACCTCCATGGAACCTGCAACCAAGCAGGAGCGGCGGCCGAAGCGGCCGAGACTATAAAAAAACATAAATATAGGGGTCTCGGCGCCGAATATAATTTCATTCCTTTTGGTGTCGAGACCCTAGGTCCATGGGGTTCCGGGGCTCGCAAGTTATATAAAGAACTGGCGAAAAGATTAGTGGTCACCACTGGGGACCGAAGAGCTGGCAGCTTCTTCGCACAACGCATCAGCATTGCGATACAGCGAGGAAATGCTGCCAGCATCTTCGGAACAATGCCGAGGGGGCCTAATTTTATAAATTTATTTTAAACTTTTTTGTAATTTCAACTTATAAAATTAATGGATGTTTAACTTCGCAATTCATTTGTGTTGGTTTGTTTATGGTTTGGCTGGCATTGTATGCAATGTTGTTGTTATTTACTTATTGTGATTTTGCGAAGTGTATAGTGTGTAATGAAGTTTTATGTGAAGATGCAAAATGTATCGATAAATTAGTACTTTAGTCAGTTTTCATTTGTTGAAAATAGTAGGTAACTTGCTGTAGACCAACTCCAAAACATTCATGGATTCAAAACAAAGGTAAAAATCTTAGACATTTTAACACAGAATATTATGTTTATTAAACACCTGGCTACCTGGGTGCTGTTATTCGAATCTATTATTCTGTTATTATGTATTTTGTTTGCTAATGAATCATACCAAATGTGTGTGGAATGGTACGCTGACCTAAACAATTTTACGAATCTGGTCAAAAAACATGATCTATCTAAGAGGCATATTCAGGCGTGTATGGCCATGATTTCTTCTGCCTACCTAGTCCGAAAACCAATGCACGCCACTGCTAGGTACAGTTGTATCAGAAAACTTTACAAGTATACATATTGAAAAAATAAAAAAATCTTTTAACATGTAAAATTATACAGTTTCGTAAATTTGTAGCTCAGATTACTTTTCATTATCATTAAAAAGGTCGATAATTATGTATTTATGTATTTGAAATTCTTATTAAAAAAAATTAAAATATTAAACTACATGTAATGTTCTATATAAAATTAAAATTACAATTTATTAAATTTAATTAAAATACTAATAACAAAATACTTCAGCGTCAGGTATTTGAAATACCAATTTTCACTACTACAAGAACCATTGTATAACATAAAAGTAATGAACAGTGAATACATTTTTCACCTTACTCCCTTGTAACGGTAACTTGAAACGGCCAAGCTACATATTTTGACTAAGGTGTAGAGTTTGTGAAGTTAGGGCTTGTAGAGTAAGGGCATGTAGTGTTAAAAGCTTGGCTCTACATGAGATCTGATAACTTTTTGACAGTGCGAGCCATATGTCTTGGCAACATTTTACATAAAAATCCTAGTATACTTATTTCCCTTGGTCACAATAGACTGTGCCTTGGTCACTCCGTAACTTGACTCTACCGCTTACATCCATCTTTTTTTTTTTATGTTTTCTAATACTTTGGAGACGGTTCTCACGGATTTTTTATAAAGAAAGTTGCTTAAAAAATTCAAGAAAACTTAACGTAGGTAGGTAGGGTAGGATAATATCCCTCGGGTTCGCGGGAGAAACCGCGGGGCGCAACTAGTCTTCTTCTTCTATGTATAAAAATGAATCCCTATTTCCTTTGGTCACGCCGACTCACGCCATAACTTGAGACCTACGAACGACTATACCGATTTCATATATATTCTATTAAGTTTTCTACTATTCTGGAGATGGTTCTTACGGAAAAAACATAAGAAAGTTGCGTAGAAACTACCACAAACCACGTTGATAGTATGATAAACTCCAATTCAATTATGTAACAAGTCCGTATAAAAACCATTCTTTAGTTAGCCTACGATATATGTATTATGGAGTAAGGAAGGAATCTGTGTGCAAAAAGTATCTATATGTCAATCAGACGGTTTCTTCTTTTATATATTGGTTTTATATGCTTGGCTATCGTGGCAAGCAGCTTATCTCCAGTGAACATTAGAAAAACAAAATTAGAAGGAATCTAGTTGCATTTTTTTTATACGAGACTAGCTGCCCGGCGCGACTTCGTTCGCGTAATACCCTACCCTACCCTTAATTTAAACCTTCCCCGGACTTCCACGAATAGTTCAAACCCAAAATTAGCCAAATCGGTCCAGCCGTTCTCGAGTTTTAGCGAGACTAACGAACAGCAATTCATTTTTATATATATAGAAGATAGAAGATGTCTGTAAAAGCACCCGGCCCGATTAGCCGTATGGACGCTTGCAACACACGATGCATCACTAATGCCGATGCCGTACCGATCCATCCACCTTCCCCAATGAGCACTGTAATGAGCAATATGTGGCCTAAGGTTTTTTTATCATCTCTACATTACCTTTCTCGAGGGAGATGCCCTTGAGAAAGGTAATGAGGATGGTAAGAGAGGTATGGCATAATAGATTTTCTCATTTAAAATTCAGAGCAGCCCGAGTGGGAAAGTACCACTAACTTATTTCAATAATTTACGGACCGTTATCGGTTAAGATGTATTAAAATTAAGACTCTTATATCTTTACTAATAATGAAGTAAAGACCTCAAAGCTTCGCATAGCAGACCCTCCCATATGGAAGTAGCTATCACATCTATATATATAAAAATCAATGCCACTTTTCGTTGTAATTTTATAACTCAAGAGCGGGCTCACCTATCCAAACCAAATGTTTGGTTTATGTGAAGTTTGCACAAAATCGGTCGAGCGGTTCTTCATTTTTTTATTTTTTTTATTTCACTTTATACGTAGCGAAGCACGTACCGGGCCGCTAGTATATCATAAAATTAGCTTACGAAATGATCTATATGCCCAGTTTGGCAATAAAAAAACCTACCATAGGTAAGTAACACGATTCGTTTTTCGGGTTCCGTAGCCAAATGGCAAAAAACGGAACCCTTATAGATTCGTCATGTCTGTCTGTCCGTCCGTATGTCACAGCCATTTCTTTCCGAAACTATAAGAACTATAATGTTGAAACTTGGTAAGGAGATATATTCTGTGAACCGCATTAAGATTTTCACACAAAAAAAGAAAAAAAACAATAAATTTGGGGGGTTCCCCATACATAGAACTGAAACTCTTTTTTTTTTAACATAACCCATAAGTGTGGGGTTTCTATGGATAGGTCTTCAAAAATGATATCGAGGTTTCTAATATATTAGGGTTCCGTAGCCAAATGGCAAAAAACGGAACCCTTATAGATTCGTCATGTCTGTCTGTCCGTGTATGTCACAGCCATTTATTTCCGAAACTATAAGAACTATAATGTTGAAACTTGGTAAGTAGATGTATTCTGTGAACCGCATTAAGATTTTTACACAAAAATAGAAAAAAAACAATAAATTTTGGGGGTTCCCCATACTTAGAACTGAAACTCAAATTTTTTTTTTTCATCAAACCCATAAGTGTGGGGTGTCTATGGATAGGTCTTCAAAAATGATATTGAGGTTTCTAATATCATTTTTTTCTAAACTGAATAGTTTGCGCGAGAGACACTTCCAAAGTGGTAAAATGTGTGTCCCCCCCCCTGTAACTTCTAAAATAAGAGAATGATAAATCTATAAAAAATATATGATGTACATTACGGTGCAAACTTCCACTGAAAATTGGTTTGAACGAGATCTAGTAAGTAGTTTTTTTTTAATAGGTCATAAATTGAAATAAATATCAAATACTCAGGTCTATACTACCATTTACTTATATACCTACAGGTTTGTACGGAACCCTCGGTGCGCGAGTCTGACTCGCACTTGGCCGGTTTTTAGGGTTCCGTAGCCAAATGGCAAAAAACGGAACCCTTATAGATTCGTCATGTCTGTCTGTCCGTGTATGTCACAGCCATTTATTTCCGAAACTATAAGAACTATAATGTTGAAACTTGGTAAGTAGATGTATTCTGTGAACCGCATTAAGATTTTTACACAAAAATAGAAAAAAAACAATAAATTTTGGGGGTTCCCCATACTTAGAACTGAAACTCAAATTTTTTTTTTTCATCAAACCCATAAGTGTGGGGTGTCTATGGATAGGTCTTCAAAAATGATATTGAGGTTTCTAATATCATTTTTTTCTAAACTGAATAGTTTGCGCGAGAGACACTTCCAAAGTGGTAAAATGTGTGTCCCCCCCCCTGTAACTTCTAAAATAAGAGAATGATAAATCTATAAAAAATATATGATGTACATTACGGTGCAAACTTCCACTGAAAATTGGTTTGAACGAGATCTAGTAAGTAGTTTTTTTTTAATAGGTCATAAATTGAAATTAATATCAAATACTCAGGTCTATCCTACCATTTACTTATATACCTACAGGTTTGTACGGAACCCTCGGTGCGCGAGTCTGACTCGCACTTGGCCGGTTTTTTTTTTCTAAACTGAATAGTTTACGCGAGACACACTTCCAAAGTGGTAAAATTTGTGTCCCCCCCCCTGTAACTTCTAAAATAAGAGAATGATAAATCTATAAAAAATATATGATGTACCTTACGATGCAAACTACCAACGAAAATTGGTTTGAACGAGATCTAGTAAGTAGTTTTTTTTTAATACGTCATAAATTGAAATCCATATCAAATACTCAGGTCTATACTACCATTTACTTATATACCTACAGGTTTGTACGGAACCCTCGGTGCGCGTGTCTGACTCGCACTTGGCCGGTTTTTTGTTTATTGAAATTGGGCATTAGGCATTATAGAAGATTGCATGCGGATTCATTTATGGTTACTACGTCGTAGTATAAAAAGAAGTTGCCAAAGCTAACCATGTCATTATTTATATTTGTCAATTGTTGAACCCTTTTTTTTTATACGACTATGTCGGTAATCAAGCATACGGCCCGCCTGATGGTAAGCGGTTACCGTAGCCATATGAAGCCCTTTGTAGGAAGGTAAAATAAATGAATACAAATAAATTATGGAGCGCTATGTCATGCTATATTTGCATGTTGGTACATCATACATCCCATGAGGATTAATAAAATTCCATAAAGTATAAATTAATAACATTATCACAATACGTTTTCATTTGCGGCATTATAAATAATCTGGGTATATTGATTAACTTATTGTCTATGAATAGGAGCTGCCCTGTAGATACGTCCGTGAGAATAGGTCCGGGCGTTATAATTTTCTAATATACGTTTAGGGTACGGCATTGGTATTTGGTACGACGATAGTCCTTCGCGGTCCCGGCTCTTGTTATTGCCTTGCCCTTTTCCCTCACCACCGCGGACACCTCGTTTCTCGTCATTACTACCACTTCCTTCTTGACCTTGACCTTCCTCGCGGCCCCGACCTCTATCGTTGCGGCGGCCACCTTTACGACCACCTTTTCGATGACGTTTATCGTCAGCATTGCGGCCTTTATTATCACCATCGCGGCTTTTATCATCATCTCGGCCGTTATCGTCATTGCGGCCTTTATCATCACCTTCGCGGCCTTTTTCTTCACCTCTACGGCCCTCTTCTTGACCTTCTTCGCGCTCGCGACTACTATCATATTTACGACCCCAGTGATATCCAAACAGTCCACCATGCTTACCGTCTTGCTCTTCACCTTCTTCTCGAATGTTCTCCTTTTCATAATTTTTCTGCTGTTTATGTATATGTTCTTCCATTTTTCCATGCCATTCTTTCTTTTTATCTTTTTTCCCAATGCTAAGGAAACTCCAAAAATCATCTTTTTCGTTTCCTTGGGTTTCCTCAGCCTCTCGAGTTTCTCCATTTTCATCATTACTTTCTACTTTACCACTGCGATTTTCATTACCTTCATCAACTTCATCACCACCAGGTTCATCTTCACCCTCACCACCTTCTTCACCACTGCGATTTTCATTACCTTCATCAACTTCATCACCACCAGGTTCATCATTACCCTCACGAACTTCGTCACCACCGCGATTTGCATTACCTCCATCAATTTCATCACCACCACGTTGTTCATCTCCTTCACGTCTTATTTCTTCCCCTTCTTCTTTTCCGAGTTCCTCATCATGTTTCTTATGTTCATCTTTTGATTTGTGACGAATGTGATGTAGTGGACCCGAGTATTTGACGATTGCGTGGAAACTGCAACGTAGACAAATATCATTAGTTGTTTATTAGAGCAGCGGTTTCCAATTTTGTTTGGCCCTGGAAACCTTATTCATCATAATTTTTTGACGGTTCCTCATTTTGATAATAACAAAAGTGATTGTACCTTGTAGTTGGAACATTTTCATGTTTCATTTCAAAAGAAAGTACAAATTATAAATGATAAATAACAATACAATATACATAACAATTTATAAACAGGTACTTATTATAAAAAAAAAAGTAGTTATGTAAATGACTCATTCCTACGAACTTATTCAACTCACGTACGGAACGCGGAATTCCTGTGACACTTCCATGGAACCCGCGGACCACCATTTTGGAGCCGCTAAAAGCTTTTATAGGGAGCTTACATTTGGGATATTTGCTCATTTTAGTTGTTTGGTTGTCTTTAGTGTGAATACAAACCCAGTGTGTTTCTCTGCGCGGTAGCGAACGGTGCGTTTGTGACCGTCAGGTTCAATCAGCCAGTACTCGCCCCTAACTTCATCATTGTGCCTAGCCTCGTGCTGCCCTTTCTCATCATGAGTATGAGGGTCTTTCACTTTGTACGAGAATTCGTATGAAGGATACGTCCAGGCCTGTGGAATATAAAATTTGCTATAATTTTCTAGTAACGTGAGAGTTTGTTTCCATGCTTTCTTAACACCTACCTATATGCTTATCGCATCGCAACATTCGCAACCTATTAACATTTTGGGTAGGATTATGCTATACTAAAGCTGAACTTAATAACTAAACTTTCTTACAGACCTGTGCCTAGTATTTATAATTGCATTACTATCCTAACTAATATTATAAATGCGAAAGTGAGTTTGTTTGTTACCGTAGCCAAAACATCTGAACCGGTAGCGATGAAATTTGGCATGCAGATAGCCCATGGCATGGAGAAGTTTTTTATCCAAGGGTCGGACCTTTCCCAAATAAACATTACTTTGAACCAATGGAAGAGTAGGTAAGTGCATTAGCTTATTTTTTGATTTTGATCAGGATTTTCCTTGATTGTACATTCAAACAATTTATTTTCGATTGTATAATTTTTAATTTACGTACGTATTCGTCATGATGCTCAGGCTTCTTATCACCAACGTGTTTCAGGTCGCTGTGATGGCCCGCGTGTATCACAATCTTCTGTTCAGATATTGCTTTACCGCCTTCCACCACCACACACAAAAACAAGCCAAATATAGATGCCTGAAATATAATAGCAAGTATAGTATATGATTGTATTCAATAGCTTATAAAATATATTTTACCGTGCAAAAGCACCGAGAGAAAAGCCAGACTGAAGTAAATGTACGTTAATCTTCTATAATGCAAAATATTTATTTTCATGACCATTATCATCAAAGAGGTAGAAAGAGATTACAGAACTCAGTAACACACATATTTCATCGATGTAGATCGGAATAAACGGAACATTTTAAGGAAATCTTGAAGAGATTTGTGGGAGAAAATTATCTTACTGAAAGGTGGAACGCCTTGTAGAAAAGATATAATGTAGGGTCGGCAACGTGCGAGTGATACCCCTGGTGTTGCAAGAGTCCATAGGCTACGGTAACTGCTTACTATCAAGCTGGCCATATGCTTCTTTGCCACCTTAGTGGTATATAAAAAAAACATATAACTAATTCCTTTAAATAAAAAGATTATTTACCTTCCGAATCATCACGTGCTCGGTATGTTCTATTAAAGTGATAAATAATCATTGGATTTACAGTATTTATACAATCATACACATTGAGTTTAAACATCGATATCCTGTAATGATAGGGCTAAGACCAATTAAACATCAGTTTTTGCAGATTTTCTCGACTTATGGATGGGCGTGTATCTATCAATGCCGCGAAAAGAAACTAGGCTACAAGTAAATTGTTAGTGCTCAATCAAAATTATTTAAACAACCTACTTGTTAACTATATATAGGTACTTATACTAACAGAACTATACTACCAACTATATACATATATATATATACTTTCCTTGATAATAATAATAATATAATTTTCAACACACTCGCTCGTAAAGGGACTTTTATTGCACCGTGATGATGTTAATGTAGCTTATTACGCACTAGTGCTTTTTACTTTACATTACCGCACAGTTTTATGATAGGTATAATCACGATTATGATAAGTTTGCAAGTGATATGTGTGTAGACCAAGCATTCAACGAGGTTAAACGAGTAAAATAGTATGACAGCTCATTCAATATTTGTGCGCCATATTGTTAACGTTCTCATTGTGTGGTTGATTTATTATCAAAAAATCCACATAAAAAAACACAACTATGTTTTTTTCCTCGAAAGTGTATTGAAAAACGTCGTATGACACGCGTGTGCATTGATTATTACACTCTCGGCTCACTTATTGCGTTCGCCTGATCACCTCGAGTGTTAATAACCAACAGTATCATTACTACTATTATGCCATTACGCTACATTTTTTTTGGTATAAGGCACTTTTGCAACAGATCATTTTTAGTCTGCTTGGGTCTGCGGCATATAATTGATGTTTTCCTAATGTTTCAAACATTTCTGGATGTTCCTTAACAAATATAGCCATTTGCTACCTATTGGCTCTTAAAGAGTGAACGACACGATTCCCAGGGGCTGACGCCACATATTGCCCTTATACTTTTTTACTAATAGCACTTTATTAATGTCTGTTTTCTGATTCTTCTTCGGATTTTTAGTTATATCTATGAATGCTCTAATTCGATAGATATGAAAATATCTTCCAACATTTCACACTAGATAGCACTAACAATTTGATGTCTTGAACAATATAATGTATTTGTTCATATATCGCACCTAATTATTTCGGAAGTAGGTTTTTTTTTTCATATTTTCCATTTTTTGCTTTCCAAATACTCGAAATGAAAATGTATTATAAAATTATAAATAAGACGTATGCTACATATAAATATTAGACAGTCTTGGAGCGAAGATAGCTTAGCGATAATGATGTTAAATGTCGAAGTCGAGTTCGTGGGTTCGAATCTATAATGAGCTTGAGCTTTCGGTGATATAAAACATGGTAAAGAAACATGTAGAGTACTTTTTAGGATTCTGTACCCAAAAGTGCCAACTAGTTGCCACTACCTTACTAGTTACCACTGTCCCTCCGTCTGTTTATCTGTCTGTCAGTGGGCTGTATCTCATGAACCGTAATTGGTAGACAGTTGAAATTTTCACAGAAAGTATATTTCAATTACCGTTTTGACAAAAATTAATAAAAGTAAAATTAAATTAAAAATTATGTATGACACAATTGACCCTCGCACTTGACCGGTTTTTTTAGTAGCTGCCTGTTTGGAAATAATTTTAAATTAGTTAAAATTGAAAATCTGTCAGCAAGCACCTGTCGGTATGTTACGACGGCCGTTGCAAATGAGAGCCTTCTAGGCGTTGTAAAGATCGGCAGCAATTGGAAATCCCCTGGTATTGGACGGGCCAGTTGGTGCAGTTGGGGTCGTGGGTTCGATTCCCACACTGGACATGCATTTGTGTGCATGAACATGTCTGTGTCCTGAGTCTGAGTGTAACTATGTATATTTACAAACAAAAAGTAGTATATGTAGTATATCATATCAGTTATCTAGTTTCCATACTACAAGCTCTGCTTAGTTTGGCATCAGATAACAGTGGCCACTTACCAAGTGGACCGTCAGCAGGCTTGTCATACTTCAGATATAAAAAAAAAATGGTATAGAATAGAACGCTTCTGTTTCTTACATTTAAAAAATAAACAATAATTTACCACTTATGACGAATAAGCGTGTTATCAAAACTATGTTGAACGGTTCTGACGATTAAATCTCTGAAGTTCAGGAAACACTAATTGCTACTAAGACATAGTAATTACTGATATATCATGTTTATGAAAACAGATTTTCTATTTATGCGAAATAAAGGATAATTTGCTTAAATATTCAATTCGATTCAAAATCATGTATGCAAATAGACCTTCGCAGGCACTTAATTATGAAAAGTCTGACTAAGAAGAACATATTTTAGTAGCGCCTGTTTAAGTTATAAATGCACTAAGTTCCATCCATGCACGAAAACTATAATGAGAATAATAGACACTGAGATCGTTACAGTCTTGTTGATTGGCAAAAAGGCAGGCGCAGGAGAAAGTACCATTAATACCTACTAGCATATTTTGTCCAAAGGAAGCATCCTTCAAGTTTGTCTGAATTCAAAGATTTGAGATGGTAACCACCGATATTTCAGATTATTCTTTAGATTCCCAATGAATTTAGTATTTAAATAAATTACATAGGTAATGGGACATTTACATATTTACTCTGTACCAAATCTAAGCCAATCATTTATTATATTCAGTTCCATTCCCTTTATGACAAGAATCTCCTCGTGTGCCTTGGTTTGATGATTGTAGACTTAGTAGAACATAAATTAAAAGTTAGTATTTAGGTTACGATCGGTACACATCAGCTTAGTTTGCATTCTTAAATGAGAACAGCCGAATCACCAAACTGCCTTGTGTGTGATAGAAATTGAAGAGGAACAAGATTTGCTGATGGATTGTGTCAAGAACAAAGATGAGAGAGAACCGTTGATGAAGTTTGAATGAAGGATTATAGATAAATTAAACGCATTAGATATAGGGATGATTTGGTATATTTTGTCAAATACAAAATTCGTGTTATCAAAACAAGAATACAGAATAAGAAAAGAAAACAGTGATTCTTTCCTTAATCTTTTACATGTATATTTATTAATTACTAGCTGATCGGCGCGACTTCGTTCGCGTGGTGCATACCCTTATCACTTAGGGGTATGAAAAATAGGTAGTAGCCGATTCTCAGTCAGACCTACAGAATATGCATATAAAATTTGGTAAAAATCAGTAAAGCCGTTTCGCAGGAGTAAGGTAACTAACATTGTGACACGAGAATTGTATAAGACTAGCTGCCCGGCGCGACTTCGTTCGCGTGGTGCTACCCTACCCCACCCTACCCTACCCTACCTGAATTTTCTTTGCTATAAACCTCACGGAGCCCGAGACCTTTCCAACGAATGCAAAACCGTGGAAATCGGTTCGTGCGTTCTGGAGTTATAGCGTCAGGAAGGAAAACCCGACTTATTTTTATATAGTAGATTTGAGGGTTCCTTTATAGTGTTTAAGAAATTAAGTGCGTGACACAATGGGATTGACATGTCCGTGTGGACAAAATCCCACATAATATAATAAAAGAATCTGTCTAATAGACTTATTCCAAACTAATAGGATTTTTCTGGCCTATGAAAAAATTCACGACGTACCATACGATACGAGTGTACTAATAGCCAATTTGCATTACTGATTTTCTATTGAAACCCGTCCTTAATTTTTTACTTACGTCTTTCCTAAAATGTTATTCGTTAGTTATTTGTATTGATTGGTTCGCAGGAAGTGCATGTTTTGAAGGTGAATAATAAAACAGATCTTCAAAATCAGCGCTAATCTTTTTAATTTGCATTAAAGATTCGTAGTTTATATAAATCAACACATTTGGTAGGCGTGAGTCAGTCTTATCAGAACTTGGATCAGTCCAGGGTCGTGATGATACATCTCCCTGTTTATAGATGATGGGATAGATGAAGATGATGATGAGGCGACGAGTGATGGACGATGGCGTTGAAACTGGCATAGAAAAATTGTGTTAAAAGAGGATCATTCAGGTGAGATATAATTTCGATTTTATGAAATGCTAGATTAGAGGACGGAATATTTTAGTTACGTCCTTTTTAATTAATGAGGATCTATTTCTTATAAAAAAATTGGATATCAAAATGAAGAAAAATAACCATCTTGCTGTATTCTTATCCCCTTATTCATAATAAAGTTATCAAACGTTGATTACTAAAATTTTATTGATTATGAATAAGGGAGTTAATCTTTGTATCAAAAAAGTTACCGTACCGGAAAATAATTTATAATAATTCCAATTTCCTCTGAAACGCTGTTAGTTGGAAATCCAATCTTTGACAAGTTAAACTCACCCACTATGATCGTCAGCCTTGTACTCGACCTTCCTGTACCGACCGTCAGGTTCGATGAGTTCGTATCCACCCTTCACCAGGTCTCCATGTCGGTGCTCGTGTTGGGACTTCACGTCTCCAGTGTGATGATCGTGGACTGCATATTCAAATTTGTACTCTGGGAACGCCTGCATTAACAAATAACAAGTGCACATTTATTTTAATAATTTGAGAAAGTAACAGTTCAACTCCTTCAATCGGTATGATGAACTGCTTTTTTTATTACAAGCTTTTATTTAGTTACAACTGTTCCGGTGTCTGTGTGTCTGTAATGAAATCTTGCAAGTAAAATTTGACCCCCTTCCCGGTTTCCCGTTGATCTGAAATTTGGCATGGATATTGTTATGTCATGGAGCTGATGAACTCTGTAATAAAACGATACAATCCCACCGACATTGGGCTCGTTTGATTCGTCTTGACTCTGGTTCGAGGGTCTGAAGATTAAGTTGGTCGACTATAAAATAAAAAGCTTGTTGAAAAAAAAACTTGATCATAGATATAGATCCGCGTTGGGTTAAAGCTGAATGCGAAATGAGTCGGTACTTATACATAATATAAAACTGGTTGTAGAAGAAAATTAGTTATAAATGTTGTCATGGGTAAAACTAGATCTTTGCAATACTAACCTACTGTAGTTTGCCATAGAACAACCTGAACTACATTGCAAAATCCGAATAATTATAGAGCCAGGAAGCTAAAAACTTATACTACTGCTATACCTAATTTATGCACAGTTTTATAATTTGGAGAGCTGGATTTAAAAATTATGTCTAACATGAGCCTTTTCTAACTCTACACTAAAACAATACTATTATTCCCTCAATTATGTTTTATAATCTAGGTATATACCTAGTTAGCAAAGCTGGTTTTTGTTATATACCATGTGATTGATTGAATTAAGAAAGTGTCGATAGTCTACAAGAGAACGTCTTTAAACCTCTTGTTTAGAACCAATACATTTAAATACTCACATAATGGTCATGCACAATAGGCTGATGAATAGGAATATGTTGAGGAATATGGTGTGGCACGTGGTGTTGCACGTGGTGCAGCAACGGCACGTGGTGTTGAATCGGAATGTGGTGCTGTATCGGGATGGGGTGGTGAATAGGGATCGGGTGGTGGGGTCCGTCAATTTTCTGCAGCTGCTGGTGGGACACCGCTGAGTGGTGGCGGTGATGGTGGTGGAATGGGAATATAGCCTGGGTGACTGACACCAGGGCAAATACTGCTAGCACCTGGAATCATATTGTTAGGATAATTATCTCCTTAAAGATGTACCCCCTTACTCATAAAGCGCTATTTAACTAATATAAGGTCCTAATAAATTAGTGAATTTCCTATACATTCATCCCTCAAGAGGAAATTCACTAATTTATTAGGACATTATATACTGTTTAAATGGTCACGTAAATAATGTCACATTATTTGACAACGACAACAGAGTGACTTTATTTACGTGACCCTTTAAACAGTATATTAGTTAAATAACATTTAATGAGTAAGGGGGGTAATATTTAGACGGATGTTTCGTTTATGATTTAAGTGAAGCAATAAACTAATTAAAGATAATGTAGTTTTTTTACTATAAAGTACTAGCTGCCCGGCGCGACTTCGTTCGCGTGGTGCTACTCTACCCTATGGTGCTACCCTACCCTAGCCTACCCTACCCTACCCTACCCTACCCTACCCTACCCTGACAGCAAAATCCCCATGAACAAAATGATCCGCCATTTATTGAATTAATTTGTTACAAAAAATGTGATAAATGAAGAACCGCTCGACCGATTTTGTGCAAACTTCACATAAACCATCTACTAAATAGTCCGAACAAAGCCTAAGCATTTGGTTTGGATAGGTGAGCCCGTTATTGAGTTATACAATTACAACGAAAAGTGGCATTGATTTTTATATATATAGATATAAAAAAAATACAATTATAAAATAACACTGGGACCATTATATTATCCCGTTTCTCGTCTTGGTATAAAAAGTTTAATTTATTACTATTAAGATAGTAACAAATGAATAATAATAGTATGAGGTCAATTAAATGATACTTTCACCAAGTTTGTTATTATATTATTATTACAAATAACAGAATAAGATGAAACTCATTTTGAAAAAAATATTATTTTACAAATTTTAATGGCTCTTTTTCAATTATATTCCTACTTATGTACGAGTAGGTATACACAGGATGGAAAATTGAGATGGTGTAAAGCTGCCGTTTTGAATCTATTATTTACAAAATTTGCTTCCAATCTAAAGGCTCTAGATTTTAATTAATTTACCAACTGACTCAAGAGCAATCTGGTTTAGATTAAGGAAAACAATGATTTGGAATTCAAATGTTTTGAATGATTTGCCTACCAAACTTTTTTTGTTGCGGAATTAATTCTTGGCAGTCAGTATTTTCTCGAAATAAAGAAGTTTGCATGATAGTGTTACAATTAATTTTCGTAAAATAAATGAATTTATTTTGATTTGTGACATTTCTAGTACCCTAACCTAAGTTGGATCCATAAAACCTTTTGATCCGGACCTTTTGATATTTTCGAAAATCGCCGTTTTCGCTCTGACTGTAAATTTATTCCAAAATATGTGCCGAAAGAAATAACTCAATAATTAAGAGATAGTCTCCTAAGACCATATTAATGTGGCTTCAGCCTTTAAGGTAGCTGCCCTTACCGACCCGTCTCAAATGTCCACCCTATTTAGAAATTGTTATCTATGTACTCGAAATGGATATTAATTTTCGCAGCAACAGCAGCACTAAATAAAACAAAAGACAGCGTTTCTTTTTCTGGATTCACTATGATCTGAACACTGATGTAAATAACACTTCACTTTTCTTGCACACTCAATTAAATAATGGTAAAACTTACTCTAGACAACATCGTCAAAGGACTTCGTATGGTTTTAAATTGAACAATATAAATAATCGTTATTGACTTCAGAGATAGTAATGCTCGCGTTTTGCTCCACATCATTAGTTTATATAGAAGTTATAATTGTGGGAATTATTGGAGCAAAAAATCTATTGATCAATTTCTCAGGGTTTGGTAACAAACAGCCCTATCGTAATATGTGAGTACATAGGTTGTGCATGGGTAAGGACAGCAATTAGCCACAGTACACTATGAAATTGAGAAGATAGTGTCTCAGCTGCAATGGATTCTCGAAATTTAAGGGTTCATGCCCATCTGTATGTCATAGCCATTTTACTTGAAAACTTTGTGTAAGGTCTATGTCGCTCTTTAATATAATAATAATGTTTATTTATCTCCACAAATTACATTGTAAAATAAATACAGTTGACATAAAAATTGGCAAAATTCGTAATTTGTGGGAGATCTGGAGTCTAAACTAAGCCTAGGCCTGTATTTTAGAGCTCCAGGCCCCCCAATACATAATAGTGTGTCAACATCGAGCGAGACGCGTGTGTATGTGTCATATAGAAACATTTTATAAAATTAAAAAACGTGTTTTTCTGTACTAAATATTTTTATTTCATTATATTTTTGGTATAATAGTTCCCGCTCTCGTTTATTACAAGTAATATTAAGATCTATCAAAACCTACTTCTTGTCACTTGCAGTTTTTAGTGAATTTTGAATACATAATTTTCACAGTTGATTTTATTAAATGTTTAGCAGAAACTGCTGCCAGCTTTCAAAAATAATCCGAAAATGTTAACAAAATATATTTGGGCTGGCTGTATAATAAAAACTGTACTGTGGACTAGTAAAAAATTGTAGTGCTTCATTTCAGCACTTCAATACGATATGATCTATGTTACAGTATTGCGATTATATTAAAGTAACGAGCAGCATGGATCCTGTTTAGGCAACACAAATAGTGGTTTGTAAAGCATCTTCATACACAATATGAGTTTCACCAGCTGCCGACACAAAATATTCGTCCAATTAAAACACCTGGGAATCCTTTTCAAACTTCAGTACTTCAGTTTAATAAATATCATGTTAGTTTACTTAATTTTTCCTAAAATGTTGTTATTGTGCGCGAGAATTGTATAGATTTTATTTACCGTAAAAAACGTTTTAACTATTTTCTTCCGTTTTCTAAATTATATAAATTAAACTATATAAATTTACTTGCTGCTAACGTCAAATTCCCGGTTCGGTACCACTCCAATTAGTTATATGAAAATCCATAACTCAATCTTAAAAAAGAAATAATTATGACTCGTTATTTGTATTAATACTATAATATTATACACTGTTTTAACTTTTTCCTAATATAATTATTTTGTTTACAAAGTAACAAAACATATAACATATTATTTGAAATTACAGAAGAATATACAAATTCGTGATTTACATATGGGGCACAGAAATGAGTGTCAACTTCGCCAGTGTTGCTCAAGAGGATTTGTCGTGATTGCACTGCCATGCCACTGCTTGTGTGAGAACGAAACTATGAAGCACATAAAAACCACGACAATGAGACCTTACTGCATGTTTATGTCTTACATGGCGGTTGCGAAATATACGTAGCATAGAATTGTTCTAGTTCCAAACAGTGGAAACGAGCATACTACAAGGTTTAAAATGTCGTTTTACATACAACATCTAAATCTCTATTTTATAATAAATATTTTATTTTCACTCTTTACTATCCAACTTAAATAGCAGATAGTTTAAACAAGTGGAAATGTTAGTATTTTTGGATTTCCATGAAATTTGCATTCATTGTTCTATGCAAATAAATTTAAATAAATTTTAATAAATTGTTCTATACGAATAGCTAAACTAAATGTCTACTTTCCTTTCAGTTAAGTATTAGACGCTAGAATAATGTTTTGTATATATATGCTATTTATTTTTCGCGAGGGACGCGCGTCCTATTATAACAATTTATGTCATTGTTATATTTTTAACCGCGAGCCAATGAGTTGTAGGTATATACGCTGAATCCATAGAGGAACAATCCCTTAGAGTAGTAATACCGAGCAATCCGATTCCGAAACTAGTCAGTGATTTGTCACTGATTTTGAACAGTAAGGTCCAATCACTGCATCGTGTGTGCTCGACTTGGCCAATCAGAGCGCATTGTCGATGGTGGCAAATTGGCGGAATATATTGCAAGCAAAATCAACGTCATTACGCTTCTATGGGTTAATTGTTCGATGGCTGAATCATAGTTTATTTCGCAACCACATCTATTACCTATTACTTTTTTGGGAGTTACTTTCAACCGCAATACTTAATAGAAGGCACAATGGGTGAAGGAACTGCTCCAGTCAAGGTTAAAAATGCTATGATGTTAATAATTACTGCCTTGGTATATATAAGATTAATAACTTAGTACGTTTGTTGCAGGTTTTGTTTTGTCAAACCCTATTATTACTCAGTGTATACGAACCATTACACAATACTAACAAAGCCAGCAGTACACTGTACTTTAGAGGTAACTGTTACACTTAAATTATTTTCAGGTCAATGTCTAAGCAGGGAGTTAGCAAAAGAGCGGTAGTGAGTGATGGCCGCCAACGCAGCCAAATGTTTGCTTTCAAAATAATGAGCAGGTTAAACATTACTATGTGCGTTTAATTAGTTACATGACACAATAAACTGAATTATTAACTGCTTAAGAAATAATATGTGTTAACCTTTTTACTTTTAAATGTTAACATTGGTACTGTGGGAAATTTGTAGTAGCTGTTGTTAGAGCTTATTTATATAACACAAGCCCTAAAAACAATATTAAAAGATACATAGTAAAACTACTGCACACACGCGGGAAACCATCTTGTTTCGATCTGGCAAAACTTGAAAACTCTTTATAGTCCTTTAGTGACGTGACACGCTGATGCGAGAGTCGAGCTAGTGCTGTGACAAACTCGACTAAACACTCTACATCTTACGATGATGATCTTATAAGTAGTCCTTTTGATAAATTTATTTTTAAATCATTAACGATTAACCAAAGAGAAATCATATGGAGAAATCATCATAAAACGAACGTGAACGTACTAAATCAAAAGTTAGCTATTTCAGTCCCGTTCCCTTCTTTCCAGGGAAATATTCATTCACAGCAATATTAATTATGTCTATTTTAGTTCTGTTTGAATTTATAGTTTTGTCATTGGCGCCATTGGAATGCCCTCATTACCATATTTGATTGTAAATGCAATTGTATTTCAACCGGATATCATGATGGTATTTCTTTGGTGAAAAGTATGTGCCTGCCATTTTAATCCTAGTGCTGATTGATCTTTAGGAATAATGTATGTGATTTTCATACAAATTCGTGTCATTATTTCACGAAAGAATACCTAGAAAATTATGTATTGATATATAAATATGGATATGAAAATGAACGGTCATATGACGAGAACAAAGACAGATAGACAAAATGGCAGATAAATGTCTGATAATAAAATAAATGAAATAAATATGTATGTCATACAATATATTCATACATCATGATATACAATGGATATTCAATTGTAAAATAAGCGAAAGCTTTTTGTCAAAGCGTTTTGGTTATTAGTCGTTATTGGTTTCCGCACAAACCCGTTTTGGCAACAATGCACTCTGTTTTGACTCGGTTTTATAGTAAACTATTGTTTGTAAGTTTCGCGTCGTCTAACATTCGTATTTTGTAACTTAAATTCCGCTTAACTATTTATTTCATTTTGAAATTGGTTACGTTTATAAATGGAAATCTTTGTGAAAATTCAGTATTATTCTAGAAAAAATAGAAAATATTTGTAGCTTTGTTTTATTTGAGAACTACCTACCTGTGAGAACATTTCTGTAATGATTTTGGGAGTTCATGGAGTAATAAGGACGGTAACTGGTTATTTACTAATGAAGTAAAATCTGATCTGATTATTTAAAAACGATGATAGCTTAGTTCTAGTGTTGTTGGATGCCGAGACGAAGGATCCGGGTTCGAATCCTACAATGAGCTTGAGCTTTCGGTGAAGGAAAACATCGAGAGGAAAACATAGCACGGTGGTAGGATACTTTGTGTACTACAAAGTATCCTACCACCGTGCTCGATGGCTGAATCATAGTTTATTTCGCAACCACATCTATTACCTATTACTTTTTTGGGAGTTACTTTCAACTGCAATACTTAATAGAAGGCACAATGGGTGAAGGAACTGCTCCAGTCAAGGTTAAAAATGCTATGATGTTAATAATTACTGCCTTGGTATATATAAGATTAATAACTTAGTACGTTTGTTGGTGGTTTTGTTTTGTCAAACCCTATTATTACTCAGTGTATACGAACCATTACACAATACTAACAAAGCCAGCAGTACACTGTACTTTAGAGGTAACTGTTACACTTAAATTATTTTCAGGTCAATGTCTAAGCAGGGAGTTAGCAAAAGAGCGGTAGTGAGTGATGGCCGCCAACGCAGCCAAATGTTTGCTTTCAAAATAATGAGCTGGTTAAACATTACTATGTGCGTTTAATTAGTTACATGACACAATACACTGAATTATTAACTGCTTAAGAAATAATATGTGTTAACCTTTTTACTTTTAAATGTTTACATTGGTACTGTGGGAAATTTGTAGTAGCTGTTGTTAGAGCTTATTTACATAACACAAGCCCTAAAAATAATTATAAAAGATACATAGTAAAACTACTGCACACACGCGGGAAACCATCTTGTGACGTGACACGCTGATGCGAGAGTCGAGCTAGTGCTGTGGAAAACTCGACTAAACACTCTACATTTTACGATGATGATCTTTAAAGTAGTACTTTTGATTAATTAATTTTTAAATCATTAACGATTAACCAATGAGAAATCATATGGAGAAATCATCATGAAACGAACGTGAACGTACTAAATCAAAAGTTAGCTATTTCAGTCCCGTTCCCTTCTTTCCAGGGAAATATTCATTCACAGCAATATTAATTATGTCTATTTTAGTTCTGTTTGAATTTATAGTTTTGTCATTGGCGCCATTGGAATGCCCTCATTACCATATTTGATTGTAAATGCAAAATATTTCAACCGGATATCATGATGGTATTTCTTTGGTGAAAAGTATGTGCCTGCCATTTTAATCCTAGTGCTGAATGATCTTTAGGAATAATGGATGGGATTTTCATACAAATTCGTGTCATTATTTCACGAAAGAATACCTAGAAAATTATGTATTGATATATAAATATGGATATGAAAATGAACGGTCATATGACGAGAACAAAGACAGATAGACCAAATGGCAGATAAATGTCTGATAATAAAATAAATGAAATAAATATGTATGTCATACAATATATTCATACATCATGATATACAATGGATATTCAATTGTAAAATAAGCGAAAGCTTTTTGTCAAAGCGTTTTGGTTATTAGTCGTTATTGGTTTCCGCACAAAACCCGTTTTGGCAACAATGCACTCAGTTTTGACTCGGTTTTATAGTAAACTATTGTTTGTAAGTTTCGCGTCGTCTAACATTCGTATTTTGTAACTTAAATTCCGCTTAACTATTTATTTCATTTCAATTTGTTACGTTTCTAAATGGAAATCTTTGTGAAAATTCAGTATTATTCTAGAAAAAATAGAACATATTTGTAGCTTTGTTTTATTTGAGAACTACCTACCTTTGAGAACATTTCTGTAATGATTTTGGGAGTTCATGGAGTAATAAGGACGGTAACTGGTTATTTACGAATGAAGTAAAATCTGATCAGAATATTTCAAAACGATGATAGCTTAGTTCTAGTGTTGTTGGATGCCGAGACGAAGGTTCCGGGTTCGAATCCTACAATGAGCTTGAGCTTTCGGTGAAGGAAAACATCGTGAGGAAACCATAGCACGGTGGTAGGATACTTTGTACTACCACCTCGCTGGCTACCACCCTCCTTTCGGTATGTTCCGACAGCTGCACTGAGAGCTCTTGATGCCTCAACGCCACAATCCATTGGGATAAAATTTGGCACGCAGGTCAAACCATGGGCAACAGGTACTAATTTAACACTTTACGAAACAAACCACAAGCGTAGGCATGTGTAGATTGTTTGTTACGCATTAACACCCCAACTAATCAACTGATTTCCGTGAAATTCGGTAAACATGTACCTTGAAATCCAAAGAAAAACACATAAAATTATCCGGATAAATTACATAGGGAACACCATACCTACATATCTTCAAGTAATAAGCATGGTAAAAGATAAGCCCGCTGGGTAAAATAAAATACACAGCTCATTAAATATCAATTCATAATTCCGAAGGCGACTGTTGTCATAACAATGTTATTTTTTCCATTTGTTCAGTGGACAAAGGTTCCTAGACATAGGTAGCACAAAGGCACATGAATGTCTACAATTCGACAAATGGCTGGCTATTGACATGAATGAAATCGAAACCAATCCCGCGGCACGAAACAATGCTCGCGCACTATCGTTGCCTTGAGCCACGCTCACAGTGGATTTGTATATTTTAATGTTTATATTACATTTTCGTTGAATTTACTTCCTTATGGGTATTACATCTGACTCTTGCCCTTCGTGTATATTTGTGTACGCTCTATTTTGGCACTTCCGCAAGGTTTAGAGTGTAAGTAGTTTTGTACCTATGGAAAAGTTGTTTTTATTTTTAACTGACTTCAAAAAAAGGAGGTTTCTCATTTCGACCGTATATATCATTTTTTATATGGTAGGATATATAGATGATATATACGGGCGGATAATTTCGTCGTTTATGAACCGATGATTCTTTATTTATTGGAAAAGATATATCCCAAGGGTAGTACCATGATAAGGAAACCAGGATTTGATGATGGCATCCCAGAGAAATCGACGGGAACCTTCGAAAATCTTAGTGGCGACTAGTGCGTTTGTTGTCAAACAGTCAAAGGATTATTAATGAAGGTCTGGAGTCGATCTGATGATGGAGCCGAAAGTTACAGCAATTACCTGGTGTTTGGGCTTGAATAATTTGTATTGATGAGAACTTTACACCTAGATGGTGAGTGATTATGGGTCTTATGTAAAACTTATTGAAAAAAAAAAAAAAAAAAAAACTATAGAACACGTCATGCTCTTTCGCTGACTTCAAAACTGTGTCAGATAAGGATTATTTCATATTTTTTAGTGTACTTTGAAGGGGATTCTTTTTTTGTTAAAAAGTTTTATTTTTAATATTAATATCGCAGAAATAATTAGGATTATTAAATGGACATTATAAACGCTATAATAAATTTGAAAAACTCAAATCTTTAACATAAATATGTTAAAGCTCAAATTAAACTGTCTTTATCTTATAGTAGACCTACAATTCTCAAGTAACGAAGACAGTGAATGCTACCACTATGCACGCGACTCAGGTCACGCGTAGCGTCGCCGCTCGAGATCATTATCTCATGAGTCCAAGGTCGCTCTGCGTTGGAACAGTTCAACCAACTCGATCGAACCAAACGTGATCCACCCTTCGCATTTCCGAAGTTGAACCGACGAAAATAGAAAAGTGCGCGACGGGAAGTGGTCTGTAGCTACTTTATACAACCGAAAGGTTGTATAATTGGTGACTGGTTGATTTCAAGAACGTATGGTCTTGAACCACAATTTCAGCAACCATGTAGAAGTTTTCTATTAACTACATACACCTTTTCCTTAATCTATAAAGTATTTGATTCTTCGAGCGATAAAGTCTGGAATGCCCATAAGTGCCTTGTTTTATACTGATTGTGGATATAATTCTCCATACCATTTCTATGAAAGAAACATTTTCCCTGCTCATTTAATTTGCATGAATTTTATAAAGGCGTGTACCCAAAGCATTTATTGTATTTTTTTTATTTTATTGGCCTGTACTTGACTACAATCTCACCATGGTCAGTGATGATTTGGCAGAAGGTGTAATCACACAATGCCTAGAAGGGAACTGGCTCTCAAGTGCAGCTGTCGGAACATACTGGTAGATGCTTCGCGACAGATTTTGAACTTGATGGTGGTAGCCAGCCAGGCGAGTATTACAAAATACCCTAACACAGTGATATGTATTCCTCATCATGTTTTCCTTCTAATTCTAGGATTCAAACCCACGACCTTCGTCGTCACTACCACTGAGCTATCATCGCCTTGAATTAGTCCTTTATGCTTTGAAAATACATTTTTATTTAAAACCTACTTTCATAGTTTTCTTTTGACACTACTCACCTATCACGGTCCGGATGGACCGCGCCAATCTATATTGTGCTATTAAGTACAATAATAAAATACAATATACAAGTTTTCCCACAAAGTAGTGTCCATGGGAATTCCAGAGGAAGAGCACCTTTAGGGTCCGTTCGCTCAGACCGGCTCGGAGAGATCAAATTTTTATCGGGCTTAAAATATAGCTTTAGTTCATAATAATAAATATGGTTTACTTGGGACATACTGTATAACAGAAACGTAATCTTCTTATATATAGTGTATTTTATAAATTAACTTGGATTGGTATGTAGAGTACGTGATTTTAATTAGCCTGCGCTTTGTCTATGCTGCGGACGACGTGAGGAGACGCTGTTTAGCGTAGCTCTCTTCGTTATATTTTTTCATTGATTGATATAAATTTATTAGATGTCCTCGCACTGCCCCTAGGAGAGTTATATTTACGGGAAAACTTCAAAATAGTGATTCATATGAATACCCTAATACTTAAACATTATATTACCTATGTATTCATATGTGTAGTACTTTATTATATGTGATTGATCACTTCTGGTGATTTGGTGTCGAAATATAACCTCTATTAGGCTGAGTACACTTTGTCTAGACAATTGTAGCAATTTATATTATTTGTTGCTTCAAAATTGGATGTCGTTATAGTAATTGCATTTAAATTGATGTTATTTATTGTAAATATTACCCATGTAAAGAAAATAACAAATGATTATTGATCTTTTTTAGTACAATAACTTCTGTTTTGATATTACTTTACCAACGCTAAGGTTATTCATGCCTCTGCAGTTTTCATTGACATATTACAATGTTTTATTTTTATAAATGAAGTTGCAAGAGTTAATGATGATATTTTTCTAGGTCGTCGCGCAGTTGTAGTTAAAGTAGTAAGAATTTGCGCAACACTTCATACAATGCAGTAATTATCACACCAAATCGCCAGCTGAGCAATGCGTACGCACGCAACTACGCGTGTCCACATAAATAACTAATTATTTACTACCAATGTCTAACCTTACAATCAAGGGTATACTCCTAAGTAATTATACATGTTAGTGCGTATCATACAGGCGGAACCAAACGTATTGGAAATGCCGTGAGTTAACTTTAGACTCAGTAGTCGAAATTAACTGCACGTTTCTCAAGCGTATTCAAGCATAAATCGATAGATTATTTTTCAAATCAAACAAAAGAATATTCAGCAGCTGAGTATTTATTTACAGTTGAGTATAAAATTCATATTCATCATCATTATCTACACATAAATAACACATACATCAATCATCCGTCATCAAATCAGAATATTATGCTAGTTGTTGTTTAGTAGTGGAGGCCATGATGTCCATGGGCGAGGGGAGCAACGGCGTAATGCGCGATAGGGGCGGCGTGGACCAACGGAGCGGCGTGGACCACAGGGGCGGGATGATGGCCGGGGGTCTTGTGGACGACGGCGTTGAAACTGCACAATTTAAAACATAATTTTAGTAAAAATACAGGAAGAAAGTCACTTATTCATTAAATGATATATGTGTCTTAGTCTTACCCATGATGGTCATCAGCGGTGTACTCTACTTTACGCACGGAACCGTCGGGTTCAACCAGGGAGTAGCTGCCGTGCACGGCACCACCGTCGCGGCTCTCATGCTGGGTCTTGTGGTCACCGGTGTGGGGGTCAGCCACGGAGTAAGCGTAGTCGTATTTAGGGTGAGACTAGAAAAATATGAACAATCTTATAATATTATACAAGTTAACAATGCACTAGTCTAGTTGATCTTGAATAGATTTAGAAATCCATGTTGGTGTAGTATTTAGCTGTCAATCATTTTGATAACGGAGATGAACTTTATTCGATATAATTATCTTTGTAATATCTGATTGAAGCCAAGGGGTAATTTAGTAGGTTAACATTTTTAAATCTTATTTGAATGCAATTTGAACTTGAGTTGATTGAAACATAATAGGTATGTTACTTTATGGAGTGCGACTGGGTGTGTTCTGAAATTCATAATTTAAACTACACTGTTTTGTTTTTTGCGCCGCTTTTTTGATATTTGTTGTTAATTCGCTATGGCTATTAGTTTTAATACTTACGTATTCGGCATGAGCGAGAGCGATGGGAGCGGCATGGGCTACAGGGGCGGCGTGGACATAGGGGGCGACGTGAGCGACGTGGGCGATGGGAGCAGCGTGGACCAGGGGAGCGGCATAATGGGCAGGAGCGGCATAGTGGGCAGGAGCGGCATAGTGGGCAGGAGCGTAATGGGCAGGGGCATCATGGCGGACGATGCTCTGCGATGAGACGGCTCCGTGGTGAAGGAGACCAGCATTGGCAGCTGCCAACACAGCGCTGAGAGCGAACACCTGGAACAAGAAATAAATTTATTGACCGTACAAATAATAATATGAAATATTATATTTGTTTCTCGATTGAATAATTCTTACTTTGGTGAACATTTTGCACAAGTTAATGAGAACAGGTGACTGATACTATTATCGGTCCGGAGTGTGACTTTTATATGAAAAGCAAAACGGAGCTGCTGTCCTGCCCGTGGTGGGGACTGCGGTCAATTCAGTTCCGTAACTTTGACACCGCGAGGTCGCTGGTTGCGCGCATACCTTCGATACAATAATTCACAAACCATCGCCCTCCCGCGCTGCCCACTTCCCAGACAGCACCGAATGGACCACCGCTAATTATTGTCTACACATTGATATTGCGTGAGTTGTAGAGATAAATTGATATATTTTTACAAGATTTCCGCCTTAATAAAATAAATTACCTCCATGAAATATATTCATATTTTCATATATATTATGTCATATATTTTTTTATAAATTTTGATGTACTCAGAGTTCGATTTCCTTGATACATTTGTATTTTATGTTGTTATAAATAAATAAGTAATATTATAGATAAGAGTAAACATCGTACATAGTGTTTTATTATAGGATTTATATACCCATATATTTTATTTTTATTTCATTTATCAATAGTTTTTATTTTATTTATAATCAAAATCCTATAAGACTCAATTAACTGGCAAGAGACTGTTTTACCTTAACCGTCATAATTTTGAGTGATTGTTAATAGTTTTTTTTTTTATATTTGGCTCGAGCTGTTACACATTTGGCAATTTGATCATAGCCTTATGATAAATATTAGAAGTTATTAAGAATGCAACAACTTAATTTTTTTACTGGTAATTTTTACATTAAATAAACCGGACTAGTACTGACGTGAACTCGCGTGGAGAGGGTTCCGTATAACCTTAACATTGTAGTTGAAAAACATCTCCCATTCAATCCAACTGCAAATGTAAGTTTGTACGTACATTATTGACAAATTTACCATGTTGTTTGAACATCATAAACTTCTTTTAGGTTTTCCTGTAATCTATATGTAAATAACTATATATTGGAACTTTTTAAATGTTGGGCCCAGTAGTTTATTAGATAAGGTCAATTATCAACTAGTTTCTTAAATAACTTTAAAAATATTAATTTTAAAATTATAAAAAAAATTGAGATCTTCACAACAAGCGCTTTCATTTAATATGTATTATATTTTCAATTCTTTTTTTAATTTTCCAATTTGTGCCCCAGAAGTGACCCCATATTCCAAATTAATTTATTTACGATACACATGTTTGAGTAACAAAAATCCATATGGTACTAAATTTCAACTTAATCGGTCCAGTAGATTCGAAGGAAATCGTCTGTCACAGCCGATTTGCTTAGAATTTACTGTCGTGTGTCTGACACGACCGATCCTATAAGGGTTCCTTTTTTTCCTTTTGAGGTACGGAACCCTAAAAAGAAGTTAGTGGCTTTGTCATATACTCCATGTCAAGTACACAGAAGATAAAAATCCTTTTATATCAATGAAACACGTAGAGAACGACATCATGCAAGAGTGTAAGTAACATACGACATAGACATAATTAAATGTAACAATTGACATTTGATTTCTCCAAAATTGTTCGACATTATCTTGTTGTACTATATCATTTCAACATTGTAATATCGAATGCACTACGAGTTAAACCACACAGTGGTTAACTAGCAGTATACCTACTATTGGGTATTTAATTTCCTAACCGATGTTCGTAATGCGATCACAGACAGTCGATATCATAAATTGTATGAAGCAACAAACAAACACATTGTAAGGCTAATAAGTCGTTAATGAAACCTAAATATCTATGTAGTAATGTACTGTGTATACGCGATAGTTTACATGTATTAATGAAAGTTTCGTGTAATTAAATAAATCAGTTATTTTTTTTTAATATAATTTTACTAATTTTTCTATATATTGATTGTATTTTGTACATATTTATTTACAAAAAATATGTACAAAATACAATCTATATATAGAAAATTTCCTCAAGCCGGCCGCTGCTTCCGATTAACGGCTAGGTTCCCAGAAGACTGGCAGCGTTTCCTCTTTGGATAGCCAAGCTGAAGCGTTGGCGGAAAAAGTTCCCCGCCCGCTGGTCCCCGGAGGTCTGAAATTTTACACGTTATGTTTTCAGGTTCCATGTCTATACGTTTCTTTTTGCATGGTATTAGTAGAATTCTTATGTCGTCCCGGATGAACAAGGTTTAATAAACAGTCTGCAACTACAGAAAGTTTAAGACTAGTTCTAAAAACTGCTGTCAATGCACTATTAACAATATATACTCTAAATTCATCCATGACTGCAGTAAACAATCATCCCAAAGCGAGCAGTCTAGAGTTCTGAACTTTTTGTAATAGGAGACGTGTTTTTATAATTTTGAATGTTGTAAAAGTTGGTATAAATCCCATGAAAAATAATGAATTGAATTCCATAACATTAAGTCCAACCAAGCCTTTATTAGCGGCTGGTTCAGATAATTTGAAAGGGTAACACGATTATTCAATATACCTAACTGATTTGATTTAATTGTTCAGATCACATTACCAAAAGGTCCATTTATTATTTAGTTAGAAATGTCCGACAATTCAGAAGTGGCACGATATAGTCGTGAGCCAGATAATAGATTATCGTTACGGAAGCGGGATACTTATGTCTGCACTTACTTTATTCACAAGGTTATTCGTTAATACAATTGATTGAAAGGTGTAAATCACTTGGATAGTTCAGGGGTTACTCACCGAAAAGCTATCTGACCGTGACTTCGGTAATACCATTAATATTAATCAACTAGCCATTGTTGACAGCGTTCTTTGGTATCGTATGATTAAATCTCAATATGTATACAATGGAATAGAACATTTTAAGATGGATACATAAGCTATGCTATTTATGAGAATGTTTTGAAATAAAAAAAGAAAATCTTAATACTTTAGGTGAAAACTTTAATCCCCTTATAAATAAGGTGTAAGTCAGTCTTGTAACACCCAGGTATTAAGATAGCTCCAGCCCTTTTTGTTTATATGACATTAGAAAGTGACGGATTTATTAAAAACCTAGATATTACTTATACTTGACTTACACCTTATTTATTAATAAGGGGGTTAGGCTGTAGTGAGACAATTGAAATAGCTTCATCCTGGTAGTAATTGTTGTAGGTTAGGAACCTATCGGAAGTTTTTTTTTAATTAAGGGAAAAAATACATCTGGAAGTATCCATTCGGTTAAAGTTATTGCATTGATTTGTAGGATATAGTAATTTATGAACCCGTACTTATACTATCTCGGTACCTAGAAACAACCACTCTGTGCTGTAGCAGTAGATACACGCTATAAATTAAATATGTTCATAGATAACAAAGATTAATTTTGTCACGAACCAATGATATAATTTTGAGGTACTGTATTCGTTCAACAAGCAAAATAGTTGAACAATGTCAGTGGTAAAGTTATATTAACAATTATGACTTATTTATATGCCACTGGACTATAGCCAGCAGTACCTCACGGTTTCACCTACATTCCCGGGGTAATATGTAATTTTTCGTTCTGCATATTGATTGGCATATAGACAGCTTCACATTCGAGTTTATGATATAAAGGAAGAAGTATTTATTTATAACTAAGCGAACGTTTATGTAGACTTGGCATGTTGGAATTACAACAGCATTCATTAAGATTTGTCGTTTATGACATCGTAGGCTAAACTAGTAGGTTATCTATTCGACAGGGCGTTAACAGCATGACTTACAAGACTTGGGAAATTACAAATGTAACTCAGCGCTCTAGCATTACACATTGGCGAAACACTGTAACTAGTGATAAAAATAACATGCAAATATAGCAGTTCCAAGTCTTATAAAGATATTTAATTAAACCATTTTACTAACTTATAATTAATCTGAGCAAGCTTGAAATTAATTCAATATTTAAAACAGGTAACTACATAGAGCTTGTAGTATGGAAATCAAACAACAAATATTCTCTAGGAATAAAAAGTTCGAATGACGAGTATGTAGATAACCTTTATTTACAACAAATATGTACAAAATACAATCTATATCTATATAGAAAATTTCCTCAAGTCTACCGCTGCTTCCGATTAACGGCAAGGTTCCCAGAAGGCTGGCAGCGTTCCCTCTTTGGATAGCCAGGCTGACGCTTTGGCGGAAAAAGCTCCCCGCCCGCTGGTCTCCGGAGGTCTCGATCAATTTTGATGAAAAAGTGCGAGCAAAATGGCGAGCTTCGGACCCCCACAGTATTATGTAGTATTATGTCGCACTTAGTTCTGCAAAACTTCCGAAGCAACAGTGTTCGTTTTTTGACGAACATTAGCTTTTGCGGAAATAAAACAACTAATAATTGAAAAAAAAAACAACATTAAGTTTAACTAATTTTATGATTAAAAAGTATAATTTTAATGTCTAGCATTGACATTTATTTCATACTAACTGTCCCCCGCGGTTTCACCCCCATTCCCGGGTTTAAAAGTATCTATCTAAGTATAGCATTATGTCCTCCATACCATAGGCGATCTGCATGGCAAATTTCATGATGATCCATGCAGTAGTTGAGACGTGAAGGCGTAACAAACAAACGAACTCAATTTCGCATTTATAATATTAGTTAGGAATAGCGTTACGCCTGCGGCTTCGCACACTTTATAAATTATGTTCACAAATCTTCCTGATAAATTAGTCTATCCATTAGACAGAGGACGGACGTAAGGTCCTTTACTTTATTAATTATATTCTTTTTGCAGTCCCGCAGATCCCGCGGATCGCAGGATTGATGACCTCAATCCCGCAGGCCTGCGGGATCGTGGTTTTGATGCGAGATTGGATTCCTTACTCGTGACAATTAGACTTATTGAACTTTCGTTATGAAATGTTGCATTTCCTTAAGCCTTTAATATGAATAAGATCTAGTTCTAAAACTTCGTAAGTAGAAGTACTGAGAAAGGGGGCGTCCATAAATTACGTGAGGTGTTTTTTTAAATTTTCTGTCCCTCCCTCCCCCCCTGGTGAGATGTCGTGAGATTTTATTCAACCCCCTCCCCCAACCCCCAATCTCACGTGAGATTTTTCAAAATGTGGGTGTCTGACGTAAACGCGTTGGATTGTTATTGTAAAAAGAAAAAAAAAATGCTTCGTGCTTTTATTTACGACTAGTTAAGACTAGTAATAAATATTGCTGAGAGTTTAATTATTTATATATTTGTATTATTTTTTATTTTTTTTTCAATCAGAAAAAAAAATTGTGTGATATTTGCCGAGACCCCCCCTCTCTCCAACGTAAGATTAGATGAGATTTGACTCGACCCCCTCCCCCCCTTAAACATCTCACGTAATTTATGGACGCCCCCAAAGACATTGGTTAATTTCACCGACAGTTTCATATTTCATGTCAACTTCTGATTTCATTAGAATTTAATTCAATGTTAAAAGTTGTTATTAGGCATGGTAAGCAAATTGAGGTAATTAATAGTTTTAATCGGGTCGAATGGTTTTGGAAATAAGGGTAAGACCAAACATATTTTTTTAATTAATTTTAATGACTATTATTTTTTTAATAATAAAAGTACATTATATACGAAGATCACAGCAAGTATAAATATTTAAGGTACATCATGGTTTAGTTACTTTATTTAAAATATCTTAGTAGTGATGTTGTTGAGAAGAGTAGACATGATGGCTGGGGCCGGAGTTGTGGACGACTGCGTTGAAACTGAAATGGAAACAATATACTCTATGGATATCAGTGGCTATTTATTTGGAGAGAGGTCATTTTCAAAGCAGCCAGCACGACATTTAAAAATCATTTGTAAATAAAATAGTCATTTATGAATGGGCTCGAATGCAAAAGTGGATAACATTGTTAGTGCTCGATTCAAATGCTTATGAATGAGAAGAGCTCGAATGCTCAATCAAAACAAGTTCTAAAACTAGTTTATGAATATGGCACTATACCGACACCTGGTTGACATATAGTAGCAGGGCAAGTACGGGTCAACGCAGGTCATTGCTCATATGCTACGATTAGTACCGGTTTGACCACCATATGATTGAATGTAAACATACGCGTAAAGTTACGACCCGGTTGCGTATAAACAAAGCTCCATAACAAAGCTATAGTAAATATGAATGGTGGGACACAGTTTTGCGCAATTTAGGGAAAGTTATTGCAATGTGTTTTTAAGAATGATTCAAATTTGTTTACAACGATGGATACAAGTGGGTCAGGCAGAACTGGCCATTATGGGCTGATGCTGCTTATGTAATGTTTGAGGTCAGTGTTTGCTTACCCATGGTGGTCGTCAGCGGTGTATTCAACCTTGCGGAAAGAGCCATCGGGCTGGAGCAGAGAGTATTCTCCCTTTACGACATCACCATCGCGGTGCTCGTGCTGGGATTTGTGGTCACCGGTGTGAGGGTCCTCTACGGAGTAGGAGTACTGGTATTTGGGGTGAGCCTATGGAAGAAAGTGAAGTGTGACAAAGAGTTTTCAGCTACATTTTGTTGTCAATTCTTCAGAATATAACATTCAATCTTATTTGACTTATTAAAGGACCTTTATTTTTGAATGCTTACATAATAATCCTCATGTCCGTGACCAGAGGAGTAGCCTCCGTGGTGGCCGATGGAGGCAGCAGCGAGAACAGGGACGGAGTGGGCAATGGGAGCGGCGTGAACCAAGGGAGCGGCGTGAACTAGGGGAGCGGCGTGGGCAAGAGTAGCGGTGTGGATGGGAGCTGCAGCGTAGTGGGCATCGTGGTGCACTAAGTTGTGCTGAGATTGAAGTGTGTAGTCTCCGTGGCCGATGAGACCAGCCTGGGCTACTGCCACGGCGGCACCGAAGGCTAAGATCTGCAAAAAAAAGGAGTTTATCTTGAAAAGAACAAGAGTGTGTATTTTTAAATTCCAAAATGTTAGCGGCTTGTTTGGTACATTTTATAACAGTTACTATTGAAACTATAAAATATATTTTTGTAAAATCCTTGTTTTCGTCCTCGTCAAGGCTAATTAAGTTTTTAAATTCACATTTCACTTCACTTAAACACAGATGGTAACTTACTTTAGCAAACATATTTTTGTGTGGGATAGTGTGTGACTGACATACATTTGATAACCACCAGTGGGTTTTATAAGAATTGGCGTAGTTGGCCCGGTGGGGCGTTGAAAGCACTTCGCAGTGCGTCCCCGCGACCGCAAGGTCACCGCGCTTTGTCTTCAACATTCTCGCGTTACACTATCAAAAAATTATTGTTACTTAACAAAAATACGATGTGAACCGAGATACTACACGTTATACTGGGTCAATGGATAACGATAAGATTGTTGTTCTACATGATCGTTGTCTCTCGCAGTCGTGTTGTGGGCTTGGAACATCATGCTTGTGACTAAGCTTGTTTGCATATAATTTTGTTCTTGACTTTTTAAATGTAGGTATATCGTTAATAATTGAAATAAGAAATTAAATTTAATTTTATGAAATTTAATTAATTGTGGTAAAAACTGGCGACTGAAAACATGAAAATGTTTGATAAAATGTTTTTGCTCATGCTGTTAATTCTCAATAAACATAGTTTAACGGTAAAAAAACTAAAAAAAAATACCCTACTGTTTGAGTACTGTTTTTGCATACATCTTGTACGTTTGACACCATTGTCTTCTTATTTGGAAAGTTCTCACCCCTTGAAGTAATGATTATGTTAGCTATGAAATTAATAGACAATGGACCACAGACACACATTGTTCGTGAATATTATTGTATGTGCATGAGTATGTAATCATAGAATCTTGTAATAGTTGCTCTAGACAAAAGCTTAATGTAGCGCTGTTGTCAAGTTTGGTAGAAATATCATCGACGTAGGTCGAATAAGAATAAAAATAAAGATAAAGAAATGTAGAGACAATCAGAACTTCTCTTTTATGAAGGACACACTGGATGAGGGTAGATGAGGACGTGGTTTTTATTTATTTATTTTTAAAGAGCTAACTCGGGGACATTATTTATAAGAACCTGTAGGAACATTACTAATACTAACTCATGAATAATTTAATTAATTGTTAAGTATAGTGAACTCGACGCCCGATGCCCTCAAGGTATTGGTGTGGGTATAATTGCATGGGGTTATCCTCAAAGGGTATCTGCTCTATAAATAATCTTTGCCATGGAAAACATAGATACCCAGTTTCCATTAATAGTCTAATGAAAAAAGTTGTCATTATGTTTAGCTTTGGGTGATTTATATGATAGGTGTGTATTTAAAAAAAAAATTTGACTACTAAGAAAACTTACTCGCCTAAAATGAAACCTGGAAATAGGTTACTTGAAGGATCTAGCAGGCTGATT
This sequence comes from Achlya flavicornis, assembly GCA_947623365.1. Lineage (NCBI taxonomy): Eukaryota > Metazoa > Arthropoda > Insecta > Lepidoptera > Drepanidae > Achlya > Achlya flavicornis. The sequence continues at coordinate 11,333,709 of OX392474.1, forward strand.
TCGTTCCAAGTTGCAAAATATAGTGACGAGCTACATATGAGATAGTTCTATCTAAGGTTTAGTGTATTTTGTAGTAGTGTAGTAGTGGAGCAGAAGAAAACTTCAGCCAGCCACATTAAAACAGTTTTGTATTGTAATTTACATGTCATTTTAAAATATTTTTAGTATAAAAAATATTTTATCTGATACGTATACATTTATATGTTGACAGGTTAACAATGTACCTATCACCTCAGAGTATATAAATGCTATCACGTAACAGCTAATTTGTGCAGTTTTTTATGACCGGAATCACGCCCATGCACAGCCTTGTTACTATGATAATATCAAGCATCCTTCTAGCGAGTAGTACCTACTGCTTTTGTTTTACATTCTCAAATATTGGTATAAAACGAAAGCAGTTTTATTAGAATAAACATATCACAGTAAATTTAGCCGTCTGAAAAAATCACAATGATGACTGAATTACTTTTAAGTTTTTCAAAATCAAATCAATAAGTAATTTATTTAGTTTAGGCCCTGGTAAGTACTTATTAACGTCAAGTACATGCAGTTGAATCTACCACCAGTTTGGAACTGAGAAGATTACGATTAGAAACTCAATTTGGTTTATTAAGTTTTAATATTAAAGGATTAATAATTAATTTTTCATTATGATTTTATTTGTTAAAGCTGGCAAATGAATGAGATGGAGTCACAAATGATGGAGTACCAAAAATACAATGAGATATAATTTAAATGAGTTTGTATTATTTAAAAACAAAATACAATTTATAAATACTTTAATAAATTATTTACAGATTTGGTTCATTTCGCAATATCAACAAAAACTATACAGATTCTTTGGTGTCCTTTCAATAGTGATGGTAGGCAGGCTCGGGGTGGATGGAGGGAGCAGAGTTGTGTACTACTGCGTTGAAACTGAAATTAAATAATATAAATAATATAAATGTGTAACAAGTGCAGTGTAGCAGTACCTTAGCTATGGTATTGCAGGTTTTCGTGACCATTTAAAGTCAGGCCCATATGTTTGTTTGTCGACTATTTGTCAAACTTATCTTATTTACTTATTAAAAATGATATTCAATATACGATACATACTACTATATAATTATACTTATTATTATAAAAAAAAAGATATGGATAATTTTACAGTACGTTTTCAAGACACAATTTAATATTATTATTTATCTGGAATTATTCTCAAAACATCTTCTTAAAAATTGTTAGAAACATAAAAACCAATTTTCAATGTCAATGCCGCCGCGTCAAAAAACGCGGTAAAGCGATGAAGATCAGTCGTGCGGAAAGAACCATATCTTACCCATTGTGGTCATCGGCGGTGTACTCGACCTTGCGGACGGAACCGTCAGGCTGGACCAGGGAGTAGTAGCCATGGACAGCATCACCGTCGCGGCTCTCGTGCTGGGACTTGTGGTCGCCGGTGTGGGGGTCAGACACTGAGTATGCGAAGTCGTATTTAGGATGAGCCTGGAAAGATATTTAGTTTAATAAAAAAGTGTATTCACGATACATAGATACCATATAAAGTTCCTTGATTAACTTAGGCCTGTAGACCTTCTCTATAGATTAAGGTTTGTGATAAGAAAAGCGTAAAGCTGCGGTCACGGTAGTAAAACAAAGTAGATTACTGTTGGTACCAAATTGTCTGATGAAGGGTTTAGTCTCATATATAAGTAGTCCTTTCCTTATTTGTCTTTTAAAAAAAATAGCTTCTCACGTATTCATCATGTTCATCGTAGTGTCCGCTGTAAGCTAGAGGAGCGGCGTATTGAGCAAGGGGGGCGGCGTGCACCAGCGGAGCGGCGTAGTGCGCCGGAGCAGCCAAGTAGCCGAGGGGTGCGTATCCGTCATCGTGACGTACGATGCTCTGCGATGATACGGCGTGACCGTACGCACTTGCTGCGGCGATGAAAGCACCGAAGGTGATGATCTGGAAGAAAGTAAAGGTTAAGTAGGAACCTCGATGTCTGTCTAGTTTTTCAGTATTTTTTATATTTCACGAATATAGACAATGTATAAGCAAAACCGAGATACATTTGGTAAGTCATTGTCACAGCGTAATTTTTTAGATGTTTACTTTTTTTCAAATATTATTTCGAGTTTTTCTCGGAAATTTCAAATAAATAGAACTCACTTTGCTGAACATTTTGTTGTTGTTTGGAACAATGTTAGTTATTGATTGATGTCAATTGACCGCTGACCGTGGGTTTTTATATGAAATGTTATTAGTGAATAAGAACAAGTGGGGCTGTCCGAACCGCATGCGGACCTCGATACGACAATGACAATAGCTAAAGGTCATATTAAAAACTGATTATAGAATTGCAATGCGTGTCATGGTATTGATATTCGATATCTATTGCTTTTGACCATGCTATGCTGTTAAACTGTGCATAAAATTGTAAACGAGAAAAAATAGAACACTGCACTGTTGGTAACACGGTAATCAATATACATATATAACGGTATCAATATATACCACGGTATAATTTATATTGCTGGATGCTAGGTACCAATATGATTAATATACAACAGGCCATGCATTTAAGAGAGGTTTGGCATAATGGGTTCTCTCTTAAAATTCGGAGTAGCTCGACTGGCGAAGTGGTTGTATAGGTTCTTGCAGGGTCGGCAATGCGCGAATGTCCCGTCCGTATACTTCTTTGTAAACTTAGTAATACAATAAATCTATGGTTTAGTCAACCAAAAAAAGTACCTATTGAAAAATAATTAACTTACATTATAACAAGGGCTAACATAATGTTTGTTTATGTTAATACTCAGTCTATTCAAAGGAATATTTAAACATAATATTATTAGCATAAAAAGGTTTTTCGTAGTCCACAATGTCAAGACATAGTTGTTTTTTTGGGTCTTTAGTCATTATGGCCCACTTCCCAATGTCCCGCAGGGTAATTCACACAATAATTGCAAATTTTAGATATTTAAAAATTTGATTTAGGAGATAAACCCTAGTAAAAAACAAATGCTATGAAATACATTCAAACAGAAAATACATAAAGTAATAGCCCGACTGCGACAAGGGTAAAAAGAGTAATGATATTAGATATTTCTATATTCATTTTATATTTTTTTATACCACTAAGTTTGCAAACAAGCATACGGCCCGCCTGATGGTAAGCGGTTACCGTAGTCTATGGACGCTTACAACATGAGGGGTATCCCTAGCGCGTTGCCGAACATACAGAAATCTCTTCACACCATTTTTTTTGAAGAACCTCATGCTGTTCTCCATTGGGAAAACCACGGCGGGGAGCTCATTCCACAATCTGAGCGTCCGCGGAAGGAAGCTCCTTTGAGCTCGCACGGTTCGAAACCGTTTTGGTTACAATGTTTGAGGATGGACTCCCCATCGATAGCGAGAGTTGCGATGGTGGTTTTTGACGGGCCAGTTGGCGCGGTTGGCTAAGATTCAACCTACCGTGCTGTGCCGCTAATCGATAGCAGCGGTACACTCGATGTTTTTTATATATATCAACTATATACCTAGGTAGATTGTATATTTTATGAAGTAGGTATTTCATCGGATTTCATTGGATTCAGCAGCTGAGAGAACCATGAATTCAGACAAGGCAAATATTAAGTTAAAGTACCAGGATTGGATAAGTTTGAAGTAGTGATCATATTCATGGATTTTATTGCACAGTCCTCCATATATGCTCATGTAGAACCCATTGAATTTATTGATGAGGGTGTTGAAAATCGTCCTCAGCAAGCCAGGCTCTTCAGACAAGCCGTAAAGTGAGATAAGAATGCATTCATTGTTTATGGCTTTTAAATAAAATACATAATAACTTGAAACTGTTTTATTGTATAGTACATAAAAATCAGGCCGAGTATGTCTATTCGGTGAATATTCGCGAGCATCTCCCGCGTGAAGCGTGTCCGTGAGGTTGTGCAGCTCCTGCCAAGTACGCTCCAGCTCTGCAATCTTCCTTTTCTCAATTGAGACCGCACAACAGGTTAAATTAGCAGGAGTATGTGTTGTCAGTGTACTCCTTCCTCCTCCATCCTCGACGACATACGCAGTAATTTTCTTTTATCAGGGTCTGGAAATATCAATTCCAATTTCACAACGATTCACAACTATATAGCTACTTACAAAAACTCTACTTTCCATTATTTTAATATGATAAAAGAGTGTTTGTTTGTCTGTCCATCCTTCATTTTGTAATGGATTATGTATATTTTTATCTGTTTTCAGTAAAGTATTTTTGGTTATGACACCAAATCATTCTGTAAGTACCATTCATCACTAAATGTTGAATCCACCTTTCACCACTGCTTTGTCGATTATTTTATGGTTCCAAGACTATTTGGATGGACCGTGATGTCTGTCCACATATGATTGAAACGGGCTCCCATTCACACTCATAATCAGTCCTCTAGTAAGTTCTGGATGCTCCTGCTCTGCATAAGCTGCTAGAGCATCTCGATCTTTTCATGAATCAACAGCATACATATATCCTGAAAGTAGAGTCAGTTTAATGTAAATACCGTAACGTATACCTATTACAATTAACGTTTTGAAAACGACCAGGATTCATTTATATCACAGAAATCGGAATAAAGTTTAATAGGTACTCACCAATTTAGATAAACTTGTATTCTAATAGTAAATATATTGTCAAATCCAAAAACAGAACTCTCTAAAAAATTTTGTACTCTGGTAACTCTCCTTCACCAGTGACGCTCTTTTTATTCTAATTATTTCATTTATTTCTTTTATACTTTTTTACTTTTATTTTTGTGTACTGTGGATAAACTAGGTGCATGATACGATGGGATTGACATGTCCGTGTGGACAAAAATCCCAAATAATAAAATAGATAAAAAAAAAAAAAAAAAAAAAATAGTAAATATGTAATTGCAACGCCCATCCAAGCAGTGACATTGACATATAAGTTTTTTTTAAGTGTAGTATATGATGTGTAGTAGTGTGTGTATTTTATTTCAAATTATGTAGTATAAAAAAGAGGATTTACGCCTTAAGGGTCAGACGGGATACAACGACACGCGACACTATGAGACGCGGCGCGCAATTTTTAAGATAGCGATACAATAATGCGGATTCTGTTGTAAATCGCACTAAACTAATTATAATCACATCACATCTCTTTCTTACAAACATTATTGAAAAAGGATAGAACATATTTAAAGCTGTCAAATTGTCTTTTCCGTTTGAATTTACGGGCTAATAGACGTTTCTTACATACATCCTTTCTTATGTTCTTTGTTAGAAATAGATATAGTGAGACTAAATTAGTTTAGTTTGGAAACAACAGAATCGGCACCATATAACATAATCTATATTGACTAACTGACCGTTATACGTGTCTTAAGCATATTTTTTGGTCATACATTATTATTATATAGATTACATAAAACAATATTAATAAAATGTATTCGTCCATATTATACGACATAAGGATACTCTAGGACGTAACGTATCCTAATGTGAAATACACTTTGTCTAGGTGCGGTGCGGTCCCAGCATTAAAACTCTATTGAAGAAGGGTTTACCATTTATATCAAATAAAACAGGCTGATAATAATGGCGTTATGAAAAAAAATATTGTCACTTATTGACATCTCATATTGTCAACATAATGATATGTTCACTGATGTATCAATCTATATAGACGTACCGTCAGCGTGCCTTTAAAAGATAACAATAGTTTTATAAATAAGTTGCGTGTTTATAAATAAGATTGAGGGTAAACTTGTATGAAGCAAGTTTCCTACCCTCTCTTTTCTAGACGTTTATGTGATATGTGTCGAATCTGCCGAGAGGTCTCTCTCTGAAGATCATTGGCTGAGGACGATGTCGTGCGTGCACCGACTTGTGTTTTTCAAAATTACTCCAATCCTTTGCCGTGTAACTGTAAACAAAGACTATTCTTGTGTGTTTCGCATAAACCAGTTTAAGGTTTGCTCAAAAACGTGGATCCACGAAAGACGAGAAAGACGAGAGAGAAGCGAGAAGAGTAAGTAGGTACTATAGTCTATTTCACATAGGGGTGAGTCGTGACAGTTCAAGGTTTTTTACCAATATCTAATGAAATTACATGTGATTACTCTGAAATAGTACACAAACATGAAACCTCGCTGTATCATAGTAGATCATAGTATTCTTTTACTATATCGAAATAAACATTTACATTAAACATCGAAATAAATTAATAGTCCATTGGAATGCAATTATAATAGCAGACTTAGCCCCCTGGTGGTAAGCGGTTACCTCAGCTCTATGGACGCTTGTGATGCCATGAAAATCAATCATTAAGCGTGCTACACTCTCCGATGATAGAATAATAATTTGTAATTCAACTCGACACTGGCAAAAATAAGTCGGAACTTGTCTTTTTTTGTGTCTATTTTTCACTGCAGTCTCACCATGGTAAGTGGTAATGTGGCCGAAGGTGGTAAGCTCACAAAGCCTAGATGGAAATTGCTCTCAAGTGCAGCTGTCGGAACACGTCGATAGGTGCTTGGCGACAGATTTTCAGTTTTAGGGTGGTAGCCAGTCTGGTTACTGGTAACAAAGTATCCTACCCCCATCGTGAGGATACCATAGCGGTTTCCTCACGATGTTTTCCTTCACCGAAAGCTCAGACTCATTATAGGATTCGAACCTGGGACCTTCGCCTCGGCATCCGACGTCACTACCAATGAACTATCATCGCCTTGAATTTTGGTAATTCATCGTGCAGATAACCTTCCAAGCTCATGGATGTTCATGCAATGAGTCATTGTCATAGACACACACAGGAGTCTCCATGTCCATGAACGGAAATCTGTCTACAGAAGGCCACAAATTCAGTATGATGAGCTTACGGAAGAAGGTTCTCATTCGTCAGGAGTCAGCAGAATTCCTCTAAATATATCCTGGCTAGTGAGGATTGCTATGAGCTGTTAGATGACGAGTTGGGAGCAGGAGTTTTTTTAGCAGTTGACATTGAATATATATATTTTTATATGCGCGCGAATGATGCCCCGGCCCGGGTATCACCCCGAGTGTCCATAGTGCTAAGGTAACCGCTTACCACCAGATTAATGTAACTTGAATATATATTTTATATGCGCGCGAATGATGCCCCGGCTATCACAAGTATCCATATTGCTAAGGTAACCGCTTACCACCAGTTGTGTGAAAAAAAAACATTTTTATTTTTCATTTTCCATGTGAAATAATTATTTATTATTTCTATCATAACACTTTTCCACTCATCTGTACCAAAAATAGGATAGTGTTTTGTTTGTTTTGACAGCGGGCCATAATGACTAAAGCAAAATTTGAAAATAAAATAGAATAGGCGCTATGGCCCGCGGGCCATTCGCGAGTGGGACATAATGACTAAAGACCCGTTTTTTTATACTACGACTAGCTTCTGCTCGCGGCTTCGCCCGCGTGGCCTACAGGAAACAAATGACATATTTTTCTAAAACAATAAAAGAAAACAAAACAACTCCATCCCGCTTCGAGGGTGGAATTATTAAAAACGCTGAGACACGTATAAATTAATTTTCAATCTTCAGCCTAAACACAAAATTTGAAGACCCTAACTTCGAAACTGACGGACTTTCATACAAACTTTCATCCCCTTTTTTACCCTCTTAGGGGCGGAATGTCGAAAAACCCTTTCTTAGTGGATACCTACTCTTCACAAGGAATATGCCCTCTAAATTTTATATCTCTAGGACCAGCGGTTTAGGCTGTGCGTTGATATATCAGTCAGTCAGTCAGTCAGGACTTTGAATTTTATATATATAGATGGTAGCAAAGTAGCCAAAAAGCATACGGCCCACGGTAAGCGGTCCCCGTAGCCTATTGACACTTGCAACACCAGTGGTTACAACCGCGCGTTGCTGACCCTACAAAAATTACTTACACAATTCTCGAAGAACCCCTGCTGTACTCCCTTGGGAAAACCACGTCGGGGAACATCCTCCACAACCTGATCATCCGCTGTAGAAAGCTCCTTTGAAACCGCACAATGCGATGGACAATCCAATGTGTGAAGATGGACTCCCCATCTATTTTTTTTTTTTTTTTTTTTTTATTATGTATAGGCCTGTGTTTGACCACAATCTCACCATGGTAAGTGATGATGTGGCCGAAGGTGGTAAGCACACAAAGCCTAGAAGGAACTGGCTCTCAAGTGCAGCTGTCGGAACACACCGATAGATGCTTGGCGACAGATTTTCAACTTGAGGGTGGTAGCCAGCCAGATGGGTACTACAAAGTACCCTACCACCGTGCTATGGTTTCCTCACGATGTTTTCCTTCACCGAAAGCTCAAGCTCATTGTAGGATTCGAACCCGGGACCTTCGTCTCGGTATCCGACGTCACTACCACTGAGCTATCATCGCCTTAAAATGTCGAGAGGTGCGATGGTAAAAGATAGCAGTAGGCATCAAGACTGTTGAGTTGGTATGTAAGTACTGATATATGTAATACTATCATCATTACCTGAATATTGATTTATTACAGTAAGTAGGTAATTCATTATGTATTGCCGATCAGTCATTCTAAGGCAAATTAATTTTGCCATTCCGAACTCGGAATCGACGCCACTGTTCTTGTGATGTTTTTTTTTATACCACTGAGGTGGCAAACAAGCATACGGCCCGCCTGATGGTAAGCAGTTACCGTAGCCTATGGACGCTTGCAACACCGGGGGTATCTCGCGCGTTGCCGACCCTATCTATAGATGTGTTATATATATAGATGTGTTTTCCATTCTGAAATAGTCTTAAAATTCTCCATTCTAGCCCAAATTTGGGAATCTATATATGAGAGTTAGGGCGTGTAGAGCTTGGCTCTACATGAGATCTGATAACTTTTTGACAGTGCGAGACATATGGTCTCGTCTTGACAACATTTTACATGAATATGTTTTTGGTGCGATACTTTTTATTCCGGGTTTTTTTTTATCCCTCGGGAACGCGGTTGAAACCGCGGGCGAAAATTAGATATAAATAAATCAGGCTGAACTTACTGGCTGCTGCGAATGTGATTTTATTTAAATTAAGTAAAATAAAATAAATGTCGCCAAATATAGTTGTACATTCTTTGTTTTATAATTCGAATATTAGCGCTCGTTCCAAATTCAAAATGTTTCTTCTTCTTCTTCTTATTTTTATTTTTGGCAACCAAGCCCAAATTAGGGCTCATTTCTGCCAGTGTCGAGTTATATTATAGATTCCAGTCACAATAAATCACTTCACATTATAGTCCTCAGTCAGTCACCGTCCATAAAAGTCATGTTTTACTACAATGTTGGTCGTTTTACTAAAACTCTTCCCGGACTTTTGAGACAACTTAAAAAGTCACGATATACATAATTCATTTCATTTCACTTCACAGGTGCACATTGATTGATCTTTATTGGATAAAATACCACCGATAATAGGTACGCTATAAAACTCAAAATACACGAATTAATGAAAATAAAAATGAAAACGCCTCGTCACTTTACAAGTTCCCGCCAAAAAGTCTTCAAAATGTTTTTAAAAGCTTCTATAAAGCACAAGCACAGTCTATAAAATATAGACTGTGCTTTTATACAGAGTGAATACGATAATAAGACAATAAATAAATAATATATATTTTTCTCATTTTTCTATAATAAAACATTATTTATAAATAATACATCAGATGGTTTTTAGAGAGGTAGAGCATAGTGTTTATTCGCTCAAAGAGCAGCTCGACTGGGGAAGTACCTCCCCCCCCTTCCCTCCCTCCCTCCCAATTCTTTATGACAGGTACGTGATTCATCAGTTAATTATATTTATTGGAAATGTAGGTATAATATTCACAAATATTTAATTACTTCCGTTATTACAGTAGTACCCAACTGATATGGCTTACCGATGTACCTGCGCAGTAGACACATTTTCAAAATTTTCAATGTACGGGAAATGCATAGGTCGGCAGCAGCCGCCATGTGTGCGGAGGGGCGTGACTTGCGAGTGAGACGGAACTAACTGCAGTGTATTATGAACCTTATAGTTGTGATCTAAGGCTGATTGTAATTTTAAGCATTCTTTCCTTAATCTTAGGGACCATACTTTCTTTTCTGTGCGAACGAAGATTCACGACGCGCCTTATCAGTTGGGTAATACTGTACCAGCATAATAAAATAAAATAATAATGTATCGGGACTATTCGCGGACATATTATTATCAAAATATGATTTTTGACTAACCTCGACGTTTCGATCAAGTTGCATTGATCGTGGTTACGATACATTAATATTACAAAGATGTTTGCGAGACTGAAAAAGTACCTAGTAGAATAAGAGTTTTTGTAGGATTTATATAATTCTATGCAGGTGTACATATTTACATGGATGTTGGTTACACCACAGCTCTTGAGTTCAATTTCCATCCACGAAAAATATTAGTAGGTAGGTATAGATGAACATATACACTTATGTTAACGTTTATTATGTACATACCTACAGTACAAACTCTGCTTGGCTTGGAATCAGAGTGCCTTCTGGGACGAAGACTTCTAAGTACCACTTGTACGAGTATGTCTCATTGTTTAAATGTAGTAAGGTTTTTAAAGAAAATTATATAATGTACATTTACGCTTTATTTACAGTATTTCACACTCACGTTACAAAAGTATAAATAAGTGAACATTAACAATCATCCATCAATCGGTAAATAATTCAACTATATTCAGTAGTGATGGTAGGCATGGGCAGGGGCGGCGTGGACTGAAGGAGCAGAGTTGTGCACCACAGCGTTGAAACTGAAACATAAATGAGCAATTAATAAGTATAATGTCAAGCCAGATCAGATTGATATTCGACCTTATTACTATTTATTACGAACCTACTATTATGACCGTGAACACTGTGCGTGAACATTAATACAATTAATAAATTGAAAATTAAATAATGAGTTTCTTACGCGAAAGGCGACTTCTGAATGTTAAGCAGAATGATATTTCACGAAACTTACCCATGGTGGTCATCAGCGGTGTATTCGACCTTGCGTACAGAGCCATCAGGCTGGACCAGGGAGTAGGAACCGTGCACGGCATCACCGTCGCGGCTTTCGTGCTGGGACTTGTGGTCGCCGGTGTGGGGGTCAGCCACTGAGTATGCGAAGTCGTATTTGGGGTGAGCCTGTAATAATTCATTAGGTTAATTATCACTGCTGATAAGTAATAATTATATAGGAAGAGGAACATCTATGTGGTACTTACATATTCATCGTGTCCGTCGTAGTGGGCCACAGGAGCGGCGTAGTGGGCTATGGGAGCGGCGTAGTGCGCTACGGGGGCGGCGGCATAGTGTGCTACGGGAGCAGCGTAGTGTAAGGGAGCGGCGTATTGCAGGGGTGCGTGGTGTCCCTCATCATGACGAATGATGCTTTGGGATGAGACAGCGTGGCCGTGGCCGTGGCCGTAAAGACCAGCGTTGGCAGCAGCCAAGACGGCGCTAAGTGCTACGATCTGAAATTGGTAAATAAGAATTGTTTAATTTTCATGAAGGGTCAATACTACATATTATATATGGTATGGAAAAGTTTTCAATCAAAATAAATTTATCGAAAATTTAAAAATAAGCTTTTTCTTTACAATTTCAAATGTGTTTTTTTTTATAAACGAACTCACTTTGCTGAACATTTTGGTTTGTACGGTTTAACAGTCAAGTACTGATTGATGTCAACAGTCCTGCGATATGGTTTTATAGAATGCTGCGCAAGGCGCGGTGGGGCAGAGAAATGCGTACGAGCAACTACACTTTGTAGTAACTTTGACATGCGTCAAGGTCACGGCTTCGAAAAGCATTGTGTAGCCATAGTGGTAGCCATTCATCGTTATTATTATGTACGGCTTCATAAATTTTTAACAACTATCTTTTGTTAAAATGATTTTAGTTTGTAGAATTTTGTATTTTCGTTAATTGAAACGTTACAAAGGTTATTTTAGGAAGAGGAACATCTTCAAAAATTCAAAATTCAAAATCATTTATTCAAATAGACCTTCGCAGGCACTTATACACAACATAGGCACAAATATTGAAAAGGTACAACAGTAGTTAAAATTATTAGATGATACATTTCTTTTTTTATCCACGCTAAAACATTTTCCTAATGATTTTATGATATTATATTACCTACGTCGTCGAAATTCTGACAAAAATGGGATGGAATGATATTCCTGTGAAATAAAAAACCGGCCCAGTGCGAGTCTATGATACCCCACTTGAACTTATACCTGCTTTGAAATTTTAGTCCCCCGTTTCGCAAAGAATTTTTGGATTTTATTTACAATAAGGTTGTGTAAGCAATATATAAAAATATTCTAAATTTCAAAACAATAGCATTAGTGGTTACTGAAGAAAATAGAGCTGTGACAAACGGACAGACAGACGGACGGAGTGGCACCATAAGGGTTCCCATTTTCCCTCTTTGGTACTGTTCCCTAAAAAGATTTTACGCAAAAAAACTACAACTATGAAAAAGATAACCTGAATTCGTAAAAACCTAGTAGCCATAATTTAATCGCTCTTTACTTTTTAAATTTGTTTGGGCAACATTGTATATAATGCGATATCAGGACTGACTGTTTAGATCCGCTCGCGATGTACAATACTTACTTTCCTATTATAATAATTGATGTCATTGTTATATTTTTAACCGCGAGCCAATGAGTTTAATCAGCATGTCTTTCAATCTCACGGCTTTGGCAGGTAGTAGATACTCTAGAAGCGTCAGAACCCCAAAATGATCACTGATACAAAACGAAAACAAACATCCAAAACTAAACAAGCAGATGTTCAAATCTCACGGCCTTCATTACAAAATGAAAAATCCACGGTGGTACGCGGACCGCCTACGTGCCTTGCCTTATCAATACATATTTTAAACAAGAAGTCCATAAAATTTTCTCATTTACGTAATGCTCGTACAGTATCAGAATAGAGGAGCTGAAAGTCAACATATAATGAAAAACAATTGGTTTCCCCTCCAATACAATAAAAAACATCCATACGAAATTTTGCAAAAGATCTTTAAATCTCACGCTTACCCAGTCAAACCGTATTCCTGTAGTATCAGGACTTATAAATTGCATCCTAGAGCGTAATTATAGGTTATATACTTGTGACTCACAATATTTATGATTATATGTTATTGTTAAAGTCTATAAACAACGGCGGCCACATACATAACATCAGATCCACAGAGCATTGAAAAAAGGAAAAATATCTCTCTATCGACCTACTAGATAAAACAAAAAATTTCACCAGAATCAGTTGAGCATTGCGACCTGTAGAGGAAAATAGTCGGACATCCGCCGGACAGATATATGAAAGCATTTTTGTTCAAGCTGAAACGGAGACGCTTCGCTCGCGCTTCGCGCTAACTCGGTCCAAAAAATACGCTTTCAGAAGGTATATTTTTTCAGAGGGGTAATGCTTTTTGTAATCCAAGTTGCATGTACGTCGACGTTGATATTTTTGTAGTAAAGACGTGACTTCATAGTATCCTTAGGTGACTTTCCACACCAAATAAAAAAAAAAAATTTTAAGGCTCGTCTCCTTGCCCCTTGCGAACGTGAGTCGGGCTTCCGGCTACAGGCAACACTTTCGGTTAATATAGGCCTGTCCTTTTAGTACTTTACGTAACAATACAAGTTTTTCCATCGCAGTTGGTTAGCGTCTGGACATCTCAAGAATCGAACCCTACGTCTATCACTGTGGAAGTGAGATAGATCTGTTGGGTCACCAGGGTCTATCCTGTCGCCATGTGCGGGATGGCTTTCGCGCTTCGCCGCTCTAAACGATGTCATGCGTCGGGCCCTTGCCACCGTCAACGTACCGGCTATCCTGGAACCCAACGGTATATCGCATGCTGATGGTATAACTGTCCAGACACCTAAATAATACTACAGAGGAATAAAGAGCTGGCGCTTACTTCGGGCAATCTATTAGCCTTCATCGAGGTAATGTCGCCAGCTTTTTGGGAACCTTGCCTGCGGGCGGCGCTTTAAATGCCGTTTTTTATGATTAATGTCATGTATATACCTATTGCTTTTATAATTTGAATATAGTTTTGGTTAAGTTTCAATATTTTATTATAAAAATTAGAATTATGAATTATATATAATTATTTTATTATGTTTAGGGTAATTTTAGACCATTTGGTATAATTATTGAAGATTGATGAAGTACAGCATTATGACACGTTTAACTGATTGTAATTGTTAACTTGTAATATTGTTGTTCTTTTATGGACTGTTCTCTATAATAAGATTAATGAGTTGACTCGCAGTTCCCAATTATTTATGGAATGTTATATGGTTTGTTATTTAGATCTTGTCTATATTCAATTGTTTACATTAAAAAAAAAAGTTAACATACAATTTTACAACACTGCAAAAATGTTTTAAAATACAAGTACTTATACTAATTATGATGTATTTTTATACAAAAATCAATTGCTGTTCGTTAGACTCGATAATAAAGGGGTGGTTTAAAAAGATACCTTTTAAAAGGAAAAATAAGAAAAGATTCTTTTTGTTACGAAGTTCACCAGGTCATTTCAATAAACTAGGCTTCAAATAAAAAAAAGGATTACGTCCTGCCACATTTTATTTACAGTATTTTCACATTCACACTAACAAAAGTATAAATAATTCAAGACATTAACAATCATCCATCAATCGGTAAAAAAATCAACTATATTCAGTAGTGATGGTAGGCATGGGCGGGAGCAGTATGTACTGAAGGAGCAGAGTTGTGCACCACAGCGTTGAAACTGAAATAAAATAGGTATTAGTTTAATGTAAAGTCAGGTCAAATTGTATTATCAGGGTTGATACATTTCGTACTATTAATTAAATACCTTTGATTGTGACTGTGTACCTAAATTAATGCAATAATGATTTGAGAAAGTAATCTCAAAGTCTAGAAATACAGCATGATATTTAATTAAACTTACCCATTGTGGTCATCAGCGGTGTATTCGACCTTGCGTATGGAGCCATCAGGCTGGACTAGGGAGTATGATCCGTGCACGGCATCACCGTCGCGGCTCTCGTGCTGGGACTTGTGGTCGCCGGTGTGGGGGTCAGCCACTGAGTATGCGAAGTCGTATTTGGGGTGAGCCTGTAATAATTCATTAGGTTAATTACCACTGTTGATAAGTGATAATTATATAGGAAGAGGAACATCTGTCTGATACTTACATATTCATCGTGTCCGTCGTAGTGGGCCACGGGAGCGGCGTAGTGGGCTACGGGAGCGGCGTAGTGGGCTACGGGAGCGGCGTAGTGCGCTACGGGGGCGGCGGCATAGTGTGCTAAGGGAGTGGCGTATTGCAGGGGTGCGTGGTGTCCCTCATCATGACGAATGATGCTTTGGGATGAGACAGCGTGGCTGTGGCCATGGCTGTAAAGACCAGCGTTGGCAGCAGCCAAGAGGGTGCTGAGAGCTACGATCTGAAATAGATGATTAACAATATAGGTTAATTTTTGGTGATTTATACATATATTGAATATAAAAAGTTTTCAACTAAATAATTCATTCAAAAATAATGAATATGATTTCGTATTTAATTAACACATTATTTAGTATAAAATAAAAATCCCACTTTGCTGAACATTTTGGTTTATACGGCTTAACAGTCAAGTACTGATTAATGTAAAAAGTCCTGCATTATGGTTTTATAGAACGCTGCGTGCGTGAGGCGCGGTGGGGCAGAGAAATGCGTACGAGCACCTAGACTCTGTAGTAACTTTGACATGCATCAAGGTCACGGCTCCGCCCCAATATGTAGCCAAATTGGTAGCCAATAATCAAAGTATCCGGCTTCATATATTTTTAGCAATCTCTCGCATTTCTTTAGCATTTTTTTTAGAACTTTTCAGCTTTCAGTTTTCGTTTAGAGGTTACAAAGACTAAATTATGATCAATCACGACCCGTGATATTATAGTAGTGTAGTATATACATAGTAAAAATTATATTATTATGCCTTTTGCGGTCGAGACCTTGGGACCATGGGGGTCAGAAGCTCTCCGTTTTTCTCGCACCTTGTCTTTAAAATTGATCGAGACCTCCGGAGACCAGCGGGCGGGGAGCTTTTTCCGCCAAAGCGTCAGCTTGGCTATTCAAAGAGGAAACGCTGCCAGCCTTCTGGGAACCTTGCCGTTAATCGGAAGCAGCGGCAGGCTTGAGGAAATTTTCTATATATAGATTGTATTTTGTACATATTTGTTGTTAATAAATAATGTAAAAACATTACTCGAGAAAAAAATATATTAAACCAACAGTCCTTGAAATTTTGTAGTTTACTCAGGAAATACTCGGGCAGGATAATAACCAGGATAAATAAAAGATTAAACATGAAATACAATTTCAACCGTTTTATCCCAAAAATACGAAATACGAAATAAAAAAATACTTCATAATCTAACCGTTTAATCAGGCATTACTATTGTAGCATCTAGTTAGAAGTTAGATCCAAGTTTGTAATTATCTGCTTGAGATACAATAATCGTCGTCAATATGGTATTGGCCTACCATCAAAAAGTCTAATTGTAAAACTGGTTACGCTCAAAAATGTCGGCTTAAGCAGGCAATACCCATGTAGCCTCAGGATTTGTGGTCAAATATTCATGCCGTATTGTTAATGGGATTGAATACGCTAAGACTGGACTGCTTTGCTTTGAGGTATGCAGTCATTATTTCAAACAAGCATGTAAGGTAATTCCACTACAAGGATTTTTAACTCAAAAGGTTGATAAGCAGACATACGTTGCACCTGATGGTAAGTGCTCATCGCCGCCTGTAGACTTTTACCAGGAAAATTTCCAAAGTGGTGTCGACCTTGAAGAGCTCTTTTTACGCCTTTTAAATAATCCTATATCATAAGTGTTTAATAAGGGTTAACTGTAGTTGGGAGTTCATTCCACTACCCAATTGTCCCAATAGTCAAATCTTTATTCAGTTAGTATAATTTTAATTAATCTTAATAAATCTTAACCGATAACGGTCCGTAAATTATTTAAACCGGGCATAAGTTGACAAACAAGCATACGGTTAACATGGACGCTTACAACAGTCACCGACCCTTATGGTGCCTTCCCACACCAAATAAATAAATTATTTTTAGGATCAAGACTAGTACTAACCCCCTTATTCATAATGAAGTTATCAAACGTTGATTAGCTAAAATTCTGAAGTCTTTATCTGTCACGTGACATTTGTTGATCGAAAGAGTGAGACGGAGGACACTATTACACTGATTTAGTTAAAAAGCGATTATGAATAAGGGGGTTAGATTTTATAAAATGTGTTTGGTTTTACAAACAAAGTCAACATAACCGTCTCCAAATAATGTCCATACCTCCTCCTGTTGGAATGGCCGCCATTTCAATTTTCTTATCTTATTTTGGATAGCTGTGCAGAAAAAAATCTATTGTTTTGCTTCTATATGCCGTACATATACTGGCGAGGGGTCATTTGAAAGGCAGTTAAATCGCTTATCAGTAAATTAAATAATTACGTTAATTAAATAATTAATAAATAAATAACTTGTATATGTTAAAAGTTATCACAACATTTTGTAGATTCAAATTTATCATGAAAATTACGCCCTTAATGTACCTTATTTTGGATTTGGCAATGAGATTGTAAAATGACACTAAAATCATTGTTCTAAATACTTACTTATGAGTTATTGTTCAGTTATTTGAATACCTTTCGCGCCTAAAACAGCCGTTCGTAGGTAAGTATGTCAAAATTTATGAGGAATAGCACAATTTTACAACAAGCGCGAATAATTAGTGAAAATTCGCGATCAAAATCTTGCAAACACTAAAAGTTCAGTATATTTAACATTTCTAGAGAACATTGTTAACTTTTTATTGCTATTATACATATATTCGACGGGTGTATTGTATAATGAGCTTAACAATTTCGGCAACGCGCGAGTGATACCCCTGGTTTTGCAATCGTCCATAGGCTACGGTAACTGCTTACCATCAGGCGGGCCGTATGATTGTTTGCCGCCTTAGTGGTAAAAAAAAAACATCAAATGTTTATATATGTTCTAAATTACATTTATTAATATTTCTAGTGTTTGACAATATTCAAATAAAATGGTTTTATTTCGAAATTGTTAGCATGCTCTATTACAGCGGTTCTCAAACTTTTTGGCAACGGACCCTTTTAAGAAAGTGCAATATTTGAAGGAGCATTAAAATAATCAAGGAATAGTTTTGCTGTAGGTATCGTAAAAATTGAAAAATATAGGTACTTAGTGTATATAAAATTATTGTACTATCTATCGTAATCAAAGTCCTTCTACAGGGCTATTTTAAAACGTCCGATTCGATACCGGAAACGGATTCAAAAATTTCCGAGGCGAATTGCTATTTTAATTTCCGAAAACTTTTCCATGAATCGAATTGATATTTCCGTAAAGAAACATCAAAAATGTACGAATTCGGAAATTAAAATAGCGATTGCAGAAAATGGTCTCAGTAGTTTTTGAATCCGTTTCCGATATCGAATCCGAGCGTTTTAAAATAGCCTAGCTGAATAATGTATTTTGGCCAGTAATTTTGCGGAGCCCCAACAAAAGCGTTGCGAAGCCCAAGGGCTCCGCGGAGCACACATTGAGTTTGGCTGCTCTATTACATCTTCGTATTTAATTCGCGATTAAAATTAATTAATGTTTTAAAATTAAAGGTTCTTAATTTAAAAAATATATAAAGTACAATCATGTTTTATTTACAGTATTTTCACACTCACATATACAAAAATATAAATAAGTGAACACTAACAATCATCCATCAATCAGTAAATAATTCAACTATATTCAGTAGTGATGGTAGGCATGGGCGGGGGCGGCGTGGATTGAAGGAGCAGAGTTGTGCACCACAGCGTTGAAACTGAAACATAAATGAGCAATTAATTAGTATAATGTCAAGTCAGATCAGATTTGATATTCTACCTTATTACTATTTATTACGAACCTACTATTATGACCGTGAATAATAATAATACAATTAATATATTGAAAGTATAAATAATGAGTTTCTTATGAGAAAGGCGAATTCTGGATGTCAAGCAGAATGATATTTCACGAAACTTACCCATGGTGGTCATCAGCGGTGTATTCGACCTTGCGTACGGAGCCATCGGGCTGGACCAGGGAGTATGAACCGTGCACGGCATCACCGTCGCGGCTCTCGTGCTGGGACTTGTGGTCGCCTGTGTGGGGGTCAGCCACTGAGTATGCGAAGTCGTATTTGGGGTGAGCCT
The DNA here is from genome assembly GCA_947623365.1 of Achlya flavicornis. Lineage (NCBI taxonomy): Eukaryota > Metazoa > Arthropoda > Insecta > Lepidoptera > Drepanidae > Achlya > Achlya flavicornis. The sequence goes on from OX392474.1 coordinate 11,353,051, forward strand.
GTAATAAATGAATTAGGTTAATCACTTCTGTTGGTAATTCCAGGAAGGCGAGCTTTATGTAATTCAATTTACATTTTAATTAAGTACTTACGTATTCATCATGACCATCGTAGTGGGCCACGGGAGCGGCGTAGTGGGCTACGGGAGCGGCGTAGTGGGCTACGGGAGCGGCGTAGTGGGCTACGGGAGCGGCGTAGTGCGCTATGGGGGCGGCGGCATAGTGTGCTACGGGAGCAGCGTAGTGTAAGGGAGCGGCGTATTGCAGGGGTGCGTGGTGTCCCTCATCATGACGAATGATGCTTTGGGAAGACACAGCGTGGCCGTGGCCGTGGTCGTATAGACCAGCATTGGCAGCAGCCAAGAGGGCGCTGAGAGCTACGATCTGAAATAGGTGAATAAGGAATTTTATTATATTTACAATATGTTTTTTTTATAGCTTTTTAAATTTTTTAGACAGATTTAAAACCATTTCATAATAATAATAACTATGCGAACGAACGTCCTCGCCACATTCAGATAAACCCAGAGGTTTGCGTTGTATGGTTTTTAATTTACGTTGTGTTTTTTATTGCATTTTGAAAATAAATATAATTAAAAAAAATGGTCTATTTAGTCTTCCTTTTTATTCCCGTTTTACAGAAATGTTAATCTACATTAGACAGATTTTTTTACTGAACGAAATAATTTTATCTGATCGATGTTTGTATGATTTTTTTTGTATTTTTAAAGGACTCACTTTGCTGAACATTTTGGTTTGTAATGTTTAAAAATCGAGTACTGATTGATGTCAATGGTCCTGCATTATGGTTTTATAGAACGCGGCCGGCGCGTGCGAGGTGAGGTGGGGCAGAGAAATGCGTACGAGCACCTTGACTCTATATTCAGTAACTTGACATCCATCAAGGTCACAGTTCCGATAATAAAGTCATATTATCAATTTATGTACGTTTTTAGTATGTTTTGAGTAATTAACGGATATCCTTTGTTCAAATTCTTTATGAATTAACGAAAGTATACAATAATAAATAGTCAAATCCACAATAATCATCCTACTATCCTACATTCTACTAATATAATAAATGCAAAAGAGAGTTTGTTTTGTTTGAACAATACTCTCTTGACGACTCAATAGTAAAACCAAAATTGTGATGAAATTTGGCATTTAGATAATCTTAAATGGCATAAAGGATACTTTTTATCCCGGGGAAACATAAGATCCTTCGGGAACGCGGGCGACACCGCGCGGCGAAAACTAGTAGTAATATAAGTAGAAAATATACCGATGTAAAATTATAACATTGAACCAAAGTTGAATTATAAATGGATATCTGTCAAACGGATTTTACTATACGAGTACAGTACGAGGCACGAATGGTGAGCACAGATAGGCAATAGTTCACAGGGGGCAAGTTCGCGCATGTACACTTCTGGCCAAATCATAGTAGCCAAATGACACGCGAGAATCCAAAAGACGACGAGCATCGACTGATGAACCAATCGTGTGGAGCTCGGCGCTCCTCCCTTCTTCATTTCGCCAAACAGACCGAAAAATTAACTACTGCGCAGGTGTCAATCCTTTGGTATAGTTACTATACTCTTTGTGTCAATCTGTGCTCACGACTCGTGCCCCTAACTATACATACGTCACGTTACTTGGTGTGATAAATAGGAACTTCACACCATTTCAACGGCTGCAACTATAGTGTTATACTGCATATTAAATGGAGTACTGTTAATATCTTTGCGATAGCGTCCACCCGTTTACCTGCTTCATGTCTGCCTGCTTGTCAAATTAATTACATTAAAACCCCCTAATATGTTTTTACTTAAACTTTTTGTTGAGACGGATTTTCCAGATAGCAATTCGCCTACTTGGTCATTGACCAAGTAAATCCTTTACATAGTACCTAGAAACGTGATATCCGTATCCAAAACTGTTATTTTAAATGCATATTTTTGTCTCTATGTTTTTAGGGTTTCCGAGTGGTAAAAAGTTTATGTTCTTGTTTGTTAATGTATAAATTATGTATGACTCTACAGTAACGCCTCCTTCTCTGAGTCCCTATAGGTTTTCAATCATCTGGAATAGTATTAATATTATTTATTTGAATACGGCGACTGTGCCCTATTCTAAAGGTATTATTGTTATTGTTTAATTAGTTTCACAATGTCATTCACGAAAACTTATGACAAAGCATGCTGTGATAGATTGGGTATGCGCTTACGCAGCCTACGCGAACTACATTATATCTTGGGTTTTCCGTTCATGTAGGTCAGGTATAATAGAAAGGCATTTAAAATATGTTATGCTTTGTATACATCAAGATAAGTATTATGATAAGTAGGTAATTTATATTTTTGTCTGAGTATTTTTGTATCGATACTTATTCCATTCAGGGACAGCGCTGCGCCCGTGCCGTTCGAACTCGATAGTCGTAATAGCAATTAACTGTAATTTACTTAAGGTGAATAAGTGTACTAACTATATCTGTCCACGTTTTTTTTTGTTTTTTATCTCAGTAGGTATGACCTAGATCGATTTTATTAGTCGATTTCATGATCTATAAATATTTAAAGTTAAATATAGGATATTGAAGGTTAACAAAATCATCAATTCGACCGTTCGCTTTGTAGTACGGCCCTATATGTCAAGATATTTTTTGCAGTTGGTATTTTCAGCAAGATCAAATAAAAATATAAATCCTAATCTGCGAATACTCTGGTTTGCACATCAGTAACTGTAGTAAAGTTAATGTATTCATGGTAGGTACCTAGTTTAGAACACAACATTAGATTGTTATACGATAATTGCTCGGAATTTTATAACGAGCCTTGCAAAAGTGGCTCTAATAGATTTATTACAAACTTTATCCGCTTAAACGATGTTTTAATGTTTGCGTATAAACATTTAATTGCGACTTGAGAAATATTAAAGCGTTCTAGTTTTCTTAGTCCTTGGTTTTTGAAAATTCTATGTTATTTCGTTGTATGTTGTTGCATATAATGTTCTTTTTACAAATTTTCGTTCTATCATTTATCGTTGTATTGACGGGCCAGTTGGCGTGGATGGTTCTCTTACCTACCCTGCAGGTCGTGGGTTCGATTCCCACCCAGGAATGCATGTCCTGAGTCTGGGTGTGTATTTAGTACTCTTTTTTTTAATATACAACTTAGTCGGTTAACAAGCATACGGCCCACCTGATGGTAAGCGGTTCCGTAGCCATATGGACGCTTGCAACACAAGAAGCATCGCTCACGCGTTACCGACCTTTCCCCTATGAGCCCTGGCGACCTTACTCACGCGCAGGAACACAACTTTACACAAAATAAAGTTATTTGTCTGCGGTATTCTGTAAGGTGGAGGTACTTCTCCAGTCGAGCTGCTCTTTGAGCGAATAAACGCTATGCTCTACCTCTCAAAGTACTTATTTACAACCGAAAAACCTAGTAGGTATACCTTGTAGTATATCTGGTTTCCATAGTACAAGTTTTGATTGGTTTCGGATCTGATAGCCGTAAGTGAAGAATGTTACAAGATATTTATTTCATTATTTATTTTACAGATTAACTTTTAAAAAAAAATTTGTTAAGCTAGTACCACTCCAGCTTGTCGGTCCATTTTCCAAATTCTTTGCTATTGTTTAGTGTTTCGAGGTCTCATATCGCAAATGTTTAATCAATATGTATTTGTTAATAGAAGTAATTTGATTCTTATCAATATAAATTAGGAGTGGACTTAAAAGGTTCGACAAGATATGATCGATTGACTAACTAACGTTGGTTTTGTGCAAGTTTGGATATCGAAATAAATAGATGTAATTTTGAACTATGTAATTTTTTGATTATAATGTACCTATATCAAACACTAGTGAGGATTTTGTAACGTTTATTTATGATCTTTAATTTAAGTAACAATATCAATTATAAATTTCGTGAAAATTATTCAAACAAAACAATAAACCATAAAATAAACATTGAGACTAGACATTTCTTTACAAAAACTTCTTTCATTGGCAAGGTTTGTTTAAAATAATGTATGTAGGCGAAGATTTATCAACTTTATGGGAATTAGAAGCTTCGTTCGCTTCGTCTACCGCTGTCTGTACGCAATGAATGACTTCATCGTAAGTCACTTGTGTGTTGGATTCTCCGTGTTTGGTATGATGAGCTGTTTCTGAATTTTCAGGTTGACTCGTATTTTCAATCAAAATAACTTCGGTGTGGCCATGGTTTGCTCTTCCTTCTGGTTTACTTTCAGAATGATCATGATTTGCGCCTTTATCTTCTTCTGCGTGACTATGATGTATCTCTTCTATATTTTCATGGTCTTCCAAATGCTCATGTGCTCCTTCCACTTCATGGTTATCTTCTGAATGACCACGATTTTCTACTTCTTCATGGTGTTCAGAATTACTTGTCTTTTCATCGTGTTCCTGGTTATGTTCTGATTGACCATGGTGTTCTTCTTTTGGTTCCTCTGCATTATCTTCTTCATCTGATGACTTGGTATCGTGATGTAATTCTAAATGAGCATAATGTGATTCTCCAGGATGGTTATGGTGTACTTCATGAGCACAGTTTACAATTTCAACTACTTCAATATTATGTGTTTCTTCAGGATGTTTATGTTGCGTCTCTTCCAAATTATCATGATGTTCGTGATGTGACTCCTCTCTGTGAGCAGAGTGAGCTTCCTCTGAGTGGCCACGAGAAGCGTCTTCATGAGTATCATGTGAGTCTTCGGAGTGATCATTATGAGTTTCCGTGATATCGGAGTCAACGTGGTGAGATCCCTCCGAATGGTGCAGTTGCTCTGAATTTTCATGATGTGGTTCTCCGGAATTCTCATGATGCTCACCTTCATTATGCGCATGTTCTGAGTGATGACTTTCGGAAATCGAATCAATAACAGGTTCATGTGTGTCCTGTTCAATTATTTCCTGTACTTCTATTAAAGGTTCATTTTTGACTTCAATGCATGGTACCGGGATTTTCTTCTCTACATGTTCAACAATTTTTACTTCCTCGATCGTAGCAGGTAAGTAGTTTTTCACAACAGCGTTGAACCTGACAATTAAAAATAACGGTTTTAAAGATAGCTTTGATAAGTATTATTGTGAAACTCGTTTAGTAAACAATTAACCCATTCAAATCATCAGCTACATATTGAACTTCGCGCACGTATCCATCAGGCTGGATGAAAGAGTATTCTCCACGGACTACTGACCCATCGCTATGTTCTCGTTGCGCCTTGTGGTCACCGGTATGTTCATCGTATACAACGTAAGAATATTGATAGCCGGTGTCCTGAAAAATAAACACAATAGCTTATAAACTTTTAATTATTCTATTACAATATTATATTTGCTGTTTAAAATTGTATCCTTACCTCCCTAGGTACTACGACCGGTACACTTGAAATTGGAGAGTTGTATGCCACGAGATTTGCAGGAGCAGACGCAAACTGTGATATAGGGGCAACATTTTGACCCGGATAAAAGCAAGAAGATCCACACGGTGAAACGTAGTTTGATACAGACGATACCGGCACTGTAGATACCGGTACTAGATTAGATCCCGCAGGTGCTGCAGATAACTGAGCATATTGTCCGCCTGCTATAGGGAAGGATGGTGAACCATATTGAAAATATTCAACAGGTAAAACTTCGGGGCCACTTCGTACATACACATTCGAGTAGGGTGCTCCATTAACATAGTTCACCCATGTGACGGTCAAAATCAGTGCTAAAGTGGAAGTCTGAAACAAACATATAATTACATAATTTCCTAGTGAGATAAAAAAATATCAATCCAACTCGATGTCTTACTTACATTGAGAATCATCTTTCCTGGTGATCGATGGAAGACTACTGATATTTTTCAGAATGTATCTCGGCTTATAAAAGGTGCTTTGTTTTCCTAAAATATACTGTTCGGTAATACCGAAACAAACCATCAATGTCGTTGACTAAATGAATAGCAGTTAACAATCAAAATGTTAATAGAGATTTAACGCGGACTCCTTCGCTTCTCTCTCCTGTATTCAGAGCACGTGATGTACAAAAAGTAGATAATTTGCCGTGACAATTGTCTTTGTGTCAGATGGTCCGGTAAATGCGTCACTTATGCAACATTACAGGGAGCTGCTTGCTATTTCTTTATCCTGCGTACACAAAGTCACTTCCAGTTACATGATTACTTTTACCAGGAAATCCTTATGTAAACATTAATTATACGTGTCGCTTTTGCTTATAGGTCTAGCTTCTTTATCTATTTCATGTGGTTGTTTTCAGTTTTCAGTTCATAAATATTATTTTGCAAAGTGGAATGGGATGAGTAACTAATGGAAATGTATCATTGTGTCATAATAATAAATCTACGATTTTTTCCACATTAATACTTTTTAAATTTTTATTTATTATTATGGGCTGCATTATTATATACTCATATGTTACTTTATTTATATAAAATGTTATAATGTTGTTGTTTGCTATTCCAAATAAATAAAATTATTGGATCAATAGACACATTTCTTATTTTTTATTCTTTTAGATAATAATAAGAGCTATTTTCAAAAGTATTGCTATGCGAGTGTTATAATTTTAACATAGGTACTATTATCTTACTTGACTGTGTATACAGTGTGTAGGCGATTGTAGGTGTAAACGAATGTATAGGAAAGTTAACAAATAGATTGATATATATGATGATATAATCGGGAATGAAATACTGCGACTTTTCTTTGGGAAATATTAGATCGCTCAGGAAATCGGAGTACACGGAAAATTAAAAAATATTGTTATCTTATTATCTCTGTGCTTGTATATTTTTTTGTTAAAGTTACATAATACATTATGACAATGTAACAAACTACAAGGTGTAGTAAGTATTTCCGAACTCTGTTTACTTATAGGTTAAATGGTCTGCCGGAATTTGTAACGATGAATGACGTAAATAGCTTGAATCACTACCATTGAAACTAGTTTGTTACTTACAAGAAGATGAACTTAACTTACAAATCCATAACGTAATTTAGCTTATGTTTTTTGTGTCTGAATGTTTTCAGTCTATTTTTGTATTTTTTTTGTTGATATTTTCATGCTTCGTTAGGTTGAAAAGCGTTTAGACGATCCACCTGATGATAAGGTGGCCTCCGTCGACTATGGCTAATAGCAATACCAGAATAAGTAAATAATAACAATAAATAAATATCTTAGGACATGCCTCACACACGCCGGCACATTTTGCTGTCAGATATTCAATCTAATATGGTTCCCAAATTTAAATTCGCGACTGTACTAAACTGTCTTTATCACAGTATTTAGCATCAAAACCACAGAGCTATCATAATTTCTTTATTATAAAATTATGAATATGCTATAGTTAAAAAAACAATGGTTTTCGTATGGTTTGCCTTGCTAATTCATGTCAGTAGGCACAATCTTGATTGCATGTGCTATCCGTGCGATAGATAGACCGTCTACATTTATTTGCCTAGTAGATTTTAATAGCAATAACAAATAAAGAAATAGAAAGTTTCATTCACCGCATTATATTACTGATTTAGAAATAGTAAATCAGCAATGCGCCTTTATCTGGATTTAAGGCAACACATGAATGTTGTTTTGCTATCGGTATGTCAGAAGGTAATATAATTAATACTTATACCAGTGTTTTTGTGAACTACGAGTACAGTCGAGGACATAAATATGTATACAATTAGTAAAATTCAAGAACGGTTTCCTCTTAAACTACTGACTGAAATTATGAGATATTATAAAGGCAGAATCTTCTAACATATACTATTATGATTTGTGTAATAGTTTAACACTTAAATGTTAAACATGCGAGAAAATAGCATTTGAATTTCAAAAAGTGTATACATATTTATGTCCTCGACTGTACCTATCTCTTCCGGCGCTGACTTACTCAGGTTCGTCTGTCCTCTATCTACACCATCGTATCTTGGTGTTTTTGCTACTTACGGTACTTGATAAAACTGTAATCAGTTGACTCACAGTTCCTGTACCTAATTCTATTTTTTTCATATTTATTTATAGGACGCGCGTCCGGTCTTCTATGTTACTAAGCATTATGTTGTACGTAGTATTTATATACTTTGAGCTATTAGTAAGGATTGAACTCTGCTTTGGTATATTATACGTACGAAACTGATAATATACTGATCTATGGGCGTATAATAAGTAAGCCTACTTCTTCAGTTATAAGAAGAACTGAAACCTATTCTGATAACAATATAGAAGAATACATTACGTAGGATACTTATCAAATTTGAACGTTATTAATTAAAAAAGTCTTGAAAAGTTTTTAAAATTTGCTTTTTGCACTCCTTCTCCTAATGAACTAAATCTCACACTCCCCCGTGAGCGGAAAATGCTTAAAAAGGGGGACAAAGATTTTTCTTCACGTATTTATGAATATATCTATTATTTTCTAAGCTATGGTATATTACTTTGGCTCGCGGTTCAAAAAATAACAATGACATCAATTGTTATAATAGGTTACTAAGCATTAGGTATCGAGGGATAAACTATTAGTGAGGGTTAAACTCTGCTTTGGTATATTATACCTACGAAAACTGATATACTGATATATTGGCGTATAATGAGTAAGCCTACTTCTTCAGTTATACCATAGAGTATATAATTATAGGTAGGGTACAAATACAAGAGCTTAAATATAGAAGGTGAAGGATTAATAACTGGGTTAAGTAGCATTAAGTAGTTTATTACTTAAAACTAGAAATGTTCTTATGTGGTCACTTATACAACGATGATGCACGGAATGTAGCTGATCAACTTTTTTATAATACTACTTGAGTAGTGTTATGTTATTCACACTGACTGAGTAAAAAAATAGGAAGTAGCATTTTATCCCACGTAGTATCCAAATTACCTAATTAAATTACTGAGGTAAAGTTAGATTCGTTATGACAACCTTGGTGCGTCTCTGCTACGCGAACCAAGCACGAGCGAGCCTCTATTCATTAATTGCTCACGATTTCAAGTGTCGAAGTACAACGAGCCTACAAAACGAGCGTGATGCGAATCCCTTGTGTTCGTCAAAAAACTGACAATCGGCCGGGCTACCCGCAACGCAAATCCGTGCTTCACGTGTGCTCGGCTCGTGCTTGGTTCGCGTAGCATAGACCGCACCTAAAGAACGTCAAACAACTGGATCGGAATAAACACAATTGAATTTTGATCATGGTCGCATGAAGTACGGTTTATTTTCAATTAATCTAATCTATTCTTGGGAGATGAATGATCGTTCATCACGGATATAAAACTATTATTCTGAAACTTTTTTCATACATTCTATTGAATTGATAACTTTCAACAAAGGTTTATCCCAAGGCAACTTTCGATAAGGTGGATTGGAAATTGATAATGTGTAGACTCAATATTTTTCTACTGCCGGGTAAAAATATACCAATACGAATCTACCAATCTAAATCTAGACATGACATGGATAAAAATATATGTATACCTACATATAGACGTATTTTTAACACTAAGCCGGCTTTTGACCTTGGGATATAATATAATTATATATTACATCTTGTGATTTACCCCTTACTCATAAAGCGCTATTTAACTAATATACTGATTAAATGGTCACGTAAATAATGTCACATTATTTGACAATGACAATAGAGTGACTTTATTTACGTGACCCTTTCACACAGTATTTTAGGTAAGGGGGATAATATTTTATCACTCGTAATACATTTTGTACGTGACCGTTCACACTGTGCTATAATATAGATATATTACATCCCAAACTATAAAATATTATTTCGACAAAATGTATAACGAGCGATAAAATATTCTATCTCAAGATGTAATATATATTATATTATATTCCATATTCAAAAGTAGCTTAAGAATAAATGATAAATAAAATCTCAGTCTTGTTTTTCGTACAGTTTATTATCGCCGCAGTCTTAAAACATAAAAAAATCAATGTCGACTAAAGACTATCTATTATTAAGTATTAAGTGTTTAATATCACATGAGATGCAGTGGCTCGACGCCAAGTTAATTAGATTAGTGGTGTTCATGGTGCACGGGTGCGGTGTTGTGGACAACTGCGTTGAAGCTGCAATTAAGAAAGAAAACACATTAATAAAAGAAGAATAAACATGGAAGAATATAAAAAGAAGAGTTATGCCATTCCACCAAATAGTTAAGAGATGCTTAGGTGATTCAACTCAAAATGATAGGTTAGGAATAGCTTTTCATACGGATTTATCAATTTGACATCTGGGTCGGTTAAAATGGGAAATATAAGTTTTTATAATAAACTCAAATTCACTATCGATTTCATTTTCAGAAACTTTCCCATCGAATAGTTTGTGTATAACCTTGATATAAATAATAAAAGCTTAAGATTATTAATACATAATCAGAGTCGCATCCTTACTTATATTTTAATGCGAATGTGAGTTTGTTTGTCACGTTTGCACGCCTCAACTACTCAACTGATCACAATGAAATTTGGCACGCAGATGGTATGGCTATGGTATGGAGAAGGATGTAAGCAATTTTTTTTGCCCAGGAACGTGGATGAAACCACGGGAGACAGCTAGTTTAAAATAATTATGTGCTCATAACTTAATTTTCTATAAATATGATGGTGCATAAAAAGGTATTAGAATTAAAACAAAAAGTGTAATTTTTTTTATTGTCAAAAGGAATATTTACCCATTATGATCGTCGGCGGTGTATGTGACCTTCCTGAAGGAGCCGTCGGGCTGCAGCAAGGAGTACTCTCCCTTCACCACGTCGCCGTCGCGGACCTCGTGCTGGGTCTTGTGGTCGCCGGTGTGCGGGTCCGACACGGAGTACGAGTAGTCGTATTTGGGGTGGGACTGGAAAAAATATTACATTTATTATTTATAAATATGCTTTACATGAAGCGCTCGTGGTGTAGCATGATTAGCCGTTCTTAATCGATCGGCAAAGTTAAGCTACGTCTGTCGTGGTCGGTACCTGGATGGGTGACCGTCTAGTGGTATTACATATCGAGCGTTTCCGTGGTTCGGAAGGCACGTAAAGCCGTTGGTCCCGGTTATCACTTAATTATGATAGTCGTTAAGATAGTTGGATGCCTCCTAGGCGGCTTGAAAAATTCCAACAGTAGGTTGACCACTAGCCTATCTCCACCAATCCGCAGTGGGCACGCGTGGTGAAGTATCTGCCCATTCCCTTTCACCCTCATTTGTGAAAGGAGGCCTGTGGTCAGCAGTGGGACAATATAGGCTGAGGATGATGCTTTACATCAAGTATTATTGCACTTCCTATTCCTATAGGGTGAACCTAATGTCTAAATTTTTTCCGTTATTCCTTTTTTAACCGATATATATAATAATATCAGATCGTGGTAGATGTTTTTATTTTTGAGACATATTTTTGTACATATTTAAATAGTGCCTTGATGCCTCCTTTTAAGCATGCAATGACTGTATTAGGAGACTACCCTCTTCCATAGCAATTAAATTAAAATTATTTAACTAAACTACTCATATATTATGTGGGGTTATGTTTGTGTGTCAGTGTTCCATACTATATTTGCTTGCTAGATAAAGTGATGATCAGTCAAGGTCTATTGAAGTTCAACATGATTTTGCAAAAACGTTATTGTAATTTTAAGCTATATCACTTTGACTATAAGTCTCATAATTCAAGTACAGCTGAATATAATTAATCAAACGTCTTAATATTACATATTTTCACATAAAGGAATGCTTATATTATCTAACTAACTATATATCTGGGTGTAAATAACAATGACAATGGCTTTTTAGGGTTCCGTAGCCAAATGGCAAAAAACGGAACCCTTATAGATTCATCATGTCTGTCTGTCTGTCTGTCCGACCGTATGTCACAGACACATTTTTCCGAAATATAGTTTCGGAAAAAAGTGTATAGAGCTATAATGTTGAAACTTGGTAAGTAGATGTATTCTGTGAACCGCATTAAGATCTTCACATAAAAATAGAAAAAAAACAATAAATTTTGGGGGTTCACCATACTTAGAACTGAAACTCAAAAATGTCTATGGATATGTCTTCAAAAATGATATTGAGGTTTCTAATATAATTTTTTTCTGAACTGAATAGTTGACGCGAGAGACACTTCCAAAGTGGTAAAATGTGTGTCGCCCCCCTGTAACTTCTAAAATAAGATAATGATAAAACTAAAAATAATATATGATGTACATTACGGTGCAAACTTCCACCGAAAATTGGTTTGAACGAGATCTAGAAAGTAGTTTTTTTTTAATACGTCATAAATTGAAATTCATATCAAATACTCAGGTCTATACTACCATTTACTTATATACCTACAGGTTTTTCCGGAACCCTCGGTTCGCGAGTCTGACTCGCACTTCGCCGGTTTTTTTAAAATTATAAGGTGTTTGCAAAAAGTATGCATCATAAAATTTTACATTTATTTACTCGCTATACGGATTGCGACTTTAAACATAAGCATGAATTATTTAACATTTACGACCATCTGTTCATGGTATACTGTCCACCGAAAGCATTCCATTTAACGCAACACTGACGAATACGAACACAATCTAAGATCTCTCGTAAATCTGCAGGAGGTCCAGTACCATATTATTGCATACTCTAATACTGTCAAATGGTTTACGCAACAACGCATTTGTGTCGACATCCAACATTAAAACGAGCGTGAGAGCACGCGCCACTAAGCCACTCAGGTTTATGCTAACAACTGGCTATTTCCCCGGGTATCATGACTGTCATTATGTCCCCGGATTTGAGAGCTAGGCGCGAATGTCGCAACCGTCCTGGGAACCGTCGTTATCGGCCCTTCAGTCACGACTGGGACTATGCAAAGACTTATGTAACTCAATGTGGGTTATTTCGTATCATTACCCTCGCTGTTCGATTTATGACAACATCGTAAACACCGGAGTCAGATAAACCGTGAAGTAAAGCTCGCGAATTATGGCACTCGATATCCTGTTAAGTGTTATTCAATACATTCCTCTCTATAATGGAGCTTTTATTCTTTACAGTTTATTTTTCTCATTTCAAATGATTTCATACAAAAGACTTCAACGCGTGCACATACATATTTGGCTCTTATGAACAACCGAGTCTTGATAATATTTTTGTAACTATAGCTAAGACAGTATTTTAAATCAGCTGATATTATATTTCATCGAATTGTGATATTTGATTGATGCTGTGTCATTTTGTAAGTTGATACGATCCAATCAATACCTGTTACTCTAAACGTCCTTCATAAAGTCTTTCATTAAATTGATATAAATTAGTAATATATTTATTTAAAATTAACCATAATATCTCTTATCACATCAGCACTATATAAAATTATAACATTCTCAACTTTATATAAAAATAGATGCACATATTGTCAGGTACAATGTTAAAGAACTAAAATAACCGCTGTGTAGATTATGAATGTATTACGTTACAGTTCGTTGAGAGGAAAGAAAATAATTTATATTCACTGGGACCTATTTAGTAGATAAACACGATGTCATAACACAAATATAAGCAGGTGACTGAGGGATTTCGCGCTGATAGGTATACAGGAAACGGTATCGATTGTGTTATGGTGCGTCCATGCTACGCGAATCGAGCACGAGCCGAGCCACGAACGAAGCTACAACGAGCACGATGCGAATCGCTTTGTTCGTGATAAAACTGACAATCGCGCTCGTTCGACGCTCGCAAGCCCGTCCACGTTACGCGAATCGTGCTCGGTTCGCCAAGCATGGACGCACCATTAGATCTGTCGTAGAACACGCGCGGTTTATGCAAGCTATCAATTAGCTTGTTACCATTGTATTACGAAACTAAGGCCCAGGAAAACAAACGCTGTTTGCTCCATTTACTCGTATTCGAGATATGGGCGAGTGTTTGTTTGTTACGTTGCTTGATTAATTGTGTTATAAGAATGTTATCACAGCGAATTGAATAATACTGTTTTGTGTATTAGTAACCGTATTGGGTGAATGTATTGAATTTTGATATAACTGTCGACCCTCGTTTTATGTTTGTTCGAAACAACTTAACCACCAATATAAACTATATATAAATGTATAGTGAAATTACCAAAAAGAAACCGCCCAAGTGAGAGTCGGACTCACACACGAAGGCTCCAAATTTTATGTATGGTTTGATTTTATTTTTATTATTTCTTGTTATAGCGGCAATAGACATTCACACACTTTCTTAAAATTTCAACTCTACCTATCACGGTTCATGAGATACAACCCACTGATAGACAGATGAACAGACGGACGGATGGACGGCGCCCATTAGTTGCGGAAACTTAAAAAAGAAGATACATATTTCTATGTTAAAGTTTGGTTACGATAACGATCGTTAAAAAATTCAGACACACCTCTTGTAACTAAAAGTCATTCCTATAATAGCGACAAAGAAAAAAACTGAAAAAATTTTTTGTGGCAAATATGAAACATAATCAAGACTTAGAATGCCTGGTGTTATTTCCTAACCTTAAATAAAAAAGTCTATAGTCTATGACAATAAAAACAAAGAAACCGAAAATAATTATTGTTCAAGACATTGCTTTAAATTGTTTTAAATGTGGCTAATGCACACTAATTTATCAAAAAAATTGCGACTTTGTCTCCTTGACCGATATATTTTTAGTGTGTGAATGTTACAGATCGTGCGACAATAAGTGTTTTAGTGTTGTAACTGTAATGACTCCGTGACGATTACTGTGACATGCTCTTATTGCTCCGATCAACAAAGTTCATTAGCTGAAGGTGAAGCTGTTTCATATTTAGACATTTATTTTTTTTATTTACCATATTTTGAATTGAGAATAACTAATTAACTGACTTCAAAAAAAGAAGAAAGTTCTAAATTCGGTTGTATGTTTTTTTTTAATTTGTTACCTCGGAACTCCGTCATTTATTAACCGATTTGGAAAAATCTTTTTTTATTTGGAAGGGTACACTTCCCGTTTTGCATTGTCATCAGATCAGGATATGATTACTTTTTAGTGTACTTTGAAGTCGGTTTAAGTTTTTTGTAAAACAGTTAGTTTTTTCAAAGACATCCCAAACTAAGCAATTGTATTACGGAATATATAATTGTTATACTTGTAAATATATACTTTCGTAGATATTTACAAATGAATCAGATTAAACATACATGTGTATAAAGAGAAATTTCTGTTCTTGGTGAGAATCGAACCCATGACCTGTGGTCAGTATCACACCTTCACGTAAATCCTATGAGAATTGACTCAGTTTAAAGCATGTAATGATTAAATTAGTCAGCCTATTTTATCCAAATATGGTCCTCCTTTTGAGGTATCTATATTAGAAAATCCGACTGTTACGAATACTTTTGTTTGTACAGCCTTCAAACAAAAAAACCCTCTTTGTCACTAGTCTAGACGAAAGTTAATGATTGGACTGTTTTACAAAAAACTTAAACCGACTTCAAAGTACACTAAGAAGTAATCAAATCCTGTTCTGATAACAATGGGACCAAACGGGAAGTGTACCCCTTCCAGACAAAAAAAGAATTTTCCAAATCGGTTAATAAATGACGGAGTTATGAGGTAACAAACATAAAAAAAAAATACAACCGAATTGAGAACCTCCTCCTTTTTTTGAAGTCTGTTAAAAAGCATACGTTCATAATAACTCGAATTTATTGTTTACTAGGTACTAACTCAATTGTATTAAGGTTTAAAATAGAACAGATGTATTGATGCATATCGAATATTATATAAAAGTTGCGTTTTATGTAAACCCTACAACGCTCTGATAAATTTTTCATATTATTGAGTAATCATAAATTAGCATACATTATCATATTTGAACGCTGAACTAAGAGTTTTGATCATACGAGTATTATGCAAATTGTTATTGTTTTGATGAGCGATGAGCTATTTGAACTTATGTATCTTGATTGTAAATTTTATAGCCTTGACATAAACTGATTATATTTTATTTCTTTGAAGAACATTTTATATACTACTTTCCGATACTATGGATTCATTTCACATTAAATTGATATTTTTTTGTATACCAGAGAACCGATAAATCAAGAAGGAACAAGATTTTCAATAAATAAATAAATAAATATCCTGGGACATTCCTCACACACGGTCATCTGATCCCAAACTAAGCAGAGCTTGTACTATGGAAACCAGATAACTGATATAATACATATACTACTTTTTGTTTGTAAATACATACTTAATATACATAATTACACCCAGACTCAGGACATACAGACATGTTCATGCACACAAATGTATGTCCTGTGTGGGAATCGAACCCACGACCTGCGGCGCTATAGGTTAAGACTCCACGTCTTAACCAACTGCGCCAACGGGCTCGTCAAATAAATAACTATCCTGGGATAATAATTTTGAAGTATACATTTTAATTTTACCACCTCAATTACAAGGATGGTCTTTATTAAATTCCTTTTTCGTATGAAAATTGCATATTTTGCTATATTCAACAGTTTCGTCAAAAAACTAGTGGGTATTGATACTACTGGTGATCTTGAGCAAACGGGAAAACCAAAATTTTAACCGAATGTTTTCATTTTTGGAATTATCAATACAAGAAACATAAAGTCCGTGCCGTCCGTGCTGACGGTTGTAAAAAGGCCTAAACGGCATATGAACGGGAATCTATTTAAATTGTTATCCAGCTTACATGATAGTCGACATGTTGTTCTTCATGTCCTGCGTAGTGGGTAGCTGGGGCCGCGACCGCGATTTGCGCTACCGGCGCGTACGCAACGGCCTCGTGTCCATAGGCCTCTCCAGCATACCCATGGTCGGCTAACTGGATCACTCCAGCTGAAGCTAATGCCACTACGGACAGGACTACTGCGGCCTGAGGAACAAAATATAAGATTACTTTTGGAGTTATGTTTATGAGGCCTTACGTTTATGGTGATTGTGATGAAAAGTTTAATTGATTGATGTTTCGAGTTTAAATTTATTAAAAATTTTAATTAAGTAGGTATGCATTTTGAAAAACTCTCAAATTAAAAAAAATATTTATCAGCAAGCTGAATAAAACTGATTGCTTGGGAATTATATTCAAAGGGTTCCAGTATTCTAGAGTTTATAAATCCTTTCACTTAGCTTTCACAACAGGAATGTGTATCTAAACTTACTCTAGCGATCATTTTGCGTTTGAATAGGGTTTGCCTCGTCTGCACGACTTCACACAACTGATTCCGAGGAGCGGAGACAGCGACTTTTATATGACTATACCGGCGAGATGCGACGTTTTACGCGGCGTGTACGCAAGAATACGGTAGTTTGATAATGATACAGCAATTACGTAAAATTACGTAGCATTCTTCATAGTTCAAGGTGAAAACTATTTGTGACAATTGATGTGAGGAAAGTAGATCAATTCTGATAATCACTTACTTTAAAATATTCTTCAGCTCATTTTAAACTGTTCTGCGCATACGTTCACGATCTCGTTTTACGAGCGATCCTGATTTCGCAGGATGTAATTGATAAAGACGTGACCGATGTAGTCTGCCAAAGAAGCTATGAGGAAATGCATTATTTAAATACCTACTAATTCGTTCTGTTCTATTTAAAGACATCCTTATTTGGTTCGAAAATAAAATGATTAGAAACGAAATGAATTGTAATTCAATACGTTTAGGTTGCGATAAAATTTCGTCCGTATTTTGATGTGATTAAGTTACGTTGTCGGTAACTGGAGTAAGCTATTTAGTAATTTAGCTTAGAAATTGTATATAAACTACAATTTATACGACACCAAAGCATTAATCTGCAATGCTTGTGTTTAATAGTAAATACATATTCCTAACTCTATCTAAGCCCCGGTGATCACTGTCCACTAGTTAGACCTAAGCTACCCAGTAATAAATTAAATATCACAGGAGTACTTACAATGTCTTCTGCTATTCCAAATATTGTAACGTATCATAATAATATTTTCTAAACGTCAATTTTAGGTATTATATGTTTAAATAATATTATAGTTCTAAATTAATATCAAATTAACTAAGCTATCGGAGGAAACTTTTAAATGGCTTATGTGTAACCATATGTATCTGATTATTGTAAAATTAGCTGTAAGTTTTCCTTAAAAATAATAAAATAAAATAAACAAAATAAGTAGGTAGTTGGAGGTATTTATATGAGATGTGAAAATGTGCGTATAAAAAGCCAAGAACATCGACGCAAATAAATAAAAATACGGTGAATTAATTTACCAAGAAATGTATTCTACTTTTAAATATAAAAAAAAAACTTAATTGAAGAAGCTCATTAGTTTGACTATCACCTACTACGATAAAATAAAGATTTATGAATCGCTCAGATTGCATCTCTTATAAATAGAATATCGGGTAATCATGCATTTGTTGAAAAATTCTAATTCTGAAGGTCCATTGTGTAATATTATGCTTATTTTGCTCTTTTCAATATTCGTCAGCTTATATGCATTGATTTAAAAGGTGACCTTTTTAAATATAATTAATTAACGTTGATATACAGTGGCGGAATGAAAAGGTTTGTCAGTTTTCAACTTGACTGACGGGCCAGTTAGCGCAGTTGGTTAAGACTGGTAAAGATTCTAGCTATTGCGCTGCAGGTCGTGGGTTCGATTCCCGCACAGGACATGCATTTGTGTGCATGAACATGTGTGCATATCCCGAGTCTGGGTGTAATATGTATATTAAGTATGTATTTACAAACAAAAAGTAGTATATGTATTATATCAGTTATCTGGTTTCCATAGTACATCTTCTTAGTTTGGGATCAGATGACCGTGTGTGAGGAATGTCCCAGGATATTCCAGGGTTCATTCAACGTACCACGAGCACATATTACCTTTTGAAACTGAATAGATAGAATACACTGAATTAGAGAAAATAAAGAGTTAACTTTTCGTTACCAAAGTTCAAAATTATTCAGATCAAAGTTGTTAGAATGTTTATCTTGTCAACAAGATTGTTTTTAGTTTATATTTTCATAAAGTAAAACCGTCTTGTTGGTTTAACCTGCTATTGTTATTTATGTCAAATTAAAATTCAAAATAGGGCAATCTCATCATTGAAAAAAAAAAATATATCTTATTCCGCAAATGCCATAAATTGTGTTTGACGTGATGTAAAAACAAGCAAAACATTATTCGAAAGCAAACGTCACATTTAATTAAATGTTAGCAGCACTGTTGCTTCCTTTTAGAAACCTCACTGGTAATATGTTGGTACATATAAGTAATAAAATTGATTCTTGCAATCTGGTGCAAGCGAAAACCAACTCTAAGATAACGAACCTTTTCATTCCGCGACTGTACATCGGTAAAACGTATAGCAACACTATTTAAGTTTGGTTTATAAATTCTAGTATTTTTTAACGTTTTTTTCTGAAAACATGTTTTATTAGCTGTAAGAAAGAAAAAAAGAATTAGTAATACAATTTATAAAGTTCTTTGTGAATTTAACCGGAATGATAATGATTTTAATAGACCTAAAACTTTCACTACAGATCAATCTATGTATTGCTCATATTGCTCATCTGCGTAAGCATCCAAAGCAGTTAAGTTTAATTAAATTACATAATTTAAATAACGAATTAACACTTACTAAATCAGTTATTCCATCAGTATATCTGGTAATGCCTGCAATTATATATAACCAGTGGTTAAGTAGATCGTTTCACCACATGCCCACGTGGATCGGTGCGCAAGAGTAATCCAAAAGACACAAATAATGTCTGCAATCACGACCTTGCCTGGAGGGAAGTCTATTATAAAACAATGTGATGTGATTTTCGTAACGAAATGCAATTCCTACTGAAGTCGGTAGTTAATCCTAATATTTATTATTACGAAAATTGTATGGATGTTTGTTACTCAATCAGAATAGCAAACGCTTATATTATACCGAGAATACCTTGGAACGGGAACTATATAAATTACGAGCTATCTCTGGTTAAGATGAGATTAAAAGGATCTTATTATGTTATGTCCAAGATCCAAGCAACTTCTACCAAGCTGATAGATATATTCACTTTTTTTTTTGTTTTTTTATTAATTGTATCTTGCGGTCAATCATGAAGACTATGAGCAGATGAGATGTAGGCTAGTGACAGGTAGAGTGCTACTCCCAGTGGAGGCAACCCTTTCTTTTAATTAGTCAGTCCTCTTACTGACTGGGTTGATCAAATATATCCCGTCGCTTTTTAAGCCGACGTATACTTTCAGGGATAGTAAGCTGTCCCGCAAGCTGGTTCGGGTGCTTTTGCAATCGGCATTTGTATTTGGCACCATGTTCATTTATTTCCTCCTTGACCGTTGACACGTTAAGAATGTCATGGACTTCTGTTGTTAGTTATATATTCTGTTGTTAGTTGTTAGATATATTCACTACCGCTTTTATTGTCAGTAAGACTGATAGATAGGATAGTCGTTGGATTGACAGGTAAGTAAGCGTCACTGGGATGGCAATATTCGGTAGTCCAGCCTACCTAATAGTGACGATGATGATTATGAATGATTCGGTTCCAAAAGTCAATAGCAAAGGTTAATTATTTAATAACATATATAGTAATTAGTATATTTAACTATATTTTAACTATTATGTATAGTGAGTTATATATCAGATAACCGTGTGTGAATGTCCCAGGATATTTATTATTTTATTATATGGTAAATATTTGAAACTTTTTATACCATATTTAAAAAAAGCAATCCCTCGTGGTTTTACCCGCGTTCACGGGATAAAATCGTCTATGTCTTTTAAGGTCATTGTCCGCATTTAAGGAATAAGGAAGGGATGAAGGCTACACGGTTTTTTTTATATTTTCTCTGGCATACAATATAATAAGAAGATTAAGAATCCACGAAGAATTATACAGTTAAGTACTAACCAGTGTCCTTACATTAAAATATCCGTGACTATCTTATTCGTGAGCTAGATTTCCAAGTCATAATCATAACATTAAGTTATATATCCTAAATAGAACGTTACGTGTTTTATCTTTTTGAGTTTCTTCCGTCATCTGATAAAATATATACGTAAGATGTTAAAATATTGTACCATGTTTACATTGTGTTTTATAATTTTACTATATTTATTTGAAGATATAAAATGAAAGATTTTTTTTTGATAAACAAACTTTTGATATTTTTTTTTAACTTACTATCTTACTTTATGCATATTATATTAATATAATACCTTTGAAGGTAAATCAAAAAACCTACCAAAATAATATGAAGTATTTGTGTATGGATAACTTCCTCTATTCACACGGTATTTATACCATACACTACGTTGGTATTTTATTACAGTCAGTAATGTCAGACAGTAATGTCATATATCAATCGTTTCCATTGTAAAAAATGTTCTGGGACCGGTAAAATTATCGGTTTTTATATTATTACGTGAAGAGTAGGCATGAATAGAGCTACTAATTAGCAATGACTGTTACTTAACTCACACATCCGACGTGTTTGAATTGTTCGGCGCAGACGCAACGTAAAACCAACCATACCTGTTCGCTTTATGCTGAATAAAATATTCATACTATTTCTTTGCTTTTGACGATGCGTGTATTTTGTGATAATTAGTGATTGTTATTGTTTTGGTCGGATATGAATTCGATCAGTTCAACTGTATTTTTAATGTAGACTTATAGATAGGAACTAATTCAATAATAGGAATGAATTTATACAAAAAATCGTTTCAGTGATTGTGCTAAGTGTATTTTAGAAGTGCTTCAAGGGTATTTTTTATTGCTTTTTTCTCAATGGACAATTATTTTTAGCACTAAATCTAACTATCTAGCATTAACAATATTTCCAAAAAGCGAAGCAATTGATACATTCATAGGAGAGATTGTGAGCTTTGCAGATTAGTCACTACGATTTTTCCGGTTCAATCATAACCAGAACTTTATCGTGGTATAAAATTAAACAAAACGTAATACAAAATTATAACAGTTCATTTATTTTAATAATACGATAGGTTAATTAAGATATTAATTAGAACATTCGCCGTTTAATGATGAGCGGTGAAGTAATGCGCTGGCGCTGCATGTAGGAGTTGTCCAGAATGCACCACTGGGGCTGCGTGAACTAGGGGAGCGGCGTGGATCAGTTGAGCCGAGTGAACCACTGGAGCAGAATGGACCACCGGGGCAGAGTGAACTACGGGGGCCGCGTGAACAATAGGGGCGGCATGTACCACTGGAGCAGCATGAGCTACTTGGGCATGGGCAGGTTGTGCTGCATGAGGGTTTGGTTCAGAGTTGTGGACTATGGCGTTGAAACTGAAAAATATTAATTATGGAAATGTTTTGTTCGGAGTTTTTTCATGTATGATAAAAAAGTCAATATTTAAAACCGTGATGCAAAAAACGTTAGAAAACCACACGTTGATATATATTGTTAATTAACAAGTTAAATGGACTTTCTTCATGACTGTGTGGTGGTGTTAATTGGCTAATTACAGACAATTATCATAATTCATGTCGACACATGCTGCTTATATGTCTAACATGTAACTTATCTAGTATACCATTGTATAACAAGCAAGTAGATGATACACACAATAGCAACACCAGATTGGAATTTTAGTGATTCTATCTACGTTATTGACCGAAACAACACTTGTATTAAGATTAAAACCTTTTTTAAATTGCACTCGAGTCAGGGTATGCGAAAAGCTATTAGTCTCGCTAGCTCCAGTTCTTTAATATGTTACTTGGCCTTAGCACAGTGAAAATTTACGTAATATGATAGATGCTCAGCAAGTTCATATGAAATGATGAGGAGTTACGATGTTATCTTGATTTGTTACTACGCCTTACCAAGTTTGTCCTTTTCTAAAAGGGCCTACTTGATGTTCTTTTATGATGCAATTAGGCTTCTTATATAGTCGAAAATTATGAGTTTAAGTTTAAATTCGTACTAATATTAATCTTGAATGGGGTTAATTAAATTATCAACTGTAGTAGCAGAATGATAAAACAGGGAATTGAATGAATCTTCTAAAACTCTCCTTACCCATTGTGGTGATCAGCTGTGTACTCGACCTTACGGATGGAACCATCGGGCTGGAGCAGAGAGTATTCTCCCTTCACGACGTCACCGTCGCGGGTCTCGTGCTGGGACTTGTGGTCACCGGTGTGAGGGTCCTCTACAGAGTATGAGAATTCATACTTAGCAGGAGCCTAGGAGAAAAAAAAAATTATAGAGAGCACATCTTTAGTATAACTCAATCATCGTATATCAAGGAATTATCAGAAATTGCAGAATTAATAAAAAAAAATTAACTAATCATGAAAAGTAAAATTTGAGTAATAAGTTACTCAAATTAAACATTGTTTTTTTTTTTATACAACTAAGTCGATAAATACGGCCCGCCTGATGGTAAGCGGTTACCGCAGCCATATAGACGCTTGCAAGACACGCAGCATCGCTCACGCGCTATCGACCTATCCCCCATCCCCAATGAGCTCTGGCAACCTTATTCACGCGCAGGAACACAACTTTACACAACATAAAGTTATTTGGCTGCGGTATTCTGTAAGGTGGAGGTACTTCTCCAGTCGAGCTGCTCTTTGAGCGAATAAACGCTATGCTCTACCTCTCTTGTTTAACAAGAGCAGGGCAAAAGCAACGAAAACATATTTAATGATGTTTTTGATAAATGGAGTTACAAATCACAGCATGATCAACAGCCGATGCAGATGTTACAAAACTTTATAATAACAAGGAGCTTGCACAATAAATATTTAATTGGGTTGTATTAACTGATCACATTTTTAAATCATAGTTGTACCTAGTTTGCCTTTCACTTTCTTTGTGTTACTATATTCGGGTGCGTGTTACAACGCATGTGGGGTCTTTGAAACTGTTGCAGTGGCCACATCCGCATATTTGCTGATCAAATTTAGATGAGCACAGCTTTTTTTTTGAATAACTTTATACTATTTTTTTTCTGTCTCTCGTAACGACAACTTTAATACTAGAGTTCCCTTCTAAAGTTTTATTATATACTAATCTATACTAATATAATAAAGCGTGCAGAGGTTTTTTTTTGTTTGTTTAAATGGGCTAATCTCTGGAACTACTGGTCGGATTCAAAAATGTCTTTTACTAATTGGAAGTTACATTATCCCCGAGTATTAAAGGCTATTTTTTATCCTGGGAACGCGGGTAAAACCGCGGGAGACAGCGACTATTATAAGAAAACTGCAGAGTTTATTTGCTCGAACGCGCTTATCACTGGAACTAATTCCGATTCTAAAAAATATTTCACTAATCGGAAGCTGCATTGTCCCCAAGTGCTAACGGAATCGCGGGTGAAACCGCGGGTGACAGCTAGTTAGTAGTAAAACTTACGTGTTCCTCGATTTGTTCGGCATGGTGTTGGTAGTCAACCGCTGCAACGTGTTGAACCAGGGGAGCCTGGTGGACAACAGGGGCGACATGTTGCACAGTTTGGTAGCTCGGAGCGCTGTGCTCAAGGATTGAAGAGTGCTGGATAACAGGGATCGAGTGCTGGACGTAATTGCCACCATGCTGGAGGAGTTGACCAGATTGTTCCAAACCTTGGTGAGAAAGCTGGTCATGACGGACTATACTCTGAGAAGACAAAGCTTGTCCATGCCCCTGATCAATTACACCAGCTTGGCAGAGAGCCACTAAGGCGCTGATGAAGATTACCTAAGGAAAGAGGAAAATGTTTAAACTGCGAAAGATGAAACTATTTTTTTGGTATAAATCAATATCTTACTTTGAAGTACATGTTGATGATGTTCTTTAGTGAACTGTGGTGCACGTTTGATAGGGTCTCTGGTAGGGTGTAAGTTTTTATACTTCAGAGGAAGCGGCGCGGGCATGTCACCCGATACTGTAAAACCGGCCCAACATATGACACCACTGCACACGATCACCTTTACACTTTGTTACGTCATCACAACCACATTTTTTTTCATTTTCGTTCAAGGTTATGTTAAGCTCTTTTCATAAGCTATATTTCACATGATTTATTTAATAATAGTTTTATTCTTATGTCTTACTAGTTTTCGGTCCATGGTTTACCGGGATAAAAAGTAACCTATACGTTATTCCAGGTTATGATTTACCCGTGTGCCAAATTTCATCAAAATTGGATGTGCGGTTGAGGTGTCAAGATGTAACAAACAAACTCACCTTCGCGTTTATTTTATTAGTGGGATTCCGTCCTCTCAATCATTATTAAAATGTAAGTTTGTAGTATGGGCATAATGCGCAAACGCTTTATCATAGCGCTATGCTAAGAATTTTATCAATGGCTTGGTGAGGCTTTTACGTAGTAGAGGCTTACTGAAATATATACAGTATTAATTAACTAATCAAATTAAAATATAGAGTTTATTACTAACAATTTCTTAAATATTGGAAAGATTATTGAAAACGTATGTAAGAATGATAGAAATAGTAGCCTAGAAGATTATGATTTCTATTTCATAACATTCCATACTGTAAAACAGAATATCAGAAGTGTGAAACGTAACTTTGTATAACTAGTGTACAGATTATAAATAGCCATGATTTTATTAATAAAATTACGGCGCCATGTTACGAATTTAAATATATGTTATGTCTAAATTACATAAAGGTAAGGAAACTCCCGCAAATTATGATGATACACTTGATAAGTACGGCTGCTTGAAATAAGTGATACCAGCGTGGACGAGACCCAAGCGTATCAGCCGGCAAGAAAGTAGCGCTCTGGGTTGCACCGAGTGCTCCAGTAAACTATTGCACAATGTTAGTCCTTAGGCACATCAAGGTATTTTCCTACCTAATATATAGTTCCAAAATCTGCCCTTCCGAAATTCTTAAATGGAACTACTTTAAACAAATAATTTCATAATACGAATTACGATTACAATAATCGGTTTTAATCAGAACACGCCATTTAACTAATGCTAATTAAATGGTCCCGTAAATAACATCACCTTACTGTGTCAAACAATTGACATCGTTGTATAAGTAAGTAGGTAAATGTTTAAAATAGATTATCTTAATTATACATAAATCATCTTTCCCTACCTCTTTCCCTGGAGGCAGTGATACTATTGTATATGAAGATCCATCTGTATAAAAAAAAGTTTATGTATATGTTTTGGGAGACTACCTCCTAAAATACCAGTCATAGACACTTAAAAAACACTTTCGACTATTAATTCCGCTGATTAATCTAGTCTTTTAATTCACTTTTTATATATTTGTTGTGTATGTTTTCATTACGCATCCTGTGTAGTTAACGGGCAACAATTACCTATATTATAGTAGGTAATATTTTAGTTTTATCATAACTCTTAGTAACAAAGGTTACTTTAAAGAAATACATAAAAATATAGTTTATTAGATATCATCGACTTTTAATATAACTTGAAATAATTGAATTGAATAATGAAAGTTAGTTGACGATATTTAGTTGAACATATGACTATAAAATACTAATAAATCAGTTTTTTTGCTTGCATGTAGAGCTCAGTGTGTCCGCAACACATGCGTCGCCGGCGCAGCTCACATCGGTCGCTCTTCATATTTCCATGAACGCACGGCAACGGGAACGTGAATGCGCGTTGCAATCGAGCTTTCTGTGAAGGTCATGCGTATTATATTATATTGGTAAACCGGCCATTTTTAATGACCTCCCATCCCAAGTAATTTTTTATACAGCCTGATTGTTCTTTTGGCGAGACAAGTCGTAAATTTACCCTGTCAAAACTTCGAAAAGTCTTTAATAGCGCATACGCATCAACGATGCTCTACGGTTGTGTAATAAGTTTAATAAGCAAAATCTGGTACATCAATGATCAATGAACACGTAAAACATGTTGCGTCAGTCAATGTTCGAATGACGGTATTCCTTACGTTGTTATTGGAATTCTTCAAATGCGGTTACATCTCAATATACTTAACCTTATGAATTTTCAGCAGATGTATCTATATGTAATTAAGACGTGTATTAATTCGGTTTTATTATTAGTGTAACTAAACTGATGGTTACATTGACCTTGCAGTATAGCCAAGACGAGATCAAAATTTTAGTATACTTCGCAGAGTTGGAGGTTTCACGTAATAAATATCGTGCGATCACGCAACTGCACTAAAAATATTTCAATGTCATTGTTAATTCGTTTAATTATTTAAATACTCTATCAAGGTAAACTTACTATATTAATGTATTTTATTTCATTGTTAACAAGATATATGGATATCTTTCCGGTCATGAGTGTGTCGAATTTTATCGATTTTCGATGTTCGTAATTATTCATATAAGGGTCAATATATAAATATCACGAGTGATGTATCGTGGAATCAATGAGTACCCTCATTCTTATTTCTCATCATTTTGTAACTTCGAAATGTTAATATGATCATGTTTTATCTGCTCTCGAACACGCAATTTTTGGGGATTACCACTTTGGGCGTTAAATCCACGGAATAAAAAGTTAAATCGATTATGCAATTTTATAAATAAATGCTAAATTTAAGAAACATAAATCAATAGTAAATATCAAACAATTTTACAGCTTCATTGCGGCACTAACTTTACGATGAATAACGAAATACAATCTTGGAATCGATTCATTGTGTACATTGAATTTATGTCTCACTTGTCTACATTGCAAGTTTGTACGGTGAAGAACATCTGAGTTAAAATATAAATAAATAATTCCTTCAGAAAGGTAAAATTATTTTATTTCGATTTATAACATAAAGTTACTAGCTGTCCCCCGCGGTTTCACCCGCATTCCCGGGGTAAAAAGCCTATGTCCTTTTCCATAGCATAGGCTACCTGCATGCCAAATTTCATGATGATCCGTTGATTAGTTGCGGCGTGACGGCGTAACAAACAGACAAATAATCACACTTTCGCATTTATAATATTGGTTAGCATTTATGGAATGAAAGTGTTCAGAAAAATTGATTGAGGCCATTTTCTAAAATCGCAATAAATACGCATCAGAGTCGAGTTCATCAATTACTCTCTGAAATTTTCAATCGTAAACTTTGTAGAAGCGAGCGTCTTTCCAAAGTTTATCCACAGGAGTATTATGGTTCTCATAGACACTATGATGACGTTAATTAACTTTTATAAAACAAATATGCTGAGAAATATTCATTCTAATAGAATTACTTATTTCAACCAAACGATTTCTTTGCTGTGTTTTTAACCATACGTGACTGTGTTGCATTAATTAAATGCAAATAATTAATTCTGCGTTGGTTGCAATTGTAATATAAACATAAGTACCTATGTATCCTAAGTTGCGATATCAGAGTGATCTCAATAGCTGAATGTTGGAATATTAAATAGGTAATATAGGGTTTCATTACAAGCCTGTTCTAGTCTCAACACGGTAGGTAGTGAGTTACTTGATATATCATTGCTTTCACTCCATATTTCGGCTCGGACATTGTATGGTAATGTTCTATATGCAATTTTGGATAGAGATCTGATAGTTCTCACGCTCCATTGTTCTCGTTACTACAATTAGCACTTGCATGTTAATGCATTCCATACGAGTTGCAAAGCTTTGTTTCATACTTCATTGTTTTTAGTAGGTATCTCTTCTAAGTGTTATTGCAATTTATTGTTGTGATTGTTGAAATATGTGTAGTTATTATATTTTGTAGTTTTGAAGATCAGTATTTCGTGCAGTTTTTAGGCTGAATAAGATCAGAAATTACCTACTACAATTTTCACATGATGAAATGCTTTTTAATGTCATGCTATTACGATGTTAACACTAAGCGAATCACGCGTAATTGGCTGACCTTGGAAAAATATCGTCACCCTTCTTGAAAATATATGCTGTATTCGGGAAACCACAACAAGGAGTTATTAATGGCTTATAGCTACTCTGGTCTCTAGTTATCTAAATGATTATAAATGAAAATATATTTAATAATATATATATTCGAAGAGTTCATCATGGGCAGTCTATAGATGTCCACTACAGGACCTTGGCATGATTACCCGTCAACAGGAAATAATAATTCATTTGGTTATCAACATGGTACAACTTCGAAATAGTCGGACTGCCATCTGTTACAAGAGAGCTCTATAATAAAATAATAATAATTGCGATGGATGCAACCGTGTAAAAAGTCACTGTCAAAAGTATTTTATGGACAATTAATGGAACCTGTATATTTGGACAATTCACAACACATTTTTTGCTAATACTGTTTTAAAAGATCTAGATTTTCCCTTTGATTAAATAAAATAAAAATAAACTGTCGGTGTCCCTATTCATTTATATCTCCTATTGAAAAGATAATAATGTTTCAATGACAAAGAAAAGTTTTATTTATGTGTACCTGTCCTCCGCAGTTTCAGCTGCATATCCGCATAGGATAAAAAGTAGCCCACGTAGCCAAATTTTCAAAATTTCTGGTCAAATTAAAAACAAAATCTTTCCATAACAGTCATTGTCCTGAAATTACGAACACAACAAAAAAATAAAAAGCCGGCCAAATGCCAGTCTGAGTCTGACTCGCTTACCGAGAGTTCCGACTTTCCTTGTATGGTGTAATAAACCGGACCGCATAACTAAGTTTGTTTGTAAACGAATTTTGATGATATGAATTGGGACGAACTACATTCTATTTTCCTGTAATATACAGGGTGTTGTTTTGCATTCGTGCCATACTTACAGAACCAATAGTAAATGATTTATTTAGTTATTATAAAATAGGTAATTAATTCTGGGCTTAATAAGTAAACAATTATTGATGATTTGTAATTAACGTCAAATCAGAATAATACTTCATAACTGCACAGAATAGGTCTGCGATCCGGAGCGAGGGGAGAAACCAGGCCGCTGCGCAGCAGTCACCAACCTAGATCTTATAAATCTTTATAAAACATCGTCAAAGACGGGGGGACTTTTATTTTTACAAAACTTTAAAAATAATATTTACTTTTACGACCATGATTTTATAATTGATTAGTGTTCTATACAAGGTAAATATCAACCTCCTTAAATATGGCACAAATGCAGAACAACACCCGGTATATAATATAATATGATATCATACAAACAGTAATAATTTCAGATTTTTGCTTTCCGAAAGTTCGGAGATAAGGAATGGTATATTTTCATATGTTTCATAAAACTCATGATCTAAATAATATAAAAGAAAATAAATTCTGTTTTTGAATATACGAACAAAGCCCTTTCATCATTTTAATACCCAATTTAAATTTGTAGTCGGTCCCCCATATCGGACACTTTTGCAAAAATAAAAAAAGGACTGCGGTAAGATTGAGTTATTGGTTGCTGAAATATACCGCTTTGATAAACGGACGGACAGGCAGATGGACGGAGTGGCACCATAAAGGTTCCTTTACCTTTTTGGTCCTGAAACAGCCTAAATGAGCTTTACGTGGTCTTCCTTTAATTAAGGACAGTTACTTAAAGATTTTAACCCTTTCGATTGGTATCATATGTTTTTTTACATTTGTTCGTTGCTTCGGCGACATTTCCTCCAGTGGTAAAAAAAGATACCATCTCAAACCACCACTTTATAAAAGAAAATATGTAAAGAAAATGGGTTTATTCATCATTCACTTTATTACAAAAATACATAAAGAAAAGCGAGACTATTTACAAATAGAAATGCCTGCTACCGACAAGGTAATGAAACGTAAAATAGATAGACAACCCACACTATTCACACTGCCATAAAAATATGTTTCATAAATGAGATAGAAAAGCTCAAAATGATTATGTACACAAATAAAAATAAAAACAATCACACTATCAATAAACACATTTGTAGATAAAGCATACACGCACTTTTTATGATAATATGCAGTGACACCCATACAACTCTTACTATTACGAGTAATATTCGATGTATTTACCTATTTGTACAGACATGAGAACAGATGGAAGTAAAATACTTGATCACTACAAGAACTAAAACATTACGACTAATATCACAGATGGGGTAACCATGTCCTCTTAATGATGATGGATCACAGGTGGTGAGTTGTGGACGACGGCGTTGAAACTGGAAAATAACACAATTTATATAAAGGTAATTGACACAAAAACTATGTAGGTACAAAGTTACTGTGCCACGCATTTATGGGAACTTGCATACAGTAAACTTATCTTTTGATAATGATCTATGGTATTTTGGAAGCGAAAGACCGTATAAATGTGATCTTTAAGTATTTAAAAAAGCCTATGCTACTACTTTTTAACCTCGGAACGCGGTTTGTTTACTTGTATACAACGTGTAACGGAAAGAGTATATACATATAAAGTGTACGACTTCTTTGAATGATAACAAACTATACGGCAAAGGTTTGACCCACCCACCAACTGACATGAAAAGATAATGACCAAAATTTGGTATGAATTCTTTGAATAATTTATTTTGAGCTGTATCTTAGACTCTATATCTGATGTATGTAATCTTCACCTCGTTTGGATAGATATATCAATTCCGATACAAGATGTATACATAATACGAATTTTGTTCCAACACATAAAAATCACACAACATAAAATGTACATGAAAATACATATAAATACAGTATGTCGCGGCATGGGAACAATTTTATTAATATCAATTTACATAATCCAACTCATTTCCTGTAAAAGTATTGTAACTTCAGAATGTTTTAACTTTCAAACTTGATAATTGTTTAGCCTACTTTTGTTTTGTGTTCAAAACTGATCGATTTTGTTATTATATTATTGTTATTTGCATTTGGACTGTAATAACCACAACTATTTAAAATTATTTGGAATCCCACTCGTAGATCCATTTCTTACCCATTGTGGTGGTCAGCTGTGTAGGTGACCTTGCGGAAGGAGCCATCAGGCTGGAGTAAGGAGTACTCTCCCTTCACAACATCACCATCACGCTCCTCGTGCTGTGACTTGTGGTCACCGGTGTGAGGGTCCTCTACGGAGTACGAGTAGCCGTATTTGGGGTGAGCCTGGAGTTTGAAATCAATTTTTATAACATTATGAGGCATGCGTGTAAATAGATTAATTTAATGCATCTTAAGAATTATTGAATTAGTTTATATGAAAAACAATAGGATCTGAGTTTACAAACTTTGCATTAGGATTTACTATAGATTTCGTGTGATGAGATTTAGTTGTTATTCCTTCATTAATAAAGAATATGCATATACTGAAGGAAACAATTATATATAACCCACGTATTCATCAACATGGTGCTCTTCTTGGTGGGCAGGAGCAGCATGGTAGGCAGGGGCAGGTGCAGCATGGTAGGCAAGGGCAGGGGCAGCATGGTAGGCAGGGGCAGGGGCAGCATGGTAGGCAGGAGCTGCATGGTAGGCAGCGTGGACGACCGGGGCAGAATGGACCACTGGAGCAGCGTGAACAGCAGCGTAGTGAACTGGGGCCTCGTGATGGATGCTCTGATCATGTCGCACGATGTTCTGAGATGACACAGCTGGGGCATGGTTGTGTAGACCAGCTTGGCATGCGGCCACCAGGGCACAAGCGATCAGTACCTGATAAAATAACTCATGTTTAATAATTTTCAAAGGAATGTTCAACGATTATTTTCGCTTCTTCGTCTAATTAACCGTCAATATTCTATTTACTTGATTTTCTAGATAACATGTTAAGTTTTATAGCCAACAATTGACAACGTAATCTAGTTTATGTTGAAGCAAATTGTCCTACGCGTAAGTTTATGTAACTTTTTGTTCTACTTAGCCTTTTAAAAGGAAAGCTTACTTTGGAGAACATTTTGCTTTAGAGACAAATGCCTTGTCGACTGGTATTGCTCTGATAGCGCACTCTTTTTATATAACAAACAAAACTTAACCGTTGATCGTGGAGGGGAGTCTATTCCCGACGAGATCCGATCGGATCACAGTAATTGCCGCGTTGCCAATCTACTCACTTTATCAGGTGTCGCAACATTCAATACAGCTACAATATGTAGGGAAAATGGACGATAAGTGAGAGGCCGATTTTGTTACACTTTTTTGCAATTGTCTTATCTGAAGAATTGTTCAAGAAAGTAAAATACCTAGTAGTTCTGAGATCAAGCCTGTAACCAGTTTGTCGTGGTGGAGATAACAATCATCTACAAATTGGCGTTTTGTATACATTGCTTCGGCGATAATGCGGATACAGAAGTAATTGTAAAAGAAAATTGCACAAAACTAGTATTTTAGGACCATTTTATCCCATCGATTACAATGCGTTGTATATTTAATTTTGGTATCAGTCAAAATGGCATTCTTAGTTCGTCAGTTTTTATTCAGTGAATTAATTACCATTTAATAAATATTGATTAATGCATTTAATTCCCCAATCCATCCCTCTCCGTCTCGTTTTTAGCTAAGCACTCACATATGTTCCGACAGTTGCACTTGAGTGCCTTTTCTAAGGCTTTGTAAAGATAGACGATACATTGTCAATCTCCTGTAGCAGCAGTTTACCATCAGGTAGACCGACAGCTGTTTCTCGGCGTCCTGCTGTCTCCGAAAAACCAATAACAAATCCCAAATTTGGTCGAGCGACCTTGTAATATCAAGTGTTGATTGAAGGTGCCGCTTGATATTTTGTTTGTTTTTAGTTCTATTTTTAAGTAGGTATATTATATTGAAAGAAAGCCTTTTACTTATTATAATTTTTTTATACCTTACTTTTTTGGAACATTGTGATAATGTTTTTACCCCCTTACTCATAAAAATATATTTAACTAATATACTGTTTAAAGGGTCACGTAAATAACGTCACTCTATTGTCATTGTCAAATAATGTGACATTATTTACGTGACCATTTAATCAGTATATTAGTTAAATAGCGCTTTATGAGTAAGGGCGTTAGTATATTAGCCATATTGTAATCAACCATAATATGGGATGGAATTCATGTTAATCTTCGATCATACAGAAATTTCGAGCTTTAAATATTAAATACCCAGTCGGGGTTATCTTTGCATAATTTTTACCCGACTGACCCGGAAGGAGGGTTATGTTTTTCGAGTGTATGTATGTATGTCTATTTCTTTGGCACGCTCTGCAGCCTAAACGGCTCGATGGATTTTAACCTATGAGGTGTCGTTAGATTCGTCTTAACTGTGGGAGTGTCATAGGGTATATTAATTGTATAAGGCGTCTACGAATCAAAAAAATTGTAATACCCCCCCTGTATTAAAAACAAAAATTTCGTTATTATAACAATATGGGTATCAAATGAAAGCTTGTAAAAAGCCCATTCCATATATGTATATATTGTAATACTTTTATGCTACCATTTTGAAGTAAACTGCAAAAAAACACTTTTAATGCAAGGACAGTAGGTACCTACTGAGCGGTTACCGTACGTAACTCAAAGAGTTGCGATGGTTAGTATCCTTATTTTACCGTACCGCTCAAATGAAACTAAAAAGTCGGAAATAAATTAAATTATTAAAAGAAACAAAAAACCCGACTGCGTAAAACAAAAAATAACTGAAAAGAGAATAATGCAATACCTTATAAAATTCAAGTTATATTCAAAATTCTATAGATTTAAGAGCTTGTTTTTCTCTCTTCAGTTATTTTTTGTTTTACGCAGTCGGGTTTTTTTGTTTTATGGTTTTTACTTATAGTTACATTTTCCGATTAGGTACGTTTTATAAACCATGATCCGTCTAAAATGTATATTACGTCGTTTCCCAGATCTACGTTATGTATAAAGTTATGAATTGTGTTGTGTGCATTAATTTATAACAAACATTTATCTTGCAAGGGACTAGTAGCGAAAGTGCGGTTCCGTAGTCGATTGCATAGTTTCATTATACATATTAATTATTCCTAGATATAGCTAGCTATATATAGTTATATTTTATGACATCGGCAGTGTTGCATAAAAGTAGGTATACCTATTTGGAGTATGAAAATTGGGAATTATCGAATGTTGTGTGGCTTCCTGTTCTGAAAACTAGGGCATTTGTTGTGAATGGTGTGCATTACGTTTAAAAGCTAGGTTATTTATAGGTTTCGTTGATGTAACTAACTGGGTAATGTTAAGGTTGATATAGATATTATATTACGTTAGTACTACATTTTAGTTATGTATTGTAAAGTAAACTCTATTACGATAATACACTCGATGTAATATCGGTGAAAATTGGGTGTACTGAACAACCTTGGTCTCAGTACATGGTAGACTTCTACCCTTTCATGTATAAAAAGTGTGTTACCTATTTATTTCACGCCCCAAAAAAAGATACTATACAAGATATTGTTATGCATTTCCGCCATATTTTTGGAGGTTAATACACTCCTTGATTATAAGACGAATCAGTCAAATATGCATATTAGTTTTGTAGTTTGGTCTGACTCGCATTTGTACCAAGATTTCAGTAATATTTACACACAGTAAATAAGTATATCAGGTTCTACCACAGTTCTTGTGTAGCGAAAATATACTATGGGTTCCACAGACACAGATTTAATCGCAACATGTAAAGTATGTTAAACACACGATAAATATTCCGCACAGAAAATTAGTGTTAAAATATTTGAATTACATTTAAATAAGAATAATAATTTTTATATGGAGATAATAAGCTTAGAACAGAAAAAAAATAGATTACGTGATTTAAGATCCCGATAAAACTGCCTCAAACAAAACAGGGTAAAGCAAAGCTGGCTGGAGATAGCTAGGTTTTAAGAGAGGTAGAGCATAGCGTTAATTCGCTCAAAGAGCAGCTTGACTGGGGAAGTACCTCCATCTTACAGATTTTGTTTTGTTCCTGTGGGTGAGTAAGGTTGCCAGAGTTCATTCGGGAGGTGGAAGGGTCGATAACGCGTGTGTGTTGAAAATGTCCGTATGGTTACGGTAACCGTTTACCATCAAGTGGGCTGTTTGCGTGTTTACCAACTTTGTGGTATAAAAAAAAGAAAAATAGGATGAAAAGTGAGATAAGTGCACATTTGTGGGAAGTTTTTTTCGCTTACTTTCCCCATACTCGAAAAGAAAAACAGTGTTTAACTCGGGTGTAAGCTACAAATCTCACGCTAGAACTATTGGAATCTCTAAATATCTCCTGTGAGAGTTGTGCCTTACATCCATTGGCTAACAATCTACAAATAAGGCTAAGTGCACATAATTTTAATAGTGAAAATAAACGCATAGGAAAAAGAAAAACTGAGTAAATTAAAAATTATGATAAATCATAGTTCACAAATAAATCAAAACAAAATGCTACTAAACCAAAGAAGTAAACAAAATAAATTAATGACTTCTAAGATCATGCAAGTAGAACAACGTATTTTTTAATTTAAGAATAACTTTTGTGAAACAGTCATTATAACTTGCTAAGCAATGTCAGACACATGCGTAAGTAGTCTGCGCAATGTCTTGCATAAACATATTAAATATTTGGAACTCATTCTGTAAATAAAGTATTGTTTTACACTATTGTGTTCGTTTTTTTTTTTTTTTTTTTTATACCACTTAGGTGGCAAACAAGCATACGGCCCGCCTGATGGTAAGCGGTTACCGTAGCCTATGGACGCTTGCAACACCAGGGGTATCACGCACGCGTTGCCGACCCTAAAGCATTACGCACTCGCGCCGTCTGAACGATAAATACTTATATTTCAGTAAGTAGCACCTGGAGATTTTTATCGAGTCCGTGTTATTCGATATTATCATACATATGAATGTCGGCATAATTGCGAATATTTTTACGCTCAGTGGGCTACTATCAACTCTTTTACCTAAATTGAAATTATTTATCCGTCAAATCTCACATTTACCATATTTGCTGACAACTTTGACATATAAACGATTCAGTTCACGCTGAGCTGATTAGGTTCTTAGGTATTAACTCTGTTTTAATTGAGGTTTCTAGCTAAACTTTACATAAATAATAAAATCGTAAGGAAACAAAATCTGTACGTAATAAATAGTAAAAAAAAAAAGTGGTATAAAGATCCCAGTGGTAAAGAGAACAGCAATTTTTAATTTTTTGTCCTTTTCTCTATGTATTTGTCTGTTTGTTTGTTCAACCATCACTCAAAAGCTAATGGGCCGATCGAAATGACATGAAATTTGGCATGCAGATAGCCTATAGTATGGACATAGGCTATTTTTAACCGCACATAGGCTATTTTTAACCGCGTAGAATAGCTAGTCATTTTATAAAACTGTTAAAAATTAAATATCAAATACGATTGTATGAATATACCTTACGAATATATGCATTTTTGTCATACAACGTAGGTTAAGAAAGATGTATTCAACACTTTAAGTCGTAAGATGAATCACTTTTTCTTTATATGGCTCGAAAATTTAAATTGCTATACGGGTATTGAAAGTTTCTGTTTCGTAATTTTATTTACGGTTTTTAAATAAGGCTCTACCCGTGTCAGGAACATCTTCTTTAATAATAGCCAGTTTGTTTTATGAAAGAGATTTTTATATAGATTCAATGTGAAGTTATTTTACCAGGGTAGGTTTTTAGGGTACCGAAACTAAAAGGCAAAAAAGAACCCTTATGTGGAATAGTTTTAAATATTGCTGATTCAAACATAATATCTAATGCAAAATTTTAAAGAAGGGCTATAAGTTTAATTGGGATATCAATCAATTATGTCTTTCATTATGATACCCCATTTAAACTTGAAG
Source organism: Achlya flavicornis (assembly GCA_947623365.1). Taxonomy (NCBI): domain Eukaryota; kingdom Metazoa; phylum Arthropoda; class Insecta; order Lepidoptera; family Drepanidae; genus Achlya; species Achlya flavicornis. The sequence continues at coordinate 11,390,788 of OX392474.1, forward strand.
CTTCATTTGTTATGTACAAAGCAGGTTTTATTTTCTTTTTGTTGTGTAATTTTTGACTTATGATGAAATTACAAAAAAAAACATTCCCCCTTTATCTTATCTCCGAGGTTCGCATTGTAAAAATCTGAAATAATTACATTAAATTGACATTTATGCAAATATTACACAAAAAATAAATTGTTTCTAACTACCACAGTTTTTCCGAAATCATCAAAATTCCTTCATAAACAAATTTATGCGGTTTGGTTTTTTTCTACAGGTATAGCCCAAACTAAAAAAAATTACGTTTAGGGAAGGTCGGAACCCTAGGTGCGTGAGTCAGACTCAGGCTCTTGGCCGATTTTATTTTATGATAAGTTCGTAGTCTTAGCAGGAATCATAGAGAATACACAATACGTACGTATATAATGTCGTGACCCGAGATATTTTTCAAATCGGTTACCGTGGTTAAAAACATACCACGTGGAAACATTTAGGGCTCTCCTATTCATATACTTTTGATTTTTGTCTCATTTTGGGATTTTTCCCATTATGGGAGATTTTATTTTAATGTATTTAAGAGTTCACAGCACTGATTAAAAATTTAATTGGCCCGTTTACTTTCCCCTAACTTTCGTTATTTTGTAGGTATACCGTTATTTTCACTACTATTACCAACTCTTCTACAATAATGTCTCATTTACACACATCCAATTTTGGGATTTTTTCCCTTTATGGGAGATTTTATTTTAATGTATTTAAGAGTTCACAGCACTGATTAAAAATTTAATTGGCACGTTTACTTTCCCCTAACTTTCGTTATTTTGTAGGTATATCGTTATTTTCACTACTATTACCAACTCCTCTAAAATAATGTTATATTTAGTGGAAGGTACGTGATTCACTTCACAATAATATACCATATCAAAAAAAATTCTTTAAATCATAAATAATGAACGGTAGCTCCATCTGTAGCTTGTGAGAAACAAGAGAAAAATCTGTACGGTCCACCTGCCATCTCATGGCGCCTGTTGTAAAATATTTGTAGGTCGATACAGCGAGAAAGTCTTGAGAATAGAAAGGTGGTGCTGTTTTTTAAAGTATATTTATTATCGAATTACTTCGTATAGTAGCATTTTAACCTACAACTTCTATAAAATATTGACTACATTGAGTATTAAACTAAAAAATAATAATATTATATTTTTAATACCCTACATAATAAATTTTGGAATGATAATAGGATGACGCTACGTCAGAATCGGAATTAGTTGATTCTTTTTGTTGCTCTTCTTCGTTAACATTATTTCTTTCGTTTGATGACCGACTCTCGGCTTTATCTAGAGTCGGTACTTCCTCGTCTACATTATTGACTGCGTTTTTCATGATCATCGATGCGACTGGAAAAACATTAACTGAAGCGCCATCTATCGCATCGACTTTGATACTTGCGGTTTCTTCTTTGCTTTGTTCAACCTCAACTTGCTTGAGTGGTTCAAGTAACATAATTTTTTCGTCAGAATCGGTTGAAATTACTATTGGCTCGTCGCCTTTGGTAGCTGAAGACACTGAAGATTCTGATTCAATCTCATTCACAGGTTTACTTTCTTTTTCAACGTACTTTTCGATTTTTTCATTGTCTTGACGATAGTCCTTGCCTGGGAAGAAGTGGTTGATTTTGACACCATTGCCCATGGGATAGAAATGCCTTGTATGACCGAAGACCGAATAAGCGTGATCACCGTGCTTGTGCATCCCTTTGCTAACTACTGCATTAAATCTGAAAGGAATAAATTCACATATATTAGGCAATCTTCAACTAAAACCTTCTTACTAAAATATAAACTATATAGGTAGGTATGTATGCCTACAGATGTAGGCGGTGGTTATTGGACTGAGACCCCCATTTCACCCATACTCTTTTAATTCCCATCATTATTATGATTGTTTGATTTACAAACCCTATTTTTAACCGACTTCAAAAAAAGGAGGAGGTTCTCAATTCGGTTGTATTTTTTATTTTTTTTATGTTTGTTACTTCATAACTCCGTCATTAATTAACCGGTTTGGAAAATTCTTTTTTTGTCTTGAAGGGTACACTTCCCGTTTGGTCCCATTGTCATCAGATTAGGATTTGATTACTTCTTAGTGTACTTTGAAGTCGGTTTAATTTTTTTGTAAAACAGTCCAATTATTATTGGACAGGGTATACAACGTAGGTTATTGGTTTGTCCCAGACTGCAAAACCTTATAAAATTCAAGTTATATTCAAAATTCTATATATTTAAAAAGTTTATTATTTTTGCTTTTCAGTTTTTTCGGTGGTTTAATTAAAGTTTTTATAATAAGTAGGTATATTACACGACGCGAGTTAGCACTAATTTCACCGTGAAACCAATTATACCTTGTCGAATAAAGAAATCAAATCTGGACAGCAGTATTATATTTAGTATCGGAAAGGAGCATCTATACGTAGTCTATTATTCTCTTATGTCTTACAAGTGCGTAATTATAATAATAGTTTGTCATTTACCCGCTATGATCATCAGCATTGTATTCCACCTTGCGCATCGATCCGTCAGGCTCAACAAGGCTGTATTCGCCGCGAACTCGATCCCCATCCCTTGTTTCAAAGTGTCTCTTGTGATCGCCAGTCTTCGAATCCGATACTGCGTACTCGAATTCGTATTTGGGGTAAGCCTGTAAAATTTAGTAAATTATTTATACAAACATATAAATGGTAGTTATATAAATAAATATTTAATAATACGGAAATTATCGTTTCATGCAAAGGCTTTGAGATAATTGGTTATTTGCATAAAAATATTTTATTAATAAAATACGTTTTGAAGATCAAAATAATTTGTAAATACACAATTATTTTAATGGCTTATGATTCTTGTTAATTTCATAAAAAAACTTGAAATAGTAATTCGGCAAACAACTCGCAAGGTTTTGCCTCAAAGTTAGATTAGAAACGTACATAATGTTGATATTTGTATTCTATCGACCGAGCAGATGCTGGATGAAACACCTTCATCACTTGCCATCCATTGGAGGACTTGGGATTATAGTCTTTACTGACGTTTTCACTGGGTGCGATGAATACTGCCTGACAGGCATACACGAAGCAAGCGAAGCATAGGATCTGAAAAACAAATTAAAAATGATCTCTTCGTATATTAAAAGCTTTACAAATTCTTTGTCATTTTTTGTGTAGTCTGTTTATTCTATAGAATCTACAGCTTATTTGTTTCGTTAGGAGAATTAAAATTGGTAAGGTATAAGCATGAGCTTTTAATTTTTAAATATTTTCTTTTTCACCTTTCCAGACATATTGTAGAGCTTGAGATGAACTGTCCCCAGCTGGATGCACTAACGGACTGTTGATTTAATTCTGAATTATGAACCATTATATACTTTTCTTAGAATCATTACATAAAAAAATATTTTTACTTTATTGTTGAAGCAGGTACCATTGTTTGAATATACCACGAAAGAATAATAGGGATTTCTCTCGAAAGTTTGTTGTCGTAGGCGCATTTTATTTTGGATTCATCGACTAATTCTTTTGTTATTATTTATTTATTTGTTATATTTATTCTGTATTAATGCATTATTTTTGGGTCCTTTATTGGTTCAAGTCTATTTGTAAAATAAAATTTTAATAATTTTGAATTTATATTAAGGCAAGTTTTTCCATTTTTAGGTATAGCTTCCGAATACGTCCTTAGAAAGTATTAGAAGGAAGCGCTACAATTGTATGTTGCGATATCTAAAATACCCAGATTTGTTTTAACGGAATATACTCACTTATACTTCTATTAAAAAACAGAAAATTTAGATAGAAAAATTAATTCACCAATTATTTATTCTAATTAATTAAATGAGAAGTTTTCTTGTAGGTATTTAAAGAGTTGCTGCAAAATAACTAGGTGGCGCTGTCATCACCAAATTGAATTGTCAAATCAAAATATGCTGTCACATAACTTTAGTGTTGCCACATAGGCCAACAACGGAAGGTGTCCATCCTTTTTAATTCAAAATAGACAATTGAAAAAAAAATATACAGATTTCTTTTATTAAGTGTTAATTGATATTAATGGCAACCATGAACATGATTAAATGAAACCAAATTTCAGAGGAGCAAAACTTAATTTTCGTTGCTTTTTGGTAACAGCCTGTTTTTTTTCGTCCGATATTAGTAAAAAGAGGCGGCAGCACTGGTATGAATGGATGTTTGTTTCCGTTGTGTGCGTTGTTTGTTTTGTTGTGGAAGTCACGCTTAAGGATTATTTGTTTCTATCATTGTTTTGATATTCGTTGGACATCCACCCTTGTTGCTCTTATCCACTGTGACCTTAGTGGTTCATAAGTTGGAAATGTAAGACGTCCCTTATTGGTACAATTCACAACTGCACAAACACGCATTTTCAATAGTTTTCAAATCATTCAAATCTAAGCTAAATTTCACAAAAGTTTTGAACAAAACACACATGATAGTGACATAATACTAGTTACAGACGATCCGACTGTCGGACGTCTGATGGTCAGGGCCGTGTGTAGCGCGGCAGGACTCTCTAAGTATATACTGTAGTCTTTGGGCAGGACGTCGAAAGCTTCCAACCGGTATTATTTATTTATTTTATTTTATTTATTAGGTTTACATACACCAACAGTACACACATTGAAAATAGTTACAAAGTCTTAATTCTAAAGATTATGACATAATCATAATATGCAGATGTGTGCACCCATTATAGGTGTACACAGCATTCATGGTAAACAAAACTAGTGCTAGGCACCTACAAGAGAAAAAACAAATAAACTATACATAACATAAACTGGATTAAAATTGAAAGTAAACGATTATAATAATAATTGTACATATTGTTACATAAAATTACACGACAGAATTCTTAAAAAACTTTTCAAGTTTTTGCTTGTAAAGATGCAGAGAGTCCGAGAAAATATCTAGATCGCTTATGAGGCCACTTATCTCGTTAAAAGTCTGGCACATTCGTGTGAAAGGTGCATTAAGACCAAGATTAGTCTTGCAATATGCTACATTGAAGATACTGGAAATTTTGTGGCGTGGATAATGACATGGAATATGCAACATTATATTTTGCAGAAGGAAAGAGCAGTCAATTGTGCCGCGGATAACTTTATGAAGGAAACAGAGTTCTCTAATTTTTCTTCTATTCCTAAGGCTTAATAGCTTAAAATGAACCAGACGACTATTATATGCACTCCTATGCGATATACCTGACGTTGAAAATGCCAAGGACCTGGTGAAAGACCTTTGTATGTTTTCGATTCGTTGTGAGTGAAGGCTATAGAAGGGACACCATGCTACACTCGCAAATTCAAGATTGCTTCGTACTAGGGTGTTATATAACAGAAGCTTAGTGTGTGTAGATTTGAACTTTTTTGTATTTCGCCTTATAAATCCGAGCATCTTCCCAGACTTCTTTACAATAGCATCAATGTGAGGCTTAAAGGTTAGTTTTTGGTCAATGATCACACCCAAATCCCTTATTTCTTCAACTTCCTGTAAGATTGATCCGTCTAATGTGTATGTAGCAGGAAATGGAGCTTTTTTGCGAGTGTACTTGATATAATAGCATTTACGCACGTTAAGAAACATCAAGTTCTCTTCACACCACTTCTTCACATTATCAATATCGCTCTGTATGAGATTTACGTCCACTATTGAATTAACAACTTTGTATATTTTGAGGTCGTCGGCAAACAATGAGAATTTACAGTGCTTAATATGATTAGTTAAGTCGTTAATAAAAATAGAAAAAAGCACTGGTCCCAGGTGAGAACCTTGCGGAACCCCAGACTCGGCAAAGTATACTTTCGACTCATAACCATTGATGGTCACAAATTGAGGCCGGTCCTCTAAATAAGAATGAAACCAACTTAAGGTTGATCCATGTATGCCAATTTGCTCAAGTTTCTTCAAAAGCAGTTGATGGTTGACTTTGTCAAATGCACTACTGAAGTCGGTGTATATTGCGTCGATTTGCAACCCTTTATCTACTAGCTGTGATATTTCAGATATAAAAGAAACCAGATTGGTTTCTACAGAGCGACCTATTTTAAAACCATGCTGATGTTCGTTTAAGAGGTGATCTACGTATCGATTGAGAATAGGACAGATGAGTGACTCTAATAATTTAGAGAAACAAGAAAGGATAGATATTGGTCGATAATTCTGTATATTGCTCTGATCTCCTTTTTTATAAAGTGGTACAATTCGAGCTCTTTTCCATTCCATCGGGAACTTTCCTAGTTGAAGCGAACGGTTCATGATGAGAGTCAAGGGCAAAGTAAGAACACCGCAGCAACGTTTAATAAACACAGGTGGAATGCCATCCGGGCCCGAACCCTTGAAAATATCTAATTGCTTGATTTTCTTTGCAACCTCTTTCTCAGTAAAAGATAGCAATCCCAAACAACTACTACCACCAAGGACCCGACGCTGATTAGTAACGAAAGGCATATCCAACTGTTGCATTGAAGATGCTGATATATCCGATGCAAACACAGAATAAAAGTTTTTTGCAAAAAGGTTGACTATTTCGGGACCAGTGTCGGCAAGACTATCCCCTAATTGCATCTTAGCTGGTAAAGAAGATCGGTTTTGACGTTTTTCTTTAATAAACTGCCAAAAAGCCCTAGGATTACTATTAATATTTTTTTCTGTTTGACCCATGTATTCAGAGTAAAGACTTTTCAAAAAAATTTGACATTTTACGTATTAGTAATAATTATGAGGGTCCTGCCGCACTATACACTTTCCTACGGCAGGAAGTACCTTGGCCGTGTCTCCTGCGTAATAATAAAAATAGGAGTCCGACATTGGAACGTCTGTTACCAGTATAAAGCCAAATAGTTATGGGCTGCGTTCAGTAACTACGCCGTGTGATCGCCCGAAGATCATCGTAGCTGTGGTAACAGTTCAATAACATGTGTAATAACTGAACGCACCCATGAAGTTACATAGTTTTTTTTTTTTTATGAACTGACAGCAAGATAGTTCGTTTCAGTCATATTAACGCCATCTATTGAGACTTAAAGAAAAGAAAATTAAATACCTACAAGAAAACTTCTCATTGATCTAATATTATAATAATGTTTCAGATCCACGTTATTCTAGCCCGGAACTTTATAGCCATTTATCGTATCATCACAATCTAAAACTTTGAGTCCACACTTTTCTTAGTATATCGAAAAGAGTAGAAGAGGCATAAAATATCCGTTTCGTATTTTACCAATTGATAAATCTATTTAAATCTTTACTAGCTATCCGCGATTTCATCCGACTTCTCAGGATAAAAAAAAATTGTAGCTTATGTATGGTCCTGTTCATACCATATCAATTTGTGTTTCTTATCAGATTCAAAAGGCTATGTCATGAACAGGTAACAAACACAGGTAGGCAAACACAGTTATTTTTTCATTTATACTAGCTAGTTATTTTGTAATTTGATTATTAGTAACACTTTCCTTAATAATTTGGTTTGATTCACTCGGGAGCAATAAATCCAATCTCTGAAACTAAAATTTCATATATTTGTGAATAGAAATAATCAAAATCTTCTTGGTTGCTGTAAAGTAATATCATTAAGTAAGGCTTATAAAATAAAAGATTTTTCAAAAAATGCTTAGAAACTCCAACCTCGAATTTACTGCATTTGTTTGGACTTTTTGGCGGGAACTTGCAGAGTGACGTTGCGTTTCCATTTTATTTTCATAAATCGTGTATTTTGTGTTTTATTGGTGGTATTTTATCCAATAAAGATCAATTCATGTACAATGACCACAATTGTACTAAAACATGACTTTTATGGACTTACGGATTTATCTTGTGACTATAATATAACTCTAGAAAACTAAAATAAGACAAGGCTGTATGGGTCAGACCTTTGCCTGCGTTTTGGCGAATATTATAAAAAATAACAATTTCATTGTTCTGTTCTGCCACCAAAAAATTAGAACCGATTTTGTAGTATTGTAGCTTTTTTAATATTATCTCAGAATAGAGTACCTACCTAAATAACTGTCATGTCGGGAATAAAAAAAAAATTCGCTCAGGCAATAGCAACCAGCTTGAACAAAATTTATCTCTCTTAATAAAATTAATAAATCAAGTGTGAATTGTTCCATTAAGCCCGATTTTCCTATCTTGTGCGATTCTGCAAATAAATTTCATAAAAGAGAGAGGAATTCTGTCGCTAGCGTTATCAGTAAGGCATCGGCACAATTCAATAGAATCGATGAATTTACTGTGTCGATGAGCAAGCACAAATTAAGTTTTTACCAGTTGATAAAAAAAAGTACGTAATTAAAAGTAAAGTGATTTGAAACTGTTACTTAAACTTTTTTGATACCATCACGCTTTCCTGTAGTTAATGATGCTTTTTTTTGTGGAATTCTCAATTTTCTCTCGTGTATCAAAAAATTTTTGTGTGTTTGATTTTTTGTACTCATTTTAGGGTTCCGAAATCAAAAGGTAAAAAGGAACCCTTATGGTGCCATTCCGTTCGCCTGTCCCAGCGCAATATTTGAGCAACCACTAATGCTATTGGTTTGATGTTTGGAATACTTTTGAATATCGCCAATCCAAATACACTCACGGGCATTGAATGTTGCCCAAGCTCGATATTTCATACAAAAGAGGTGTTTTCAGCCCGATTTACGAATGACGAATATTAAATACCTGCAGGCCAAAGATTTTCATAGGGCATCGTGCCTCTACCGGCATTGAATCTTTTTGGCCCAAGCTCGATTTTTCATACTAAAGAGATGAAAAATCGAGCTTAGGCCAGATTCAGTGTCGGTGAGTTTATATCGTGGAAAGGGGGACCGAAATTTCAAAATAGGGCTACAAGATAAAAATGTATGAAAATTGCTTCATTTGTAAATTGGAAAACAGGTTTTTAAATTACAAAAAAATACCATTTCTAATCAGAAGATCGCAATGTGAAAAATCTGAAATAATTAAAGTTGGTAAGCATTGTTTTGTATATTACAGGAAAATGAAGGATGGTTCTAACTAGCACAGACTTTTCGAAATCATCAAAATTCGTTTACAAAAAATATTCGTCATTCGGTCGGGTTTTTTTACAACAGTTATTATTTGTCTTACTCGCGTTCCCATAGTCCTTTCTTCTCGTCTGCTAAGGACTTATGAGAATCACCTGCCCTTGTGCTCACTTTTTTAAAATCGCTTACTCATCTATCTTTATATATAAAATTCAAAGTCCTCACTGACTGACTGACTGACTGATTGACTGATATATCAACGCACAGCCTAAACCGCTGGTCCTAGAGATATAAAATTTAGAGGGTATATTTTTTGTAAAGAGTAGGTATCCACTAAGAAAGGGATTTTCGAAATTCCACCCCTAAGGGGGTGAAATAGGGGGTGAAAGTTTGTATGAAAGTCCGTCAGTTTCGAAGATAGGGTCTTAAAATTTTGTGTTTAGGCTGAAGATTGAAAATTAATTGATATCTTTCTCAGCGTTTTTAATAATTCCACCCTCGAAGCGGGATGAAGTTGTTTTGTTTTTCTTTTATTGTTGGTGTTAAATATGTCATTTGTTTCCTGTAGGCCACGCGGCCGAAGCCGCGAGCAGAAGCTAGTACATTATAATATAAATGTAAATTTTACAGAAAAAAGTTTATTTTAAATCATATTATACTGCACACAATGATAACCGCACACCATTCACCTGTCAGGTACTTGTGCTCGCCAAATCGCCTGCCCAAATATTATTTTTATATTTTACAATAAATACTCTTCAAGTTACAGCGACAAGTATTTTTTAAATCTTTATTAACGTTTAATAAATATAAGGGTTGTTGATGTTCAGGGTTGATGCCTTCCAGTTAGTGATTACCGTAGTAGGCATAGTAGTAGGTATAGTAGTAGACTAATCACTAAAATAATTTCTAACCTTACAGAAAGATCGTTACCCAGAGGGTTCACCAGCTCTTAGACGATATGGCCCAAACCAAGAAATATACGCACAAGGAAGGTCGTAACCCTCGGTAAGCGAGTCAGGCTCAAAGTCACACTTGGCCGGTTTTATTTACATTAATGTACATGTGGTTGTCGAGCAGGCTAGTTACCCCGACAGCCGTGTTAAAAGGTCCTGGGTTGATTTTATATCCAGAAAAGCATACCAAACGTATACTCATATGTGCTTACGTTTCGGTTTGTTCTTAGCCCAGGGGTAAAATTATAAAACTTAAGTTCAATTTGTGTCGTATATTTAATCAATAAATAGTTAACAATTTGGTTAAAATCAGCCAAGAATTTAGTGCTTGTAGTAGATGGGAGCAGCGTATGCTGGCGCGGACTTGACGAGGACGGGGGCAGCCGTGGGGGCGGTGTTGTGTACAACCGCGTTGAAACCGCTGTGGTCATCGGCGGAGTACTCCACGGTCCTGATGGAGCCGTCAGCCTCGTGGAAGGAGTAGGATCCCTTCACGACATCACCGTCGCGGCTCTCCTGCTGGGACTTGTTGTCGCCGGTGTGTCCGTCAGCCACGGAGTAATTGTACTCGTATTTGGGGTGAGCCTGTGAATGCAATTTGATTTTATAGTTATCTATTCACAATAACAAATAAAGAAATACAAATTACATGAATTGCCTTAACGTGGACTCATGGTAGTGCACATAATATATGCATCGACTTACAATTTCTTCGTGGGCGATGGGTGCGGAGTAGTGGACGGGAGCGGCGTGGTAGGCTACAGGAGCGGGAGCAGCGTGGTAGGCGACGGGAGCTGGGGCGGCGTGGTAGACGGGAGCGGAGTAGGCGAGCTTGGCGACGGGAGCCGCGGCGTAGGCCTGGGGCTGGTCATGACGGACGATGCTCTGAGAGGAGACAGCTTCGGCCGGGGAGTAGTGCGCGGGCGCGGACAGGAGACCGGCCTGGGACACCGCCACAAATGCGCACAAAGCTACAATCTGAAAACAATTAAAAGTATTTTTACAATTTATGTAACTATGTTTGCCGTGGTTTTCCCAATGGAGTACAGCATGGGGTTCTTCAAAAAGGGCGTGAAGAGATTTCTTCAGGGTCGGCAACGCGCGAGTGATACCCCTGGTGTTGCAAGCGTCCATAGGCTACGGTAACCGCTTACCATCAGGCGGGCCGTATGCTTGTTTGCCACCTTAGTGGTATAAAAAAAAAAAAATATGTTTGTTCGGGTGGAGTCTTGATAGTCGAATTTCATCCACTTCCGGTGGTCGTATTGACTTGATATTTGGTATACTGGAAGACAATGTAAGTCGACAAAAAGAAAAGTCACCAAAAAAGCTTGTATTAAAAACGATTTTTTTAAAGAAAACTTATTATAACTGTGAGGCTAATGTAAGTCTAAATAAACTTTGAGTTTAAGTTGTGATAGTGCACCCTTACTTTAGAAATCATGTTTTATGTTTAGAAAGATCAAACAGTAAATGATAACTGTAAAGTCATAGGTCTAGTTTATATACTGCATAATCATTGTAAGACTCCTTGAGTGAGTAGTGGTAAGTAGTAGTCAAACGAGCTTTTGTTGACCTTGCTCTGTGTCACATACCTAGTTTTGCGAATTATATCTAACTCACTGAAGTAGGTATTACTTAAGCTTATGAATAGAAAGTTCATATAAAATTATTACACATCGTGCCTGTAAGAAAAAAAACGATGTCCATTTACATCCAACCAACATTTACATGTAATTAAATAGCTTAATTTAAAATCTACTTTTCTATTGATTGTCATCAACGACGGTAATTGAAGTATTATTTTTCAAACTATCCTTTCTTACTACCCTGCAAATATTTATTATCTGTGCAAAATATTGCATTTGTTCTTCTTCTTATTTTTAATTTTGGCAACCAAGCCCAAATTAGGGCTCATTTCTGCCAGTGTCGAGTTATATTATAGTTTCCAGTCACAATAAATCACTTCACATTATAGTCCTCAGTCAGTCACCGTCCATAAAAGTCATGTTTTACTACAATGGTGGTCATTGTAGTAAAACTCTACACGGACATTTTGAGACAACTTGAAAAGTCACGATACACATAATTCATTTCATTTCACTTCACTGGTGCACATGGATGATCTTTATTGGGTAAAATACCACCAAAAATACACAATAAAACTCAAAATACACAAATTTATGAAAATAAAAATGAAAATGCTAAGTCACTCTGCAAGTTCCCGCCAAAAAGTCATTGCATTTGTTTGTGAGATTATTATGTCGTAGTGGCCTATTCTATAAGCCATCGGTATAAGTCATTAGGTTTCTCCAGCCATCATATTATTACTATCGGTTAAAAGGGGTCACTCTGGTTCGAGTTAGATGAATTTCAATAAATATTTCCAACAAATTTTATCGATGTTAAAATTGGCAATGATTAGTAGAGATTTTTTAGAGAGTACATTATTTTTCATAATACCTAATATCAACCGCAGGAAGTTTATTCTGTTCAGCAACTGACATATTGATCAGTGCTCTAAGCGGAATATTTCCTTTTATATCGTAGCTTTTATAAAATAAAACTGTACATTTTTATCCAGACGTTTTCTATAAAACCGTCGGTGCCCAAAAGGGATTGTTTTCTAATTTAATTTTTGTTCCCATTTAAGCACCGATCCAAACTATGAATCGGTGCTCATAAGGGATTAGCATCGGTGCTTAAATGGGAAAACGTACAACTTCATTTAAAGGTAAATTAATAAATAATAATAAATAAAAATGTGATGGTTATTAAGAAGACAACTAAACGATTATAGTGATTTATGCAGTTATTACGCCCATATTACACCATCCTATCTTTTCTAACTAGGACGTAAGTGTAATGAATGTGAGTTTGTTTGTTACGCTTAACATTCTACTCAACCGATCATCATGGAATTTGGCATGCAGATTATTGCAGATAGCCCATCGTATAGAGAAGGATATGTCCTTCTCTATACGATGGGCTACTGGCTACTTTGGCTACTTTTTATCTCGGGAACGCGAGTGAAACCGCTGGGGACAGCTAGCATTACAAACTATGTAAATATTCATGCATATTTTAAGCATTTTTCATGCATATTTCAAACTTTTTATTGTGGCGTATAATTCGGTCTCTAATAATTAGAAAGCAAATAATACTATTATAGAATTAGATATAACAATTTTTTGCGTAGGCTTGATCTAGAGGCAGTTTAAAAAAGTTTCCTAATCAAGCTTGATTGCTACGTTACTGGTGTTAAACAAATATTTAAGTAGGTGTTTAAGTAAAAAACCGGCCAAGTGCGAGTCGGACTCGCAAACGGAGCGTTCCGTACATGTTTTTTTTTTATATTTGAGTTGTTGAATGAAAGGTAAATTGCGGTTTACGATTTATGACGTATTAAAAAACGTACTAGATCTCGTTTAAACCAAATGTTGGTGGAAGTTTCATCATATATTTTTTTTAGTTTTATCATTCTCTTATTTTAGAAGATACAGGCCCCCCCCTGTAACACACACATTTTATCGGTAACTCATTAGCGTAAATGTCTACATTTCGTTAAGAAGCTATCATGGTGATCTTTCTCTGCAACCCAGTGATGTCTGACAATGATGAAAGATTTTATAGACACATATTAAACACTTGTACACTAACACAAAATGTACCACTATTTTTGAGCAAAAATGTGTTTAATGGGTGCTTACCTATTAAATTTAATCTAAAGAACTGTAATTTTAATGAAACTTTAGTTACTAATGTCGTACATAAAACTACGTAAATGAGGTTTTAAAGGATCGTTTGACACTTCACTAGTTCAATTTAAAGGAGGCATTAAATATTAGTCAAATGACTGTTTGTGCAACAGAAGATTTGTGTTTAATGCCGAATTTAAAATATAAAGAACGTTTCTGCAACTGACTGATAATCACATAAATCGAAATGGTACCTATAATCCTCTCTCCTCATACAACAACTTATTGAAGAATAAAGTCGACCAGTGAATTACTACATACATCGATCTGGATATTTTGTTAATTTTAGACCTTATCAAGAACATAAATTAAGTAACTGTAAGTTTGTGTAACACCGGCTTGAACTATTACTTTTGCTGAGATGTTTGACCAGAAATTCTACGTAACAACGATTATGAACTCTGCAGCTGCTGTGCTACGTATTGGAAAATGGTAATAGGACAAAAAAATAAAACTTGTACCTATATTACTATTTCTAAATCATGTTACTTATATATATTATTTTCAATTAAGTTACAACTAACTTGTTTAATATATGGCACGATAATGTCATGATAATCATTACAAATATGTACAAATTACAATTAGTATAGAAGAAAAAGTAAAACTTAAATAAATAAATAAACATTACGACTCAAAACTTTTAGGCTATATTCTGGGCGAATTGTTCAACCTTATTCCACCATCCCTTTTTTACACCGAACCACAAGAAGTCGGGAAAATTTTCACCCCTACGTTGTAGACATACCGAAAATACGGACACAGCGTTTCGCATCCTCATTTATAATGCGTAAAGCAAGGGAATGGAACTTGCTTCCGGCGTCTGTGTTTCCCGACTCTTACAATCTAGGGACTTTCAAGGCCAGAATGAATAGGTTTCTTCTGGGTAAGCGTCTTCCATCTTAGGCTTCGTCATCGTCCCTTTTGGGCGGGTCAGTGGCCAAACGCAAGCCCATAGAATAAAAAATGAAAAAATATGTCGTAAATAAATATGAAAATTATTTTATTTTTACCATCCAATGCAAAGGACTATTATAAGTTTATTTTTAACCGACTTCAAAAAAAGGAGGAGGTTCTCAATTCAGTTATATGTTTTTTATTATTCTTTTATCTTTGTTACCTTTTAACTCCCTCACCTGGACGTCATTTGGATTAGAAGGTACACTTCCCGTTTAGTCCCATTTTATCAGGTCAGGATTTGTCAACTTTTTAGTGTACCTTCATTGAAGTCGGTTTAAGTTTTTTGTTTGTTTTCAATTATTTTTATGAAAATAAATGGGTTTCTTTTTGATTCTTAGACAGTACCTACCGAAATATATTTTAAATAAGCATAATAATAATATATTATCACTATTTTATTAAAATATTTAACAGGGAAGGTGCAAGTGTAAAACACGTGTTTTTTGGCATTAATATCATTTAATGCAATAAATTAATATGTCACAGGTATTTAGGTTTAAAAAATGTCTACACTAACATTTAGTGTTTGTAGTAGATGGGAGCAGAGTACGCTGGCGCGGACTTGATGACGACGGGGGCAGCCGTGGGGGCGGTGTTGTGTACAACCGCGTTGAAGCCGCTGTGGGCATCGGCGGAGTACTCCACGGTCCTGATGGAGCCATCAGCCTCGTGGAAGGAGTAGGATCCCTTCACGACATCACCGTCCCGGCTCTCCTGCTGGGACTTGTTGTCGCCGGTGTGTCCGTCAGCCACGGAGTAATTGTACTCGTATTTGGGCTGAGCCTGTCAATTAGATGTCCTTTGATAATTTATTCAAAGAAATAATACTTAAAAAAATACAAATTAACCTGTTTTACACTTACAATCTCCTCGTGAGCGATAGGAGCAGAGTAGTGGACGGGGGCAGCGTGGTAGGCGACGGAAGCAGGGGCAGCGTGATAGACGGGAGCGGCGTAGGCAAGTTTAGCGACGGGGGCTACGACCTTGGTCAGTTGAGGTTGGTCGTGACGTACGATGTTTTGAGAGGAAACAGACGCGGCGGAGGAGTATTGAAGGGGAGCAGCATGGTAGGCAACGGGAGCGGGGGCGGCGTGGTAGGCGACTGGAGCTGGGGCGGCGTGGTAGGCGACTGAAGCGGGGGCAGCGTGGTAGACGGGGGTTGAGTAGGCGACGGGAGCCGCGGCGTAGGCCTGGTGTTGGTCGTGACGGACAATGCTTTGAGAGGAGACAGCTTCAGCCGGAGAGTAGTGTGCGGGCGCGGACAGGAGTCCAGCCTGGGACACCGCCACAAATGCGCAAAGTGCTACAATCTGGAAGAATTAATAAATTGACATTATTGTGATATAAAAGATTCCATATTATTATTATTTTTGGTTATCCTGAACTTACTTTGGAGAACATTTTGATTATTTTACTACAGTGATCAGACACTTAATGATGATTGTTAAGTTACACTTCTAGTTTTTATACTGATAAGTGACCGAGTAATGTATCGGAGGCTGTCAAACGAGCTTACAGTGACCTTGTCTCATGTCACATAGTTCGGCGAATAAATCACGTTCATGATATTTGCACCACCGTGCCGGTGTGTAACTTTAAAATAATTGTCCTTAAATATCACCTTTCTTAAAGAATGTGAGAGAAAGAACACGGGTTATGTAACGTTTATATACAAGTTTAATGTAAATTATATTGTAAAAGCTTATTTATACATATATCTCCACTTATTACTTTTTAGAAAGCGTTAAAATTTCAACGTCAGCAGAGAGGTACATTAGTCACATATAAGATTTATACTTAAACCTAAAAAAATATACGTTTTAATAGGTTTTTCATTGATGCATCAAGATAAACATTTAAAAGTATATCAAAAGATAGACATATTTTTAGAACATTTTAACTAAAGCTTTTTTAATTAAACCTGATTTTACATAGTTTTACGTTACGTTTTACTAATTATATTGTATGATTACTCTCACTAATTGTTCATTAAAATCTCCAGGTTAATTAAGCAACGAAGATCTTTCCCACCATTGACAATTGGGTTGTTTTTAAGTCTAGATCGTTATCTTTAGCTTATCTTTGTAGAAATAATTTATTTACAAATTATAATATAATAATAATAATAATAATATCCTAGGACATACTAATTTAAATACATATTCAATAATATAATACAACATTTTTATTATAGCTAAGTAATTTTCATTGCCCTCTATTTTCTATGTCTACGTATCTATACATATAATAAAACTGTAGAAAAGTCGTGTCTGTACATTGAATATATTTACCAAAAACTGATTGGGGGTGATGTAGAATGAATAACACAATACATAAATACCATTTAAAAAAAAATTGTCTGTCTGTCTTTCTGTCTGTCTGTTTGTCTGTTTGAACAGGATAATCTTTGAATCCACTGAACGGATTTGCATGGGGTTTCCACAGGGTGATTGAGCGTTGCTTGGCGCTTCAACTAGGCTTTGTTTCATCAAAATCGGCTCACGGGAAAAAAAGATATCTCAATTTATTTATTTACAGGCCGTCTCACGGCACAGACACAGAGGGAGAGAACTACTAGATGGCGTTGTCCTTTTCCTGAATCGCACTATGGTTTCGTTCTCACAATTTTATGACAGGATCAATGATTCCCATATAAGTTTTTTTGATTATGAGAGCCATCAACGCTCTCCCGTTTGACCATTTAGTTTTGTTCACTACAAAAAAAAGCTACAAATAAGTACAGCTGCATCGACGAACTTATGATTAAGGCTTACCTAAGTAAGAATCGAACCTGCAAAACTTCACGATGTGTTCTCATTTAAAGTTCTTTGCCTACATATGGCATAGCTCTGGGTCGAGTAACTATTCCCACTGTACCACCCTCGCGGGAACTCTCCCGTGATAAAAGGCATCCTATTTTTAACCGACTCAAAAAAGAAGGAGGAAACTCTAAGTTGGACGCGTATGTTCTTTTTTCATGTATGTTCATCGATTTCTCAAAAACGACCATGATCAATTCAGATATGATGAAATTGCTTGACAGACTAAGTGGGAAATAGAAAACAAACAGAACACAAATAAAAAAATAAAGAGACCAGCAGTTCACAAAGAGAATATAGGTGATCTAATTTGCTACCAGTTGGTAGTGTGCCCAAACTTTGCAGGCGGCGGGCGATGCCATTTTGTATGGTGATGCTTATCTTCTAGCTGGAGTATTCGTCAGCCCTTTGGCTATAGGAACCGTCAATCAGACGCCTCGATATGTCGCGAAAAATACAATGAGCTCCAGGACATTAATGTCAGATGGACCTCTTATCATCGTTACGCTTCAAGCCACTCGATACACGAATAGCTGACACGAGAGCTCTGGCAAGAGCCCTATAAATGATGTCATTAAAGTCGGAGTGGAGCGGAATCCTGCCTGTGCTTTTTACGCCCCATAGTATGTGGTGGCCAGCCTGATCGACAAAAGTACCATACTGGTAGCCATAGGCATATATAGGGCATATAAATAGTTACACTTACGACGAAGACAGGACAAATAAAAAACTTGCTGTACGTCTGATGGCAAGCAGTTAACGTTGCCTATTGACGCTTGAAACACCAGGGGTATCACTCACGCTTTACCGAATCTCTCTCTACACCCTTCTTGAAAAAGTGTTTGAAGGTTGAGAGGAGTCGCTGTGCCGGCAGCGGTAGGTATTATTTGGTGCCTACTACATACTGGTCCCCTACACCCAGCTCTGGCGAACTTACTCACCGCAGGAACACAACTGCGATGTAAGGGGGAGGAACATCCCTGCTCGGGCTGCTCCAAATTAATAACGAGAGAACCTGCTTGCAGCCAGAGTCCAATTTCTCTTTCAAGTGGTTACGTTTCGGGAAATCCTTTCTTAACGTGTAGCCTATACCTACTCTATGAGGCATCTACTTTGCCACTAATTTTTAGTATAGTGCTTGGGATATCGTTATTAGTGACTGGTATTTCGTTTTTATTTGGGTTCCGAACTAAAAAGCTAATAATGGAACCCTTATGGTGCCAGTTAGTCTGTCTGTTCGACTGTTACAGCGGTAGATATATTTCAACAACCAGTAATGCTGTTGATTTAAAATTTGGAATAGTTTTAAATATTGCATACCCAACCTTATTGCAAATATATATTTTTTTACTTTTACGGTTGTAAAGGTGAACAGAGTGGGCCCTGAAATTTCAAAGCAGGGCTACAAATTTAAGTGAGGTATCATGGTAAAGGGCTTTATTTGTACATTTTAAAACATGTTTCTATAATTTTTTAAGACTTTTTGACTGTTGATGAATAATGCCAATCTCCGAGGTTCGCAATGCGAAAAATCTGGAAAAAGTATAGGAAAAATAAAACAATGTTTCTACCTAGCACAGTTTTTTCAATATCATCCAAATTCCTTCACAAACAAACTTAATTATGCGGTCCGGTTTTAAACAACAGTGATGGCCCAATCCAATAAATATACTTCCAAGGAAGGTCAGAGCCCTCGGTGCGCGAGTGAGACTAAGTCTTGAGCTTGGCCGGCTTTATATAAAAGATTAAAATTACTCATTTAAAAAGCAAAGTCCTGGCTGATTGATGATTGATGGATGGGAGCACGTGGTCCTCCACCAGCTGTCGCCGCGCCGTGCTCCCATCATCGCATTGGCCACAGAGTTCACAAGAACAATTAGGAATCTTCACGAAATTTATATCTTAGCGTTTATTACGCGAACAAATCTTATAGTCTACGCGAGCGAAGCCGCGGGCAAAAAGCTAGTCTTATATAAAAGGAGAAACTGACAAATTGACAGGCACGTACAATTTATACCGGGTCCAGAAACTTGAAATTAAGAAATGATCTTTCCATATACTAACAAGACATCATACAGAAGGGTTTTAAAAATTTGAACCCATAAAATCCATAAAAGAGGAGAACGCGGTGAAACGGCGGCGTCGCGGCGCGGCGCGGCGGCCGAATGAAAAAAAAAAAAATACCATTCCAAATATATCCAAATTTTTCAAACCGAAAAATAAAAAAATATAATATTTAGAAAAATAATATTACAGTTTGATAGACATGTTAGTCATGTAAATATAAAAATAGAACGAAGTTTCCAAAGTGATCGATTTTTTTTTCGAAATCATCAAAATTCCTTTCGTACTGTGAAAAATTCAACAAATATTACAGTTTCTAACTCGTAGGTGTACGTTCGTATAAACAAAATTAGTCTTTCGGTCTGGTATTCTACAATAGTTATGGTTCAAACCAAGAAAAATATGTCCAAGGAAGGTCGGAACCCTCGGTGAGCAAGTCTCTCGCACTTAGCCGATTTTTTCTGACGGAGCCATTTACGAGATTGCCGTCGCTGCTCTCCTACTGGTACAGTCGAGGACATAAATATGTATACACTTTTTGAAATTCAAAAGCAATTTTCTCGCATGTTTAACATTTAAGTGTTAAACTATTACACAAATCATAATAGTATATGTTAGAAGATTCTGCCTTTATAATATCTCATAATTTCAATCAGTAGTTTAAGAGGAAACCGTTGTTGAATTTTACTAAGTGTAAACATATTTATGTCCTCGACTGTACTTATTATCACCGATGTCATCATCGATGGTACTTAAGGTAGGCCTATGGATATCACAATACATTTTTATCACTTATCTATTTTAGATAGTAAAATATTAATGAATTATTGTTTTACGAATCATTCATAGTGAGCAATCTTGGAACATGGAGATTGAAAAAATAATACAATGTTACTGATTTCATACCATACACTTTATATTGTATAATAATAATAATTAAGTAAGTTAAGATAAGTATGCACGATTACTATCTGTTCTTTTATGGATGCAGTTTCGGCCCTAGAGCTGAACTTTCTTCCAAAAATCGACCGAGGTTCTATCGAAACACGCGCAGTAGGTTTAGTGATACAGTTACTTACATATTTTTTTAGAGTAGGTTACTTTCAATATAGCTATGTAGAAAAAAAAACCGGCCATCTGCGAGATGGACTCGCGCACCGAGGGTTCCGTACAATCTTGTAGCTGTATATAAATAGTTGTTCATCACGGGAATCGATTCTTGTAGAATTTTCCCCTTTTTCCGATTATGTTTTTTTTTTAAAAGAAGAATGGCATGATTACATGTTACAGTAGTACTCAACTGATAAGGCACGTCGTGAATCTTCGTTCGCACAGTAAAGAAAGTATGGCCCGAAGATTAACGAAATAATGCTTAAACCTTACAATCAACCTTAGAACACTACTATAAGGTTCATAATACACTGCAGCTGTTAGTTCCGTCTCACTCGCAAGTCACGCCCCTCCGCACACGTAAAGTTACAAGGTACCGTTTACGTGTACGTAAACAGTGCCTTGTAAATTTATACATTTCGTGGGTCCAAGCCTGCCATTCTTGTTTTCGGATTTCTACCTTTACTTGTGCTACATGACATTGCTTCTTGCCAAATATCATGATTCTAGGTCAACGGGAGTACCCTATAGGTTTAGAATCCCTTGCGAGCGTCAAAATATGCGGCATAATTGGCCGTATCCTTTGATTGCGTTGACTTTTTTGATTTAGTAGTTTTTTTTTTCACTATTCTACGGGATTGCAGACCTGAGTATATGTTATTAATTACAACTTGATAACTTTACGCGTTCCCGGGAAAAAGGGTGTTGACAGACGGACAGGCGGGCGGCCAACAAAGTGATCCTATAAGGGTTCCGATTTTTGTCTTTTGAGGTACGGAACCCTTAAAACTGGGATATTCTTCAACGAAAGTGAAAACACTCACACCAATCTAAATTGAGCTTATGTAACTGGAATTGTAGGCCAAAATTTCTTTCCTAATATGGGAGGAGCTGGTTTACTTGACATGATAATGGCGCGGAAATAAGATAGGCAGAAATAATACGGTTATTTCAACGAACTTATTCGTATATTGCAAATAATAAATAGTTAACAATATTTTTGGTAATCATTATGTTCTAAGATTCTTAGTGTTTGTAATATACGGGAGCGGCGGCGTATGCGGGGGCAGATTTGGGGGCGGTGTTGTGCACCACCGCGTTGAAGCCATTGTGGTCGTCAGCGACGTACTCGACTGTCCTGATGGAGCCGTCAGCCTCGTGGAGGGAGTAGGAGCCCTTCACAACATCACCATCACGGGACTCCTGTTGGGACTTGTTGTCGCCGGTGTGTCCATCAGCCACGGAGTAAGTGTACTCGTATTTAGGGTAAGCCTGTGAATAAATGTATGATTATTTTATGATCTATCAAAATAAACTGAAATTAAGAAGTGTTGCTTATATTAGACAATACTACTCACGATCTCTTCCTGATGAGAAACAGCCTTGGCGATGGGAGCAGAGTAGTGGATGGGGGCAGAGTGGTAAGCGACGGGAGCAGGAGCAGAGTGGTAGACGGGAGCGGAGTAGGCGAGCTTGGTCACGGGAGCTACCAGCTTGGTCAGTTGAGGTTGGTCATGACGCACGATGTTTTGGGAGGAGACAGATGCAGCTGACGAGTAGTGGACGGGTGCGGCATGGTAGGCGACGGGAGCGGGAGCAGCGTGGTAGGCGACGGGAGCGGGGGCAGCGTGGTAGATGGGGGCGGAGTAGGCGAGTTTGGCTACGGGAGCCGCGGCGTAGGCCTGGGGCTGGTCGTGACGGACAATGCTCTGCGAGGAGAGAGCCTCGGCCGGGGAGTAGTGCGCGGGCGCGGACAGGAGACCGGCCTGGGACACCGCCACAAATGCGCACAGAGCTACGATCTATAAAAGAGTAAGGCAATTATTATAAGTATTTTTTGCGGTCATACATTAATCAATAATAGTGTTAGATAGTATTAATAAATATCCACATACTTTGGAGAACATGTTGTGATTGTTTTACCGAAGCTATCAAATGGATAATGATGTAGGTGAAGTCAGACATCTACTTTTTATACTCACGAATATCAGTAAGGTAAAATTTGGAGTGTAAGTAGTGGAAGTCGTCAAACAAGACCGTGACCTTCCATTTAATGTAGTGGTATGAATTCATTGAGGTATTACATCAGGTTATTTTTAGATAATGTATCTAGTCTATCCTTCAATACTTTTTAGTTGTAATCATATTTAGCACTCGTATCTGCATAACTTAGGTTCTTCGCAAAGAAGTGATCCTTCAGTGGTCGAAATTCGACTGTGATAACCGACTTAAAAAAAAGGAGGAGATTCTTAGTGTACTTTGATGTCGGTTTAAGATTTTAAACGACTTCAAAAAAAGGAGGAGGTTCTCAATTCGGTTGTTTTTTGTAGTTTTATATTTGTTACCTCAATCTCCGTAATTTATGAACCGATTTGGAAATTTCTTTTTTTGTTTGGAAGTGTATCCTACTTCCGGTTTGGTCCCATGTCATCAGATCAGGATTTGATTACTTCTTAGTGTACCTACTTTGAGGTCGGTTTAAGTTTTTTGTAAAACAGTTCAATTATGTTTTTTTAACATAATATTTTATATATAAACTAGCTGTGTCCCGCAGTTTCACTTGCGTTAGCGTGATATCATTTTGCCTAAAAGTTATGTATACTTATAACCTTCCCCAAGAATTGAGCTATTGTTCCAGAGATTAGCGTACCCGAGATATAAATAAAAAAAATATATAAATCTAATTGATAGATACTGCAAGGGACCAAAGAGCTGGCGCTTACCTCGGGCAACGCATTAGCTTTGCAAATTGCAATTCAACGAGGTAACGTCGCCAGCTTTTTGGTTACCCTGCCTTTCAATGTATATCTATATAATTTTAAATTTAATATAGTTTTAGTTTGGTAGGCAAAGGCAAAAAAAGCAAATATTATATTCATTTCATACGCGTAAGTATAGTATGAAATGAATATATTTTCTTTATTACTCACACTATATCTACTCAAAACTGCGAATAAATTATTTATTTATTCGAAAACTCAAAACAATATGCGGGCCACATAGATTATTCCGTATCATCAAAGCTAAAATTATTATACGTATACTTTCTTTCTACGCCTCGGTTTAGGGTTTGGTTTGGTTTTCGATATATCCTTTCTTAGTACACCCTTAAGGTTATAAGAACAAACAAATCCATATAAACAAAGTATATTCTCTCCTCTCTTATTCCTTACCATAAAAATATGGTTTCAATTTCGTAAGCGCGTTTGGCCGGGCGATATCAGTGAATCAGTCAGTCAGGAAGGAAACTATCATGATGAGCCACAGGGTACCTGGATGGGTGACCGTCTAGTGGTATTTCATATCGAGCGTTTCGGTGCTTCGGAAGGCACGTAAAGCCGTTGGTCCCGGTTGCGAATTTACAAAGGCTATACCATTAGAGTGAAAGTGCAAACTGAACTGGCTTAGCTTTTGTTTGACAAAAACTTGACGAAACCCTAATCTATTCTAGTACAGAAACTGACCGAAATCGCGTAGACTTTGTTAGATAAATTCATTCTAACATTGCAACAACAAATGCTATTCAATTTGATACCGATATGCAAATTGTATCTATCTGTATTTGATTGACAAAAAAAAGAAAAATAATTAACAAAACGAACTTTTATTAGGCACTACACACTTGTTGCGAGTACAAATAATAATAAAACTAAAATATTTTTCTTGCGTAGGTACCTTTAATGTAAAATACAAAACGCAGATAAGTAATTATTTTTATCAAATTTAAACGTAGTAACAATCAGTCTTATTTAAGTATGGCACATAAGATAACACAACAAAACACAAAATAAGAAACATTCTATACTCGTAAGTAAACGCATTTCTTATGGTGGAAAAAGAGCCTTATAATAGAGTAACACAAGTAGACACTTTTATCAAATTTATAGGTCCGTATTTGAATATCGAATTTTAAAGTCGATAATGACCATTATAACATCAAACGTATGGCTAGTAAAGTTAGGATAACTAATGTTATCAGAAGACAGAGAACCTTGGCGCAGATATTATACCTAATCCTAAATAATGTTTAAGTTATCTACGTTAATGTTTTTTAGCACTTGCTTGATTTTTTTCAATATTAATACTTATATTATGAGGTCTTACGGATTTCTTCTTTTCAAGGTTAGTTGGTCTTCCTGATTGAATGCGGCTGCTACCTTGTAATCCTCTATCTTTTCTCCTAGCCACTGATGTTGGTTGGACTCCAATCAAAAACAGATAGATACAATTTGCATATCGGTATCAAATTGAATAGCATTTGTTGCTGCAATGTTAGAATGAATTTATCTAACAAAGTCTACGCGATTTCGGTCAGTTTCTGTACTAGAATAGATTAGGGTTTCGTCAAGTTTTTGTCAAACAAAAGCTAAGCCAGTTCAGTTTGCACTTTCACTCTAATGGTATAGCCTTTGTAAATTCGCGGTCCCGGTTATCACTTAATTGTGATAGTCGTCAAGCTAGTTGGATGCTCCCTAGGCGGCTTGAAAAATTCCAGCAGTAGGTTGACCACTAGCCTACCTCCACCAATCCGCAGTGGGCACGCGTGTCTGCCCATTCCCTTTCAACCTCATTTTTGAAAGGAGGCCTGTGCTCAGCAGTGAGACTTTATAGGCTGATGATGATGATGATGATCATGTAACCAAAACACACACTCCGTGTTAGGAACCCAGCTGATCTACTTACATAAATTTCAAAGTAGGTTGTTACCTACTTTGAAATTTATATATATATATAATTTTTTATTTACAACAAATATGTACAAAATACAATCTATATTTACAAAATATAATCTATATATAGAAAATTTCCTCAAGCCTGCCGCTGCTTCCGATTAACGGCAAGGTTCCCAGAAGGCTGGCAGCGTTTCCTCTTTGGATAGCCAAGCTGACGCGTTGGCGGAATATATAATTATATATAATTTATTTAATAATATGACATACAAAAGACTAGGATAAACTTCAACGAAAAATATCACACTGCGCAAATCCGATATGCACTTTGTGGCTGTAATCGGAGGCTGAAGGCTCATATTTTATCTATTTTAAAGAAGATTGCTAAACATCGTTCGAGCGCCAATTGGTCGAGTGTGAGATTTGTACCCGAGTTAATCACTCTGCTGCCTTGTATTTCGAGTATGAGGAAAATAACTAAAGTTAAATTGTGCAAAAAATTATAATTATTCTCGCTTTCCCAGTATTGCCCACCCTTTTTTCTTGTCGCACATTATGGCATTTATTTTTAAAAGCGCCAGCCTGTTTTTTTAACTCTGTTTTGTCAGGCCTGTCCCACTCCCATGTGTAGGTACGATCGCGCGCACGCGGACTACCGGAACAACGCTAGTCGGTTGCAACGCGCACGCAGCGCAAGACGCGTGTGGGTATAAATACCTACGTACTACCTATATAAAGTGTTTACTGTTCTTTTTTTAACACTATCTTGTGTATATATCGTTGTTTTTATAGTTCTAGATATTTTGTTGTTGTTTCATTGTATTGTCCTAAAGTCCTTATTAATAATAGGCCCGTTTTGATAACATACCAGTGTGTTAAAAAGAGACAAAGATAGACCGACCCTCTTGTATAAACGGGCCTCTTAGACCTCGAAAACTCATGTGAATGATTTTTAACCCACTTCAAAAAAAGGAGGTTTCTCAATTCGACCGTATATTTTTTAACCGACTTCAAAAAAAGGAGGAGGTCTCAATTCGGTTGTATGTTTTTTTTTTTTTTTTTTTTTATGTTTGTTACCTCATAACTCCGTCGTTTATAAACCGATTTGGAAAATTCTTTTTTTGTCTGGAAGGGTACACTTCCCGTTTGGTCCCATTGTCATCAGATCAGGATTTGATTACTTCTTAGTGTACTTTGAAGTCGGTTTAAGTTTTTTGTAAAACAGTCTAATTATTTTTATGTGTGTTCGCGGATAACTTCGTCGTTTATGAACCGATTTTGACGTTTTTTTTTTTAGAAACTGTTAGTAGTTCCAGAATAGAGAGAGTTCCCTCTTTAAATATACAGTAATTCTACCTTACAACTCTTAGAATAACTAAGATTTAACATACCACTATTTCAAAAATCAGTAGATAAATATTCAGAAAAATTTAACAATTCTTATTGTTATGTAGGTAAGTAACTCAATATATCCTTTTTTTGGTTAATTCTTTATTAATTTTTATATAACGGGGGGTCTTTAGTCATTATGTCCCACTCGCGAATGGCCCGCGGGCCATAGCGCCTATTCTATTTTATTTTCAAACTAGCTTTTTGCCCGCGGCTTCGCTCGCGTAGACTATAAGATTTGTTCGCGTAATAAACGCTAAGATATAAATTTCGTGAAGATTCCTAATTGTTCTTGTGAACTCTGTGGCCAATGCGATGATGGGAGCGCGGCGCGGCGACAGCTGGTGGAGGACCACGTGCTCCCATCCATCAATCATCAATCAGCCAGGACTTTGCTTTTTAAATGAGTAATTTTAATCTTTTATATAAAGCCGGCCAAGCTCAAGACTTAGTCTCACTCGCGCACCGAGGGCTCTGACCTTCCTTGGAAGTATATTTATTGGATTGGGCCATCACTGTTGTTTAAAACCGGACCGCATAATTAAGTTTGTTTGTGAAGGAATTTGGATGATATTGAAAAAACTGTGCTAGGTAGAAACATTGTTTTATTTTTCCTATACTTTTTCCAGATTTTTCGCATTGCGAACCTCGGAGATTGGCATTATTCATCAACAGTCAAAAAGTCTTAAAAAATTATAGAAACATGTTTTAAAATGTACAAATAAAGCCCTTTACCATGATACCTCACTTAAATTTGTAGCCCTGCTTTGAAATTTCAGGGCCCACTCTGTTCACCTTTACAACCGTAAAAGTAAAAAAATATATATTTGCAATAAGGTTGGGTATGCAATATTTAAAACTATTCCAAATTTTAAATCAACAGCATTACTGGTTGTTGAAATATATCTACCGCTGTAACAGTCGAACAGACAGACTAACTGGCACCATAAGGGTTCCATTATTAGCTTTTTAGTTCGGAACCCAAATAAAAACGAAATACCAGTCACTAATAACGATATCCCAAGCACTATACTAAAAATTAGTGGCAAAGTAGATGCCTCATAGAGTAGGTATAGCCCAAGTAGCATAAGAAGCTGGTTAAAGGCTGTATTAAAGTTCGTTCTTATACTAAAAGCTGAATATTCAGGCTGTACAAAGGCTGTATAAGCGCTTATACAGACCTTATAAGTGTAAAAAGGGCCCACATTACACAGCTTATTTCGTTATTGGAGCTGTATAGAGGCTGTATAAACAAAAGACAAGTATAAAAGCTGTATTAGAGCTGTTATTAGGTGTATAGAGCAGCCTATACTCTACGGATATCCTCTTTTAAGTATCTTGTAAGAATAAGAGTTCTAAATAGGTTGTTGAAGAGAATTATGTGAGAATAAAATAAATAAAACTATTTACGATGCCATACTGAATGGCGACATAATATTTAATAAATGGAAAGGCTAAAATCTTGAACATGGATATCTGATGCTGTTAATTGATGAATTCAATGTGCAAATTTTAATTTATTGTGAACCTGTGTATGTTTTCCGTCAAAATATTCACGCGCCAACAAAATAATCAAGCCAAAGTAAAGAAATTATACTAAATACAGTAAATAAGTGTTTGTTTTTAAGGTTAGAATAAAAATATATTTATAAATAATACATATGAGTCTACATGATCATTATTCAAGCTGATAACCATGATACGGCTATAGTTATTATCAAATATTCCTTTAATTGTAATTTAAATTTTGTTATTGTAAATGTAAAAATGTCGACAATTTGCTATACAGCCTAGACGGTATTTGGAGTGTGTTATAAGTCTTAGTAGCTGTACTAAGTAAGTTATGAACGTTTATTGCTGTATTAAGTAAGTGAACACATGCTTAATACAGCCTGTATACAGCTTTAACGATAAAACCAGTTTGAAGTGTCAGAAAACACTTAACGCTGTATTATAGAGTTATAATATCTGTTTAAGAACCCTAAGCTGACGCGGATCCCTTTATACAGCCTGTATACAGCTTTAACGATAAAACCAGTTTGAAGTGTCAGAAAACACTTAACGCTGTATTATAGAGTTATAATATCTGTTTCAGAACCCTAAGCTGACGCGGATCCCTTTATACAGCCTATATACAGCTTTAACGATAAAACCAGCTTGAAGTGTTATAAAATTCTTAACGCTGTATAGTAGAGTTTTGATATTCTGTTTAAGAACCCTAAGCTGACACGGATCCCTTACTAAGAATTTTATACAGCGAGAGCTGTATAATATCTCATAAATCACTCTTATAAGTATTAAAACTGTTCTTTACACTCTTGTAAGTGTCTAAAAGAACTCTAAGTTCTAAATGGGCTGGTTTATTGATGTAGAATACGCTTGCGTGCTGCTTGGGAGGCTACACGTTAAGAAAGGATTTCCCGAAACGTAACCACTTGAAAGAGAAATTGGACTCTGGCTGCAAGCAGGTTCTCTCGTTATTAATTTGGAGCAGCCCGAGCAGGGATGTTCCTCCCCCTTACATCGCAGTTGTGTTCCTGCGGTGAGTAAGTTCGCCAGAGCTGGGTGTAGGGGACCAGTATGTAGTAGGCACCAAATAATACCTACCGCTGCCGGCACAGCGACTCCTCTCAACCTTCAAACACTTTTTCAAGAAGGGTGTAGAGAGAGATTCGGTAAAGCGTGAGTGATACCCCTGGTGTTTCAAGCGTCAATAGGCAACGTTAACTGCTTGCCATCAGACGTACAGCAAGTTTTTTATTTGTCCTGTCTTCGTCGTAAGTGTAACTATTTATATGCCCTATATATGCCTATGGCTACCAGTATGGTACTTTTGTCGATCAGGCTGGCCACCACATACTATGGGGCGTAAAAAGCACAGGCAGGATTCCGCTCCACTCCGACTTTAATGACATCATTTATAGGGCTCTTGCCAGAGCTCTCGTGTCAGCTATTCGTGTATCGAGTGGCTTGAAGCGTAACGATGATAAGTGGTCCATCTGACATTAATGTCCTGGAGCTCATTGTATTTTTCGCGACATATCGAGGCGTCTGATTGACGGTTCCTATAGCCAAAGGGCTGACGAATACTCCAGCTAGAAGATAAGCATCACCATACAAAATGGCATCGCCCGCCGCCTGCAAAGTTTGGGCACACTACCAACTGGTAGCAAATTAGATCACCTATATTCTCTTTGTGAACTGCTGGTCTCTTTATTTTTTTATTTGTGTTCTGTTTGTTTTCTATTTCCCACTTAGTCTGTCAAGCAATTTCATCATATCTGAATTGTTCATGGTCGTTTTTGAGAAATCGATGAACATACATGAAAAAAGAACATACGCGTCCAACTTAGAGTTTCCTCCTTCTTTTTTGAGTCGGTTAAAAATAGGATGCCTTTTATCACGGGAGAGTTCCCGCGAGGGTGGTACAGTGGGAATAGTTACTCGACCCAGAGCTATGCCATATGTAGGCAAAGAACTTTAAATGAGAACACATCGTGAAGTTTTGCAGGTTCGATTCTTACTTAGGTAAGCCTTAATCATAAGTTCGTCGATGCAGCTGTACTTATTTGTAGCTTTTTTTTGTAGTGAACAAAACTAAATGGTCAAACGGGAGAGCGTTGATGGCTCTCATAATCAAAAAAACTTATATAGGAATCATTGATCCTGTCATAAAATTGTGAGAACGAAACCATAGTGCGATTCAGGAAAAGGACAACGCCATCTAGTAGTTCTCTCCCTCTGTGTCTGTGCCGTGAGACGGCCTGTAAATAAATAAATTGAGATATCTTTTTTTCCCGTGAGCCGATTTTGATGAAACAAAGCCTAGTTGAAGCGCCAAGCAACGCTCAATCACCCTGTGGAAACCCCATGCAAATCCGTTCAGTGGATTCAAAGATTATCCTGTTCAAACAGACAAACAGACAGACAGAAAGACAGACAGACAATTTTTTTTTAAATGGTATTTATGTATTGTGTTATTCATTCTACATCACCCCCAATCAGTTTTTGGTAAATATATTCAATGTACAGACACGACTTTTCTACAGTTTTATTATATGTATAGATTTTGCATTAGTCATTATGGCCCGCTGTCAAAACAAACAAAACACTATCCTATTTTTGGTACAGATGAGTGGAAAAGTGTTATGATAGAAATAATAAATAATTATTTCACATGGAAAATGAAAAATAGAAATGTTTTTTTTTCACACAACTGGTGGTAAGCGGTTACCTTAGCAATATGGATACTTGTGATAGCCGGGGCATCATTCGCGCGCATATAAAATATATATTCAAGTTACATTAATCTGGTGGTAAGCGGTTACCTTAGCACTATGGACACTCGGGGTGATACCCGGGCCGGGGCATCATTCGCGCGCATATAAAAAATATATATATTCAATGTCAACTGCTAAAAAAAACTCCTGCTCCCAACTCGTCATCTAACAGCTCATAGCAATCCTCACTAGCCAGGATATATTTAGAGGAATTCTGCTGACTCCTGACGAATGAGAACCTTCTTCCGTAAGCTCATCATACTGAATTTGTGGCCTTCTGTAGACAGATTTCCGTTCATGGACATGGAGACTCCTGTGTGTGTCTATGACAATGACTCATTGCATGAACATCCATGAGCTTGGAAGGTTATCTGCACGATGAATTACCAAAATTCAAGGCGATGATAGTTCATTGGTAGTGACGTCGGATGCCGAGGCGAAGGTCCCAGGTTCGAATCCTATAATGAGTCTGAGCTTTCGGCGAAGGAAAACATCGTGAGAAAACCGCTATGGTATCCTCACGATGGGGGTAGGATACTTTGTTACCAGTAACCAGACTGGCTACCACCCTCAAACTGAAAATCTGTCGCCAAGCACCTATCGACGTGTTGCAGCCCATCTTACTTATATTTAGCTTTAAGAGCCTTTGCTTACGTATTTGATCAGGCGCTAATATTATTTTATGCCAACGTCATGACTACCTACATATCATTACTTTACTTCTTACTTTGAAATTACACTAGTTTTTACTACGTTAAGGCGCGTGGTAACGTGAAATGGTCATCTTTGAAGGCCTAAGGCTCTGAAATTAGTAAACTGAGAGATTCAAAAAAAATATATCTTAAACACTGGTATATAATCTTCAATCTGTTCGCTTAAAAAGTTTCTAGGACATCAAATACTATGTGATAAAAATTGTTGAAATGATGCTGTTTTCAACTTTTAATTTACTACTGCTCCAAAACTACTAGAGATATTTTCATGGTTCTTACGAGAAAAAATCGGTAGCTTATTTGTCTTAAAACTGTTCGTTTGAATTGTTGAAATAACACGTAGTTTTGACATAAGGTATTATATACTATATGCACTACAAACGGCCGAGAGAGGGTCCGTGCGCGGGCGACGGGACGCAGTGTGCCGCTGACTCTCACACGAGGAGGCTGTGCGCTACGCTGTCGCTATCCGTTCGCTTACGAAGTTACGTCTGCTACTATTATTATAGACAAAAATATATTTGAGTGATAAGTACGCCTGATTTTTCTGTGTTGCGGCAAAAATGCCACATAGTAATAATACAATTTTTCTCTTAGGAGATGGTTTCCCTTTTCTATACCTAGTTGCCTGTTTACTATAACTTACTATGAATAATTAAAAGGGGAAATAGGTATAGGTTTAAAACCTACATCTTCTAATAGATCGTGGAACTAGGGTCATTGAACCAGTTTCGCGACCAGTTCTGATTGGCGATCACTTGCCTGCCTAGGTTTCTTTAATTGAAGATAATAACTTTTCTTTAGGAGATAAACATGTAAAGAATGCCTTTAATATTATTATAATAGTTACGTAATTAAAAAAAACTTTATTTGATATCAACCGCTGAACCCAAAACAACAAAAAAAAGACGTTAAATTTACGTGTTGATTCATTTGCAGTCAGTAAACAAATATTACAAAAAAATACATATCTATGTAGGTTATTGGTTTGTCCCCTTGTTGTTTGTTTAAAAATGTTTTATTTAAAGTGTTTACTACCCGAATTGGTGGACCCGAGGCATTCAAGGAATATGAAAATAAGAGATCCGGAATATATAGAAAATGCTATGAAAGAAAAACGAACAAAAAACGAAGCAAAGCAAAGTAAAGTTGTATCTTTTTTTTTTATACAACTTAGTCGGTAAACAAGCATACGGTCCACCTGATGGTAAGCGGTTACCGTAGCCATATGGACGCTTGCGATACAAGAAGCATCGCTCACGAGTTACCGACCTTTCCCCCCTTCCCTATGAACTCTGGCGACCTTACTCACGCGCAGGCAACTTTACACAACATAAAGTTATTTGGCTGCGATATTCTGTAAGGTGGAGGTACTTCCCCAGTCGAGCTGCTCTTTGAGCGAATAAACGCTATGCTCTACCTCTCTCAAAAAAAGAGAGAATCTAAGAGAAAGATCATTGAAGACAAAACACAACTTGAAGGATATGAAGACATTATTAAAAAAAACAAAGGACAGATGACAAAGAAAATAAAAACATCAATCAAAATCGCTGACTTCAAAACAGTGTCAGATAAGAGTTATTTCTAACTTTTTAGTG
Source organism: Achlya flavicornis (assembly GCA_947623365.1). Classification (NCBI taxonomy): domain Eukaryota; kingdom Metazoa; phylum Arthropoda; class Insecta; order Lepidoptera; family Drepanidae; genus Achlya; species Achlya flavicornis. The sequence continues at coordinate 11,424,144 of OX392474.1, forward strand.
TACTTTTAAGGCGGTTTATTTTTTAGTTAAAAAGTTAATTTATTTTTGAATTTTTAGTTTCATATATACTTAAATACTTTCGCGTGTAAAGACCTGCGTAAACAATGCATATTTAAGCGATAGCAGCAATTGCGGTTGATTTGCTGTCATTTTTTAAGAGTTCCGTTGTCTGTCTCCGAAACTCATCATCAGATCTATATGAAATTTATATGGGACCATTTCGGAATAAACCCCTTTCGAACAAAAAAAGAATTTTGAAAATCCGTCTATATATGACGGAGTTATGCCCGAACATACATAAAAAAAAAAAAATATATAAACATCCGAATTGAGAACCTCCTCCTTTTTTGAAGTCGGTTAAAAATTAAAAAAATGGGTAATAACGAAAAACTTAATCAAACAGAAGAACGAGGGGACGAAATTATGTTAGCTGATAAAAGAAGGGACATAAGTAACACTAACAAGTACCTAAGTGACAGAAGAATGTGATGTAGATGAAGAATATGCTTACCCTAATTATGAATTTGTCAAGAGATCACTAGATTTTATTGAATTATAACTATTGACTTTTTATACATAAAGCAATTTTATAACAACATTTCAGAATTTTTATTTCAGTTAATTTTGCCAGTGCGATTTATTTAGAGTAGTTTTCAGTTCAGTTAAAAAAAAAACCTTATCTATCGTGCGCACAATAACTTACTAAAGTTATGCTATATACCAAACCCAATCCCATGAAACTCAACCCAACACAATGAAACAAGCTATATATACAGGACTATATATACAAGCTATAGATACACTACAATATACGACAATAAATGAAACCAAGTAAAGTACTAATAAATACGATCACCTTTTACAATGGGACTAACATCGAAATCGCATAAAAAAGCTGCTGTTTCATAAATTTTTGTCGAGGAGACGGCAACTTTTTTATGAAGCATTTTGTGTTTTTCATTTATTGTCGTATTTAGCCTTTATGATAGTACTATCTGTCCCCCGCGGTTTCACCCGCGTTCCTGTAATAGAAAGTAGCCTATGTCCTTCTCCATACCATAGGCTATCTGCATGCCAAATTTCATGATGCCCCGTTGAGTAATTAAGGTGTGAAGGCGTAACAAACAAATAAACAAACAAAGTCACTTTCGCATTTATAATATTAGTTAGGATATAGTTAGGATAGAAGACGTATAATTTTTTTTGTTATACTATTCGCTTCGAGTGCGAAGTAATATTTGAATTGATATTAGTAAATTTAAAAGTAGATAACTAAGTACTAGTTTTAGATATTAGATTTTTTATTCCATACTCATAATATCATAAAATATTATGATAATAGGTATGATAATGGAAGTGCCGATAATTATCTAGTTTACCCTACTTACATAATCGCGCCGTAACAACCACAGCAACGGAAACGCGTGCGATGTTTTGGTGAGGGGCTAGCTTGGGTGGCGGAGCGGGAAGCATAGATAGGCCCCGCCTGGAAGCATAGGCCACACCTCAATGCTCAAGGTCGTTGGCGACTCCACGCGCCTTAACGGGAAATCTTAATTTATCATCCCAAAATTACCTGATTAATCCTCAACGTCGCCCACATGGTCCTTGCAAGCAGGATATATACATTGAAAATTACCAGCGCAAGTGGAATTAATTACAGATACAATTAGAGGATAAATTGTTAAATCAAGGAGTGGTACATATGAGTACATGGAGTGCAGATTTGAAATCAACGGTATATAAGGAAAGTGGCTTATGGACTTTAGAGTGATTGTCAATTAAAATAAAGTGTATAATTTATCATTTATTATATTGCACCCAACATTCTGTATGTAACATTTCAGGTAATGTAAATCCTTAGGTACTTACAAAGGTTACATGAAGGTTAGTACAACTTAAATTACTATATTTTACTGTAATTAAAGGTTAAAATGCTATCTACATAATATAATAGGTATTATATACATTGTATTAGGTTAAATTATATAAATTATTATCATAAAGTACAATAGTTAGCCGTGCTTAATTACTACAGTACAGTAACAGTAAAGTTACCTTAGTTATCTATTGTATTAAGATTTAATTTAACCATTGTCAATTTGCATTGTATTTTATTAAAATCCTGCCTATAAAGATACGTATATTAATCTTTGTGTAGATAGATTCAATCAGTAAAATTATCAAGTACTAATTACCTTTTAAATTATACAGTTAAGATTATTTCTTTCAAATTATATATACATTGCCAATCTTAACTAGTATTGTACCTATTTTATCTAAATAACTAACGTAAATTATTATAAACTACTATCTACCTATGTACATTAAAACTTAATCGAATATTTGTAAAATTAAAAGCTCAGATCAATACTTCACCTATATTATATACACATTAGTCAATTTATAATTGTAATTTTCCAGGTCTACGGCACTCGTTTCTCATAATGACCGATTCTAAGGATTACGAGGAACTAAAGAGGAAGCGTGGCAGTTGTAAAGGGAGATTAACAAACTTTGGAAGTTATCTAACATCTTTCAAAACTGAACCAACTGCTTGTCAGGTAATGGAGTTACAACTGCGTATTGACAAAATAGAGAGCTTATACGATGAATTTCATGATCTTCAATTACAATTAGAATGCCTTTCTGACAATTCAGAGACCGAGACACTTGAAAGAACCAATTTCGAATCACGATTCTTTAGTTTCTTAGCTAAGGGTAAGGATATGATCAATACATTTACTCAAGATGACAACAAATCTAATCACAGTAGTTCTAAACGTCAACTAGTCAAATTACCTACTATTAATTTACCTAAATTCTCTGGCTCATATGATAACTGGCTCGAGTTTCGCGATACCTTTACCAGTCTCATTCATGACAATGACGATATTGACGAAATCAACAAGTTTCATTATTTGAGATCGTCCTTGGACGGGTCGGCTGCTGTTGTTATACAATCAATTGAGTTTTCATCCAAAAATTACAGCTTGGCATGGCAACTCTTATGTGAGAGGTTCGATAATAAACGTCTACTTATACAAAATCACGTTACAGCAATATTCAATCTCGAACCGATTACAAAAGAGTCCTCACTATTATTAAAACGTATGATAGATCAAGTAAATAAAAATATTCGAGCATTAAGTACATTAGGTGAACCTGTTCACAGCTGGGATACACTATTAATTTATATAATTAGTCATAAATTAGATACAAAAACATTCCGTGAGTGGGAGGAGTGTAAAGGACATTTTGATAAAGGTAGCACTGTTTCTTTTGTCCAATTCATGGATTTTATGCGTAATCATGCTGATCTGATTGAAATATTGGAACTATCTCGTCAGTCTACCACAAGTAATAATCATTCAAACAGTTCATGTAAGCAGGGTTCCAAACTTAAGTCTTTGGTTTCATTGGATAAAACGAATTCACCCTCTTATAATTGTCCGAAGTGTAACGGTGATCATAACCTTAACACTTGCCCACAATTCTTAGCATTAAGTCTGAACGAGAGAATGACATCACTTGCAAGTTATAAGGTGTGTTTCAATTGCTTTCGTCGTGGTCACTATCCTAATCGATGCAAACAATCTGGTTGTAAAATATGTAAGCGTAAACATCACACACTTATTCACAACTCCGATTATAAACCGAATGTAAATAAAACATCGAGCGCGACAAGCAACGATAATGAACGGGTCGATCAGGCGATGACGTCATCCGCCGCCTGCACCGGCACAACCACATCTACTGATAACACTCAAGCATTCTCAGCTAGCGTTAACGCGCCTTCACAATCGTGTAGCTCAGGCGAGATCCTGTTGTCGACTGCACTAATTAGGTGCTACGATGTTAATAATAAGGAACACATCGCACGCGCATTGCTTGATTCTGGAAGTACGTCGTGTCTAATGACGGAGAAATTATTTAAGACGTTAAACTTACCTACTATTAACACAGATAGGTTTATACAGGGAATTAATAATTCAATTACGTCCGTACAAAAAATGTGCCGAGTTCACATTGAATCTTTGAATGATTCTTATTCAGATAATGTTGTTTGTTTCGTTTTACCTACGATAACAAATAATATTCCCGCTAGACAGATACATTTAAATATTCCGTCTAATTTACATTTAGCAGATCCCTATTTTAACACGCCAGCACCCATTGATATGATTATTGGAGCTGACGTATTTTGGAATTTATTAGGATCAGAAAGGATTGTATTAGGTGATCAAAAACCAACACTTCATCAAACCAGGCTTGGCTGGCTGGTTTGTGGTCCAGTAAACGGCGGCCATACAGTGTATTCACAATCTTTTCATAATAATATTAAATGTAACTTTTCAAATTTAAATAAAGTTGATGTAGATAATATACAAAACCAATTAACGCGTTTTTGGCAGATTGAAGAGCTTTCTTGTCAATCTTCTATCTACTCAGCTGAAGAAAAGTTATGCGAAGAACACTTTATAAAAAATACCTCACGCATAGAGGATGGCCGATTTTGTGTAAGGATACCATTAAAGGAATCCATAGATAATTTGGGTGATTCATATAATCGCGCCAAGCGATGTTTTCTATCATTAGAGCGTCGAAATCAGAATCAACCTCCACTCGATAAAATGTATAAAGATTTCATGTCGGAGTACATATCATTAGGTCACATGTCTGAGTGTCATATCGATGGAGATTTTAGGTCATACTTTTTACCTCACCATGGCGTGATACGTGAGAGTAGTTCAACTACAAAATTACGTGTAGTATTTAATGCTAGTGCACCTACCACCTCTGGCGTATCTTTCAATCAAATCCAGATGGTAGGGCCTACCGTTCAAGATGATTTAACATCTATTCTTCTTAGATTTAGGTTGTACAAATATGTACTTTCCGCGGATGTCGAGAAGATGTACCGACAGATATTAGTACATCCATCAGACAGACATCTACAGAAAATTATCTGGCGTGATAATGTTTCTAATCCGATTAAGGTTTACAACTTAAACACAGTTCCATATGGTACTGCTAGTGCTCCTTTCCTCGCCACTAGATGTCTCAAACAGGTTGGTCTTGAGTGTAATGATCAAAAAGTCGCGGATGTCATCATTCACGACTTCTATGTTGATGATCTTTTGACAGGTGGAGACCAAATCGAGGAGGTTCATATGTTGCGCCATAGCGTAACTGATGCTCTTGCTTCCGCTTCAATGCATTTGCGGAAATGGAAGTCTAACGAGCCCACCTTAATTTCGGAACAGCCCGATCAGACTCCCTTCGATTTAAATATGGAAGGTGACGTCCGGAACAAAACTCTAGGATTGAGCTGGCAAACAGATAATCTATGCTTTCCAAAAATGGTTCCTGAGAAGATAGAAAACACAAAGCGTGAAATGCTAGGGGTTATTGATAGGATTTTCGATCCCTTAGGTTTATTGGCACCATGTGTTATGTCATGTGTCTTGTATATTACCCGAGATGAAAACAAATGTTTTACTTCATGTTAATCACCGTGATAGCACAATGTTAGTAGAATTTGAACGTTTTTCAAACTTAAAGAGGTTGCAGCGTACTATTTGTTACGTATTTCGTTTCATTAATTTATGTAAAAAACGCTCTGTGATCACCTCGCATTTTACTACAGACGAATTAAACTATTCATTAAACTTTATTATTATACAGTCGCAAAAGGATTCTTTTCCGGAATACAATTTATTACTCACTGATAGAAAATTACCACATAAAAATAGACTCTTAAAATTAAATGTATTTTAGATATAAATAAAATCATGCGAGTTGGTGGTAGATTAGAAAACTCAGAATATTCATTTGATAAGAAACATCCAATTGTTTTACAGTCCACTCATCATTTTGCTAAACTTTTATTTAAATATGAGCATTTGAAGTTAATACATGCTGGTCCACAGCTATTGCTAGCCACTATACGTGAGACATTTTGGCCATTAGGCGGCCGCAACTTAGCTAGAGCTTGTTATCGGCAATGCGTTCGCTGCCAGCGTCTGAAAGGACAGACTGTCGTCCCTCAAATGGGTCACCTGCCATCGAGCAGACTCTCACCAGCAGACTACCCTTTCCAGAACGTAGGCGTTGATTACGCAGGCCCTATTACTTCAGTCAGTCGTCAAGGTCGAGGATGTAGATTGGTAAAGGTTTACATTGTTATCTTTGTATGTTTCACGACCAAAGCATTACATATAGAATTAGTAGGCGATTTGACTAGTAATAATTACATTCAAGCTTTACGTAGGTTCATGTCTCGAAGAGGAAAACCTCTCAATATTTATTCTGATAACGGAACATCATTTGTAGGCGCATATAATGATATTTCAATATTTTTAAAGAGCAGTTGTGACTCCATATCTGAAAGCATGGCGAATGACGGAATTAAGTTCCACTTTATACCTGCCTACGCTCCGCACTTTGGTGGTCTTTGGGAGGCGGGTGTTAAGTCGACCAAACATCATTTAATTAGAGTGTTGGGCAATTGTCACTTAACTTACGAAGAGCTTAACTCAACCCTCATACAAATTGAGGCTATTTTAAATTCACGGCCACTTACTCCTTTATCATCGAACGTAGAAGATCTTCTACCTCTCACTCCGGGTCACTTCTTAATCGGAAGACTACTTACTTCTCTGCCAGTTAAGGACATCCGTGAACACTCCACATCTCACCTCTCCAGGCATCATCGAATTGAGCAGCTTCGACAGCACTTTTGGGAGAGGTGGACTAAAGAATATGTTTCCGAGCTCCAGCAGAGAGTCAAATGGCACGACAATAAGGACTCCATTAAAACTCAACACACTCGTCGTTATTAAGGAGGACAACCTGCCGCCGTTGAAATGGAGGATGGGAAGAATAATAGCTCTTCACCCTGGCAAGGATCAAATATGCAGAGTTGCCGATATCAGAACAGCCACGGGAATAATCAGACGAGATTTTTCAAGAATTTGTCCACTTAGTGAAGACTGTTGAAAGACAAGCTTTCAACGGCCGGGGGCATGTTGCAGCCCATCTTACTTATATTTAGCTTTAAGAGCCTTTGCTTACGTATTTGATCAGGCGCTAATATTATTTTATGCCAACGTCATGACTAGATACCTACATATCATTACTTTACTTCTTACTTTGAAATTACACTAGTTTTTACTACGTTAACGGGAAATCTTAATTTATCATCCCAAAATTACCTGATTAATCCTCAACGTCGCCCACAGACGTGTTCCGATAGCTGCACTTGAGAGCAATTTCCATCTAGGCTTTGTGAGCTTACCACCTTCGGCCACATTACCACTTACCATGGTGAGACTGCAGTGAAAAATAGACACAAAAAACACAAGTTCCGACTTATTTTTGCCAGTGTCGAGTTGAATTACAAATTATTATTCTATCATCGGAGAGTGTAGCAAGCTTAATGATTGATTTTCATGGCATCACAAGCGTCCATAGAGCTGAGGTAACCGCTTACCACCAGGGGGCTAAGTCTGCTATTATAATTGCATTCCAATGAACTATTAATTTAATTCGATTTTTAATGTAAATGTTTATTTCGATATAATAAAAGAATACTATGATCTACTATGATACAGCGAGGTTTCATGTTTGTGTACTATTTCAGAGTAATCACATGTAATTATTTCGTTAGATATTGGTAAAAAACCTTGAACTGTCACGACTCACCCTATGTGAAATAGACTATAGTACCTACTTACTCTTCTCGCTTCTCTCTCGTCTTTCTCGTCTTTCGTGGATCCACGTTTTTGAGCAAACCTTAAACTGGTTTATGCGAAACACACAAGAATAGTCTTTGTTTACAGTTACACGGCAGAGGATTGGAGTAATTTTGAAAAACACAAGTCGGTGCACGCACGACATCGTCCTCAGCCAATGATCTTCAGTGAGAGACCTCTCGGCAGATTCGACACATATCACATAAACGTCTAGAAAAGAGAGGGTAGGAAACTTGCTTCATACAAGTTTACCCTCAATCTTATTTATAAACACGCAACTAATTTATAAAACTATTGTCAGGCCTGTCCCACTCCCATGTTTAGGTACGATCGCGCGCACGCGGACTACCGGAACAACGCTAGTCGGTTGCAACGCGCACGCAGCGCAAGTAAATACCTACGTACTACCTATATAAAGTGTTTACTGTTCTTTTTTTAACACTATCTTGTGTAGATATCGTTGTTTTTATAGTACTAGATATTTTGTTGTTGTTTCATTGTATTGTCCTAAAGTCCTTATTATGTACTTATTATAATAATAGGCCCGTTTTGATAACATACCAGTGTGTTAAAAAAAGAGACAAAGACAGAGCGACCAGAAGAGACCCTCTTGTATAAACGGGCCTCTTAGACCTCGAAAACTCATGTGAATGATTTTTAACCCACTTCAAAAATGGAGGAGGTTTCTCAATTCGACTGTATATTTTTTAACCGACTTCAAAAACAGGAGGAGGTTCTCAATTCGGTTGTATGTTTTTTTTTTTTTTTTTTTTTTTATGTTTGTTACCTCATAACTCCGTCGTTTATTAACAGATTTGGAAAATTCTTTTTTTGTCTGGAAGGGTACACTTCCCGTTTGGTCCCATTGTCATCAGATCAGGATTTGATTACTTCTTAGTGTACTTTGAAGTCGGTTTAAGTTTTTTGTAAAACAGTCCAATTATTTTTATGTGTGTTCGCGGATAACTTCGTCGTTTATGAACCGATTTTGACGATTCTTTTTTTAGAAACTGTTAGTAGTTCCAGAATAGAGAGAGTTCCCTCTTTAAATATACAGTAATTCTACCTTACAACTCTTAGAATAACTAAGATTTAACATACCACTATTTCAAAAATCAGTAGAACAATATTCAGAAAAATTTAACAATTCTTATTGTTATGTAGGTAAGTAACTCAATATATCCTTTTTTTGGTTAATTCTTTATTAATTTTTATATAACAAACTTCTTTAATCAACATGAAGATTATTAAGAACAAATATTGTGAATTTCGGCTGACGGCTACTGGACTAGGTAATCGTGCCGTTTCTTGTCGCGTCGTCAGTCATTCCAGATTTGATAAGCATGTAAGTATGTTACTAAAACCCTTCCCCAAAATAGTTGTATTCAGTTTCGTAGACAGAATACACATTCAGTATACAAAGTACTTATAGGTCTAACAACTTAGATTAAAGTATGTAGACATTTTAAAATAACTTTCTGATCTAATACTAGTTAGCTAGGATATTTTAAATGTCATTGTTCACGAAAGGAGAATAGCATAGAAATAAAATAAACACAGAGAATAGTAATAGGACATACATAGGCGATAAGGAAATATTGAAGATTCATAATACGTCATTAGACAACCCTACCGTAACACGTGCCGCGTCATACAGGATAGAGTTATACGATAGAAAGAGAGGGAAGGTGTAGGTGAATATAATTTTAGGCGCGCAGCGCTGCGCGAACTGGATTGCGCTTTATTCTGTCGTTCCAAGAGTCGATTTTTGTTTAAATGTCGTTTTCGAAGTGGGTTTTCTGTACGTAGTACTATTAAATATTCTGTGCTATTGTTATCTTTTAAAGGCACGCTGACGGTACGTCTATATAGATTGATACATCAGTGAACATATCATTATGTTGACAATATGAGATGTCAATAAGTGACAATATTTTTTTTCATAACGCCATTATTATCAGCCTGTTTTATTTGATATAAATGGTAAACCCTTCTTCAATAGAGTTTTAATGCTGGGACCGCACCGCACCTAGACAAAGTATATTTCACATTAGGATACGTTACGTCCTAGAGTATCCTTATGTCGTATAATATGGACGAAAATATTGTTTTATGTAATCTATAAAATAATAATGTATGACCAAAAAATATGCTTAAGACACGTATAACGGTCAGTTAGTCAATATAGATTATGTTATATGGTGCCGATTCTGTTGTTTACAACTAAACTAATTTAGTCTCACTATATCTATTTCTAACAAAGAACATAAGAAAGGATGTATGTAAGAAACGTCTATTAGCCCGTAAATTCAAACGGAAAAGACTAATTTGACAGCTTTAAATATGTTCTATCCTTTTTCAATAATGTTTGTAAGAAAGAGATGTGATGTGATTATAATTAGTTTAGTGCGATTTACAACAGAATCCGCATCATTGTATCGCTATCTTAAAAATTGCGCGCCGCGTCTCATAGTGTCGCGTGTCGTTGTATCCCGTCTCGGTGTGAACTGACCCTTAAGGCGTAAATCCTCTTTTTTATACTACATAATTTGAAATAAAATACACACACTACTACACATCATATACTACACTTAAAAAAACTTGTATGTCAATGTCACTGCTTGGATGGGCGTTGCAATTACATATTTACTATTAGAATACAAGTATATCTAAATTGGTGAGTACCTATTAAACTTTATTCCGATTTCTGTGATATAAATGAATCCTGGTCGTTTTCAAAACGTTAATTGTAATAGGTATACGTTACGGTATTTACATTAAACTGACTCTACTTTCAGGATATATGTATGCTGTTGACTCATGAAAAGATCGAGATGCTCTAGCAGCTTATGCAGAGCAGGAGCATCCAGAACTTACTAGAGGACTGATTATGAGTGTGAATGGGAGCCCGTTTCAATCATATGTGGACAGACATCACGGTCCATCCAAATAGTCTTGGAACCATAAAATAATCGACAAAGAAGTGGTGAAAGGTGGATTCAACATTTAGTGATGAATGGTACTTACAGAATGATTTGGTGTCATAACCAAAAATACTTCACTTGAAACAGATAAAAAATATACATAATCCATTACAAAATGAAGGATGGACAGACAAACAAACACTCTTTTATCATATTAAAATAATGGAAAGTAGAGTTTTTGTAAGTAGCTATATAGTTGTGAATCGTTGTGAAATTGGAATTGATATTTCCAGACCCTGATAAAAGAAAATTACTGCGTATGTCGTCGAGGATGGAGGAGGAAGGAGTACACTGACAACACATACTCCTGCTAATTTAACCTGTTGTGCGGTCTCAATTGAGAAAAGGAAGATTGCAGAGCTGGAGCGTACTTGGCAGGAGCTGCACAACCTCACGGACACGCTTCACGCGGGAGATGCTCGCGAATATTCACCGAATAGACATACTCGGCCTGATTTTTATGTACTATACAATAAAACAGTTTCAAGTTATTATGTATTTTATTTAAAAGCCATAAACAATGAATGCATTCTTATCTCACTTTACGGCTTGTCTGAAGAGCCTGGCTTGCTGAGAACGATTTTCAACACCCTCATCAATAAATTCAATGGGTTCTACATGAGCATATATGGAGGACTGTGCAATAAAATCCATGAATATGATCACTACTTCAAACTTATCCAATCCTGGTACTTTAACTTAATATTTGCCTTGTCTGAATTCATGGTTCTCTCAGCTGCTGAATCCAATGAAATCCGATGAAATACCTACTTCATAAATATACAATCTACCTAGGTATATAGTAGATATATATAAAAAACATCGAGTCTACCGCTGCTATCGATTAGCGGCACAGCACGGTAGGTTGAATCTTAGCCAACCGCGCCAACTGGCACCAAAATCAAAATCAAAATCAAAAACCACCATCGCAACTCTCGCTATCGATGGGGAGTCCATCCTCAAACATTGTAACCAAAACGGTTTCGAACCGTGCGAGCTCAAAGGAGCTTCCTTCCGCGGACGCTCAGATTGTGGAATGAGCTCCCCGCCGTGGTTTTCCCAATGGAGAACAGCATGAGGTTCTTCAAAAAAAATGGTGTGAAGAGATTTCTGTATGTTCGGCAACGCGCTAGGGATACCCCTCATGTTGTAAGCGTCCATAGACTACGGTAACCGCTTACCATCAGGCGGGCCGTATGCTTGTTTGCAAACTTAGTGGTATAAAAAAATATAAAATGAATATAGAAATATCTAATATCATTACTCTTTTTACCCTTGTCGCAGTCGGGCTATTACTTTATGTATTTTCTGTTTGAATGTATTTCATAGCATTTGTTTTTTACTAGGGTTTATCTCCTAAATCAAATTTTTAAATATCTAAAATTTGCAATTATTGTGTGAATTACCCTGCGGGACATTGGGAAGTGGGCCATAATGACTAAAGACGCAAACTTCTTTAAGAAGTCGAGAAGAAGAAGATTATTAAGAACAAATATTGTGAATTTCGGCTGACGGCTACTGGACTAGGTAATCGTGCCGTTTCTTGTCGCGTCGTCAGTCATTCCAGATTTGATAAGCATGTATGTTACTAAAACCCTTCCCCAAAATAGTTGTATTCAGTTTCGTAGACAGAATACACATTCAGTATACAAAGTACGTATAGGTCTAACAACTTAGATTAAAGTATGTAGACATTTTAAAATAACTTTCTGATCTAATACTAGTTAGCTAGGATATTTTAAATGTCATTGTTCACGAAAGGAGAATAGCATAGAAATAAAATAAACACAGAGAATAGTAATAGGACATACAATAGGAAATATTGAAGATTCATAATACGTCATTAGACAACCCTACCGTAATACGTGCCGCGTCATACAGGATAGAGTTATACGATAGAAAGAGAGGGAAGTTGTAGGTGAATATAATTTTAGGCGCGCAGCGCTGCGCGAACTGGATTGCGCTTTATTCTGTCGTTCCAAGAGTCGATTTTTGTTTAAATGTCGTTTTCGAAGTGGGTTTTCTGTACGTAGTACTATTAAATATTCTGTGGTTTTGTGGCAGTTTTAAGGTGAACGCACACTTATCCGAGCCGAACGGGCCGAACGCATCGAACGAAACGAATTTTAGAATTCTGTATATGAAATCTTATGAAAGCTCGCACACTTGCCGCGTCGAATAGTTCAAATCTGGAAGAACCCCAGAAATCCTAGTCGAATTCGGATGACGTCATAAGATTCGGCTCGGCTTATGCGGTCGACTGGACCGATGCGCTCGCATCGCATCGCATTCTATCAGTTGCGTAGCAACACGCGACTTGTTTATAAATATTGTGCGACAGGCGTAAAGAAAATAGAAATGATTTCTTCGGCGCGGTCGATTCTTTCGGTGCGGATATGTGTGCGAGCCTTCCTTGACTTCGATTCGTTCGCCGCGTTCGGCTCTGATAAGTGTGCGTCCACCTTTATCGGGATAACCTCTTTTTTATCTGTTAAGCATTTAACAAAAAAAAAAGTACCACTATCGCACTCATATCAAAGAAATTTAATACGCGACTCATATCGCACTAGTGCTTTAAAAAATAAATGCCAAATAGTGTGCGTGTATACATAGTCTACAAATAAAAAAATTTTTTTTAAATATTAATTAAAATATTTTGATCACAATATCGAAGTGTGGCTGTACCTATAGGTTTCTGCCGTTATTAACGTTTTTTTATTTTATTTTACGGGCGGTAATGTTTAATTTACATCCAGCCTTTTAGATACTTTCAGAGCTTTCAGAGAACGACAGATGAAAAATAGATAGGTAGAATAAATAAGGTTATTTCAACGAATTTATGCGTATATTGCAAATAATAAATAGTTAATAATAATTTTGGTAATCATTATAATCATAAGATTCTTAGTGTTTGTAGTAGACGGGAGCGGCGGCGTATGTGGGGGGGGCAGCTGTGGGGGCGGTGTTGTGTACAACCGCGTTGAAGCCACTGTGGTCGTCAGCGGAGTACTCCACGGTCCTGATGGAGCCGTCAGCCTCGTGGAAGGAGTAGGATCCCTTCACGACATCACCGTCGCGGCTCTCTTGCTGGGACTTGTTGTCGCCGGTGTGTCCATCAGCCACAGAGTAGGTGTACTCGTATTTGGGGTGAGCCTGTCAATCAGATGTCCTTTAATAATTTTATCAAAGAAATAATATAAAAAAAAAACTTTTAGCCTGTTTCTAACTTACAATCTCCTCATGAGCGACTGGGGCAGAGTAGTGGACGGGGGCGGCGTGGTAGGCGACGGGAGCAGGGGCAGCGTGGTAGACGGGAGCGGCGTAGGCATGTTTAGCAACGGGGGCTACCACCTTGGTCAATTGGGGTTGGTCGTGACGTACGATGTTTTGAGATGAAACGGACGCGGCGGAGGAGTATTGAACGGGGGCGGCGTGGTAGGCGACTGGAGCGTGAGAGGCATGGTAGGCGACGGGAGCGGGGGCAGCGTGGTAGACAGGGGCGGAGTAGGCGAGCTTGGCGATGGGGGCCGCGGCGTAGGCCTGGGGCTGGTCATGACGGACGATGCTCTGCGAGGAGACAGCCTCAGCCGGGGAGTAGTGCGCGGGCGCGGACAGGAGACCGGCCTGGGACACCGCCACAAATGCGCACAGAGCTACGATCTGGAAATTAATATAAAATGTACCATTACGTTTTGCTTTTTTAATCGAATCTTTAGGTATATGAATATGATAAAAAAATCGGTTGCACTAAGCTTACTTTGGAGAACATGTTGATTTGTTTCACTGAAGTGATCTAATGATACATACATAATCTAAGCGCTAGTTTTTATAGTTATACTCACAATCATGTAGTAAGTTCCTAATGTAAGTAGGTAGTGGAAGTTGTCAAACGAGACCGCGACCTTGCTTCGGGTTATAGGTTGAATGAGTCAGAGCTCTAGGTACTAACGATTTTTTTAATACAAGACGCATACGACAATTTTTATTGCAATTACATTAATTGCTATCGATATGATGTTTCAAAAAGCTTTCTTTATAAAACACACAATTACGGGAAAAGTACTTTTTTAGCGCCGTGTGTTAACACTCTACTTTTCACTACGAGAAAATAAAATAATCCAATACATTATTAAAAATGATTGTTCCCTTTCTCTTCCATCTGCAAATTAGGTTAATTTAAATGGTGACATTTTCACCCTTGTAAAATAAATTACGGTCACCAATTCAATTTATTATTAAAGATTTTTTTTTAACATTTCGCGCCAATGCCTTTTTAAATTTGTTTTCTCATTCTACCGAAGAGATCATCGATTTATTTCCATTTTTAAAAACAAAATGTACTATTATTTTTTATGTAAGTAACAGTAAAAAGTCGAGTCGTTATTCATATATTATATTTATGAATAAAGACTTCTTCGTTATTTAGGTTCGTTGTTACCAGATAAAAAAAAAAAGTTTATCCCCTAGAGTAATATATACTATTTTGTCCCGCTCTTGTAAGCTACAATGACGGACTTTTTGAGCAAAAATGTTTATCGTATAGAAAGAAAGACAATATTTTCATTTATATCACGCAAAATAATACCATAAATAACGTGTCGGAATATCTCTTTTAAGGATTCCGTACCCAAAAGGTGCCAAACGGGACCCTATTCATAAAGCTCCGCTGTCCGTCCGTCCGTCCGTCCGCGTCCGTCTGTCATCATCAGTGGGTTGTATCTCATGAACCGTAATAGGTAGACACTAAAAGTTTTGACAGAAAATGTATTTCTATTGCCGCCATAACAACAAATAATATAATGAAATAAAATTTAATGGAATAATTAAAGGGAGTCCCACCTACAAGATACGTCATCTTTTGTTTTTTTTTGTTGCGCCTACTATTCACTTTACGGTGAATTTCAATTTGAGTAAGGTAACATAATTATTATGATTGGCCGATTTTTTTATATTATTTTGAGAAAAATAGTAAAGTTATCTCCATAGATAAAATTGTATAATTGTATAATACTTACGGTTCATTTTTTCAAATATGTTCACTCACTCAAATATTTATTCTGTACAACTGGGAATCGAACCCACAGCCTGAAACGTGGTACTGTAATTAGGTCGCGTTGAAAAAAGCTAGTTCAGATTTCAAAGAAAAAACCTACATAATTTTTGTCCGAAAAATAAAAAAACAAACCTCATATTATCAATGTTAACAAATACAAAAGTACCTCAGCAATAATTGTAAATATCAGGGCGTCCTCATAAAATGAAAATTGATGAAAAATCCGAACTCAATCGAGATTTAAGATGTTTTTGAAACAAGATATTTTACATAAATTTTTCAATTACTGTAAAATTTCTAAATAAAACGTCCTCCTTCCTTACCCACCTGTTCTACCACATCATGTTATTCTGCATCGTAAATGGTACAAATACCACGTTTATAACTCAATTAAAACGTTTCCTATAAACTGTTAAGTAAGGAACACCGGACACATTAACATGGCATTAACAATAACCCACAATAAACTTGGTGAAAAATTCATTTTTAATAAAGCGTTTTTTTGGTGACTGTACTTTTTATTGACAGTACATGCATTGTCTTCTAATATACAAATTTATACCAAATATCAAGGCAATCCGACAACTGGAAGTGGGTGACATTCGACTTGCAAGATTTGACCCCAACATACATACACTGCAAGTTAATAAAAAGCTTGTAAAAAGGGTCTCTACCAGCTAAAAAGTACCGCATCACCGTGCCGTAAGGCCTTATTTTAAGTGATGTTCTTTGAATTAAATTTAACAAACTCGTACGAACATCCATGCAACAAATGGATATGGAATGAGGTCTCGATTGATATGAAAATAAATAAATATAATTAAACTACGGAAATAGAGGCATAGTAAAATTTAATTTAATTTTTTTCTTCTTTTTTTCAAGCTTTATTTTTTAATATATATGTATTTATAATAATGATACAAGTATCATAAAATACTATTCAAATGTGTTTAATTTCATAATGTTAAAATAATTCTTTAAAATGGGTAAATATTCAATATTAACCCCCCACGAGTAAAAATCAGGGTGCGTGTACTGTAGTATTAAGTTATCGGCACACTTATAGACTGACAGACAAAGAGACGTTGACCTTTATAATAATGTGTACGTGTACCTTCAGTACAACATATTTTATGAATAATAATAATATGAAATAATGATTTAATATATGATATTATTAAAAAACAATGACATTGTCTCAAACTTTCAATGTATAATATCGTGCATACAATTTTTTGGTACTATGCATTTCATCTATATTTATAAAAATCAATGCCACTTTTCGTTGTAATTTTATAACTCAAGAACGGGCTCACCTATCCAAACCAAATGGTTAGGCTTTGTTCGGACTATTTAGTAGATGAAGTGTGAAGTTTGCACAAAATCGGTCGAGCGGTTCTTCATTTATCACATTTTTTGTAACAAATGAATTCAATAAATGGCGGATCATTTTGTTAATGGGTATTTTGCTGTCAGAGTAGGGTAGGGTAGGGTAGGGTAGGGTAGGGTAGGGTTTTTTTTTTTTTTTTTTATAGGCTCCCGCCATCTCAGGGTGTTATATCCTTCTTGCCACTATTTATTATGTGACAATTTAATCTTTATTTTTATATTATATACATGAAATTTTAAAACTAGGTACTTAGTTCGCGCCTATTTTTAACAAGTAACAATTCCTTTTACAACTAATTATATTACAAGTGTTATTATTACGTTCTTCAATACATATATATCAAATTCTTATAAATACTTATACATTTCATTTAAAATCAAATCAATTTTTTTTTTTTTTTTTAATATAATTATTACCAAACATTTAAGACTATTATATTAATAATGCCGATAGGGTAGGGTAGGGTAGGGTAGGGTAGGGTAGGGTAGGGTAGAACCATAGGGTAGGGTAGCACCACGCGAACGAAGTCGCGCCGGGAAGCTAGTACTGTATGAATGACTAGTGTCTGATTGATGCAGTTTTAGTCCCAGGCCTTGACATTAATTAAAAACCGGCCATATTTATGTTCAATACGCGCAGGATATTGACTTCAATGAAAATGATCGCACTCATTGCGAAAACCCAACATGAGCTCATGCGACTAGAGTAGTAGCCTGAAAGATCTATCCTATCTACAGCAGTAGCAGGTTTAATTTGTCAAAAAATAGATGGGTATGTTAGCATTAACATTATATTATTTGAATATTATTAAATTTAATACCATTGAATATTGATTAATTATAATTAATTGTCCGCATTATTTATTATGAAAGTGTAAAACTGTTTATTTTGATATTGTGTATTGGAATATTGAGGAATGGCAACACCAGAAAAGTATAATCGTAACAATGGCGTCCATTGGAGAGAGTTGTTTTAATTCATTTTATGGTAATTACCAAGTTTACCAACGGTGTAAATACAGATTTAGCTTGTTTAAGCCAACTTCTTTTCAGTAAATAAGGTATGGTTAATAAATCAGAAGAGGGATGGAGAAATCAGCTCACCAGTATGTATTTTTTTTATTTTCTATTTTGTGTGTCTTGCTCGTGACGGATAATCAACTATGGCTAGTACAATGCCACTAACAAAGATTCTTTGATATAATATCTTAAGTAAACAGTTGTTTATGTAAATAAAAGGTTGATAATAGAATCATTCTACATTAAAGTTTGAGTTTCTTGCCGGGAGTCTTCTCAGTTTAAGTGTATTACGAACCGGTGGTAAAATCAATTGTAACGTTCGTAAGTGCCTTATTAAGGCCTATATTGAATAAACAATTTTTGAATTTTGAATTTTAAGAAAATAAAGTTATATCAACATTAAATGTAATAACGAAATGTAATATAGATTATTCAAGTAACAATGAAAAATAATTATTGAAATACCTAGAGATACCTATTGTTAGCATTAACATTATATTATTTGAATATTATTAAATTTCATACCATTGAATATTGATTAATTATAATTAATTGTCAGCATTATTTATTGTGAAAGTGTAAAACGGTTTATTTTGATATTGTGTATTTGAATATCGAGGAATGGCAACACCAGAAAAGTATAATTGTAATAATGGCGGCCATTGCAGAAAGTGTTTTAATTCATTTTGTGGTAATTACCAAGTTTACCAACGGTGTAAATACAGATTTAGCTTGTTTAAGCCAACTTCTTTTCAGTAAATAAGGGATGGTTAATAAATCAGAAGAGGGATGGAGAAATCAGCTCACCAGTATGTATTTTTTTTATTTTCTATTTTGTGTGTCTTGCTCGTGACGGATAATCAACTATGGCTAGTACGATGCCACTAACAAAGATTCTTTGATATATCTTAAGTAAACAGTTGTTTATGTAAATAAAAGGTTGATAATAGAATCATTCTACATTAAAGTTTGAGTTTCTTGCCGGGAGTCTTCTCAGTTTAAGTGTATTACGAACCGGTGGTAAAATCAATTGTAACGTTCGTAAGTGCCTTATTAAGGCCTATATTGAATAAATAATTTTTGAATTTTGAATTTTAAGAAAATAAAGTTATATCAACATTAAATGTAATATAGATTATTCAAGTAACAATGAAAAATAATTATTGAAATACCTAGAGATACCTATATTTTATCACTAAAACCTTCTTAGTGAAACATGCTGCTATATGCGGTGATCACTCAAACCTCCTAAGTGAAACATGCTGCTATATGCGGTGATCACTAAAAACTCCTAAGTGAAACATGCTGCTATATGCGGTGATCACTAACAATTCGTAAGTGAAACATGCTGCTATATGCGGTGATCACTAACAACTCGTAAGTGAAACATGCTGCTATATGCGGTGATCACTAAAAACTCGTAAGTGAAACATGCTGCTATATGCGGTGATCACTAAAAACTCGTAAGTGAAACATGCTGCAATATGCGGTGATCACTAAAAACTCGTAAGTGAAACATGCTGCTATATGCGGTGATCACTAAAAACTCGTAAGTGAAACATGCTGCTATATGCGGTGATCACTAAAAACTCCTAAGTGAAACATGCTGCTATATGCGGTGATCACTAACAACTCGTAAGTGAAACATGCTGCTATATGCGGTGATCACTAACAACTCGTAGGTAAGTGAAACATGCTGCTATATGCGGTGATCACTTCAAACTCCTAAATGAAACATGCTGCTATATGCGGTGATCACTAAAACCTCCTGTGAAACATGCTGCTGTATGCAGTGATCACCAAAAACTCCTAAGTGAAACATGCCGCTGTATGCGGTGATCACTAAAAACTCAATATAGTCGAATCGACTCATGGCGAGTATGGCGACCTCTAAAATAGTATAAAATGATAAAACATGGTGATATCACATAATGCAAAAATTTATTTGACATACAGTATACGAATGGCCGAAACGGAACAGGGACATTCCGTTAAACAGGACGGCCGTCTGTTAGCATTAACATTATATTATTTGAATATTATTAAATTTCATACCATTGAATATTGATTAATTATAATTAATTGTCAGCATTATTTATTGTGAAAGTGTAAAACGGTTTATTTTGATATTGTGTATTTGAATATCGAGGAATGGCAACACCAGAAAAGTATAATTGTAATAATGGCGGCCATTGCAGAAAGTGTTTTAATTCATTTTGTGGTAATTACCAAGTTTACCAACGGTGTAAATACAGATTTAGCTTGTTTAAGCCAACTTCTTTTCAGTAAATAAGGGATGGTTAATACTATCTTTTATCACTAAAACCTTCTAAGTGAAACATGCTGCTATATGCGGTGATCACTAAAAACTCCTAAGTGAAACATGCTGCCATATGCGGTGATCACTAACAACTAGTAAGTGAAACATGCTGCTATATGCGGTGATCACTCAAACCTCCTAAGTGAAACATGCTGCTATATGCGTTGATCACTAAAAACTCCTAAGTGAAACATGCTGCTATATGCGGTGATCACTAACAACTCGTAAGTGAAACATGCTGCTATATGCGGTAATCACTAACAACTCGTAAGTGAAACATGCTGCAATATGCGGTGATCACTAAAAACTCCTAAGTGAAACATACTGCTATACGCGGTGATCACTAAAAACTCGTAAGTGAAACATGCTGCTATATGCGGTGATCACTAAAAACTCGTAAGTGAAACATGCTGCTATATGCGGTGATCACTAACAACTCGTAAGTGAAACATGCTGCTATATGCGGTGATCACTAACAACTCGTAAGTGAAACATGCTGCTATATGCGGTGATCACTTCAAACTCCTAAATGAAACATGCTGCTATATGCGGTGATCACTCAAACCTCCTGTGAAACATGCTGCTGTATGCAGTGATCACCAAAAACTCCTAAGTGAAACATGCCGCTGTATGCGGTGATCACTAAAAACTCAATATAGTCGAATCGACTCATGGCGAGTATGGCGACCTCTAAAATAGTATAAAATGATAAAACATGGTGATATCACATAATGCAAAAATTGATTAGACATACAGTATACGAATGGCCGAAACGGAACAGGGACATTCCGTTAAACAGGACGGCCGTCTGTTAGCATTAACATTATATTATTTGAATATTATTAAATTTAATACCATTGAATATTGATTAATTATAATTAATTGTCCGCATTATTTATTATGAAAGTGTAAAACTGTTTATTTTGATATTGTGTATTGGAATATTGAGGAATGGCAACACCAGAAAAGTATAATCGTAACAATGGCGTCCATTGGAGAGAGTGTTTTAATTCATTTTATGGTAATTACCAAGTTTACCAACGGTGTAAATACAGATTTAGCTTGTTTAAGCCAACTTCTTTTCAGTAAATAAGGTATGGTTAATAGGTATAAATAATACGGTTGTTTCAACGAACTTAATCGTATATTGCAAATAATAAATAGTTAACAATAATTTTGGTGACCATTATGTTATAAGTTTCTTAGTGTTTGTAATATACGGGAGCGGCGGCGTATGCGGCGGCAGATTTAGGGGCGGTGTTGTGCACCACCGCGTTGAAGCCATTGTGGTCGTCAGCGACGTACTCGACTGTCCTGATGGAGCCGTCAGCCTCGTGGAGGGAGTAGGAGCCCTTCACAACATCACCATCACGGGACTCCTGTTGGGACTTGTTGTCGCCGGTGTGTCCATCAGCCACGGAGTAAGTGTACTCGTATTTAGGGTAGGCCTGTGAATAAATGTATGATTATTTTATAATCTATCAAAATAAACTGAAATTAAGAAGTATTGCTTATATATATATATTAGACAAGACTACTTACGATCTCTTCCTGATGAGAAACAGCCTTGGCGATGGGAGCAGAGTAGTGGATGGGGGCAGAGTGGTAAGCGACGGGAGCGGGAGCAGAGTGGTAGACGGGAGCGGAGTAGGCGAGCTTGGTCACGGGAGCTACCAGCTTGGTCAGTTGAGGTTGGTCGTGACGAACGATGTTTTGAGAGGAGACGGAAGCAGCTGAAGAGTAGTGGACAGGTGCTGCATGATAGGCGATGGGAGCGGGAGCGGCGTGGTAGGCTACGGGAGCGGGGGCGGCATGGTAGACGGGGGCAGCGTAGGCGAGCTTGGCAACGGGAGCTGCGGCATAGGCCTGGGTCTGGTCGTGACGGACAATGTTCTGCGAGGAGACAGCCTCAGCCGAGGAGTAGTGTGCGGGCGCGGACAGGAGACCAGCCTGGGACACCGCCACAAATGCGCACAGAGCTACGATCTGGAAATAAATATAAATGTACAATTTTACATTCTGTTTTCCAAATAATGTTTTTTTATTTTTTATCAGTTATAGTAAACTTACTTTGGAGAACATGTTGATTATTTCAAGTGATCAAATAGATAATGATACCTGCATAATCGTAGCTCTAGTTTTTATAGTTACAATGTAGTGTATGCTCTTAATGTAAGTAGGTAGTGGAAGTTGTCAAACGAGACCGCGACCTTGCTTCGGGTTATAGGTTGAATGAATCAGGGCACTTGCAATTTTTTTTTGTATACGACGCATGTGTCTTTGCAATTATAATAATTGTTATCGACTAAAGCTCACTTAATAAAAAAATATAACAAAATGAAACAAAATTAAGAGTATCGACGGAAGAAGCATTTATTTCGTAAAGTAATACTAACCCCCTTATTCATAATCGCTTTTTAACTAAATCAGTGTAATAGTGTGCCCCGTCTCACTCTTTCAATCACCAAATGTCACCTGTCTGATAAAGACTTCGGAATTTTAGCTAATCGACATTTGATAACTTCATTATGAATAAAGGGGTAAGTATATAAGAATAGTTAGACAATATTCATTAATAGCACTAATATCTATATTTAATATTATACTACAATTAAATTATGTGGAAGTTATAAATATATTAAATTATGTTCATTTAAAAATTTAATACCTACTTAAAATTCTCACATAAACAGATCAAAGAGAGGTTATGTATTCTCCGATAGCTAATTACCATCAACGACGAGCTTATAATTCCAACCAATTCATGATTAAAAATCATACTTCGATGTTACACTATGCTGTAAAACTATACTACTGTACATTGTGATAAATCCTACCATCTCAAAATGGTAATGCCAGATAGGTAATCATCATCATCATCCAGGAATAAATAAATTTACTTTCCGAAACCTTTATTATAAAGAACGTGAAGCAAAACCTAATTCGTCTCAAAAACATATTGGTTTAATTGAAAATAATCCTTATAGGTATAGGATCAA
Source organism: Achlya flavicornis (assembly GCA_947623365.1). Classification (NCBI taxonomy): domain Eukaryota; kingdom Metazoa; phylum Arthropoda; class Insecta; order Lepidoptera; family Drepanidae; genus Achlya; species Achlya flavicornis. The sequence goes on from OX392474.1 coordinate 11,447,666, forward strand.
AGACTAGAGCTTTGACTGACTTTCTTAAGAACGGTTCTGAGTGTGGCTTTCCACCAGAAATGTGTAGCTAAGGGATGTGTTTCAACCTGCCAATAGGATCGCTTCATTAGAACGTGAAAATTAAGCAATCCTATTAATTTCTCAGCAAAAACACATCCTTCGCTACACTCCTCAGCCTTAGTATTGGGCGTCTTACAAAATAGCCTAAACCAGCGGTTCTCAATTTCTTTTAGCTACGTACGCCTTTTATATTTTCATGTAAAATGTGGCCAAGACCATATGGCTCGCACTGTCAGAAAGTTATCAGATCTCATGTAGAGCCAAGATCATAACTTTACACGCCCTAACTTCACAAACTACTACACTTTAGTCAAAATATGTGGCTTGGCCGTTACATGGGCTTAAGGTGAAAAATGTTCATAAATTTTCTGTTACACTATAGTTCTTGTAGTAGGTGTAGAGTTTGTGAAGTTATGGCTGGTAAGTTAGGGCGTAACCGCACCGAGTTGCAAAACTTTTTTGGCAAACAAGGTCGCGTATGTCTCGTTCAACGACTTCCACTTCTTACACTTAGCGTTACGATAAATATAAAAAGATATCCTTTTATTTTAGAGGTATCATTACTAATTTGGTAACTGCAGTAAATCAATCAATATGTACTTCAAAGTATGTAAAATTATGATTATTATGAATTCCTAATCAGATTTAAATTCTAACAATATGAACGATTTTATGAGTCGCCTAATATTTCGACATTTAATTATAACAGATCGTAGCTTTGTGCGCATTCGTGGTGGTGGCCCAGGCTGGTCTCCTGTCTGCACCCGCGCACTACTCCCCGGCTGAAGCTGTCTCCTCGCAGAGCATCGTCCGTCACGACCAGCCCCAGGCCTACGTCGCGGCTCCCGTCGCCAAGCTCGCCTACTCCGCTCCCGTCTACCACGCCGCCCCAGCTCCCGTCGCCTACCACGCCGCTCCTGTTCACTACTCCGCACCCATTGCTCACGAAGAAATTGTAAGTTAAGAGTTCCTAGAATTACTGCAAAATTATTCACTACAGTGAGTGCCGCAATAAGATAATTTCATAAGTATTTTTTGGTGACTTAAACTAAAATTCTATTACAGGCTCACCCTAAATACGAGTACACCTACTCTGTGGCTGACGGACAAACCGGCGACAACAAGTCCCAGCAGGAGAGCCGTGACGGTGATGTCGTGAAGGGATCCTACTCCTTCCACGAGGCTGACGGCTCCATCAGGACCGTAGAGTACTCCGCTGATGACCACAACGGCTTCAACGCAGTAGTGCACAATACTGCCCCTAAGACTGCGCCCGCATACGCTGCCCCAGTCTACTACAAGCACTAAAGGCTGAAACTTGTTGATAGAAATGTTAATTAACTAATGATTGTTAACTATTTATTTATTTGCAATACACGAATGTCGTGAAAAAAACCTATATAATCTTTTTACAATATCTTATTTCATTACGTATCGATGTCATGTATGACATGTAGTTTTCATAAAAGTTATGCTTGTAATTGGAATTAGATGGTCGTTATGTGATAAGAAATTTGACTATTTTTAATTTTTGAGGTAGTTCTCGTCTACCCCAAACTTAATTAAATTATATAACAACTAGCTTTAGCCCGCGACTTCGTCCGCGTAGATTATTAATTTTTTCTAGATATGAATCATTGTAACAATATATAACTATGTTCATGGCTATTGCCCGCCACCACGTGTGATATTTGACAAAAGTTCAGGTAGATTGAGAGCTCACATGCGAGCATGCCACATAAAACTGAAACAGTCGTGCCGCAAATAAACTCTAGCAAATTTTAGAGTTTTTCCCTGTGATTTATTAAGAGCCATCGCAATAAAAACCTTAAGATTACGATATAAACCTAAGGAAATGTAAACTTTTAAATTAAACGAAGGATTTGGGATCAATGGTATACGCGGCACGAACACTGTTTCTCCTCTGGCAGAACCAGTTAATATTTTGGCCTCAATAACATTGCGGCGGAGAGTTGTTACTTGAAGCCTAGTCCACAGCACAATTTTGGAGGCCGTATATTTCTAATCAATATGACAGGAGCACCTACATACATAACACGGATTATCCAGCGGATTAAGAGAGTTTAAAAATTTAACAGGATAATTTACCGACTCATCCATATCGACCATGGTGGCAACAACCTTCAAATTAATATATCAACATTTCATTGATCGCAGCGGGTTGGTCATTTTTGGGAGTCATAATGGCTCTCTCGCGCATAACCACTCTATCGGTTTGTGTTCATAGTAACATCAGTATAAATTTTATCTATACCTAAGGTATTTGTATCAACCCATCTAGGTATTTGTGGAAAGTTTACGTTCCCGATTTGAAGAAGAAGATCTGAAAATCTACCGGTAAAAATATGCATCGTGTGTGTATGGGAAGGTGAAATATGTTTTTTTTGGGAGGTGTCGTGATCGGGATTTTTAATCTAAAATTACGCCATGAGACCAATCCACAATCCATCGACGGGGAGTCCATACTCATATATTGGGTGTCATAATGAGTCGTAATGTCATAATGTGTTGAGATATGGTATCCTATTTTGGGGTAACTCGACACTTTGGATACAAGCTTTTAGAGCACAGAAATCATGTATCCGTGCTATTCGCGGTCTGAAACAAACTGACTCGTGTCAAGAGCATTTCAAGCAACTCCGTATATTGACACTACCAGCAATTTATATTAGTGAGGTATGTGTATTTGTGAAGACGAATCAACATTTATTCGTTAAACATTCTGCTACCGGACGTCGTGAGAATCAGTTGCGTTACTTGCCTTCTAAAACAAAACTCTTACATGATAGTGTCTTCTGTATGGCCCCTGTAATTTACAATGCACTTCCAAAGCTGACTCGTGAAATAAACGAAGTAAATTTATTCAAAAAATCCTTGAATAACCTCCTTATCGATAAATGCTACTACACAGTAAAGGATTTCATTAATGACAAAACTTTGAAATAGACCATTTTCATGTTCGTTGTGTTTTGTTCGTTTTGTTTTGTTTTTTGTTGTGTGTGAGATTTGAGTAGGTTTGGTTTATATATCATCATAATATTGTCATGCTTGTAATGTAATGCTGTAAATTAATTTTGACATTGTATTTTGTATTTTTTTTGTTAATTGGTTTGAATACATAGTAATGTTTCGCATTGTAATTTTAGATTTAATTTATTAGAATAATAAATGAGTATGTGCATTATTGTGCATATTATTTGTATGCCCGTGTGGTAGGATGTAGAGGATTTTTCTTTTTTTGTTAACTTCTATTATGTAACCTGTAGTCCACGAATAAAGAATATTATTATTATTATTATTGGAACCGAAATGGTTTCTACTGGTACGGTTTCAAAGGAGTTTTCTACTGCATACACTCAGGCTGTGGAATGAGCTCCCCGCTGTGGCTTTCCCAAAGGAGTATAGCCAGGGTAGTCTTCAAAAGGGGTGTGAAGATATTTCTGTGCTCTCACTCCCTCTCAATTGTTTTTTTTTTCTTTTTAAGCCCCTTTTGACTCTGTTAGGCATCCCCCATTTCGGAAAAACTGTGATACACGTGACCTTTCTTAGTGGATACTTACACTTCACAAAGAACAAATCCTCTAAATTTCATGTCTCTAGGATCAGCGGTTTAAGCTTTGTATTTTATATTTTGATGACTATATTGGCAATTTTTGTCCATATTTTTTTTATTAACAAAATAAGATATTATAATACGCAATCATAAAAACGCATGAAAAAACCAAGAACTTAAATTACGTGTGTAATAATATGTTTTACAGAAATTCAAACCCCTGGTGGAGTTTCGAAAAACTCTTTCTAATTAGATACGTACACTTCACAAAGACTCTTCTCTAAGACCAGCGGTTTAAGCTGTGCGTTGATATATCAATCAGTGAGTTCTCATACATCATAACTTCATGCTGCTTTTCATCCCTTCGAGGGTTCATTATCAAAAACACAAAGACACGTATGAATTAATTTTTAGTCTTCAGCCTAAACACAAAATTTGAAAATCCTAACTTCAAAACTGACGGACTTTCATACAAACTTTCATCCCCTATTTTACCCTCTTAGGGGTGGAATTTCGTAAAACTCTTTCTTAGTGGATACCGACTCTTCACAAAGAATACACTCTCCAAATGTCATGTCTCTAGGACCAGCAGTTTAGGCTGTGCGTTGATATATAAGTCAGTCGGTCAGTCAGTCAGGAGTAGTCAGGTCTTGTCAGTCGGTCAGGACTTTGAATTTTATATAAATTAATTTTCAATCGTCAGGCTAAACACATAATTTGAAGATTCTATACTTCAAAACTGACAGACTTTCATACAAACTTTCATCCCCTATTTTATCCCCTTAGGGGTGAAATTTCCAAAAATCCTTCTATAGTGGATTCTCTCACTATTTAAATTTTGTGATGTTTACTTTGACAATGAAGGACTTTTCACACACAACTTAATCCCCTTTTTCACCCCTTCGGGATCAAAATTATGAAAAACGCTTTATTTATTAAGCTTGCTTAATAATTCTTGACTTCCAGAATAAGCATAACTTGTGTTATGGAAATGTCTGATTATACGACATATAATATTTTTTCTAATAAATACATCGATACATAATGAAATAAGACGTTTTAAAAATACTATATAGGTTTTTTTCACGACAGTCGTGTATTGCAAATAAATAAATAGTTAACAATCATTAGTCAATTAACATTTCTATCAACAAGTTTCAGTCTTTAGTGCTTGTAGTAGACCGGGGCAGCGTATGCGGGCGCAGTCTTGGGGGCAGTATTGTGCACTACTGCATTGAAGCCGTTGTGGTCATCAGCGGAGTACTCCACGGTTCTGATGGAGCCGTCAGCCTCGTGGAAGGAGTAGGATCCCTTCACGACATCACCGTCACGGCTCTCCTGCTGGGACTTGTTGTCGCCGGTTTGCCCGTCAGCCACAGAGTAGGTGTACTCGTATTTGGGGTGAGCCTGTAATAGAATATTAGTTTAAGTCACTTTTACAAATAAAAAAATATACTTATGAATTTAACTGTCTTATTTCGGCACTCACTGTAGTGAATAATTTTGGCAGTGATTCTAGGAAATCTTAACTTACAATTTCTTCGTGAGCGATGGGTGTGGAGTAGTGGACGGGAGCGGCGTGGTAGGCGACGGGAGCGGGGGCGGCGTGGTAGACGGGAGCGGAGTAGGCGAGCTTGGCGACGGGTGCCGCGGCGTAGGTCTGGGGCTGGTCGTGGCGGACGATGCTCTGCGAGGAGACAGCCTCGGCCGAGGAGTAGTGCGCGGGCGCGGGCAGGAGACCAGCTTGGGCCACCACCACGAATGCGCACAAAGCTACGATCTGTTATAATGAAATGTCAAAATGTTAGGCGATTAATAAAACCGTTTATGTTGTTAGAATTTAAATCAGCATAGGTTTTTATAATAATCATAATTTTACATACTTTGGAGTACATATTGATTGTTTCACTGCAGTTACCAAATTAGTAATGATACCTCTAAAATTGAAGGATATCTTTTTATAGTTATCGTATCGCTTAGTGCAAGAAGTGGAAGTCGTTGAACGAGACATGCACGACCTTGTTTGCCAAAATAGTTTTGCAACTCGGTGCGGTCCCTAATAATAAACATTATTATCATATTTTAAGTAATATTTCGGGTCTTTTCAAATACAGATTACCATAAATATTACTTATGCAAAATTATTTAGCTAATATGGTGATTAAATGTTCATGTAAATCACGTTACCTTACTGTCATTGTCAAACAATGTAACATTATTTACGGGGGTAGTCTTTGTGTGATCGTGCGCCATTTCCCGCTAAAGCGATGGAACACCACGCCCTGCGGTCAACAGTCATCTTCCAAACTAGGGACTAGTTGTTGTTTAGGCGGTTCCTGATAGGTGCTATAAGCTTTTGAGTGTCAATATTTATGTATAAGTTTTTTTTTCATCTTTTTAGTAATTAAGTACGTACCTCTGCAATACGTTTTCATATGATCGAATATTCAACAATGTTAAAACATTTTTTTAAATATTAAATGCTATATGATTTACGGGTTCGAAAAAAATTACAAAATTTTAAGGACCTACTCTTGAACTTTTCCGGACTTAAATATGTATGGCACCTAATCTATATTTGAATAGACCATACATTTTACTTAAGACAAAATAGTACATTATGATCAATGCACACGCGTGTCATACGACGTTTTTCAACACACTTGCGAGGAAAAAAACAGATTTGTGTTTTCTTATGCAGATTTTTGATAATCATCAACCACACAATGAGAACTTTAACAAATATGGCGCTAAGGCGTCGTCTACACACAAGTCACTTGCAGTGAGGTACAAACTTAACATAATCGGGATTATACCTATCATAAAACTGTGCGGTAATGCAAAGTAAAAAACACTAGTGCATAATAAGCTGCATTATGATACTAAAAACGGTGTAAATGTCACTTTATGAGCAAGTGCGTTGAAGAATATGGTATTATGTTTATCGCTACACCGCACCGAGTTGCAAATCTTATTTAGCAAACAAGGTCGTGTATGTCTCGTTCAACGACTTCCACTTCTTGCACTAAGCGATACGACAACTATAAAAAGATATCCTTCGATTTTAGACGTATCATTACCAATTTGATTACTGCAGAGAAACAATCAATATGTACTCCAAAGTATGTAAAATCATTGTTAATATAAATTCCTATTCTGATTTAAATTAAATTAACGATTAACGATTTTATTAATCACAACATTTTGACATTTTATTCTCAACAGATCGTAGCTTTGTGCGCATTAGTGGCGGTGGCCCAGGCGGGTCTCCTGTCCGCGCCCGCGCAATACTCCCCTGCTGAGGCTGTCTCCTCACAGAGCATCGTCCGTCACGACCAGCCCCAGGCATACGCCGCGACTCCCGTCGCCAAGCTCGCCTACTCCGCTCCCGTCTACCACGCCGCCCCTGCTCCCATAGCCTACCACGCTGCTCCCGCTCCCGTCGCCTACCACGCTGCACCCGTCCACTACTCCCCACCCATCGCTCAAGAAGAAATTGTAAGTTACAGTTCCTAGAATCACTGTAAAATTATGCACTACAGTGAGTGCCGCAATATTTCATAAGTATTTTTTTATTTGTACAGGTGACTTAAACTAAAATTCTATTACAGGCTCACCCCAAATACGAGTACACCTACTCTGTGGCTGACGGGCAAACCGGCGACAACAAGTCCCAGCAGGAGAGCCGCGACGGTGATGTCGTGAAGGGATCCTACTCCTTCCACGAGGCTGACGGCTCCATCAGGACCGTAGAGTACTCCGCTGATGACCACAACGGCTTCAACGCGGTAGTGCACAATACTGCCCCCAAGACTGCGCCCGCATACGCTGCCCCGGTCTACTACAAGCACTAAAGACTGAAACTTGTTGAAAAAAATGTTAATTGACTAATGAATGTTAACTATTTATTTATTTGCATTACACGAATGTAGTGAAAAAAAAAGCCAATTTCGTTTTTATTACAACGTCTTATTTCATGATTATTTATCAACGGGCTGGTTGGTGTTAGGGCTCGATACTCAGACCATGCTGCAGGTCTTAGGTGTTGCAAACGTCCATAGGCTACGATAACCCCATACCATCAGGCGGGCCATATGCTTGTTTGCTACGTGGTATAAAAAAAAACCACTAAAAACTATGAAATACAGTTACACTGTTTTGAAGTCAGCGAAAGAGCATGACGTGTTCTATAGAAAATATTTCGCTGACTTTGAAGTCAGCTAAATATTTTGTGTGTGTCAGATAAGAATTATTTCATACTTTTTATGTTTTTAGTGTACTCTGAAGGCGGTTTAATTCTTTCGTTAAAAAGTTTTTATGTTGTTTGCTGCTAGCAATCATCATCAATCCATTTATTATATCTTAGAGTACTGTTAAAATCTATAAAACAAAGTCCCCTGGCCACTTCTGTGTGCCGGAATGCTAAATCACAAATAGCTGAACGGATTATCATACGGTTTTCACCAATGGACGAAGTGATTAATGAGGAAGGTTTATGTGCATAATTCACAAAGGTTAAGTTAAGTGCCTTACCAGGGCCTAAACTGAATGAATGACTTTTTGGTTTTGATTTGATTTTGGTATTGTGTAAATTTGCTGAAAAATTATGATGATCGCTGAAGATTTCGCGAAACCGGGGCGGGTCGCTAGTATAAAGTAAAATCTTGCGTAAAATATATTAAAAATGTATTTATTAACGAAAAACTCTTATGTAAATAAATAGTTCGTCCAGGTCGGTGATATTATAATAAAAGTTATCCAGCATGACGAACCTAATCTGGGTTTTTAATTCCAGCCATCACAAAGTGTCATATCTGTATACGTATTATGAGTCTTAGCTGAAAAAATAGATTCATTTAAAAAAAAAGAATTAGCTTGGATACCTACGAAAAGGCATAGATGTTATGATAATATTATCAATTGTTATTACATTATGAGACTCAAAACTACATTTAAGCTCAATCATAGTCACAATACTCCCGTTGAGTATTACGACTACACTTTCACTTATTACATTGATTTTCCAATAACTATTATTATTATTAAAAAAATAGTATTATTTAATATTTATTTGAACACCAGTATCATTATAATTATCAACCCTGGGTCGCTTGTTGCTGACCAAAACAACGACCACGTATACAAAGGAGACTGCCAATGTTTTGCCGACCCTTAAAAAGCCTAGAAGGCAACTAGCGGAATCCACTGGTGGATGTTTGGCTGCAAATTTTCAATTTGAGGGTAGTCTGGCAGGCCAGAACTACACAGTACTCTTACGTCCTATGGCTTCCTCACGATGATTAAACTCACCGAAAACTCACGATTATTGTAGAATTCAAGGCCATGACTACATCATTCAACGCTACGGCCTACTGAACAATCATCGCTTCAAAATTTCACGATATGTGGGATAAACGGACAACACTGCATTTACTTTAGGAGTCCGGGCCTGAAGAAACTTTTATACGATAAAATGCATACTTTCTTTTCATCTTTTTCATTATACTCCCTTGTTATATGTCAACACCTTTTACCATTGTTCTGAGAACTCTTTTGTTTTTGTTTGTGGTATACCTAGAGTTAAAATTCCTCATAGCGTGACCAGTATGTCCTTTTTTAAATTTAAGGAACATATCAAAAAGCAGCTGTTGAGTAGGGCTTATTATAAAGTGTCTCATTATATTGACGACAAGGATGTATGGAAGTAGCTTCTCTCTGCACCTGCCTCACTGAGCAGCTAGTTCAAGGTCCATTTTAATTCAAAGTATGCTATTATTATTATAAGTTATATTTTTAGGTTACAGATTATATTACCGATTGTAATTAAATTAATTCAATTCAATGTTCTTCATTTATTTAGTTTGATATAAATGCATCGATTTATTATGTCTGTCTAATTGTAATATTTTTTTATTTTGTGATATTTAGTCTAAACTTGTCAATAGTCACAGTGATAACAAATTGTGTGTTTAGTGTTTCCCTTTAGTTATTTTTTATTTCTAAGGCAGACTTAAGTAAGTCATGCTCACTTTAAGGCCTTTGCTTGCGGCGGCGTCGTGTGACGGGTCGCTCACTTCCCTCCAATATGGCGAGGAGGGCGATGGCTGCCACACGCGTCATACTTGTGAACAGGTGCTGCTTGTGGGGGCTGGTCTGCTTAAGTTTGCTATTTATTTACTTATTAAATATTTTTTCAGTCTACTTTGTAATTTTGCCGCCGCGCCGGGGCACGCAATTGTTTTCAGTGCGATTAGAATGTAAATATTATGTAATTAATCTAAGCCTGTTTTGAAAAGAGTAATTGCTGAGTTTATTGCCGGCTCTTCTCAGCAAATGCAACCTTCCGAACCGGTATTAGAGTATTAGAGTCAGACTTTTCATAAGTGCCTGCGAAGGTCTATTTGAATAAATGATTTTGAATTTGAATTTTGAAAAAGTTTCTTCTATTGTTTTGACTTTGGTGGACTTTGCCTAGTATTATCCATCATTCTATCCATCATCAAAAATGCATTTTTGAAAATACTACGATGAGGTCTCAGGATGAGGTTATGAGATTTGGATTTGTAACACGTAAGGTGTTGAAGTGAAGATCACAATGATCCGAAAGATTTTAGCCTAAAAAAGTAAACGAGGCAGAAGTCGCAAACCATCCGCAATGATATGATGATGGTGGGCCAAAAATTATACAGAATTGCTAAGTATAGTTTGTGTATCAAGGGGGCCGAGGGCTTAAACTTCTCAGTTTAAGTGTATTCTGAATCTGTAAATTCGGTGGTAAATTCAACTGTTTTTACCAATATAACGTTCATAAGTGCCTTACCAGGGCCTAAACTGAATAAATGACTTTTTGATTTTGATTTTGCTGTTCCAAAACAGGTAATAAGCAAAAGACATATTTACTGAGAAATTTATTTCATGGATTTCCTCATTTAAATGCCTTAGGTTGGTTGCCTATTTGGGTGGAATGAATACGATTTTGTATCGATCTTATTCGTATATTGAAATAAATTAATAATCAACAATCATTTGGTCAAGTCAATTGTATATACTATTTGATATGCTTAGTGTTTGTAGTAGATGGGAGCAGAGTACGCGGGCACGGCCTTGACGTGAACGGGGGCAGCTGTGGGGGCGGTGTTGTGTACAACCGCGTTGAAGCCGCTGTGGTCGTCAGCGGAGTACTCCACTGTCCTGATGGAGCCATCAGCCTCGTGGAAGGAGTAGGATCCCTTCACGACATCGCCGTCGCGGCTCTCCTGCTGGGACTTGTTGTCGCCGGTGTGACCGTCAGCTACGGAGTAGGTGTATTCGTATTTGGGGTAAGCCTGTGAATTCGATAATGGTTTAGTTATAATTAAAGATCATTCAAATATCAACTATCAATGGAGTGTGAATGAGATCACTTACGATTTCCTCTGGTTGGTGAGCCAAAACCTTGGCAACGGGGGCAGCATGGTAAGCAATGGGAGCGGGAGCGGCGTGGTAGGCAACGGGAGCGGGGGCCGAGTGATAAGTGACGGGCGCAGGTGCGGAGTGGTAGACGGGAGCAGGTGCGGAGTGGTAGACGGGAGCAGGCGCTGCGTGGTAGACGGGAGCAGGAGCGGCGTGGTAGACGGGAGCAGGAGCAGCATGGTAGACGGGGGCAGCTACGGCGAGCTTGGCAATGGGTGCTACAAGCTTGGTAGCTTGGGGTTGGTCGTGGCGTACAATGCTTTGAGAGGACACGGCCGCAGCAGATGAATAGTGGACAGGGGCAGGCAGGAGACCAGCCTGTGAGACCGCCACCACCGCGCAAAAAACTACGATCTGAAATAATAAAACATTGGATTATAGTTAACTTAGTGTTTGCACCAAACATTACAAATGTATTTATAATTTACATTAAAAGAATTAAAAAAAATCATTTCAATCTGAACCAGTGTGAACTTACTTTGGAGAACATTTTTGTTTCTTCCTCTGTTGTGTATTAACAGTGAATGATAAATGTAACCTTTCGATCGGGACTTTTATAGTTACACGTATGATTTCATCGACATAGAGCAAGTAGCTAAACTAAACGACCTTGCCTTAGGTCATATTATTTTGATGCAGTTGACATGTGTAGTTCTAAGCCCATTCACTTCAACAGTTTTGCAATGCCTACATTGATGTGTGGGATTATACTTACTCATAAGCTATTCACACTTTGTTCAAAGTTTTATCATTTGGTGATTTTAAATTTGGCAAATATTTTTAATTTTTTTTCTTAAATTAATAGAGGAGGTCCCTTTCTCTTCCTGCATAAAATTTTAGTTCCAAGATTTGACGCGAGATTGGTTTTCAGAATACCCAAGTCAGTAGGTAAGTATCTAAAAAGGAAAAGTTTACAAGAAATGATAAAAAATATACTAATGTATAAATAAAAAGTAGCAGCATGAGAAATGCATCCTATTGCAAATTATATGAGAATAGTCTCATAACAACATATTACAAGAAATGTCGGATCAGACACGCCCAAACATGTTATGTACTACCAAAATTTTCTTATAATGTGCAATAGGATTTGCTTTGTATTTGAAGATTTAATGTAATTAAGCGTATTCACCTAATTATAAAGTAATAATAAATTGTGCCCATGGCTATGAAATGATAACACACTAAAATTAAAACAACAAGTCATCTTATGATAAAGTTTTTATTCTTTAACTTAAATAAAATTAAATAACAGTACTATTTACAAAATACATGCCTTCCAATTTAATGGTATACATTATTCGCGGTGTCATCATGTGGTCGGTTAACATTCTGGACTGGGTATAGATATGTTTTCTGTGGGGATGGTGCATTCAACTGTTTTCTGTGAGGATTATTATATATGATAGCTCGTGTTTGACTAGGATCTCTATTTAAACTTTTCATGAAAGGGTTCATATTATCAGACGCCTTTTCTGACATCTGTGCGACGTTGTAGACTCTTGCAACGTTTAGGAGTAGCCCTTGTATCTTAGCGTGTTGTGGCGCAAATGGTTCATGGTTGATTCTGAAACTAAATAATGAATTTTTGAGAAAATTATATTATAATTAAGCCGAAGCAAATTGCATCGTTTTTTTTTTCTACTATTATGACAGCTAACAAGCGTACGGCCCACCTGATGGTAATCGGTTACCGTAGCCTATGGACGCTTGCAACACCAGGGTTGTTACTTATGCGTCGGCACCCTGCAAAGATTGCTAGGCTTGATAATATAGGTACAAACCATCATCATCATTAGCCTATGCCCACTGCTGAGCACAGGCCTCCTTTCACATATCAAGGTGAAAGGGAATGGGCAGATACTTCACCACGCGTGCCCACTGCGGATCGGTGGAGGTAGGGTAGTGGTCCACCTAACGTTAGAGTTCTCAAGCCGCCTAGAAGGTCTCCAACTAGCTTAACGACTATCACAATTAAGTGATAACCGGGACCAACGGCTTTATGTGCCTTCTGAAGCACGGAAACGCTCGATTTGAAATACCACTACGACAGTGGTAGCTTAACTTGCTGATCGATGAAGAACTGCTCATCATGTTACACCACGAGTGCTTCTATAAGGTAGGTAACTCACTTGTTGGGAATAGCGACAAGTTGCGGTGTGACAGCGATAACTGGGCTTGTTGTTGTAGTTACTTTTGTGTTTATTGGCGTCTGATTAGTAGGTGTAGGTTGTTGTTCGGCTTCATGTTGTCGGTATACAATATGGTTATGCAAATTTTTGACCTGTGAAAATATTATAAGACATATTAGGTATATTATGATGAGAAGTATAGGAGCTGGATGAACTTTTTCATTTTAAAGCATGCATATTCAGCCTACCCCCTGTACAGCCTGTTCCACTGCTGCGCACAGGTCTCCTTTTACAAATAATTGTGAAACGGGATTAAAGCAATACCTTATTAAAATTATGATGCTCAAGGGATCCAGGAAAACTTTTATAGATAGCATCGTGTGCTGGACTTCGAAGGGTCTGCAACACTTCAACGTTATGTCCCGGGATGAACTTGTGCGTTAGACTTTCAAAGTAATTTGGAGCCAAATTACGCGGCTCCAAATGATCCTTCCGAATTGGCTCCTTAGTAGAATATTCATCTTGGGAAACAACATCATTTGTGTAATGTCCAGAATTCTTCGCTTCACCCTTAACTCGGATGGGGGCATATTGTATTCTTTTGAATTGTACAGGATCTAATTCCGCTTGATAAAAATTCAAGGAACGATGTTGATTATTAGGCTTGTCACTATGTTGTTCTGGATTTGTTGTTGTATAGACATGGATTGAACTATAATTATATGAAATCGGAACATCATGTCGATGAAAACTTTGTGATGATATTGCGTGGTTTGGTTGTTGCAAATATACGGGGTTGCCTTCAACGCATATCGCCATTATTGATACAATTGTTACCTAAAACAAAAGAAAAATAAACATGTGTAGTTAGTTAACGATCAACGATGTTTGGATTTGTGTTTCGCACTTATAATTAGGTCGTCGTAATTCGTTGATTTGTAAATTCTGAAGAATTACGATCATTTTTAGGGTAACCCAAAGGGTACCAAACGGGACCCTATTCATAATACTCCGCTGTCTGTCCATCCGTCCGTTTGTCTGTCAGTGGGCTGTATCTCATAAACCAAAATAGTTAAACAGCTGAAATTTTCACAGAATGTATTTCTATAGCCGCTATAACATCAAATAATAAAAATGAAATAAATAAAAAAAAATACGGGGGCCCCGGATACAAGAAACGTCTTTTGTTTCAAAGCAATGTTGAGTTAATTAATATTGTACGGAACCCTCCATGTGCGAATCTTACTCGCATTTGGCCCGTTTATAATTATTATATACTATTTTTCACCATTTGTACATTCTTAATACTGTTAAGTCACCGCTCTTAACCAGACAACATAAACAATAACCAAAAGACTTACTTTAAGAAACATTTTGCCACTGTTCTATCGGCAAGTGATGGTCGGAAGTGTTGATGCCGGATGTAAAGTGCTACACTTATATACGTCGACTGGTCATAAAGAGAAATCACTTGTTACACAATAAATATGATTAGATGTATGTTCATTGTAATTATTATTTGGACTTGCGGCGAGTGACTCCTGTAAAAAAGCCGATGGGCCCGAACCTTTCACCTCTTTTTAGGAACGAAAGCGAATAATTACTCTTTTGTACAACTGATTGCTCACAAGTCAACAGCCGCTTTGACTCTGGTTTGAGTTTTGTTTTCATTCGCGGCAAAATGACGATATCGACTTGGTACATATTATTGTATTGGCCTATTGTTTGCAGATGCTGAAGGGATTGCATTGCGTCATCATGCAAAGTAGAGGAGATGGAGGTAGTTTGAACATTTTTAAAATGCTGACTTTGATCCGACCACCACGATTAGATTCTGGTCAATATACAAGCCTATGAATAGAAAATAACCTGTAAAAGGATTGTTTCTTTTTATTCAGACACATATCCTTATTACTTTTTATAAATGTAAAATGGCCTTTTCATAGAATGTTATGATTTTCAACAGCTCTATATTATCTGAATAATTAAATCGCTTATTCAGCCTCTCGTCGTCTTCACCGCAAAAACAAAAATCGAATAAAATGCATACATATTGAATATAATTACAACAATGGCATCATTCAAGATTCAAAAATGTTTCTTCACCTATTTGTATATTACTCTGTGATGCGAACATCAAACATTGCAAATAGCGTGGTCTAACGTGATAAGTTACGTGTCCAAAATAATGATTTGATAGTGGGTTTTATTCCCATATACGACATGCATGTGTGTGCATGAACGTGTCTGTCTGTATGTCTTATGTACTTATGTATTTACACAAAAAAAGTTTTTTTTATACGACTAAGTCGGCAAACAAGCATACGGCCCACCTGATGGTAAGCGGTTGCCGTAGCCATATGGATGCTTGCAACACACGAAGCATCGCTCACGCGTTACCGACCTTTCCCCCTCCCCAATGAGCTCTGGCGACTTTACTCACGCGCAGGAACACAACTTTACACAACATAAAGTTATTTGGCTGCGGTATTCTGTAAGGTGGAGGTACTTCCCCAGTCGAGCTGCTCTTTGAGCAAATAAAGACTACGCTCTACAAAGTCTCTCTTAAGTATACCTATGTATTATTATCAGTTATCTGGTTTCCATAGTACAAGCTCTGCTTAGTTTGGGATCAGAAGACCGTGTGTTAGGAATGTTCCAGGATATTCTATTAAAATTGCATCGTTCATAGCTAGTTCTTCTCCCCTGGACATAAATATTTTCATTCCGTGTGAACTAGAGAGGTAAATATAATAAGAGAAAATACTCAGCCATTCCATGGTTATGAAACTCATCTATTAGCTTTCTAAAGACCTTACCATTATTATGGCAAGGATATGATATTATATTTAAGGTATTTTGATATTTTCCTATTCAATGTAGCTACTCTGCGAATCGTACTCTGTCTTAAATTCACTTTTCAAATATTGCGGAGTGAAGATTAAAACTGTTTTATGACTTTTCGCAAACATAGTGAATTGGTAACGCCCACTCTTCCGAATTTGACACTTGAGTCTACGAAGTATTTGTACATAAAACATAATTATAATAATTGTTTATTAGACTCAAACAAAAGATACAGGTGTTTCAAATAATTACATTAAAATACAAGCACATTTTGATCATTGACGCCTAAACTAGTTGCACATAGCATCTCGCAATTTCCAGCAATTCCCGCTGAAGTGTTCAAAATAGGGAGTGCACACTTGCAGAGCAGTTAAATAAAACAGGCAGAATGTTATTAGAGTTCCGAGTAAATATGATGACTAAATCTACATACATTATGAATGTTTATGTATCTACAGACATTAAAAAATATTTTTAGTTTCTAGTGCCAAAAATGGTCGACCAGTAATTTTTCGAAGCCATTAGGGTGGAGGATTTTGAGAACATGATAATTTAATTGTAGTTTTTTCGTGGATTGGGAATTTTTCTTGAAATACTTTGGGAACAAGCCCCAAATACAAACTCATAGGTATATTTCTTTGACAGTGAGTTACAATGCGTTACACAAGAAGTATATTGTATACATTATTGTAATAGGCAATTATAGAATAGTAGGTTGCAAACTTTTATTTTTCTTAGTACTCAAAATGTATGTTTATACCTAACAAAATACATGTTGTAATACCTCGAACCAATAGATAAAACAAAATCGTTTGATCTAATCTGTCTTCTCAATGACATTGTTATTACGACAGCAATATTTTATAAGCGCAAGTACTTTCAATATTATTTAGCTAGTTAGTTGTTACATAAGTAATTTTAATGAGCTTAATTCAAATTGTAATAAATATGAATATCATGCATAGATGAATATGATAGATAGATAGATAATATGCGGATGAGAAGGTAATGCCATGATTTTTTGATATTAATTGATCACACGAAGCGCTCGTGTTGTAGCATGATTGGCCGTTAACAGCTCCGGTACCTGGGGCTCTACCGCGTAACTTTAGTGGTAATCGTAACGAACACCATTAATTAATTTCATCCAATCAGGGCCTAAGAATGGTCATCGTCGCGTCGTACCGCTTGCGCGTCATTGGATGAAATAATTAATGGTGTTCGTTACGATTACCACCAAAGTTACGCGGTAGAGCCCCTGCTGGGCTATTGCTTATATATATAACAAACAAAACAACTCACTTGTTAGGATTTATCCGCACTGTAGTTTGACCTGCGTTCCCGAGGGATCTTATATAGTTTTCTGGGTTAAAAAAGCTATCTGATCTAGGATATGATCTATACAAAGTGTAACACTAAGGATATATCCATAAAATTATCCACAACTTTTTGGTACCAGGCGCATAGATCGCGAAAGATTTTATATTAATTGTTACCAAGTTAAGTGAAAAGATAATGACCCTCATAGAGCGGTGACACATTTGGTTATAATTTTAATTCAATAATCTTGGAAGCAAACAAAATTCATACCAAAATGAATTTTTGAGTAATTTATTTTAGACTGTTTTTTTTATAGAGTCTATATTTGATGTAGTTTTCAACCCTTTCCGATAGATACACCCTTTCTATGAGACGATGTATTATATGCAAACTTTTATCTTTATCCGTTAAGTTGTTACGGAGGAAAGGATAATCGTTAGGAAACACACACGCAAAAATTCGCAGTTATAATATTGGGTATGATTTTTATTGTACTTAAACATTTAGAAGACTAAAGATATTGTTTAAAACTTAAATTATGCTAATCCGAATCCGTGTTGTTTCTTAGAATTTATTACGATAATAATTTGCATTGTGTTGCTCGCGTAAGGCTGATGATAAGTTGTTGAGGCAATTGTATGTAGGCACATGTGCTAACTGCCCGAGGCGATTTTCTTCGGTAAAAGATAAAAGCGTTTCTCTTTTTATTATATTGGATTACGTCTGGGCCCTGATCCATCTAGGCATCTACGACATTAATGTCGCATAGACATTTACAATTAAACATGGCGGATATCTTAAAAATTCTATACATTTTGTCAGACTACCGCCATGTTTTTCGCTAAATGTCTAAATTCGACATAAATGTCGAAAGAGCGAGTTGGGGGCCTGACCACAATCTCACCATGTCTTTTGTATCTACGTTTTTGGAAATTCATTCGCTAAGGAGTTCTTTTTTAAAGATAGTAGGTATTAAGAATTCCTATACAACGTACTTATGGGAGTCATTGAGAGTACTGATAAAGCTTTCCCGAAATTCATTCCTTAAGGGGTTAAAACTATTTTAACTACTATTTCAATTTGAATTTACCAGCTGAAAATTACCACAATTAGCTTTTCCATCACAATAGAATTAATACTACAAATCGCTAGTATCTTTTGAATTGAACTAATACCTAATTTCTAGTAAGAATACAACATTATCTACCGATTGATCAACGTAAGTAATACATTTGACGCGAGCCGGTCAAGTATGCAACTTGATATCCCTGACCTTATAACTGGGTCATAAATTTGAAACCTTAATATTGCATGCCTTGAGATGAATATAATGAGAGCACTTGCCTTACCTTCTCATAAACTCGTATATTTGATATTTATGAGAAGAATGATTCACTTTACGGTTGTGTTGAGACAGACTTGTTCACTTTTATGCGAAGTATAGGTCAGAATAGTATTCGGGTAAATTACATGATATAAAGTTATATTATTAAGAAATGCGATGCTGCACTTATCATGTCAATTTACAAATAAATACTGCTTACTGACTTGTACAATGATACCATTTACATAAGATAATACTTTTGTATTCGGTATTAGCTTTTTTCCGCGTCTTTGCTTGCGTAGACTTTATAAAATGAGAACTTTTCATCCCGCCGTCGATTTTGAAGAAGATCAAAGTAGATGTTTTTCCTTCAACTTCAAGAATCTCATTACAATATACCAGCTGTATATTGTATTGAAATTCTTGGAAAGAAAACTTCTAATAGTAGGCAGATTGGACTGGTAGCTGTTGCTTTGAGCTGAGCATGAGATTAAGTGCTTAGTCCTAGTTAGCTTAGCTTTGAAATGTCTTTAGATGGTTTATCGATAGCTTAACAAAATATGTATTATGATGATAAGACGAAAGAAGGAAATTAGGTACCCCTAATATTAATAAACACGATTCTTAAATAGATGCAATAAATTAACTTATTTATGCCCATAATTACAACTTACATTAATAAATGTTTATTCTATCTTATTGTACCACTATTTATCATCGCTTAAAACCAGTTTGCCAGCAGACTCGTCTTCATTCATAACGCGAACATCTTCACGTTTATTGCATTATTATGAATGAATGAATCATCTTTATTACATAATGTTTAAGTTCGAAGACCCGCAGTTTAGTGGTCACGGCAATTGATTCGCAATCAAAATATTATAATTTTTATGTGTTAACTGTGAAATCGCCGTGTTTAGCCGACCTCCATGTTTTAATGATAAACATTATACATCTCAAAATTATTGAAACAATGTATCTCAAACGAACAATAATGATAAGCTAAAAAAGTGCTGGCCGTGAACTTACGAGCTACCATACCAAAGCAAAATTGTTAGACTTTACTCGATAGGTCAATATGTCGTAATTAAACAATTAATTGTCTTAGAGAAAGCTACTCGATCCAAATACTGAGGCTTCGTGACCCGTCGACCTTGTCGCACCCAAAATACTGCTACAAGGTATATAAGCGGCTCTCTACACATGTCATGCATCAGTTGAATCAGAGACAAACAAAACAATAATGTTCTCTAAAGTAAGATGATTAAGAAAACTGAAAAATAAATTTGACTAAAGAAATATAATATTTTTAAGCCACAAATTAACCTTTATATGAACACTGTTTTTTTTAACAGATTGTTGCTTTGAGCGCGGTGCTAGCGGTGTCTGCTGCGGGACTCCTGCCCCAGCCACATTACTCCTCATCTGCTGCTGTCTCATCCCAGAGTATCGTGCGCCACGATGAGCCCCAGCACCATGCCACTAAACTGGTGGCCGCTGCTCCTGTTGCCTACCACTCCGCTCCCATTGCCTACCAAGCCGCTCCCACCCACTACGCCACAGCCCCTGCCCACTACGCCGCAGCCCCTGTCCACTACGCCGCAGCCCCCGCCCACTACTCTGCTACCCCAGTCCACTACGCCTCTGCCCCTGTGCACTACGCGGCTCCTGTCGCTAAGGTACTCGCACCCGCCCATAAGCTCCTCGTCTCTGCTCACCACGAAGAAGAATACGTAAGTTAATAATTTATTAATTGTTCTATGTCCTCGACCTTTATATCTCGGTTATCTGCAGGTGTTTCATACAATGTATTTGATAACAGGCACACCCCAAATACGACTTCTCGTACTCCGTGGCTGACGGACATACCGGTGATAATAAGTCCCAGCAGGAGAGCCGCGACGGTGACGCCGTGCACGGCGAGTACAGCCTCGTCGAGGCCGACGGTTCCGTGCGCAAGGTGCAGTACACCGCTGACGACCACCATGGTTTCAACGCGGTGGTGAGCAACTCCGCTCCCGCGCACCACGCCGCCCATGCTCACGCACCCGTCCTCCTCGCCCACCACTGATTCAACAACTAGTCATCATTAAAGCGACTCTAGCTCATAAGGAATACAAATAACTGTAAATAGTTCATATTTATTTAAATATGTAATAAAGCAATTTTTTACATAATATTGTATCTTAATCATCATCATCAGCCTATATTGTCCCACTGCTGAGCACAGGCCTGCTATGACAAATGAGGGTGAAAGGGAATGGGCAGATACTCCACCACGCGTGTCCACTGCGGATCGGTGGAGGTAGGCTAGTGGTCAACCTACTGTTGGAGTTTTCAAGTCGCCTAGTAGGCCTCCAACTAGCTTAACGACTATCACAATTAAGTGATAGCCGGGACATACAGCTTTAGCCTTCCGTAGCACGGAAACGCTCATTTGGAAATACAACTAGGCGTTCACCCATCCAGGTACTGCTTAACTTTGCCGATCGATTAAAAAGGGCTATTCATGCTACACCACGAGCGCTTCATAAACTTAAATTCTTATTCATAAACGTTATAAAATAATATACAAGCTATACATAGAAACAATATCACATATATACATTCCTATCTAATATATGAAATCGTTTTATACAATACTACTTAATGCCCAGCGTGTTTTGCAAGTCATCATTTTCCTCGGCCTACGCACAACAACTCTTCAAAGTTTCATCCCGATTTTTGCGGTCGAGACCATGAGACGGTGGGGGTCTGAAGCTCTCCATTTTGCTCGCACTTTATCATCAAAATTGATCGAAGCCTCCGGAGAACTCCGGGCGGGGAACTTTTTCCGCCAACGCATCAGGAGGCCTACCCCCATCTTTTACAAAACAACCTTATTGCAATACTATGTGTACTATATGTTTTGTTTTAAGCATAATATAATAACTTTTAAACACTATTGTTATATGCCTATAATAAGGTTATTTTTAAGGATGTCATGGTACGAAAACACATTATAAGGTTATTTTAACCTTGTTTTAAGAGCTTGTGGTAGGCCCCCAGCTTGGCTATCCAAAGAGGAAACGTCGGAAGCAGCGGCAGACTTGAGGAAATTTTCAATATGTAGATTGTAATTTGTATTTATAAAAAAAAGACAAACATTAATTTTATAAAGGTATCAACATTTTCCTCAGTGACGGTTGACCGACCTAAATGTACAAAACAAAATATCCATGAATAAAAAATTTGAAAATATTTTTACTAAGATTTTCTTACATTCGTTCTTACCTGTTGAGTATAGTAAGAAATATAAGAAGTCGTCAGAATTGATTACCTATCAAACATTCTTGTGTGTTGAGTTTGCTCTAGCTAGAGCAAACTCCACACATTGTCGAGTACTCGTACCATTTGACAATTAAAATATTATCGACAACACTTTCTAAAATTTTGCAAAAGTAAAACCCAACGTTTGGATTCTGGTAATTCCATTAAAAAAAAAATGTTGAGTACATATTTTCAGTGTCTGGGTGCTATATAATTATTAACACATTGATGTATTATTTTATATACATTATACCGGGTGTTGTTCTGCATTTGTGCCATATTTAAGGAGGTTGATATTTACCTTGTATAGAACACTAATCAATTATAAAATCATGCTCTTAAAATTAAAATTCATTCGTGGCATATTTCGAGAACCAATAGTAAATTATTTATTTAGTTGTTATAAAATAGGTAATTCATTCTGGGCATGATAAGTGAACGATTATTGTTGATTTGTGATTAACGTCAAATCAGAATAAGACTTTATAACTGCACAGAATAGGTCTGCGATCCAGGGGCGAGAGGAGAAACCGGGCCGCTGCGCAGCGGTCACCAACCTATCTTTATATATAAAATTCTACTGTAAGTGTGTATGTCACTGAACTTCTCCTAAACGGCTGGACCGATTTGAATGTTTTTTTTGTATGCGTTTAGCTTGCGCCCTGGATGGTTTAGATTCACAAATCAGTCCGGCAGATGGCGCTGCAGGGTAGGGTAGGGTAGCACCACAGGGTAGGGTAGCACCACGCGAACAAAGTCGCGCCGGGCAGCTAGTATTTTATAAGTCTTTATAAAACATCGTCAAACACGGAGGGATTTTTATTTTTACAAATCTTTAAAAATAATAATGTAATTTTACGAGCATGATTTTATAATTGAATAGTGTTCTATACAAGGTAAATAACAACCTCCTTACATATGGCACAAATGCAGAAAAACCGGTATAATATCCTTACGAAACAATTGGTTTCCAGGAATAAAAATGAAACGAAATGAAATTTATTAGATTAAATACCATTACAGTTTAAGTTCTTATTTCCATACTGGGTTATCCTGTGTTGTGGAAGTTAGTCTCTCTTGTCCATTACAGATATAGGGAAATATAATTTAATCACAAACATAATATTATTATTAATAAGCTATTAACATGGGGTAGTATGATTCAGTTAATAGGGGGTAATATGATTCATTTAATTAATCAAACAATTAAATAGATGATAAATTACCTAAATAAACCTTATAAATCATGAAAGCCCTATTTTAATCCGATACGTAATTCCATACCCAAAGAGACAGTTATTTATATATAGGTTGGAAATTTGACATGGATCAGTAAGGGCCCTTATCAGCGAGAAAACGAAAATTTTCGAAAAATATTTGATTTGCTTAATCGATCCTGTCTCCGGCAAGGATTAAAAGGCTCTATGGTGACCAAGTTATGTTAGGGTACCAGACATTTTAGAAACCCTGTTTTGGGTAACAGGAAACATTATGAAAAATAGTAGCAGATGTAATTCTAAATAAAATAAACAATATGATTATATTAAACTACGTATTATTATAGGTACATAAATCAAACTAAATACTCATACTTAAGCATTCATACTTAAATAATAACAATAATTTAAGAAAAAAAAGATAGAGCTGTAGAGACAAACAGCTTGCACTTGTAAAAGATGTTTAAAAGTTTGATAATTTTCTAAGGGCGGTTTGAAGTGAAGTTACGAAAATTTTTATGCTAACTACTATTATGGTGCTCGAAGTGTTTTTAAGAAAAGATAAGGTTTTGAGAGTAAATAAAAAGGATATATAGAGTGCAAGAATGTGAATCTTATTGTTAACTTCAATTGAGAACGAAACCGAATTCAAACATAATAAATTCTGAAATATCGGAATGGAAGCGAGAAATAAATTTAATTGTTGCATATCAGCAAATTGCTGTATCTAATTCTACGGAATATTAAAATTCTAATAATTATTCATTCATCACAAAATATCGACATTCAAACAACACATCTTATGAGTTTCGACATTGAGCTTGAGCTTTTAACTAGCCCGTAGCGGGGTTTTTGGGCGTGACAAGGTTAACCATTGACCTGCTACTAGTATATAAACAGCTCTTTACACTAACAGTGCATCAGTTGAATCCAAGACTTTAACACAATGTTCTCTAAAGTGAGTAATTAAGATAATACATGAAAAACTATTATTTTGAGGTAGTGTTCCCAATGGACTATGTGAAGTGTTTAAGTGTATTTTAAACGATAGTGGTAATTATTTACAGATCCTTGCTATAAGCGCGGTGCTGGCGGTGTCTGCGGCGGGACTCCTGCCCCAGCCACACTACTCCTCGTCCGCCGCCGTCTCCTCCCAGAGCATCGTGCGTCACGATGAGCCCCAGCACCACGCCACCAAACTGGTAGCCGCTGCTCCTGTTGCATACCACTCCGCTCCCATTGCCTACCAAGCCGCTCCCACCCACTACGCCGCAGCTCCTGCCCACTACGCCGCAGCCACTGCCCACTACGCCGCAGCCCCTGCCCACTACGCTGCTGCTCCAGTCCACTACGCCGCTCCCGTCGCTAAGGTGCTCGCGCCCGCCCATAAGCTCCTTGTCTCTGCTCACCACGAAGAAGAATACGTAAGTTAATAATTTATTAATTGTTCTATGCTCTCGACCTTTATATCTCGGTTATTTGCAGGTGTTTCATACAATGTATTTGATAACAGGCACACCCCAAATACGACTTCTCGTACTCCGTGGCTGACGGACACACCGGTGACAACAAGTCCCAGCAGGAGAGCCGCGACGGTGACGCCGTGCACGGCGAGTACAGCTTCCTCGAGGCCGACGGTTCCGTGCGCAAGGTGCAGTACACCGCCGACGACCACCATGGTTTCAACGCGGTGGTGAGCAACTCCGCTCCCGCGCACCACGCCGCTCATGCTCACGCACCCGTCCTCCTCGCCCACCACTGATTCAACAACTAGTCATCATTAAAGTGACTCGAATCTAGCTCATAAGGAACGCAAAAAACTGTAAATACTTAATATTTATTTAAATATGTGATATAAAGCAAATTGTTACATACTATGGTATCTTATTTATAACAACATGAAGTTTTTCCTCAATAAAATAACTTGAATTCACACATTTCCGAAGATTTACTTCAATGCAAATATGAATAATAAAAAAAGGCATTGGTATAGTGGAGCAAGTTATTAAGCGCCTATAAGTTTAATACAAATACAATACACTGCAATGCAATGTAGCCTGTCTGTGTAGGTTGGTTCATATTGTATTGGCACGTAGTAAGTATCGTAGTAGACACGCAAGGATAGACTTGATGTAGATATCAATTTTCATAATCTTCTCCTCTTAGAAGTTTCAGAACTAGCTGTTTTTACTAGAGTGGTCTTAATGATAGAGCTAGTTCAAAAATTATCATCCCACTTTCTCCTAGGTTTTTAAAAGCAAGCCATACACGCACAGATGTGCCCACCGAGTTCGGCTCGGATCAGATTTGTGATTACCACACACACGGGCGGATGTGCTCGCCGTCTCGGATCAGATCCGTGATTTCGCCCTCGGGTAACAGTAAGTAATGATCAGGCGGTCAAGGGCATCAGCTGTTTTTGCAATGTCTCATTCAAAACAAACTCTAGCTGTAATTGGCGGTTTAATGTAGGATAGTAGAAAGAAAATCTAAAAGAGTTTTTGTGAAGCAATGGCCAGAAAAACATGAATCTACTCAGAGATTGTTCTATTTTACAAATACAAAATACGAATTCTTATCACCTTCCATAAATATGGTAAAGTCTTATAAAGCTCTATAAAACTTGTCCAACACAGTTTATTATCGCTAAATGCTATTGCAATGACAAAAACTCGTGTTCGCCATTACAGTTTTAGCGTACATATATAAAAAATACTATGTGGTTAGCGCACAATTGAGGTGAAATAATAATAAATAAATAATAATTATAAATATCCATACACAAAAATACAAGTCCTGGGTGGGAATCGAACCCACGAACTGCGGCGTGATAGGTGGAGCCAACTGGCTTGTCAAATCTGGTGGTCACATCTGTTGTCGCGCAAACACGCACAGTTGAAGCACAAGTGTGGTTGAAGCTCGGATGTGACCGCTCCGTACCCAAACCACTCGTTTTGAGCACGGGCGGCAGACAGGCAGCAGCCAGGCATATCTGTGGCTTTTTTAACCATGCAAGGTGGGATCTTCCTGCCAGTCATGACTGGCAAATTCTTACGTGTATGGCTAGCTAAATATACAATTTTGATTTAAATAAGGCAAATATTGATATGAAGCCATAGATTATTGGAACACTGCAGGTATTCTTGAGAATACAAAAATAAAATATAACAGTAATAAACAAAAATACATAAAAGTAGAGCAAATCACGGCTATCAATTTACGTGGCCTTATATCTGAAGCGAGATCTTGGGTAATAGGGTATCTATCCTATTACCCAAGGTTTGTGGAGAAAATTAGTGGATAATTTTGGGTGAAATTTACGATGGCCTTTACGCCTATTATTAAACCTTATCAAATAAAAAAATACGGGAGCGTAGATTAAATTTGTTCTTTACGTTATACTTTAGATACGAGCTTGTAAAGTTTTATTAATAAGGCGCTTAAAGGAGGTTGGAGAGTCTGTGTCTTAGACAAAAGTTTAATTTGGCCTATCGACTTCTTTTTGTTTGTTTAAGTACGGAACTCTACGTCCGTAGGTCATACATTTTTTTATTGACATAAGTACCTAATTGAAATATTCCAACAATAAACGTACGAGTCTAAACCAAATCCCGGTTTGGCAACGAACCTCGAAACAGTTTTTTTCCGCATTTATGTTCCCGCTCTGTCATAATTTAACGATAACACACGCGATAACTGAATGACTAAAATGACACCACTAAAAGTTATATTATTTTTATATGGTTATATTGTCCTTCCGAAAGTTTTAGTTACCGAGGTGAACAATATTTACCTGTATTTATGATTTAACTTTGTGCCTAATTTCAATGGCATATTTTTTTTTATTTTTTATTATTATTTATTTAATTTCATCTTTACAGACATATTATGTTAGCAAAAAAAGACTTATGAAATATGTTAGTGATGAGAAGAAGTCGACTTAGTTTTTTATTTATGTATTCATAAATAAAAAACTAAGTCACCCCTACAACATAAGCGCTGACCCAGTGCCTTAATAGAATTATTAATAAGTTCTGTCAGCCTTTTGAGTGTGATAGGTTGTTTTGTTACACATAATAATAAGAGACATTGTAATTTTATAATTTGGCAATTTATTTAAATAAATATGATGTTGTTTTCCTTATGAGCTAGATTCGAGTCACTTTAATGATGACCAGTTGTTGAATCAGTGGTGGGCGAGGAGGACGGGTGCGTGAGCATGGGCGGCGTGGTGCGCGGGAGCGGAGTTGCTCACCACCGCGTTGAAACCATGGTGGTCGTCGGCGGTGTACTGCACCTTGCGCACGGAACCGTCGGCCTCGAGGAAGCTGTACTCGCCGTGCACGGCGTCACCGTCGCGGCTCTCCTGCTGGGACTTGTTGTCACCGGTGTGTCCGTCAGCCACGGAGTACGAGAAGTCGTATTTGGGGTGAGCCTGTTATCAAATACATCGTATTAAACACCTGCAGATAACCGAGATATAAAGGTCGAGAGCATAGAACAATTAATAAATTATTAACTTACGTATTCTTCTTCGTGGTGAGCAGAGACAAGGAGCTTATGGGCGGGCGCGAGCACCTTAGCGATGGGAGCGGCGTAGTGGACTGGAGCAGCAGCGTAGTGGGCAGGGGCTGCGGCGTAGTGGGCAGGGGCTGCGGCATAGTGGGCAGGGGCTACGGCGTAGTGGGCAGGGGCTGCGGCGTAGTGGGTGGGAGCGGCTTGGTAGGCAATAGGAGCGGAATGGTATGCAACAGGAGCAGCGGCTACCAGTTTGGTGGCATGATGCTGGGGCTCATCATGACGCACGATGCTCTGGGATGAGACAGCGGCGGATGAGGAGTAGTGGGGCTCGGGTAGGAGACCAGCTGCAGACACTGCCAGCACCGCGCTTATAGCAAGGATCTGTAAATTGTATTACAGACTATTATTATTTTGCACAACTTCAACACTTATCAATAATCCATTTGGAACACTTCACATTAAATTTATTTAAAAACAAAAACTTTTTGTTTTCAACACTCACTTTAGAGAACATTTTGATGGTTGTTTTGGATTGAACTGATGCATAGTATGAGTAAATAGCTGTTTTTATACTCGTGCTATTGGCATTTTGGGCGGAACAAGGCCGACGGGCCAAAGTTGTTTAAAGCTCAAACTCAATGCTACGTAATGGCTACTACCACTTAATTACGCAATAAAGAACCTAAAACGCATGATTATCTAGTAATGGGAAGAGACTTATCCGTTAGTTTTTATTTCTTTGGCTAATTGGCTTGGAGCCTGGAGGTTAGATACACTGACTGCAATGTCATAGGTCGTGGATTTCATTCCCATTAAGTATTTTTCTTATTCTCTATAAGAGAAGAGTATATTTAGTATCTTAGTTACATGGTTTCCATGGTGACATTTATGCTTAGTTTAGCACACATAAATACAAATAGCACGGTAGTAGATTAACATTTTGGCTCTGACACTTCTTGGCGACAATTATTTGGGTTGAGGGTTGTAGACGAATCAAGAATACCCAACCACCATGATAATGTTTACCTAAAGCTCAAGTTCATTGTGGGATTTAGACTTGAACTCATGACCTCCAACGAGTCACGGCACTATCAAATATCATTGGCATTAGTTACTTTAAGACTTAGTATGTAATTTATAGCTGAAGTAAAAGAAAAACGAATTGTTATTGGAGAAAAAACATTTACTAACTTATCAACCAGAACATTAATTAACAAACTACGACGATAATGTGTTATAAATAATCAGTGATGATGATGATACTTGGGTTCTTGGTGTTTCGTTGTCTGTTTCACATCAGCGGTAAAACTGAAAAAAAAGTTAATAATTATTTATTTTAATATTAGAGGGATAATAAATAAATTGTAAGAGGCTGAGAGTAATGCTAATCATCATCGTCAATCGTCATCATATTAAAGGGACAATAATAGGGACAGGCCTAGGGGAAACGTTTTGTCACGTTAGTTTATTTACTTTAACGATTTGCAATATTAAATTAACCTATTCGTTTTTATCTCGTGATGTACAATCGTGTTCCCGATACTTAATTATTTTTTCTTTAATGATAAAACTATGAAATCCTTTTCTCTAGCTTTCCACCTCTTTAAAATCTGCTCGTATAGTATATTTTAATAATAATGGTTAAAATATTGTGTTTCAAAATTTACCCAGTTTTCTTGTCAGAGCCGTATTCGACGGTGCGGATTGATCCATCAGCCTCGTGCAGACTGTAGACACCCTTCACGACGTCACCGTCACGAGCTTCGTGCTGGTATTTGCTGTCACCGGTGTGAGGGTCTTCTACTTTGTACGCGAATTCATATTTTGGGTGACCCTGGACAGAATTAAAATATAATAATCTCTTTGTTTTAAACTATTTAGGTAGCAAACGGTCCACCTGATATCTTCATACTAATACATACGTGGTTGTCGAAGAATCCCTTGGGAGGGTGAGCTGGGATATCCTGACGCTGAAAATGCTGCGAAGACGTCGCATGATGCCCTTCATGGCCGTGGCTAGAGCCCTGTGATACATAGTGTTCTACCGGAACAATCTTGGTCACAACAGGCACGGACACTTTAGTGATGACGGGAACGGCTACATGATGTTCATGCTTGTGGTCATCGTAGCGGACGATGCTTTGAGCAGAATAAGCGTGGTCGACTGCGTGGCAGACGCCTAGGAAGGCGGCGAGTGCAATAATCTGAAAATGAATCAAAGTTATGTTCATACTTCACTGATTGAAGCACTATCTAAATCGATGAACCAAGAGTTTTGAGCTTTGGAGTAAATATTGTGTTTACTAACAATTGTCCACTAGGTTATAATTGTTATAATTGTTAGTTGTTATAATTGTCTATGTTATTAGTATTTTGATATCTCTGTACTAAGTGTACGCGTTCAACACGAGTGCCCGCCCCCCTCTAAAGCGCAGGTGGCGACCACCGTGGGGTTTTAGCCGGTAAAAGTCCGGCATAACCTGGCCGATACCCCCGAGGCGGTCGGATATCCTATGAGGATTCCCCACGAAAAAAAAAGGAGTGTACTAAGGAAGGATTACTCGAAATTCAACCGCTTAGGGAGTAAAATAATCGTGGGTGAACCCGCAGGGTATAAAACCAGTATCAAATATAATATTAGCTTATGTGTTGTCTGAAGGTATAATGAGTCATAATGAGAGCAGTGCTTATACATATACCAGAATCAATTAAACTAATTAAAATTCTGAACTAAAATTTACCGATATATTTTTTTTTATTTTAATTTAAAAGAAACTTTGTATCTTACTTTAAAGATCATTTTTAAGTGTTTGTTTTGCCTGCCTTTGAACTGACTATAGATAATGCGGTGAACTGATGTTATATCCCAGACAGCTGCTGACTTTATACCCAATTTTCACTTAAAACTCGATTATTACACATTGGATTTTTTAACCAGATCCAGATCATGTTTGTTTCTAGACATTCGATGGAAGGGCGCTTACTTTCATCTCGTTGATAATTTTGGAAATTAAAGCCTTAAAAGTTTTGTGAAAAGAAATATGTGTTTAATAGCTGGCTAAGCTGCGACACAATAACTAGCTGTGGGGGTTCCGTATTAATTATAGGTACTAAATACTTCTTTTGCCGTGCGCACGGTAACTTGTCTGACAATCACAAGTTTCTGAAAGCCAATAAAAGTTACTCTTTTGATTATATAATGAAAACGTTTATCGACTTTATAATTTCACACAGGTTTACTTCCAATATTATGAGATTAACATTGATCAGGGGGCCTACCACAAGCTCTTAAAACAAGGTTAAAATAACCTTATTTGACTTTTGTCCCTCTTTGACATCCGGCGTCAAAACAAGACAAAACACAAATAAGGTTATTTTAACCTTGTTTTAAGAGCTTGTGGTAGGCCCCCTGGCTTTTAGAAACCGGGCAGTCCCGTGAATTAATAAGACTCGCAGGACGCGATAATTTTTATTTTTAATTCAGTTTTCACTATGTTGTTAGTAATTAACTACATTTATTCATCAATATGCTAAAGCATTCCTTAACACACGACCGTCTCGACGAGCCGAAGTGATTACTTCCCAGTTTATAGATAGATAGATAGATAACTCTTTATTGTACATCAACAAGTATAAAACAAAAATAACAATAAAATACTGTACAATGGGCGGTCTTATCGCTAAGAAGCGAATTCTTCCAGGAAACCATAACCAGATAACCATAATATTACAACTAACAAATAATTTAATTACATTGTTTATTTTATTTTTATCTTTTGATCGTACTTTGATTCCTTTGTTTTATTTGAATTCATTATTTTAATCCAATTGATAAATGGTGTATGCAATGCATAAAACTGTGGCATTTCGCGGATGTTTTAAATTTGCTGCCACTCGTTGTTGGAATGACCTACCACCACCATTGCGAGCCCTGAAAACGGTATATACTTTTAATAAGCATTTTAGGTTGCACCTCATGAAAATGCAAAAAGATTAAACTTACTATTTTTATTTCTAATTTTGCTGTGTATCGAATTCTTTACAGGTTACTTGTAGACATTTGTGTAGTTATGTACTAAAATAAGTAAAATGAATACTCACCAAACATTATGCTCGATGTGCAATGGTGATAGTCTCCATAAAACGATTTCTTGTACACGCACTAGCGTAGCGTTTTATTCTCTTTGCACGCACTTGTCACATGTATTCATAAATAACCTCATCTTTTTGACAACATGCTTCTATTGTATTTCTCAATGTAGTAGTTTTAAACATGGTTTTAACAATACGAATTGTCAAATATGTACTTAGTTTAGTTATTTTTTTAGTTTTTGATGATGTGGCACCACGTGCCAAACTTTTTTTATTTTATTTTTAAAATGGGTACTATGGGTAGTACATGCATAGTGCAGTGCCGTGTTTACCGACCGACCATAGATTATAAATATCGTGGCGCGGCGTGGCTGGTCGGCTCGCACTTTCACTATGTATGCTTCATTGTTTTTTTTTTGATTTTATTTGTTAATTGTATACCGTCCGTACTGTGTCACTGTATGTTCGTGATGTCATGGACGTGGGCCTCGACTGAAAACCAGCGCGAGGGTTAGTTTTTCTTACTAACCTGAGCATATTGCTGAGTCGAGACCTATTCCTGGCATCACGCAACATTGCATTTTTGTGTAGTTTTTAATTGGTTTTGTTTGTTTTCTTTAATTCTTGTTTTTTGTAATTTCTACAGTCTAATGTAATGTTGTGTGTTGTCCTGAATAAATCTTTTTCTTTCTTTCTTTTCTTTCTAAATCACATGCAAAGAAAGCTCTCTGCTTGATAAATTAATTACATAGCAGAAAAATAAATAAATTACTTCGTAAACAGTAATATTACATCGAAAAATATCTCAAAACAATGACTTGGTTAATTTAACAAAATGCATGAACCCACAGAGTTTCAAATATCACGTAATATCATTTAGTTATTTTTCTTGAATTATTTTTCCGTTTGAAACTGATAATATAAAGATAAATATATACTCATGAATACCAAAGACGAAATTTTAAAGGTTCATAGACTACGGTCCCCTAAAAAAATACTTTGATTAATTATTTTTTAAGTAGGCGCTCGCACATATAACCGGTTCTGTTTTCTGGTCACTGTGCGCAATGTCAGACGGCTATTTAGTTCATGTACATGTACTGTTATTGGTTTTTAAGTCAATTGGTAGCTTTGTTTAGATTTTGATAGTTATTTTATATTACTCATTCATTATAGACTTTTAAGACTGATTTTAATTGTTTTCAAGTAAGTTCGGAGACACATTGATGATCCATGCAAAGAATGACTAGAAAGAAGAAATAATTGTGATTTTAGTATTTAATAAAGTTTTATTTTCCATATAAGAGGTTGTTTATTTATACTTGAAGTTGTTTTAGTAATAAACCTATACTCGGGGATAATTTAGCTTACTATTGGTGAAAGAATTAGAGAGAGAATTAGAAAGATTCCAGAGATTATCCCGTTTAAACAAACCCGGGAATGTGGGTTAAACCGCGGGGAACAGCTAGCCTACATTAAATGCATAGATAACGAACATATTTAACTATATTGGTCAAAATCGCATAGCCTAAAAAATATGTTTTTTTTATTCATCTTTGAAACATAATACTGGTTACTGTATGTCAACCTTAGGAGATTGGTATATGCCACCGCGGACTTTTCTGTTGACATTTTGATGACCTACAATTCTATTGTATATTATTTTGTTCTATCATCAATAGTTTTCCCAGCGCGAATAGCGTTTTGCGATTTAAGGAATATTATAGGTATTTTTTACACCTTGGAAATCATATATGTAGAAGTAGCTTTTACTATTCTTCATAAATCTGGCTATCTTATACAAAATATTTTTTCGAATCCGACTATTAGTCCAGCCAGTGATTATCGCGTTTCAACAATCAAAAAACTCTTCCGCTTTATATTTACCTATATTAGTATATAGGTATACATAAGTATGGTTTATGGGCGCATCGAGCAGCGCAAATTGAAAAGTAACTCGTGAGCTTTTTAGAATTTACCATTCATAATACGTATAGGTAGAGTTATGGATATATATTACGGCGCGGGCGCTTCAATGCGCGTGAGAGGGTCGAAATAACAAAAACATATCGCGCTCTCTCGCACGATTCGCACAGTTCAACTTCTACTAGTCCAAAGTCCAATCAGTCTAGGTTGATATGTCGTTGTGTGTACTATGTTCTCAAAATAAACAAATGGGCTAAAAATAAATTAGTCTGTTCCTTCTTTAGAGATAAAAGTCGTTATATTTTATTACAAAGTTTTTAATAATACATGCACCTACATGAAAAATTAATATAAATGTTATTTCTACATACATTCCACATTCCACCTTTCATGTGTGCCGCAAAAATAAGATAAAAGCTTGCGAAAAAGTAAAAATGATAAGGCTTGAGTAAATATTTTTGAAAGGTACATTTAGTTTTATCTTTTTACTAGCTGTGTCACGCGGTTCCACCCGCGTTCCCGTGATAAAAAGTAGCTTATATGTCACCCGGGGATAGTGTAGGTTCCCAACAGTGAAAGAATTTTTCAAATCGGTTCAGTAGTTTCGGAGCCTATTCAATGCAAACAAACAAACAATCAAATCTTTCCTCTTTATAATATTATTATTATTACTAGCTGCCCGGCGCGACTTCGTTCACGTGGTGCCCTACCCTACCTCACCCCATTTTTTTGAAAATATATTATAGCCTATGTCACCCGGGGATAGTGTAGCTTCCCAACAGTGAAAGAATTTTTCAAATCGGTTCAGTAGTTTCGTAGCCTATTCAATGCAAACAAACAAACAATCAAATCTTTCCTCTTTATAATATTATTATTAGTATTAGTATAGATTATTATTATTATTAGTATAGATAGTATAGATTATAATTGATCATACTATCTATCTATACATATACAAGCATTCCGCCCGCGGTTTCACCTGATCCCCCTCTTGACCACCAGGAATGGTATTTCTAAAAAGGCACTTATGTATAGAAACTTTTGAGTTAATCGAGGCACATAGTAAAATCCTCCCATTAAAAAATTTGTGACATGACTTTCTTTATTTTCTATATTTTTTTTCCCTAAGTTTTAATACCGAGTTTCAAGTTAAGAGCGCGCATAAAGCCAGGAAAAAATGCGAATGTCTGAGGAAACAAACTCTAATATTCGCGGCATGAGATGGAGATAGCATGTTTCGCGGAACAAAAATGAACTAAGCGCTTCTAATCTAAATAACTCGTAAAGTATAGAATATTTAAAAAATCGTTAGTATCAGCCCTAGGTCATACATTACTGATATAATTTATTGAATTTTTGTCTTAATTAGATACACCATGAACGAATAAAAACGAAAATTAGTTAACAGTAGAGGTATCTTTGTTATTTTTTTCTATCGAGGAATTTTCATTCCATTATATTTTTGCTCTGACTAAACCCTTGCATGAAAATGAAAATACCGATATAAGAATATTTTTTCATTTAAATATTATTTACTTCGGTAAATTACAATTCTAAGATATGTTATTTTGCTTTGTACGCACTCTTAATCAAACCACGCAGTAGGTTTTTTCCATACAAACTTTAACTCCCCTAAACCCCCTTTTAGGGGTCGTATTCAAAAACTAATACTAAGAAAATATCTTGTATTTTTATTAGTACCTATATTTTTTTTATCCGAATATTAATGTAAATAATGTTTCGTTTTTATGATTTACAGATTCAGTTTCCGTGTGACGTAAATAAGCACGCACCTTTATAATCAACGATTAATTCCCTAATGGTGCGTCCATGCTACGCGAATCGAGCATGAGCCGAGCCACAAACGAACCTACAACGAGCACGATGCGAATCCCTTTGAACGTGAAAAAACTGACAATCGCGCTCGTTCGAGGCTCGCAAGCCCGTCCACGCTACGCGAATCATGCTCGCAGTATGCTCGTTCGTGGCTCGGCTCGTGCTCCGTTCGCCAAGCACAGACGCAACATAACACTGTATGTTTTGGTAATATCAAACCTGTTAATTTGTTAATGTTAAACAATCAAAAAAAAAGTTTGGTTTTTAACCAAATTATTAACTTATTATCTTATTATCATAGTGATCAAGCATTTTCTGGGCAAGCATGCTATATAATTGACTGGCTAGTTGGCGTGGTTAGTTAAGATTCCACTTATCACGGCTCAGGTTGTGGGTTCGATTCCCACCCATGACATGCATTTGTGTGCATGCACATATATGCAAGTCCTGAGTATGAGTACTTATATCAGTTATCTGATTCCCATAGTACCAAGCTCTGCTTAGTTGGGAATTAGCCGTTTTGGAATGAGGTTATAAGGAATAAAAGGTTATTTTTTATTCTAAGAGAAAGGGTGCGCCTGAAGGTAACACTCAACAAAAAAATCATGTCAGTATGTTGAACCGGTTGTTATTATTTTAATTTACTTACTTGCGTTAAGAAAAACTTCTGTACTTAAGATTTAAATATAAAAGACAGAAAAAATTGTGACAATTTATCAGTTACGTGTTGATTTTTATTTCGAATTCTTGTCATCAAACATCATCATGTACTCAAAGGTATTTATTTATCATAGAACATAACTTATCACCACGCAAAACAGAAATTAACAATTTTACTACAGTATTCATTACAAATACAAAAAATAGTTAGAAACAAAACTACTGAATTCTAGTTTCCGAAAAACCACAGATATTATATTCCCTAGAAATTGAGATTCCTAGATAATATCAAGTATAATTTGAATGTGACTGTTACAGATCTTTATCATCGCAGCCGCTCTAGCCGTTACTGCAGCACGGCCACAGCACGGTCATGGTCACGCATACTCGTCTCAGAGCATCGTGCTGCACCAGGGACACGAGGGACACGGTCACGAGTCCCATCACGCGCCGATCCATCATCACAGCCAGCCTATAGTCCTCGTGCAACATCAGCCTTCCCACTCTCATGAACATGAACATCACCACGAAGAACACAACGTCGACTACTATGTACGACTTATGCTAATTCATTGTTGACATTATTTTCCTTGGTAAAATTACAATAATATTTCCGCTTTACCCACAGGCTCACCCTAAATACGCGTTCGAGTACAAGGTGGAGGACCCGCACACCGGCGACAAGAAGTATCAGCACGAGACGCGCGACGGCGACGTCGTGAAGGGCGTCTACAGCCTGCACGAGGCTGATGGCACCGTCAGGATCGTAGAGTACACCGCCGACAAACATAGCGGGTATGGAGAAACACAAAATATCAAAAGACTACAGAAAAAAGTATATATGTAATGAGTTATTCTTTCAGATTTGATAATTATTTTCTTTTTCAGGTTCAATGCTGTAGTGAAGCGTGAGGGTCACGCACACCATGTTGTTCCTGAAAAACACCACCATTAATGATATTCAAATCGACTATATACCATAAGATGCTGTTATTGTGATACTTGTGTTGTAAATAAATATTATACCTACATTTAATCCACGTTTTTTTTAAATTCTGTATCCTTTATTTTCAAGCAATGTAACGTAAGTTGTCGTTAATAATTAAGCTTAACCAAGTTATATTTAAATCACGTCTACTATTTAAAAGAAAACTCATCTAAACTATTTGCAAAGAATTTAAAACGTCCAGAAGGATAGTCGCCTCTATGGCAACATGAAATAAACAAGCCAGAAGTATTTGACAGCCGTGCGCAGTACGAACTGAGAGCGATTTGCTCAGGGAGCCCCTCAAGCGGAGTGAAATTAAATGTCATGCTTTAGTAAGGCGGATTATCCATCTGGGTAGAGGCACGATGCCCTATGAAAATCTTTGACTATTTGAATAAATTTTTATTTTGCTTTCATTTGTGGTGTGTATTCCTTTTGCTTTGTAACCTTAGGTTTATCTGGAAACCAAAACAATGTCATCAGCAGCAATCATATTTTCATTGTGTATATAGGATAAATCTTGGAAATATATAGATTTTAGACTAGCTTATGGCAAAGGGCATAGCGCAACTAGGTACATACTATCTGTATCTATCTATTATCATATTTGGATATCAGTCAATTTCGTATGATGTATTATTTAGGGTACCGAACCAAAAAGGGACGCTTATAGTGAAACTCCATCCATGTCCGACTATCACAGAGGTATGTTTAAGCATCCACTATAATTCTATTGATTAGAAAAATAATTTTAGATATTGGTTACCCAAACTTATTTTAGGCGAAGTATTTGTTTCGGAAAGCTTTTTTTAATCGGAATGGACGACCAAAATATATATCATAAAAGGGCTTCATTATCATAGGCCAAAACAGGTTTTTATTTTACGTAGTTTTTGGCACCTGATGAAATAACCATCTCCCACCCCCCTCCGAAATTCTTTAAATAATTACATTGATGAATGAAGCATAGTTTTTTTGGAATAATAAAAAATCATTCACAAACAAACTTACGGTTCGGTTTTTAACAACTAGAAGGTACCTAATCGCCCAAACTACTAAATATGCGTCCAAAGAGGCGGTGCGATAGTCAGACTCAGACTCGCACTTGGAAGGCTTTATTTTAAACTAGCTGTCCCCCGCGGTTTCACCTGCGTTCCTAGGATAAAAAGTAGCCTATGTCCTTCTCCATACCAAAGGCTATCTGCATGCCAAATTTCATCGCGATCGTTTCAGCGGTTCAGGCGTGAAAGCGTAACAAACAAACAAACAGAGTTACTTTCGCATTTATCATAATAGTAAGGATTAGTTATGCTGATGTGATGATAGGGAAACAAGTTGAAAAAAAAAAACAAAAAGTAATCTGTCTCTCAAGTTACAGCAAGTTTTATTAAAAGTTACTGTAACGTAGTACAGTCGAGGACATAAATATGTATACACTTTTTGAAATTCAAAAGCGATTTTCTCGCATGTTTAACATTTAAGTGTTAAGCTATTACACAAATCATAATAGTATATGTTAGAAGATTCTGCCTTTATAATATCTCATAATTTCAATCAGTAGTTTAAGAGGAAACCGTTGTTGAATTTTACTAATTGTATACATATTTATGTCCTCGACTGTACAAGAGCTACTGATAGAACACACGGTTCCCCATTCCAGCCATTTTTGGAAAGAACATAAATATATTTTTTCGTATGTAGCGTACCAGAGCGGGGGCATAAAAAAGCATATTTATCCCTAGGGGATACAGTAATTGAATTGGTTACCGTAATTTATTTGATAACAGTGAAAATTCATAATCTAGTGAGATTGGAGACCCTAATTTGCAGATGGAAGATATGAAGGATACATTTTTTTTATATTGGAATATTGTTTTGGATTATTTAATTTTTCATTTCAATTATTTTTCATTGCAATCGTCGTGAAAAGGAGAGTATAACACACTGTTCTAAAAACTCATTATAGGTCGGTTTCTATTTACAAAGTACTACCGCGTATATAATGGGTAATTTGACTGTATTTCATAACTTCGAAATTTGAAACATCGATCGACTGTACTGCGAATGTTCGTGAGTTCGAAAAACGTTGGTTCGAATGTTTGCTATTGCGAAAAACTCTGATTCGAATGTATTTTAGCGCGAAGTACGTGAGTACGAAAGTATGCTATTTTTAGCCCCTTTGTATACTATTTGGGCTAATTTGACAGGACTACATTTCTCACACCCTTTTCTTATGTTCTTTGTTAGAAATATATATAATGAGACTAAATTAGTTTAGTTGTAAACAACAGAATTGACCGATATCCAAATATAGTAGATAGGGATAGTACCTAGTTTCGCTAGGCTAGAAACTAAATATTTCTAATATTAATTTTTTTTTTTTTTTTTTTTTTATTTATTTATTTACTTATTTCATACATATTTTATCAACTTAGTACCTAAAAACCTTTTGGGTTTGTGCAGGTACTGCACATTCGCCTTCACAATCCATAAAAATAATTACAAAAAATATTAATAACATTATTAAAACTTACACAGACATACAACGGCACATGGTACGGCGCGCAGTGCACATCACACAGACGGCCGGACACAAAAACTACCAGTACCCTCTTTATAATTTACAAATCATTTTTTTTTTATTTTATTTTTTTATGTGGGTGGATATACAATTTCAACATAATCTATTTAACGAATACAGGCTGATTAAAATAGGCAAGTCATTAGTCATGTAAAAACAAGTAAGTGCTAATGCTATGTAGTGCTTGTGTGATATTTAAGTAGACTATTATAAATTAATATATTCTTTGAACAATTATTATAGTATATAGTATGTAATTATAGTATAGATAAATATATATTTTTTAATTTATGTTTTACATGTTTTTTTGTTGTGTGATGCAATAAATCTCTAGGAAGTTTATTAAGAATTGATGGTAATAAGCTACACAACCTTCTTCCGCCATAGAAGTTATTGTAACGAACTTCTATGAATTTTTTGTTTGTTACTTTTCGTGTATGTATTTTATGGTCAACCAATGGCAGTGTCTGGATGTTGTGGTATTGTTCCATTATAATCGCAAAAGTAACTTTTTGGTGAACTGATAAGACTTTACAATACATAAATAGTTGGTCATACCTATCCTTGTATTCCTCTTTTAGTTTGTTACCAACAATTTGTTTTAATATACGTAGTTGTAGATTATATATTCTATCCAAGTATGTCTTAAACGTTCGCCCGTAACTCGTTATTCCATATGACACTACTGAATCGACTAATGCAATGTACATCGTTATAAGAACCGAATAAGGAACTTTCCTTTTGATGATTTTGAATTTGGCTAGCATGGCACGCAGTTTAGTACATATAGCGTCTACGTGTGGACCCCAGTTGAATCGATTGTCGATGATCAGACCGAGGTATTTTTGTTGTGTCACCTGTTCTAGAGGCGGACATGTACATAACAGGTATTTTTTGTGCATGCATGTATGGTTATGTACCGTTACCGAAAATTCCTGAAAAATGTTTATGTGGCAAGAGTGTATGTGGAGTAATTTTGTTTTTTGCGCATTTAGCACTAGCCCCATGTCATGTGACCATTAATTTAACAACGTCATATCGTGTTGTAGCTTATTTTGTGCCGTAATAATATTCTGATCTGCTGATATTAAGCATGTATCATCAGCAAACTGATACATGGAGCATTGTTTTATAATTGTACTGACATCGTTGACATAGGCAAGATAGTGCAAGGGGCCGAGCACTGAACCCTGTGCTGTTCCTTCAGTGACATTGATATAGTTACTGTAACTGTTACCCACTTTCACTATATATTTTCTATTTTCTAAGTAATTTTTGCTCCAGTTTAATAATGGTCCTCTTATACCTGTCGATTCTAGTTTTTCTATCAATTTGCTATGGCAAAGCGTATCAAACGCTTTGCTATAGTCTATAAATACTATAAGTATATGCTTCTTGTCATTCAGATAATTATTAATTTCGTCGGTAAATTTGGATAATAGAAGTGTGGTACTCTTTTTAGGTTGAAAGCCGAATTGGTTTGTTGATAATATATTGTTATGCTGATAAAAGTTTTGAATTTGATTTGATACATATTTTTCTGTTATTTTGTTTAGTATTGGGAGGATAGAAATAGGCCTATAATTAGACTCATCACTTTGGGAGCCCTGTTTATGTATTGGTCGAACAATACTTACTTTGAGCTCGCTGGGATATACACCAAGTTTAACACTACAGTTGATTAGCCTAACTATGGCGTTCATAATTTTACTTGAAATGCGTTTTATATCAATAGGCCTAATACTGTCACAACCAGGTGATTTTTTACTATTTATTTTATTTATTAGCTTACCAACTGTGTCCTTAGTAGCATATTTAAATCTGATAGACTGGTTGGCTTTATTTTCATACGTACATGGGTCTAATAAAATGTCCTTGCAATTCGGTATGATATTGGCAACATTCTGCTGGAAGCTTACAGCAAATTTATTTGCAATTAATCGCTCATCACTTAAGTTATTGCTGAAAGCTCTCAACAAAACCTCGTCTACGTTTTTTACCGATTTCCCACATATTTTATTTAATAGCATCCATAGCATTTTGGTATCTCCTGTAAATTTTTGAATTTGGCTTTTAAAATACTGGTTTCTAGATTTTTCAATTAGTTTATGTACTTTGTTTCTTGTCTTATTATATTTAGCTCTTAATATTGCGTTACTTGTGTCTTTTGTCCATTCTTTAAACAGTATATCTCTTTTTGTACATAAATTAATTAAGTAGTTGTTTATCCATGGTTCTTTGTTTCTTTTGCTGTCTTTAACTTTAACCTTATATTGTGATTTATTGTAGCATGAATTAAAACTATCTTTAATGAAAGAATAAATATCATTAGGGTGTTCTAATCCTAACGTCGCGTCCCAATCAATTTTTTCTAATTCACAGCTTAATTTATTGTTGTTTATCCGAGTTACATATTTTGGCTCAGCCTGTATCACAGAAGGCAAGATGCACGACAATACAATCATGCGATGATCCGCCAGTACAGTACCGAGCGCCGCGGAGTATAGGTCTTGGTTGCTAGATCGAACAAATATATGGTCGATACACGATTTGGTTATCATATCTAGTCTTTTTTCAATTCTTGTGTGATTAGTGATCCCACAATCAAGACCTTGCCCGCTTAACATGTCTAGGTACTCGTGTTTAATGTTATTGTCACCTTTAATGTTTATGTTGGTGTCACCTATTAGTATGAAATTATCCGAAAGTGAGTATCGATTAATAGTGCTTCGCAATTCTCGTATAAACAGCCGTTTGTCTTTCCTTGAATCAGGTGGCCGGTATAGTGCACACAAAGTAAAGGTATACTTCTGTGTAGTAGAAATTGTACCTATAATACATTCGAAGTTTACAGTTGTGATATTTGATATGCTGAAATTATGTCTGTTGTTAATGTAAATGATTATTCCACCTCCTTTTTGTTTAGTTCTTAACTTTGTGTGCATTGTATATCCATCAATAGTATATAATGAGCAGATACTTGTTGAAACACCCACTTCTGTTAAAATAATGACATCTATTTGGTTATTTAAGTTATTTAAACATTGGAGTAGGCTAGAAAAGATTTAATTAGTGATCG
Organism: Achlya flavicornis; assembly: GCA_947623365.1. Taxonomy (NCBI): domain Eukaryota; kingdom Metazoa; phylum Arthropoda; class Insecta; order Lepidoptera; family Drepanidae; genus Achlya; species Achlya flavicornis. The sequence continues at coordinate 11,490,584 of OX392474.1, forward strand.
TATATTTATATGAATACATGTTAGTTTAGGGCTATTAGGTATACATTTAAAATAATTTGTTAAATCTGCACAATCAAATAATTCTGTAACTGAGTTATCTATATCGGTAGCCATTTTTATAAAAAAAGTCTATATGACTTATATAATATGCCTGATGGGGCTCTGTAGGTATCAAGCCAGTAGTTTTTTGATATCATCAATATGCCTAAGAGTAAATACCTTAGATTTTTCTTCAATACGCGCTTTAATAACACCATCTTTGCACCAAATATATTTACGACTTTGTTTTAAATCTTGTTTAGCCTGCCATAGAAGAGATTTATTGTACGGAGTCAGAGCCTCTCTTACATAGATGTTTCCGTTAGTATCAACATGTTTAGATGTGGGCTGAATATCCTTGAGTGTGAACTAGGGATTGCAAAATCCGGATTTTTTTCAAATCCGGATTCAAAGTTTATCATCACATATAAATCCGGATTATCCGGATTTTTCGGATTTTTGTATTTTTTTTGCAATAATTTGTAATTTTAAACTGTACACGTAGTTTATGCTTAATTATTAGTAGTTTGAAGAGAGATGTTCTATTTTATTGTATTTCCATTGCTTGCTTTTGAATAAAAATTCAATTAAAATGCAAGTAATATTTAAAAAAAAATGGGCTTGTATTTGGCTACTGAGCCGTCCATAAAGGATAATGACGAAGCCTAAGGTGGAGCACGCTAACCCAAATGGAACCTATTCATTCTGGCCGTGAAAGTCCCTAGATTCTAAGAGTCAGGAACTACAGTCGCTGGAAGCAAGTTCCACTCCCTTTCTGTCCGCATTATAATTGAGGATACAAAAGAAAAATTTTACCCGTGTCTTGTGGTTCGGGGTAAAAATAGGGATGGTGGTTGGAATAAGGTTGAGCAATTGGCTACTTGACAGTTATAGTGAAAAAATATGAAATATGTTAGATATGATAGCTAATAGGTTAACAATATTATAATAATAGTTTAACTAGAGCTGTATATATAGTTTTGTTTAAAGTGATGTGACGTCACACCTGACAAATGTCACGTGACCAGGTGTTTTTGCGCGAATTTCAAATGAAATGTTAGAAAATATTTTTTTTTCCTTGTAAATAACATTTTTTTGATAAAAAGATAATTGTAAGAGGTATAAAATTCACGTATGTAAATTTTCAAATATGTTTCCGAAAACTGTCAAGTAGCCAATTTCTGCACACACTCTCAAAAATATATCCTGTACAAAACCGATAAGGCAAGCAACCTTTCTTCGATGGTCGAGCCTCGTGAGTTTCGTCATAATTAGTCTCATATTCGATGAGTCTTCTGGCTCGGCGGTTTATTGAGTCGAGGGCGAGAGCCTGGTGGAAAGGGCTCCGTTTGGTGGTGAAAAGACACACCTGCGTCATGGTGGCATTAAAAGTGACCAGATTGGCATTGCTCCAATCGGAGACTGCCTGTAATGTTACGTTCAAACGCTCTACCATGGCCTCTCGCAACAATTGGATCTATGACAACGGTGCTATCGTCTACGTACCCAAAGATACCGGGCTTCACCAGATCGTTAATATGCAGCAGAAATAAGGTTGCAGAGAGAACTGAATCTGATCTCTGTGGAATTGATTGCGAAAAGGTCCGACGAACAACCGTCTATGACTACATGAATAGACCGTTCGCTCAGGAAATTGGAAATCCAAGCGCACAAACCACCAGAGATATTATATGAAGGAAGCTTGCTTAGAAAGCGGGTGTGTCAGACCCTTTCAAAAGTAAAAAAATACTGAGATCAGCCGATGTACAAAATTCTTTCAGCGGTAACCCGACTATATAGAACTATCATTCTTGATATTACGTTTTGCTAAGAGTTGTTACTCGCGCCGCGCGCGCATCGCCTCCATCTAAGACTCACTGGCCGACTTAACTATTAGCTAGATGGATGAGCGGTAGCAGCTAGCCGCGTGTGAGCCGAGCGGTGCATAGATTTCAGAGTAATACTGACCTAAATGTACTGGATATTTAATGAAATTTTTTAGTTAAACATCAATTATTATCAATTAAGATTAAAATTCGAAAAAACCGGATTTTATTCTCAATATTCGGATTTATAATAGGACCCTAAAATCCGGATTTTTCAGTCATTTTCGGATTTCGAAGTATCCGGATTGCAATCCCTAGTGTGAACTTTGCTTGCTTTGAACGTGCTATCCATCGGCTGCGCTGACCTTCTTCCAGCTCAACTAGTAGAGGTGTATTTTGTTCCGTGCGATTACCTATCCATTTTGCTGTCTTGACTGGTACATCTTTGACCTCAAGTTTTTTAGCGACTGCCATGGTTAGCGACATAGGATCTTCAGTTTCAGTGAGCGGTATTCCTGCAATTTCTACATGGTTGCATAATTTAGCTTGTTCAAACTCTTGCATTCTTTGCTCTACAGCACACAGCCTAGTTTTCAGATTGGAGTTCTCATTGGTGAGGGTGGCATTTTTCTTCTCCATATCCTTGATTTTCTCCTTGAAAGCCTCCATGCATTCGTTAAATTCATCCATCTTCTCGCTGAAAAAGTCCATAGAGTGAGTTATTGCGCTTAACTGCTTCGCTATATTTTTGTCCACCGTCTTTAGCAGCTTCTTAATAGTAGGCATTTTGTCCAGTATTGCTGGCTCCAATTCCTCCTCCTCTTCCTCGTCCGAGTCATCTTCTGGTGTAACGAGAGAGCCGCGCTTCGTTGTGCTTTGCAAGCATTCAGGACAGGTCCACTCCAGATTATTTGTCGAGCGTACGGTAGTCAGCTGCTTTGCTGTAAGGTCGGCACATTGAGCACTACAGTGGACTAGTTTACCACATTTCATGCACTCTAGACCTGGTGACTTTTTTGTAACATTTTTATCACAGGTAACACATTTCGGCATTTGAGGGTAGTATAGAGTAAAACACAACTTGGGAAATAAACAACCGTTTCGTGTGAATTACGAACGACGAATTCTAATAGTACACAATTTAAATTATGATTGCTGTTGATGACATTGTTTGTTTTGGTTTTCAGATAACATTAGGAATACACACGGTCGTAACATAAGGAATACACACACACACACACCACAAATAAAAGCAACAGCACTTGGGCCAAATCTCATACAATGAATTCAAATAGTTCTTAATAAGTTTCTTTTTATGAAGTGTATGTCATAAATTGAATATAACTTGGTCAAGCTTGATTAACGACTACTCACGTATATTGTTTCAAAATAAAGGATATTCAATTTAAAAAAAAGACTTGGATTAAATGTATAATATTTATTTACAAAACGAGTATCACAATAACAGGCATCTTACGTTAAACAGTCGATTTGAATATCATTAATGGTGGTGTTTTTCAGGAACAACATGGTGTGCGTGACCCTCACGCTTCACTACAGCATTGAACCTGAAAAATAAATTAATGATGATTAAATCTGAAAGAAAAACTCATTATATACCTTTTACTTTAGTCTTTTGATATTTTGTGTTTCTCCTTACCCGCTGTGCTTGTCGGCGGTGTACTCTACGATCCTGACGGTGCCATCAGCCTCGTGCAGGCTGTAGACGCCCTTCACGACGTCGCCGTCGCGCGTCTCGTGCTGGTACTTCTTGTCGCCGGTGTGCGGGTCCTCCACCTTGTACTCGAACGCGTATTTAGGGTGAGCCTGTGGGTAAAGCGGAAATATTATTGTAATTTTACCAAGGAAAATAATGTCAACAATGAATTAGCATAAGTCGTACATAGTGGTCGACGTTGTGTTCTTCGTGGTGATGTTCATGTTCATGAGAGTGGGAAGGCTGATGTTGCACGACGACTATAGGCTGGCTGTGATGATAGATCGGCGCGTGATGGGACTCGTGACCGTGTCCCTCTTGTCCCTGGTGCAGCACGATGCTCTGAGACGAGTATGCGTGACCATGACCGTGCTGTGGCCGTGCTGCAGTAACGGCTAGAGCAGCTGCGATGATAAAGACCTGTAAGAGTCACATTAAAATTACTTGATATTATCTAGGAATCTCAATTATAGGGAAAAGAAAATCAGTGTTTTTTTGGTAACTAGAATTCAGTAGTTTTGTATCTACCTATTTTTTATTTGTAATGAATACTGTAGTAAAATTGGTACTATTTTGCTTGGTGTTAAATTATGTTCTATGATAAATAAATACCTTTGAGTACATGATGATGTTTGATGACAAGAATTCGAAATAAAAATCAACACGTAACTGATAGAGTGTAACAATTTTTTCTGTCTTTTATATTTAAATCTTAAGTACAGAAGGTTTTGGTGACGCAACAAGCTAATTAAAACAATCAAAACTGGTTCAACATACTGACATGATATGTGTTGACAGGTCAACGAGTGTGACCTTCAGTTGCAGCTTGCAGCCTTTCTCATAAAAAGAGTCTTTTAAGACTAAAATAACAAAACTAGTATTTAACGAAACTGGGTGAAATATGACAATGACACGGTTAAACGCAATAATTTCACGTTATTTAGTATGTACATAAATTATTATTATCATTATTTTAATTTGACATACATTTTTCAAATGCCTTCGAAAGCTTATAAACTTTGCGTGCCTGTTGGATTACTGAATTTTTTTTTAACGTTAGATAATTTGTCTTTAAACGATTTATACTTGCACCTAATGGTGCGTCCATGCTTGGCGAACCGAGCATGAGCCGAGGCACGAACTAGCATACTGCGAGCACGATTCGCGTAGCGTGGACGGGCTTGCGAGCCTCGAACGAGCATTCGTAACGTGCTCGACTGCGCTCCGCCCGATTGTCAGTTTTTCCACGAACACGCAGCGCGCTCGTTGTAGGCTCGTTAAAGGCTCGTTAAGTACGTCCACGCTTGAAATCGCGAGCAACGAACGAATTCTGTTCGTTTGAGGCTCGGCTCGTGCTCGCTTCGCAAAAATTGATTGCTTCACGATAGGTATCCTTAAGACAGTACTTATTTTCTGGAAGATGTGATTGTAGCCAAAGTACACATGGTATAGTTTACCTCTAGATCAGAAAGAAATAATTATAGGTACTTGTTGTTTTTTTTTAGATAGCATCAATGGTATAAAAGTTGTTTAGCATAACGAATCAAAAAAAACATTTGAAAACATGACATCTCCAAGTATCGACCACGTATAGTGCTTGCGACTACTCGCTACTAATTCTCGTAATTACTGACTAAATAACTAGTAATCAATCTGCGGTGCTAAAGTAACTAAATTTTTATCGCTATAGCTATAGCTATAGCTATTCCGCACTATTGATGTGACAGTCGTGGTACCGGGAGAGACAAGCGAGGGCACTGGGCTGGATTCACAATTCAGTACAATCAGGACAATTCGTAGATATGGCACAATTATAGTATCATGGTGCGTTATGTACTTTTATAAATATCCTGGGACATTCCTCACACCGGTTATACAACCAAAGTAAGCTTAAATAAATAATAAAGAAGCATATCGCCACATTGAATTATCATTGCCATAATTATACTGATCTTTGCGTTAGTTAGTTTCGGAGCTTTAGCCAGCCACATTTTACATTGGCATAAGATAACGGAAGACCCATCTCTGGATATTTAATTTTAAGATATGTGGGTATGACGTCCTATCTCACCGTACATCTTACTCTGGTCTGTTATCTAATGCGAGGATCAGCTACAGTGGTCAAACTATAGCTTCGACAATAACTTCAAATCGATGAGCTATAGAATCCAATCTGTGATATGTGGTAGTATTATCGTTATCTTTAACGGCGAAAATGAGATGCCCTATCAATTTAGTTATTTTAAGTAATAGGTAGGTATCTATTTCCATGTAGCCTCGGACTCTTGCAGGAGCGTTGACGAGGCTGAAAATGTTACTTGCTCAAAGGATATTGTCTTTTCAATCAGGAGTTGAAGGCACCTACTTTTCTTGTTAAAATTAAATACAACGTTTTGTTTTGTAGTTTGTAGTTATAGTTTAGTTGTAAGAAACTCTACCTTACTCTCTACGTAAATTATTTCCCATATACATAGTTAGATGATGATTCTGCTGTAGTTAGTTTCACTTTCATGGAAAAGTTCCCTTATTTTTATTTTTGTTGTTTTTATTTAGACTAGCTGCCCGGCGCGACTTCGTTCGCGTGGTGCTACCGTACCCTACCCTATCCTACCCTACCCTACCCTCGCAACTTTCTTAATTTTTTCCTTAATTAGAACCTTCTCCTGAAAATAACAAACAACAAAAAAAGAATTAGCGAAATCGGTCCAGCCGTTCACGCGTGATGGCGTGACCAAGGGAAATAGGGATTCATTTTTATATATATATTTGCAAATTTTAGACATTTTATGAACATACGATAGAATAAAAAAAACATAACTTAATTTTTCAATTGCTTATTTATTATTTACACTTAAAAACATAATGTCTCAACAAATATACAACAAATCCTTAGCGTTAATAGTCACGAATCAATGATGATGATGAACCGGTACTTCGTGTTTGGCGTGACCCTCACGTTTCACTACGGCGTTAAATCTGTGAAATTAAAACAATTAAAAACAATTTATTACATTTCAGTATGTGCTATTAACCAATCTAGCACTAATCATGATGCTTACCCGCTGTGTTTGTCGGCGGTGTACTCTACGATCCTGACGGTGCCATCAGCCTCGTGCAGGCTGTAGACGCCCTTCACGACGTCGCCGTCGCGCGTCTCGTGCTGGTACTTCTTGTCGCCGGTGTGCGGGTCCTCCACCTTGTACTCGAACGCGTATTTAGGGTGAGCCTGTGGTGAAATCAAGCAGTCATATAGACATCCCAAAGAGATATAAATGTATATGTTAATAAAGATGAGACATACATAGTAGTCCACGTGGTGATCTTCATGGTAGTGTTCATGACCATGAGAGTGGGTAGACTGGCTCTGATGATGGATCGGCGCGTGTTGTGTCTCGTGACCGTGTCCCTGGTGCAGTACGATGCTCTGGGATGAGATCGCTTGCTGGTGGTTCTTCTCTTCATGAGAGTGTGAAGGCTGGTGTTGGTAGTACACAACAGGTTTGATCTCATGGTGCGACGGCGCATGCTGGTGTTTGTGGTCATGGGTCTGGTGCAGCACGATGCTCTGTGACGAGTACGCGTGACCGTGACCATGACCGTGACCGTCTTGTGGTCGCGCCGCAGTAACTGCTAAAGTGGCAGCAATGAAGACGATCTGTTGAAATTACATAAGTCATTATGTTATAAATATTTATTTTATGTAATTAGCTGTTTTGTTTCTTTTCTATTATTTTCTATTAAATTATATAGGACTAGAAAGAAGCATGCATGCTATATGAATGTATTTTTGCGTTTTTGATACTCTATGAATTTAAAATATGATAATTTAGTTGTTTTACAAATAATATAATTATCTGTTACCTTCGTATACATTTTGGTTTTTAGTTGTGAATTTAATGAATTCCAAAATGTTACTGTTAATTCGTAAATTAATCATTAGCCTTTTTATACGCATTCAAGTACCAGCAAAGCAGTGTTTGCGCAAGAAAAGTCAAATCCAGTTTTAAAATATTATCAATGAATCGTGGAAAGTAAGTACAACCTTGAGTGACATTGTAATGTGTGGTTTATTTTTTGTATTGTTTTAAACATCATACATATTTAATGTTAGGACCCTGGTTGTGTATAATATAAAAAGGCAGTACTTCACAGCGGGGCAAAGACTGCAACTTTATAAGTCACAGGTCCGGCCTCATATGGAGTACTGCTGTCATCTATGGGCGGGGGCACCTGGATACCAGCTTGGGCCTTTAGACTCGGTTCAGCGACGAGCCGTAAGAATTGTTGACGATCTCGAGCTCACAAGCGATTTAGAGCCCCTCAGTCTGAGGAGAGACTTTGCCTCCTTATGTGTGTTCTACCGCTTGTACAACGGAGAGTGTTCTAAGGAATTGTTCGAATTGATGCCCACGGCTACCTTCTACCATCGCAACTCTCGCCATCGACGGGGAGTCCATCCTCACACATTGAAACCAGATTTGTTTCGAACTGTACGGGCTAAAAGGAGTTTTCTTCCGCGGACGCTCGGATTGTGGAATGAGCTCCCCGCCGTGGTTTTCCCAATGGAGTACAGCATGGGTTCTTCAAAAAGGGCGTGAAGAGATTTCTTCAGGGTCGGCAACGCGCGAGTGATACCCCTGGTGTTGCAAGCGTCCATAGGCTACGGTAACCGCTTACCATCAGGCGGGCCGTATGCTTGTTTGCCACCTTAGTGGTATAAAAAAAAAAAAAAAATATTAAGTAAATATCTAATAATTTAAATTTACTTACTGTATATCCGTAAAAATGCAACATATGTTTTACTTTGTGCAGGAAAAAGTACTTCAAGGCCTAGTGGAGTCTTCTGAAACGCTTAAACATTTTTCTCTCTCACCACTTCTCAGATTATATTTAAAGTATTATAGTTAAATTTGCAGAAACAGTCTCTAAATCGCTTTGAACTGAGTAATAGGAATTATTTTATTACACCTTATTACACCTTATTTATATTTCAAGCAAATGCTCACGCGCTCTTCATTTCTTGAACAGTTTTCATGAATCATGGGATATTTTTAGTTTTCCAAATTCAACTCAAAATCAAAAAGTCATTTATTCAGTTTAGGCCCTGGTAAGGCACTTATGAACGTTAAATTGGTAAATACACAAATCAGGGTGAACTTTCACAAATCAGGGTGAAAGGGCAGATACTCTACCACGCGTACCCACTGCGGATCGGTGGAGGTAGGCCTGTGGTCAAACTACTGTTGGAGTTTTCAAGTCGCCTAGGAGGCCTATAACCGGTACCAACGGCTTAACGTGCCTTCCGAAGCACGGAAACGCTTGATTTGAAATACCACTATATGGTCACCCATCCAGGTACCAACCACGACGGTGGTAGCTTAACTTGCCGATTGATTAAGAACGGCTTATCATGCTACACCACGAGCGCTTCTACAATACCTACATCTTATTACCGAATCTTCATATTATAATAATATATTGAAGATAGTCCAGATAAGTTAACTCCATATCCTCTCTCCCGCGGTTTCACCCACGTACCCGGGGGAGATATTGCTAAAAATACCCTATACATCAATCCACAATATATTCTATCAGCGTGCCAAATTTCATGAAAATCCGTTAAGTAGTATTTGCGTGAAAGAGTAACAGACATCCATACATATCAATCATTTATTGCAACATGTACATTATTGTACATTGGATATTTATAATGTTAATGTTATGCATAATTACCCTATAATAGGGGGTAGCAATTCAATACAATAGGTAGGTACAATATTATTCTCCCAGAAAGGAAGGGAGGAGGACGGACCGATATTTTATGAAAACATAATTTTAAAATGAGTATAAGTACTATCAACTAATTGGGCGATAGATTTATTATTATTATTATCAGTACATTATTTAAACTCTGTGAATGGATCATTCATAAAATCATTCAGACAATAATAACATTTATTTATTTTATTTTTTTCACACAAATTTTCGCGTAGTATTAGTAAGGATTAGAAGGATAAACGCATTCATTTTATACTTTTTATTAAACAGTTTTAATATTAGTCCGTGACTTAGTAAAATTACAAATAAAAATATATATCATGAAACTTTTATCAAGTAATAATATTTAATAAAACTATGATAATTATTTAACAACGGTAACACTTGCTTTTGTTATAATATTATTGTAGAAAATTAATGATGATGGTGATGAGGGATGATGTGATGAGTGCTGTACTTCACATCTGCGTGGAATCTACGGAGAAAGAAAATATTGACTAAAAATTATGATACACATTTCAGAAAGAGTATACAATTATTTAAATGTATCTGTGAAAAGGCGCTTGACAATTTCATCGCAATCTATTGGCGGTTCACAATTTTAATAAACAAATAAAAATTTAAGACATTGAACTTTTCTTACCCAGAGTGATGGTCACCGTGGTAGTCGACCTTCCTTTCAGAGCCATCGGGCTGGTGCAGCGAGTAGTATCCCTTCACGACGTCGCCATCGCGGTGCTCGTGCTGCGACTTGTGGTCGCCGGTGTGGTGGTCCTCCACCTTGTACTCGAACTCGTACTTGGGGTGAGTCTGGAAAAAAAAATCATTAATCATCTGCTTCCCAATAAATTCGGTTTAGCACTTTTCCTACTCATAGGTACCTATTATTCATCACTCAGTACATCAAAATGCTTTCTCGTCTTCCTCGTCCCGTATCTAAATCTTATATTTCATATTTACACCTCTGTTAACATTTCTGATGGTGAGTTAAAGTTTATATGACAGAGTGCATAAAGTATTTTTTTAATGAATTTCTGTCGAATTTCGACCACTTTTCGGGTTGCTAGTATTTAATATTAAACCAATAGGAATTGCCCAAATTCGATATACGGTATAATAAGAACAACTTACATAGTAATCATGGTGCTCATGTCCATGGTGGTCTTTCGCATGCACGACTTCTGCGTGTCCGTCGTGTTTGTGCACGTGTTGTGAGGAGAACGCGTGCCCGTGGTCATGTCCGTATTGGGCGGTCACCATAGCAACCACAGCTACGAAGAACAATATCTGAAATGAACCAACGTTAGCGAGATTTAATTTAATTATATATTTTTTATTTCTCCACTGTAAAGCGTCTTGAATACTTTTCATTCATTTCTGGCTCCTGAAACATATTTTTTTTACTAATTATGGAGCCTATGAATTCAAATATAAGCTATATTAAAGGCTTATATTACGCTATATTACGTTTTAAGAAAAAGAAAGAAAGAAAAATATAATATGTTAATATAAAGATAATTGTGTTAATAAATTAATTTATTTATACTTTTTGATCGAGTTAGGTCGAGCAGGTGAGAATAGTTTTATCATAATAAAAGTTCTTCAGCATAACAAACCAAATATTGGTTTTGAAAATAATCCATCTCAAATTTTCTACCCAACGTATAATTTATAAATACGTGTCTATTCTTTACCTTAGAAATCATTTCGTGTTTTTTTTGGTTTTGTGTTGATATCACTAAACTTATCGGAGAACTGATACATATTGCCTAAAATGTATGACTTTTATATTCAATACAAAATCAGCGCTATCAAGGTAACTTGGATTTCACTCTAAATTTATGGGCAGTTAAAATAACAATTCGTTTAAGTATTGCGTGTAGATAAAACGCATTCATAACGTAATAGCATTTGATTGTTTTTGCCAAAAAGATTTAAAAACACAGCAAAGGTTAACAGAAATCGATTAGTCCTTCCTAGATGATTTTTCAAAAATAATGCAACTTGATTGCACGTCTTCACTACATCGTCTATGATACGGAATCTTTCAATTATCACTCCAATTATTTTAATTGGAAATAGTATGGGTATATCGGAATAAGTGGATCCATTTTACATTCTTGCAACATTTTGCAGGGATTTCTTATTAATGTTCTAAATCTAACGAAGGTTCTCAACTTCTCACCGAGTACAACGCAAGTATTAGTTAATGGAATAAAACATTATTATAATATTAACTGTAATAATTTTACATATTTTACAGAATTCTAAAATTTGTTTCGTTCGTTTTGTTCGACGCATTTTGCTCGGATAAGTGTGCGTTCACCTTTATGATTCCAATAAGGTAGCTAAGCTAAGTAGTAAGATAGCTCAGTGGTAGTGACGTTCGGATACCGAGATGAAGGTCACGCGTTCGAATCCTACAATGAGCTTATAAACTTTCGGTGAAGGAAAACATCGTGAGGTAACAATAGCACGGTGGTAGGGTACTCTGTAGTACTCACCTGGCTGGCTACCACCCTCATGTTGAAAATCTGTCGCCAAGCTCCAATCGGTGTGTTCCGACAACTACACTTGAGAGCGAGCTTCTTCTAGGCTTTGTGTGCTTACTACTTTCACACATCATCACTTACCATGGGGAGATTGTGTTTAAACACAGGCCTATAAATAGCAAAAAAAAAACGACTAGGAAACGTTGCTCCCTTATGGAGTTCCAGTGTTTTCCATCCTACTCCATTATCGGACCTTGAAAACTATATATCGTCAAAGTTCGTCTCATGACAAGTCCTACAACCTCAAAGATGGCTAGAGTACATTGCTCCGCTATGGAGTTCTGCTGCCTACCCTCCTACTCCATCATCAGACTCTGAATACCATATACGGTCAAAATGCATCTGAATATTTTTCTAAGAAGTCTAAACATGCGGCTAACATACATTATTATTTCGTCATAGAGTTCCAGTGCCTACCTTCCGGATCAATCATCAGATCAGCTCGTTGGTACCAAATAATTGTAATGTCATCGGTACTTGATAAGAGTGCAAAGTTTCAGTTTTATCTGACGTTTTAAAGTAGATGCAAATTACGTTTGAAGATTCCATTACAAACAGGTGAAGTTAATAAAAATGTTAAAAAACTAGTCAAGTGCATCCCACCAAAAACATTTTCATGTAAAATGTTGCCCAGACGAAACCATATAGCTCGCACTGTCAAAAAGTTATCAGATCTGATGTAGAGCCAAGCTTATAACTCTACATGCCCTAACTCTACAAGCCCTATCTTCACAAACTCTACACCTTAGTCAAAATATGTGGCTTGGCCGTTTCGCTACCGATACATGGGCGTAAGGCAAAAATGTATTCACTGGTAATTAATTACTTTTCTGTAATAAAATAGTTCTTGTAGTAGATCCTCCAGATTTAGGGCCGGGCATACCATTGGGTTCTGTAGCACTTTTTATTCGAAAATTAGTTTCAGCCCCAATATAAAATAGTTGAAGGTCAATATTTTCATACTTTTGCACAGTGCAAAAGAACATGTGCAGTTTAAATTGTAGTACTTAGGTGATGGTAGCAACAGTTAGTTAACATTTATTTATGTATTGCAAATTATAGCACCATTACATAAACAAAAGAACTATAGGCACAGTATTACTATCTACTATAGGTATCCACTTTTTATTAGGGTTCCGTACACAAAGGGTGCCAAACGGGACCCTATTCATAAGACTCTGTTGTCCATTCGTCCGTCCATCCGTTCGTCCATCCGTCCGCGAGTCCGTCTGTCAGCGAGTTGTATTTTCTCAACCGTAATGAGAACTTTGACACGGAAATTGATGCTTTTCATGTAGCATGGCATGTAGCGATTGACTATCTATATAGGGTATCTTTGGAGAAGGTTTCATGTTTTGTATAATCGTGAGGTAAAATAGAGAGCTTAATTGTTTAACGAAGAAAAGTTAAAAAAACACACGATAAACATCTCCAAGAAATTACTCCAACTTCATATGTTTTTTTCCATCGTGTGTCAATATGACCATGTATTTAACAGTGATCTATCTAAGTTATAATAATATAGAGTACATAAAGTTTCTTGGTTTTTTTTAAATAAATTGTGCTGAAATTTTCCTTTGTTATGAAACAGTTATAAAGTTTTACGATTAAAACTAAGTTAATCTATAATAATGACTTTAATCTTAATCTTACATTATTATTAACAATCACAGTGTTTTAACGGTAAAGTAATAGCTCAGGTAATAGTATAGAATCAATGGTGATATTTAGGTACAACATGTTTGGCGTGACCCTCACGCTTCACCACAGCGTTGAATCTGTAACGTGTAAAGGTAAAATTATAAACAGTGAATTATAATTATATTTAACCTAATGAAAATTTGTGACATAAAGATTGAAGATGCTTACCCGCTGTGTTTGTCGGCGGTGTACTCTACGATCCTGACGGTGCCATCAGCCTCGTGCAGGCTGTAGAGGCCCTTCACGACGTCACCGTCGCGCGTCTCGTGCTGGTACTTCTTGTCGCCGGTGTGCGGGTCCTCCACCTTGTACTCGAACGCGTATTTAGGGTGAGCCTGTCATGAAATGAAGCGGTTATAGATACAAAATAAAGGAAAATAAATATGATCATCATCTGCTTGCTCTGTTCCCAATCATTTGGGGTTGGGGCAATAAATACGCTGCTTCCATTAGTCTCTTATATCCGTCATCATTTTTCACACAATCCATCCATCTCATTGTCGGTCTGCCTCTTCCCGTATCCACTTTTATATTCATTACTCTCTTAGTCTGCACGTGGCTTACATTTCGTCTCACAACATGTCCAAAAAAAGGATATGTACAAATGAAATAAATGTATGGTGATATAATAAACGATTGGTCATACATAGTAGTCTACGTGGTGATCTTCCTGGTGGTGTTCATGTCCATGAGAGTGGGTAGACTTGCTCTGATGATGGATCGGCGCGTGGTGCGTCTCATGACCGTGTCCCTGGTGCAGTACGATGCTCTGTGATGAGATAGCTTGCTGGTGCTTCTTCTCTTCATGAGAGTGTAAAGGCTGGTATTGGTGGTGCTCAACAGGCTTGATCTCATGGTGCGACGGCGCGTGCTGGTGTTTGTGATCGTGGGTCTGGTGCAGCACGATGCTCTGAGACGAGTACGCGTGACCGTGACCATGACTGTGATCGTGGTTGTCTTGTGGTCGCGCCGCAGCGACGACCAAGGCAAGGAAGACGATCTTTATAATTAAGAGGACCTTTGAACATTAGAAATTTTTACATTTACAAACCTAAACTTTTTTTTAACTTCATCAACTTGACAACTTCAATTGATCAACAATCTTTATTAATCGGTGATTTTAGTACCCCTCAGTACCTTCATAAAATTATTTTTTACGTTTTTTGTAATAAACAGATAAAAAAAATATTAATCTGTATTAATATTGGTTATTGGAATTGAAGTTATTAGAATATTTAGTAAAGTAATAACTATTATATTTATTTGAGGTTATTTATTTAAGATGTAGATATGGTTAGTTGGTTTACGTACCTTGGTGAACATAATTACTATAGTATTGTATACTTTTACTACCAATTTATGAATGATAATGTTTCAGTTGTTAATGTGCCTTTTTATATAATCGAGTAATTCCAGTTCATTTTATTTAACTTATTGAAGGCTACAATAGGGCCTTGAGTAAGATTTATTTTAACTTTTACCTTTAGAGTCTGCATGTCTCCCTCAAAAAGGTAAAAGATAAAACTCAAGGGTAATGTTTTGTAATCTTTTTGGGTATCGCAGATGAAAAATAAAACCCATAAAGAATCCTCAGATGCAAAATCTATAAATAAGTAATAATCCTATACATATCTAGTTAAAACTTCGAAGTAAGTATTTTTTTCTTATATGCCGACATTTTGTTTAGAAAAAGTACGAAAAATAATATTTACTGGTACTCGGTAATTCACTCTCATCGTTGTGTGTGGTATCTGCAAGTTTCAAAAATTACATATTGATTCCTAAGGGATTTTTTATTTAGGTCAATATTTGGTGTGAATATTAGCTGCGATATTCCTTATCAATGTGTGCCCCCCTCTCACATTCCAAATGTATCTATTGACTACTATTTAGAGTTATCGAAAAATAACTTTGTAAAATGACGCTATATTTAGATGAATTCTTATTCTTCATCTCTGAAATAAACCTAAAAGTATCTTATTATAATTTTTTGCATTATTTTGCTTTTGTTACTATCCTCATACTCGAAATGAAAAGTAGAGTGATTAACTCGGGTGTAAGCCACAAATCTCACACTCGAACTACTCGTGAGCGATTTGTGCTTAAAATATACTATTACACTTTCTAAGCTAAGACACCTGGGACGCAATGTTGCTAAACATCCGATAAAACATTTGAAATAAAATAATACACAATTATTTGGCTATCTCCGACTCATGAAATATATCTTAGTTGTCTTGTCTCCCATTCATTCCCAAGGAAATTAGGATCAATAAAAGTTTACCAAAAGATTTATAAATTTTTTATTTCATATAAACTATTTATTTAAATACCTTTAAAGCAGAAAATTCACATTAATTTTGAAAACATTAGTAATGATGGTGATGAGGAACGATGTGGTGGGTGCTGTACTTCACGTCTGCATGGAAACTGAAGAAAAAAGAAAAAATATATCAGCATAAGGAAAATCTCTAGTTGATGTCGATGATTATTGTAATCCTTACCCGGTGTGGTGGTCACCGTGATAGTCGACCTTCCTGACGGAGCCGTCGGGCTGGTGCAGCGAGTAGTATCCCTTCACGACGTCGCCGTCGCGGTGCTCGTGTTGCGACTTGTGGTCGCCGGTGTGGTGGTCCTCCACCTTGTACTCGAACTCGTACTTGGGGTGAGTCTGGAAGGTATTTGGATTATGCAGGTGAATATTGAATGAGGGATATAGGTACTTTTACGTTTTAGTATCCGATGTCTTACATAGTAGTCATGGTGGTCGTGGCCGTGGTGTCCGTGCACGTGCACAGGCTCCGCGTGTCCGTCGTGTTTGTAGATGTGCTGCGAGGAGTACGCGTGCTCGTGCCCGTATGACACCGCTACAACCACTGCTATACAACACAACACCTGCATATTGGGAAAGATTATGTTGGTTTTAAATTTTCGGAGCACATCATATTTTAGTAAAATTTTAGGGTTTCCGGCTTTTATGTATGATCAAAGAACAACATTCTTTCAAAATCTCGCTTGCCTGGTTGATTAGTCAAAATGAGTTAGTTACTTTTTTATTTTCACAAAATTGTTTTTTTTTCTGGCAGGTAAAAAAATGTATTTGCTCTTATCTTACCTTAACGAACATTTTCAAGTATTTTTGTTGGATTGGGAGTATTGGTGCAAATATAACAATAAACTGATACATTTGAAGAAAATAACTCTGCTTTTATACGTAGATCTAACTTTGATTTCACTCGAGGTCATGACTGTTATTAGTATGGTAATGGTCTACTAAAATTATTGCATGAAGTAATTAATAAATTCGTTCGGACCATAAAGTCATAAAAAAATTGAGGAAAATAATTCTGATATAAATACCTATTATTAGTTATGTGTCAATAAGTATGCCAACAGAGAGATGGCGGGGATCGTGCGGAGAGCCGTGTCCGCCTCTATCACCGATGTGGACGACAGAAAATGAAACGACAGAGAAGAAGAAGTCAATGAACCATGGATTATTCAATAAGTTTACTAATTGAATTTGCGGAAGCTTGCTAAGGATGATATTCCTGTACAATACATGCTAAAGATTTTAATGGCCTTATTTGTAATAATTCTTTCTTTTATTTTTCTTTATATTGTGACGAAGTACATGAAATACTGTAATTCGACATGCCTATAGCGGATCTCCATAATATATATATGGGCACGGGAGTGTCCCCCGCCAAGAAGAGCCAAGCGAAGCGCAATGGCACTACCTACCTTTTCTCGAAGCGCTTTGTTGTTTTTTTGAATCCTCATAACTTGGGTTTGGATTATACCAGATAAACAAAATTTTCGGGATATGTTGTCAATAGTGATCTTATTAAACATATTAACTTTCAATAACATAACTAACATACTTTAGATTTTATTGATATCTAAAAAACCCTGACTTCGTCACTGACTCACTGATGATCATCAAAACTCTTAGGGTCCTGAAGTCCTAGAAAGCTGAAATTTGGTATGTAAGCTTATATTAGTAGATTCATTCCGTTTACGTCGCGCGTAGCTCTACGTCGCGTCCGTCTACGGTGATTCCGCCTACGTCGAGTCTTGCGACGGTGCGTCTGCTCGCTTATGACGTCATAGTGTACAGTAAGCCTACGAAACATATCGTTTTTTTCAGTTTTATTCAAGAAAATATGTTTTTTTAGGATTTCTTCACACGGCCATGTGATAATTAATTATTATTCTTAACAAAAAAATTATAAAACTTAAATCTTTCAAACAAAAAAATACATAAGTAACTTACAAAAAGAAATCAAATCCCACCAAAAACATTTTCATGTAACATGTTGCCAATACGAGACCATATGGCTCACACTGTCAAAAAGTTATCAGATCTCATGTAGAGCCAAGCTTATAACACGCCCTAACTCTACAAACCCTAACTTCACAAACTTTACACACCGTAGTCAAAATATGTGGCTTGGCCGTTTCGCTACTACAAGAACTATTGTATTACAGAAAAGTTATTAACAGTGAATAAATTGCTCATCTTACGCCAATCCGGGTTCCGTATTTTACACACTGAGCTATCACACGAAACTTATTACTGCATCGAATTACTAACCAGTCACTAGCACATGCTAGCAGTTAGTATTACAATCAAACGGTGCTAAAGTAGTTACGTGCGGCTGATTTGTTCTAAGAAACTCCTATATCGCTTAAGAAAAATGGTTTAGTCATGCAAAATATCTCTTATAGAAACTCGGCTTTTTGTATATTTGCAATCCAAATTAAATCCATTTTAGGCCAAATTAAAACATCAATTTGTGAAAGAAAAACATTTATTTTATTTACTTACTTATCCAAATTAAGTCTTATATTAAAAAATTAACAAATTAACAAACGTTTTTTTCCTATAAATTAATTAATGTATTATTGAGCAATCAGAATTAACAGTAACAATGTATGGAATATCGAAACATTTTAATGATGATGTTTAGGCACAACGTGTTTGGCGTGACCCTCGTGCGTCACTTCAGCATTGAATCTGGAAGAGAAATTAGTCCTAAAATTAATGACATCCGATTTAAAATCAGAAAAAAGCCCTGCTTAATGTTTATGCATTCTCCTCCATGAATAATTTGAAGAGCTTTTATTTTACCCGCTATGTTTGTCAGCTGTATATTTGACGATCCTGACGGTGCCATCAGCCTCGTGCAGGCTGTAGACGCCCTTCACGACGTCACCGTCGCGCGTCTCGTGCTGGTACTTCTTGTCGCCGGTGTGCGGGTCCTCCACCTTGTACTCGAACGCGTATTTAGGGTGAGCCTGTGGTGAAAAGAAGCAGCTATAGAGACATCACAAAGATGTATAAATGTATGTGGATATAATATAAAGATGGGTCATACATAGTAGTCCACGTGATGATCTTCATGGTGGTGTTCATGGTGCTGTTCATGACCGTGAGAGTGGGTAGACTTGCTCTGATGATGAATCGGCTCGTGGTGCGTCTCGTGACCGTGTCCCTGGTGCAGTACGATGCTCTGAGATGAGATCGCTTGCTGGTGCTTCTTCTCTTCATGGGAGTGTGAAGGCTGGTGTTGGTAGTACACAACAGGCTTGATCTATATATCTAACTATACGGACAAACAAAATAGATATATATTGTTTTTGAACAATTTTATATATAGATTGACATGTCGTCATAGTGACGTTTTTTCTTATTTCGACACTAATAAATTTGTTAGTGGACTAAAATTTACTGGGGACTCATTGTTTATGCCCAAAAAATGTAAAATCTCAATTGCTACACTGATAGCTTATAATATTAACATGGTTATAGCTAATATAACTGCCAGTAGCTTAAGTGACAGAGCGGTATCGTCTAGTATTACTAACAATACTGTGATTAGTTGTTTAAACTTATAACTCCGACAACAGAGAAGTACACTAATAGCATAACTATACTACACCAGAATATAAATCGCTTCTCTGGCAAAATACTTGACGTTGAATTATTATGTGATGAAATGATAATTGATATATTATGTTTTACGGAAACATGGCTCAAACCAGATACAATGCTTTTTAATGTTAATAACTTTACTGTTGCCAGCGCGTTCAACAGAGTGACTGCTCAGGGTGGCGGCACCCTCATTTTGCTAAATAATAATATTAAATTTAAAAATCGTTCTGATATTACTTGTCACTCTGTGGAACGCGTATGCGAGGTGGCTTGTGCAGAGATTGAAAGCTCCATCATTATATGTGTTTATAGGCCTCCCGCGTCTAATTTTTCGTTGTTTTGTTCTATAATGGAACAAATACTTAGTAAATTATCTAGGTGTAATAAGTCAGTAATTATTTGTGGTGACTTTAATATTGACATCCTGATACCCTCATTAGATAGAAATAATTTTATTACTTTATTTAAATCATTTAATATGTCTCTTCTATTTAATGAGCCCACGAGAGTAACGGCTACTAGTTCGTCTTGTATTGATAACATAATTACTAACGGTAACGTTTTAGAGAAGTCCATAATAGGTGGCGTCCGTTCGGATCATTTGGCACAATTGGTAAAATTACCGTGTAAAAAACTTAGGTCATCCATAACGAAAACATTTAGGTCAGTTAATGAAACAAGATTAAATAATTTCAGCGTTAATATGGATTATAAAATTAGTAACACTATGTATATTTCTGATGATCCAAATGTAAACTATGACAAAATATTTAGAGATATTTGCAACGAATTTAATGTATCTTGTCCAATCAAAACTAAAAAGGTAAATAATAAACTTCAATTCTGTAACTGGGCAACTAAAGGAATCAGGAAGAGTAGGGATAACATGTATGATCTTTACCATCAGAGATCTTACAATAGTAATGAAAACTTTCATACATATGTTAGGAACTATTCCAAGTTATTTAAACAGGTATGCATTCGAGCTAAGGCCATCTACATAGGCAATAGGGTAAATAATTCTAATAATAAAATTAAAACAGTGTGGCAGATTATTAATACAGAGACTGGTAAAAATAAAATCAAAGATAATACTTTTTGTCTTAAAATTAATGATAAACTAATATCAGATAAATTAGAAGTAGCATCTGCTTTTGAAACTTTTTTCTCAAATATACCTATGGAGGCTACTAAAAATCTTGCTTCGTCTTCCACGTTAGCAGAATCTATTTTACAGAAGACTTTTCAACGAAACATTCCAGACTTCGCATTCACCCAGGTTAGTGACTATGACATTATCACGGCTTTCAAGTCACTAAATATGAAAAATACAGAAGACTTATGGGGTTTGTCAGTTAAAGTTATACAGTCAATTATTTTTAATATTGCCCCTATTTTAGCCCTAATTTTTAACCAATGTCTCGAACAGGGCAACTTTCCTGATTTAATGAAATACAGCAAAATTGTTCCAATTTTTAAATCGGGATGTAAAAACAATCCCTCAGATTACAGACCGGTCTCAGTACTTCCTGCATTAAGTAAGATTTTTGAAAAGATTGTGCTAAACCAAATGTTAAGGCATTTTAATAACCACAAGATACTCCATGATGATCAGTTCGGTTTTACGAGAGGTAAGTCCACTACGGATGCGGGAGCTAAACTTATTAAGCATATTTTTCAGGCCTGGGAGTGCTCACACGATGCTATTGGTATCTTTTGTGATCTCTCCAAGGCATTTGATTGCGTAGATCACCAAACGCTAGCTCTTAAACTTAAGTTATACGGAATTCGCGGAGTGGCTCTCGATCTTGTGGTTTCCTATCTTTCAGGGCGCCAACAAAAAGTAGGAATCAATGGTAGTGTGTCATCGGGCTCCTTAGTCAAATTAGGCGTACCTCAAGGCTCGATTTTAGGCCCATTTCTGTTTCTAGTTTATATAAATGACCTACCTTATATGGTGAAAGAACTATCAGATGTCGTTTTGTTTGCAGATGATACGTCTCTGATATTTAAAGTAGATAGAAAAGACAAAGATCTTTTAAAAGTTAACTACGCTCTGAAGACTGTGTCTCAATGGTTTGCTGCCAACAATCTTATGTTAAACTCAAAAAAAACAAAATGTATAAGATTTTCATTACCAAATGTACCAAAAGTTGATACCAGTGTTATTGTGGATGGTAATAAACTTAATGTAGTAGATAAGACTGTTTTTCTTGGTCTGACTATAGACTGTAGATTGCAGTGGGGTGCTCACCTGGAAGCCTTAGGTGGTAAACTGAGCTCCGCTGCGTTTGCAGTCAGCAAAATAAGGCAACTGACGGACATTAATACAGCCAGATTAATTTATTTTGCATATTTTCATAGTCTTATGTCTTACGGCCTTTTGCTGTGGGGCTCTGCCGCAGACTTGGAATCAATTTTTGTATTACAAAAAAGGGCAATTCGCGCCATCTACTGTTTGGGTTCTCGCGAGTCTCTACGAAATATATTTCCGGATATTAATATACTAACTTTGCCCTCTCAGTACATTTTTGAAAATATTATGTATGTCCGCAAGAACATTAATTTGTTTCCAGTCAATAGTGACTATCATGATAGAAACACTAGAAACAAAGACAAAATAACTGTACCTAGATTTAGATTAGCTAAAGTAAATAAGTCCTTTCTTGGGAATTGTATTAAATTTTACAATAAAATTCCTCATAGCGTGACCAGTATGTCCTTTTTTAAATTTAAGGAACATATCAAAAAGCGGCTGTTGAGTAGGGCTTATTATAAAGTGTCTCATTATATTGACGACAAGGATGTATGGAAGTAGCTTCTCTCTGCACCTGCCTCACTGAGCAGATAGTTCAAGGTCCATTTTAATTCAAAGTATGCTATTATTATTATAAGTTATATTTTTAGGTTACAGATTATATTACCTATTGTAATTAAATAAATTCAATTCAATGTTCTTCATTTATTTAGTTTGATATAAATGCATCGATTTATTATGTCTGTGTAATTGTTATATTTTTTTATTTTGTGATATTTAGTCTAAGCTTGTCAATAGTCACAGTGATAACAAATTGTGTGTTTAGTGTTTCCCTTTAGTTATTTTTTATTTCTAAGGCAGACTTAAGTAAGTCATGCTCACTTTAAGGCCTTTGCTTGCGGCGGCGTCGTGTGACGGGTCGCTCACTTCCCTCCAATATGGCGAGGAGGGCGATGGCTGCCACACGCGTCATACTTGTGAACAGGTGCTGCTCGTGGGGGCTGGTCTGCTTAAGTTTGCTATTTATTTACTTATTAAATATTTTTTCAGTCTACTTTGTAATTTTGCCGCCGCGCCGGGGCACGCAATTGTTTTCAGTGCGATTAGAATGTAAATATTATGTAATTTATCTAAGCCTGTTTTGAAAAGAGTAATTGCTGAGTTTATTGCCGGCTCTTCTCAGCAAATGCAACCTTCCGAACCGGTATTAGAGTATTAGAGTCAGACTTTTCATAAGTGCCTGCGAAGGTCTATTTGAATAAATGATTTTGAATTTTGAATTTTGAATTTTTGAATCTCATGGTGCGACGCCGCGTGCTGGTGTTTGTGGTCGTGGGTCTGGTGCAGCACGATGCTCTGTGACGAGTACGCGTGACCGTGGCCATGACTGTGACCGTGGTTGTCTTGTGGTCGTGCCGCAGCGACGGCCAAAGCGGCAGCAAGGACGAGGATCTGTAAAATAAAATAAATTTGAATTAAAAAGTTGATATTTAATATACATAAATAATAATTGTAAGATTTTGGTAGTCGTTCCGTTTTATTTAATTTAATTTTAAATACAGCATTTATATTGGAACTGATATATTTTTAAGGGACAGGTCTATACGTACTTTAGTGCACATTTTTATTAAAGTAGTGTTCTCTGTTACTATCAAATTGTGACTGATAATGTTTATATTGATAATTAGCCTTTTATATTATGTTCAAGTAACACATGATCCAGTTTATTACATACACCTTGTTCAAGGGCTTTCAGTAAAATATTTACTTTTACCTTTACATAGAATGTGTGTCACTACAATTTAAAATGTAAAAACAACCAACAATTCATATAAAGCAGGTATTCCCAACATTTTCTGCGTTGAGCCTCCCCGAATCATAAAAAATATATTTATGCCCATTTTCATCAATATATATTTATTTATTTATTTAATTGCATCACCATGTGTATAAAAGATGTAAAAATACTTATGTTTAATAGTTCACATGGACCCTGCAGGGCTCAGAAATATAGATAGACACATTAGTAAATTAAGTATACATCATAATAGTAGAATAGTTTAAAGCTTAATAACTAGCTTAGAATAATTTTACATATTTGGTATTAAAACTCTAATAATCAAAATTATACTCAACGAAAAGACATGTCGTAATTAAATTAAAATCATTTACAAAATTAGAATAAAAGGACATAAAAATATATATATACATAGTTAACAATTTAAAAATTACAGTATAACATTGCTAAAAAAAAAAAAAACGGTTATATAATGGCTTAATATTAATATTCATGCTTTTATGTATCAGTTAAAAGTTATCAAGTAATTAAAAGTTTGGTGTTTCCTATCAAAATGATTAAATAGTAAAATTAAAATGGACATAATAATTATCAAATTGTTAAAATTATTACACAACTAACGACTTCATCGAAGTAATTTTCAATAAAATTTTTTTCTTCTCCAAGTACATTTTATAAGTTAGCCAACAACTTGTAAAGCCTACTTAGCTGTGATCGTTTCCTTTTCAACTTCGTTATGTACATATACTACTACTGCTATATGGTAGCGAAACGGCCAAGCCACATATTATGACTAAGGTGTAGAGTTTGTGAAGTTAGGGCTTGTAGAGTTAGGGTGTGTAGAGTTATAAGCTTGGCTCTACATGAGATATGATAACTTTTTGACAGTTCGAGCCATATGGTCTGGTCTTGGCAACTTTTTACATTAAAATGTTTTTGTGGGAGACTCATTTTCAATAAGTGATAGACGCGATTTTCTCATATTTAACGGTGTTATTTGTACGTAGTATTTATCTACTCTGAGGTGTTATTCCCTTTTGTGAAGTGGTATTGGTAAAAAGTATTTTAATAAATTTAAAGGACAACCAGCATTTTAGCCTAGGTTGCTACCGTAGCATTTTAGCATAGGCCAGTCTCGTATCGCTGTGGGAAATAAGTTATAGCCTAATTAAATGGAATGGCCTAATAATATTAACTTTTTTATTGCTTTTTAATGGTATCATCAGATATTACAATGGATTCAAAGCACTTTCATTTTGTATGTTAACAATTTGACACGCAGGCCAATAGTCCACCTGATGTTAAGTGGTCACCGCCATCTATGGTCATTTTGTAATACTGGGGAGATTGCCAATGTGCTGCCGACCATGAAGAGCTCTTTTTACGCCTTGTTTGAAGAATCCCATATCGTAGCCCTGTGGGAAAATTTAAATGTGGAGCTCATTCCACATCCTAATGAACCATGTAGGAACGTCCGACTGAATCGTTGTGTGGACGATCGAGGCTGAAACCGCGGGGGATAGCTAGTCATTGATGATGATTAGTGCAGGATGAACAGTATGGGTGATAGCGATAGCACACAGCCTTGCGGTACGCTAGCCTTAATATTCTTGATATCGGAACAGCATCCGTCAATGACGACTTTGATGCTCAATAACTTATTGCCACTGCGCTGCGATACTTACCTACCGCCATAGTAAAAGTTGTAGTATATAAAAAAACCTTTCCAACGACATATTAACTTAACGTTATTGATGAAATAACTGGGTTAATTGATTTAATTATGATTAGCTAGCTAATATATTTAGGAAAATACGGAGAGGAAATTATAAACGTGGTTGCAGTAGAAAAGGTTTATGGCAAAAAGAGCGAGCACAGACAACGAACGAATCAGAGAGGTAACAAAACATTAGGGATGTTCCGGAGTCGATTGTGATCAGTTTCCAACAGTTATTACTCAATAGGGGTTCATAGATATTTGCCGGATGTCCTTAAAAAAAAGCCGGCCAAGTGCAGATTTTTCTTGGACGAATATTTCTTATATTGGGCATAATAACTGCCGTAAATAAAATAAAAAATCAGACCACATAACTTAGTTTGTAATAGAAGGAATTTAGAAGATTTTTAAAAACTTGTGATTTTTAGAAAAATCGTTCTATTTTTCGTGTAATATTTACTTACATGTATATCAATTGTAATTAATTTTGTCGTAAAGTACGCAGCATAAAACAATATAAAATCCTGTTTTAGAATGTAAGAAGCAAAAGTAATTACGCACATTATGGAGGAGCTTACTCACTCATAACTTACAAAAATGTTTAATTTAGATTATTGACTACTTTTTTTAACCGACGAAAAAACGGAGGAGGTTTACAAGTCGACGCGTATATATATTTTTTTTTTTTTTCTAGTAAGTTAGTCTAGTATAAGACAGAGCCTTAAGGTGAACGCACACTTATCCGAGCCCAACGCATCGAACGAATTTTAGAATTCTGTATAATATAAAATCTTATCCAGATTCGGAGGATTCGACGCGGGCAAGTTTGCGAGCTTTCATAAGATTTCATTTACAGAATTCTAAAATTCATTTCGTTCGATGCGTTGGGCTCGGATAAGTGTGCGTTCACCTTTATTCTCTCTTAACCGAGTTTTTAATTTATAATAACGTATCTCTTGAGTATTTGACAAATAATTTCAATCATCAAATAGGGTTAATACCTATAAATAACTACCCTTGTAAATTTTTTGAATAACTACACCGTAAAAAATATATAATTTAATAGGTATAGAATCACTAACTAACCTAAGCAATGATATTATAATAATTATTCTACTTCTTATTATTATTAGCTATTACTGTCCCACTGCTGGGCAAAGGCCTCCCCTTCCTTTACTTCTTCTTAATATGTAAAAAAACATCAGTAAGTTGTATGAATTTTATTTACAAATTTAATAATATAATTAACAATCACAGTTCAAACTTAAATGCAGGAATATCGATAAACATTAATGATGGTGTTGAGGTGCAAAATGTTTGGCATGACCCTCGTGCTTCACTACAGCGTTGAATCTGTAACGTGTAAACGTTAAATTATAAACAGAGAATTATAATTATATTTATCCTG
Organism: Achlya flavicornis; assembly: GCA_947623365.1. Lineage (NCBI taxonomy): Eukaryota > Metazoa > Arthropoda > Insecta > Lepidoptera > Drepanidae > Achlya > Achlya flavicornis. Next base: position 11,517,315 of record OX392474.1, read on the forward strand.
TGACAAAAGATGCAAGATGCATACCCGCTGTGTTTGTCGGCGGTGTACTCTACGATCCTGACGGTGCCATCAGCCTCGTGCAGGCTGTAGACGCCCTTCACGACGTCGCCGTCGCGCGTCTCGTGCTGGTACTTCTTGTCGCCGGTGTGCGGGTCCTCCACCTTGTACTCGAACGCGTATTTAGGGTGAGCCTGTAGATACAGCGAAAATGTTAAAGTATTTTTACAAAGGAACAGATGTGTTTAATGAATTAGCATGAGTCGTACATAGTAGTCCACGTGGTGATCTTTCTGGTGGTGTTCATGTCCGTGAGAGTGGGTAGACTGGCTCTGATGATGGATCGGCGCGTGGTGCGTCTCATGACCGTGTCCCTGGTGCAGCACGATGCTCTGAGATGAGATTGCTTGATGGTGCTTCTTCTCTTCATGAGAGTGTGAAGGCTGGTGTTGGTAGTACACAACAGGCTTGATCTCATGGTGTGACGGTGCGTGCTGGTGTTTGTGATCATGGGTCTGGTGCAGCACGATACTCTGTGATGAGTACGCGTGACCTTGACCATGACTGTAGCCGTGGTTGTCTTGTGGTCGCGCCACAGCGACGGCCAAAGCGGCGGCAAGGAAGATAATCTATGAGATAACCAACAAGAAATTATTGAATACTAATGATCCGCTCCGGCTTCGCATGTCTCCGCCATCATCCATCATCATCACATTTCAGCGAAATTATACAAAACTACAATGAATTATACAGTTTATACACCTAAATCTTTCTCATGAATCACTCCGTCCATTGGTGAAAACCGTATGAAAATCCGTTCAGCAGTTTTTTGAGTTTATCGCGCTCAGACAGGCAGATAGACGCGGCGGGGAGACTTTATTTTATAATATATGTATTGAAGTGATTAGGCTAATCCCTCGAAATAAATGGGCATGTTCAATGTCCTTCTGCTCGTAAGATTTATTAAAAACTAGCTGTCTGTCTGTTTCACCCGTGTTCCCGTGATAAAGGCTAGGCTTCCGGAGTATTATAAGACTAGCCTAGCTTTGTTTTATAATACTCCGGGATATTGTAGCTTCGTATTAGTGAAATAATTTTTCGATTCCGACTGGTAGGTCCAAGGATTAGCCCGTTTAAACAAAAAACAAAAAAAAACTCTTCCGCTTTATTATATTAGAACATTGACTGTGTTAACAATTCGGTAATTTAACACTTTCTGTTGGGACTTTCTCTATATTTGGCTAAACTAATAACTACATAATTACACCGCTATAACTTTTTCAATGTAAAGCAATAAATGGACTGTTTTACAAAAAACTTAAACCGACTTCAAAGTACACTAAGAAGTAATCAAATCCTGATCTGATGACAATGGGACCAAACGGGAAGTATACCCTTACAGACAAAAAAAAATCCAAATCCAAATCGGAGTTATGTGGTAACATAACTCCGTCATTTATTAACCGATTTCTTTTTTTTTTAATGTTTGTTACCACAAACATTAAAAAAAAAAGAAACATATAACCGAATTGAGAACCTCCTCCTTCTTTTGAAGTCGGTTAATAATAAAAATTAGCTTTATTTGCAATTTACTTTCAAAAAGTTAGCTTTATTTTTTAATGTAAATGGTAGATAATTAATAAACGACAGAGAGGCAGGGCACATGTGTACATAATTTTTTTAATTATGAAATAAGTATTTAATATTTGATTGTATGGCACAAGACATACCTTAGCGTACATAATTATTGAAATGCGTAGTTAGGCTCGTACTACCGAATTGTGACTGATAATGTGTAAATTAATAATATGCCTTTTATATGTTTAATAAAAACAAAAAATATTCCAGTTTATAAGAAACGGCTATAGGGCCTTGAGAAAGACTTATTTACTTTTACCTTTCTATGGAATGTATGTCACTTATAGAATGGAAAATGGGCAAGTCAACCCACAGCTGACCTCTGATGTTGCTATTACCGATATTTTCAAAATAATTGAGTAATTTGGTCGATGCAGCTTAATCAAAGCTCAAAGAATTGTTTCCCATACTGTACTGTCTATACTATTAATAATAATAAATAAATAATCACTATTTAGCTTCCGCTCCATGTATTTTACCAGCACTACCGAGGGGTTTAGCCGTCGCTCGCCTTTGACCAATCTTTTCAGACTTAGACAGACATGGGCATTTTTTCTCGGGCCTACAAAAATTTATGCAGCCAATATGACGACATTGTGACCAATGTAAATATTTGTTTTAATTATGAAGTAGGTATCAAAATATTTAATAAAATATCGATCTATGTTGAAAAATGTTTATTTGATGTACGAAGAACTACAAAAATGATATATTTACAGCGTAAGATGGAAATAAATTAAACAATGCAGCTTCCACAACTAGTAATGATGGTGATGAGGGATGATATGGTGGGTGCTGTACTTCACGTCCGCATGGAAACTGTGAAAAGAGATAGTAATAAATTAATAAATGATAATTATTACCGCCAATCACTCCACTCCAATGTCCAGACATTATGTCACTGTCTTTACCCGGTGTGGTGGTCGCCGTGATAGTCGACCTTCCTGACGGAGCCGTCAGGCTGGTGCAGCGAGTAGTATCCCTTCACGACGTCGCCGTCGCGGTGCTCGTGCTGTGACTTGTGGTCGCCGGTGTGGTGGTCCTCCACCTTGTAACCGAACTCGTACTTGGGGTGAGTCTGATAAACAATTAATTTAGTTAATTTTACTAGTTATGGTATTATTATATATTTTTAGTGCTCAACAACTATCTCAGGACTTACATAGTAGTCATGGTGGTCGTGCCCGTGGTGTCCGTGCACGTGCACAGGCTCCGCGTGTCCGTCGTGTTTGTAGATGTGCTGCGAGGAGTACGCGTGCTCGTGTCCGTATGACACTGCGACGACCACTGCTACACACCACAACACCTGGAAAAGAGAAAAATACATATGTATAAAAATTCTAAAAGACAATATTTTTTTGGTATTTTTATCAAGCCATTATTATTAGAGTGGTTGATAGAGCTCTTTAATATACGCCCTTAAAAGTATTTTAAATATTGGTATTTTATTTATACCTTGTGGAACATTTCTATGTGGGTTTCTTTTGTTGTGTTGACACAAATCTTAGAAGTTAACTGATATGTTAAGCAAAAACGACACGACTTTTATACTATTAAAATCAAATATGATCAAGGTAACTTTGATTTCACTCTAGTTAAAATAGAACTAAAGTTATGGTCTACTAAAATTATCGCATGAAGTAATAACATTGGGCCGTTAATGTAATAAAACTCATGTGTAAAAGTTCTATCTACATGGAATACAATCGTACCATTTTTAACCGACTTCAAAAAAAAGGAGGAGGTTCTCAATTCGTTTGTATGTTTTTTTTTTTTTTTATGTTTGTTCATTTATTAACCGATTTGGAAAATTCTTTTTTTGTCGGGAAGGGTACACCTCCCGTTTGGTCCCATTGTCATCAAATCAGGATTTGAATACTTTTTAGTGTACTTTGAAGTCGGTTTAAGTTTTTTGTAAAACAGTCCAATTATTTGAACAATACTTGATTAGTAGATACCATTTTATGATGACTATTCAGTCAATTAGTTTTTATTCAAAAAACCATACACAAATACATCTCTACCTTACACTATTCATTATCGATACTCTATTTATTATCTTTTATTAACAACAATATGTACAAAATACAATCTATATTTACAAAATATAATCTATATATAGAAAATTTCCTCAAGCCTGCCGCTGCTTCCGATTAACGGCAAGGTTCCCAGAAGGCTGGCAGCGTTTCCTCTTTGGATAGCCAAGCTGACGCGTTGGCGGAAAAAGCTCCCCGCCCGCTGGTCTCCGGAGGTCTCGATCAATTTTGAAGACAAGGTGCGAGCAAAACGGCGAGCTTCTGACCCCCATGGTCCCAAGGTCTCAACCGCAAAAGGCATAAAAATATAATTGGGTCCAATCGATGCATATTTTTTGAATTTTGAATTTTCCACACTGGCCGCCGACAAGCGCCGGTAAGTGAGATGGATACTTATATAAAAACATTAGATGGATGGATTATGTGAAAGATGATAATATGGATAAGAAATCGATCTCTGTGATTAAAAAGGAGTGAATGCTGGTATGACGGAGAGAAGAAACGTACATATTGCGCCAAACCCAAATGATTGGGACCAGGGCAGGCAGATGGTGATGTAAAATTGTACGTTCGAACAAGCTAATTGTAACAATTTTAATACACAAGGCGGTCGAATTATAAGGCCAAACATATACTATTTAGTTCATTCATTCATCGCTCATCATTCTTAGCTCTGCATAATACTTCTTTCTACTTCTTTTTAAATTTAGAATAACGTACCTCTCATGAATTAAATACGTTGCTCATCGTAATTTAAAGCCTGCTGCCTATTTTTATTTTTTTTACTATATAAAAGCATATGTTTCACCACAATCTCACTATCATCTGCGGCGTCCGTTTTTGTCGGACCACCTTTTTGTTGCAGTATTTAGTTTTATACAGGCAAGAATAACTCTTGTTAGCTTTGAAAGTTTGTAAAGAATTTTGAACGTTATCTTCGGCCAGTAAGAGTCCATGAAGAAATTTCGTATACAAGTAAAAGTATTTTATGTTTCATTAATGACATTCGATGTTATTTGATGTAAATTGACCGACGTCGCTCAGGAGGGCCAGTGATTATGTGGCCGAAAGTGGTAAGCAAGCACACATCGCCTCGCCTGGAATGAACTGGCTCCTCAAGTACAGCTGTTTTTGTTGCAAAAACCTTTTCTTTGTCATATCTTTTAATAATTTAGAATAACCTTAACCTTAAAATTAGCCTTTAGAATAATTAACTTTAATAATAAATCCAAGATAATAAGATATAGCAATAAGTTCCTACTTCTGCTATATCAAAAAAGAGAGAAGTAGGTGTTATGAATTTTATTTACAATTAAACAACATTAATTAATAATAACAGTTTAAATACAGTAATATCGATAAACATTAATGATGGTGTACAGGCACATCATGTTTGGCATGACCCTCGTGCTTCACTATAGCGTTGAACCTGTAATAATAAAAAATAAATTATTTCAGTATTTTTACGTGATTCAAAATTAAGATACCTAGTGCTTAATATCTAGTTACCCGCTGTGTTTGTCGGCGGTGTACTCTACGATCCTGACGGTGCCATCAGCCTCGTGCAGGCTGTAGACGCCCTTCACGACGTCACCGTCACGCGTCTCGTGCTGGTACTTCTTGTCGCCGGTGTGCGGGTCCTCCACCTTGTACTCGAACGCGTATTTAGGGTGAGCCTGTGGATAGCATAAGATATAAATGTTACATTAATTTTACCAAGGCAAAAGATGTATACAATAAATTGGCATGAGTCGTACATAGTAGTCCACGTGGTGATCTTCCTGGTGGTGTTCATGTCCGTGAGAGTGAGTAGACTTGCTCTGATGATGGATCGGCGCGTGGTGCGTCTCGTGACCGTGTCCCTGGTGCAGCACGATGCTTTGAGATGAGACCGCTTGCTTGTGTTTCTTCTCTTCATGAGAGTGTGAAGGCTGGTGTTGGTAGTGCACAATAGGCTTAATCTCATGGTTCGACGGCGCGTGCTGGTGTTTATGGTCATGGGTCTGGTGCAGCACGATGCTCTGAGACGAGTACGCGTGACCGTGACCATGACTGTGACCGTGGTTGTCTTGTGGGCGCGCCGCAGTGACTGCGAGAGCCACAGCAAAGAGGATGATCTTAAATAGTAAAAGGCTTTTTTGAATAAGTTATTAATTTGCATAGCTTACATTCGTAAATCGGATGTATTGTATATGAGATACACGACGAAATAAAAATGCTCAATTTGAAAACATTATTTTTAATATCTCTTTTTATTTGTTATTATTGTGGTTATGTGTATTATAATGTTGTAGGTACGTACCTTGGAGTACATTTTCTCAAATTAAGTAGTTAATATGGTGGGTAACTAAATGGTAACTGACAATATTGATCAATATATTTGCTGTTTTATACTTTTAAAACTTTCAGAACAGAGCAAGTTACAGCAGTTACTTTTCGCAAGAAATCCAGTTTAAGTATTATACAATTGATATAAGAATGTAACCTTAATTTTTGTAAAACGTTTTAAATTCAATTTTTAATTATATGTGTACGATTTTCAACTCTATCAAATTATGCTTTTATCACAAAAATTACGAGACATGGAATTTTTTCTTTTGCTTATCAGAGTCGGTATAGACTAGTCTTTCGCTTTCTGTATATTGATTTTGTAAATTGTTTACGTTTATAAAATATATTTTCTTCAATTATGTAAACCTATTATTTTTATTGTAGGATGACAAAAAGGTCGCAATTCATGCATGCATATGCATCCTATCCTACTAATCCTCAGTAATTTATTAATTTTTTAATATTATAAATGCGAATTTGAGTTTGTTTTTAAGCTTTCACGCCTACCTTACCCGCTGAATCGATCGAGATTATGATTAAAATGACTAGGTACATTTATTTTAATATTTATAATATATTCCAGGCTATGGCCTGAAATACTTTATTTTATTTTATTAAGGTGTTACCGTAAAAGCCCGATTACCGGTAGATCCTCGGTTTGACGGGTACATCTCAGGATTTACCAACATGAGCTGGTAAATGTTAGGTTTGATATGAAATATGGCAATGTTTCGGGGTTTTACCATTAGAGTTTGGTACAAGCTAGGTTTTACCAATGATAGCTAAGTAAATGTTGGTTTTGGGAATGAAACAATGTACCTAATGTAATAAAAATGTTGTTATATTGTGAGCTAAGCTACTTATATAAATTTAAAACATTTGTAAGTGAAGAGTACTTTTTGAAAATAGGGTAAAATAATTAAATTAAAATGTTCCTGTCACCAACATAATATTTGCTGGTTTTTCACGACCATCATCGAAAGGATGTTCGCCGCCCCAAAAGTAGAAAATATCGCTCTTCTTTCTAATTATTCTATCTTATTCCGGCGAACCGCAGGGTTGTCGGACAAGTGCGCCAGTGATAACCGCGGCGTGTTGTTGCAAGCGTCTATACCTATGCTATGGTACCCGTAGGAGTTACATGTTTAGTTAGAAAACTATTTTTCAACATTTACCATGTCTCTCAAGTAAAACCTAAGATTTACTGATTAAGTTAATGCTAGTAAAAGTCTGAAATTAACGATGATCACAGAACAGTTCGGAGTTTTACCATCAAGACTTGGTAAATCGTTTCACAGGTAAATCAGCCGCTATAATACGCGCTTCACACCAGTGTCAAAATTGTTTGGTGACATGATTTGAATGCGGAAACCGAACTCCACCCTTTTTCAATACGTAATAGTATTTGACAGTTTTTTTTGAATTTTGTGCAAACACGTTAAGGCTAAGAAAAGCTGCAAGTATTTCTAAAAATGAATATGTAAGGATCGCTCGTGTTCGTCCCAAGTTCCGGTAGCTGTATCATTACCACAGGCGGCCCCCACCCCATTGTTGAGGCATCTGTAAATATCCAAGGAATGTTCATCACTTTCTATTTTGCTAAATGAATCGTCGATAGTATTTAGCCACCAATAAAATATAGAGGATAAGTTATCCGGTATTGTCATAATTTTAGTTTGTTCTCTAAGATTTAAAAACTTCTCTGTGTTTATAATGAAACCCAAAGAATTTAATAAACTCTGTGTTGTTCATGTTATGTAAGCAATCTTTAAATGATTGGCTTATTAAAAAAATATTATTTATATAAAAAGTGGATAAATATCCCATGCAACTCAGTATTTTTGCAACAGGTTTTAAATTTAAAATCTTTGTAAATACGTATACGGTAGGACGTTAAAGTCATAAAGTTGATCATTCAATTTAAAACGTAAAGACTTTCTTGAGTTTGGATGGAACTCGAACTAAAAAATAGGAATCTTTTAAATTAATCCTACTTAAAATATTGTGTATTTATAAATTTATTTAGCTGCTTCAAGTTTAGTCTAAAACGTAGTTTTCCTTTTGATTTAGGTATAAGAAATATGCTAGATTAATGTATTGGTCACTACATGGTTTACGTAACGATACTGCTCCAATAGATATAAGCTCTTGTATAGACTGTGTAAAAAGCTGTTTATACTCAGATTGTGAGTATATAAGTACCTATAGGTTAAGTTGGAATAACCATCTGCACTACTGGACTTGGGAAGTAAATTTGTAAAATCAGAAATCCAAGAAAGTATGATAGGGTTGTCAGTGATCATAGACCACTGTTCTTGAAAATAAGCAAGCAGGCAAGCAGGTTTTACCATTTATAACGTCTGTAGTATAGTAGCGTGTTGGAGGTTGACGCGATGATGTTCTGTAAGTGGATTACGTAACTTTATTGCAATTAAATTCAGATTGAAATAACCTTTGAATCGGTAGAAATATTACAAAATCGGAAATGGTTCCATTTCTAATGAACCACTTGTTTGTTTGTATTTGCAGTTATCAGAACGTAAAAAAGTTATTAGAAAACCGCTATATTGAACCGATTTCAATTCGAAAATGATCGAAATTTAGTTACGTAATCGCCCCGCTGGAAGTATTGGCTTGCGTCGACTGCGTCGTGGTCGGTCTCGGAGTCGGATGGGGTACGCGCGTGTTCCTCGCGCCCCACGGCGCGTCGGCGGCGGCGTGCGACTCGCGGGGGGAGCTCTGTAGTTTAAAGGTCTGCCAGTAATATTTGCAGGCTTTGAAACAATAGGCTTCATCGTCGACGCGGATCTAAGTTCGGCTCCGGACTTATTTATAGTCTTTGCTGATGTTCCTTTTTAACCGTCGATAGTATAAAATATCGTCGAGAGATTGAATCCGCATGCTGTATGTCCCCTAGCATACGAGCCGTGTCCATCAACAGTTTCAGAAGCTCCAGGTTCTTGTTATTCGAAGAAAGTAGAAGCATTAGCGCTTAAGAGGGTTTAGAGAGGGGAGCCAGAAAAATATGGCAATGTCAGATGAAACAAACTTATGTCTAATATTCGCGTGGCATTCTAAATAACTAGTAAAGTATAGAATATTTTAAAAAATCGCTAGTACCAGACCTAGGTCATACGTTAGTGATATTATTTATCGAATTTTTGTCTTAATTAGATACACCATGAACGAATGAAATCGAAAATTCATTATCATTAGAGGTAGCTTTGTGATTTTTTTCTATCGAGGAATTTTCATTCCATTATGTTTTTGCTCTGATACCTCTGAACCCTAGCGTATATAATGAAAAAACCCATATAATTTTTTTTTTTCATTTATATATTATTTAAGTACTTGGGTAAATTTCAATTCTAAGATATTTTATTGGTTTTGTACGCACTCTTAACTTAGAGATGACAAAGCGCATGACGTAAGAGTCTGCTTATTCTCCATACCCTTATCCCGCTTAGCTTGAATTTCTATGAGGGATGCTCTGATCTTTGAATTAAGAGTTGGTGCCTTTATGAGCTTGCAGTTAGCTGGAATTAAATATTTATCTTTTAATTCCTTGCGTTTCTCTTTAGACAGACCGTTGTCATAATGTGATTTAATCTAATAGCAAGATCCTTTTGTATGTTATTGCCATACAAAGGTAGAGGCAGGATCTTCCCCTAGTATAGCCATTAGTTCTGGATCTAATTCCGGAACATCACAAGCTTGTTGAAGTGTTCCGGGTGGTATTGTAGTGGTGGTTGGCAGCGACTGCGGGGCGTTCGAAGAGACGGTGGTGTTGTTGAGCGGCGGCGGTGGTGGCGCGGGCGCGATAGTGACAGGAGCTGATGATGTTGGCATGACCACCGTGGATGACAGCGGGGCGGGACCGGCTTCTAGCGAACGCGGCGACGCGAGAGTAACCTGTGATATGCTATGCGCTTGCATCGCTATCGTATTCGTTTGGTTGCAGAATACTATCATAACGGAGATCAGTTGGCCAATAGGAACATCCCGGAGCATCAATCGGATCTTTACTTTTCTCAGGGATTACATCGTCGTCAATGATGGCGATTGATTAGCTCTCGGCAAGCGAAATATTATTTTGCTTTACCGGAAGGTACTTATATAAGCGGGTAGTGAGACTCCTTGCGAGAAACACGCAAACCCGATAGGAACCCAACTAAAGTTAAGTCATATCATTTGTGACGTGGTGTATGTACATAGCTATGGAAACACCCCACAGGTGGATCCGAGCAGCATGATACTTGTATTAGATAGAATTGGAAAGCCCCTGACGGTCAGTCCGATTTTCTTTATAAATGAGGTAAGTACACAGTGCAATCCGGCTGATCCGGCCATCTAAATATTAAGGTAACAATAATACTTATGTAATGCACAACTATGACTTACCCAATCGGTTATGAGGTGAAGACTTATCACTATCATAGGACGGTTAAGCTCTATCACTTTTGCCTATATTATTACACCTTCACTACAATTATCTCGTTGCCTCTTAGGCATTTTACAGAAGTAATGAGATTTATTCGTATTAAAAGAATTAATAAAAAAAAAATATTAATTAGTGTGCGAAACAGCGAAGCACTAAAATGTGAATGACGACACCGGGCATGAATGTACGGTAACAAACGAAGTTTTTTCAGTCTATTTATTTATTTTTATTTATTTATTTTTTAAGAGATCGAACAGCATTACAGTGTATATTATAGTTACAAAATAATTGAGCTTATTATAACAGCTAAAAAAGATCTCCTCAATTAAGCATACAAATTAGTAAAAACAAAAAAAAGATAGTCTGTGAAAAAAGAGAAGAATATAGTAAGCATATATATTTATTTATTTACCACTTACTCATAAAAACGCCACCAATACCCTATTTAAATGGTCACGCAAACAACGTCATCTGACTATGACAATAGAGTGACGCTATTTATGTGACCCTTCAAACAGTACACTAGCTATATAACGCTTTACAAGTAAGGGGGTTAGTGAGAAAGTGTTGTGAGTATGTGTGTGTTTATGTGGGGGTGAGTGTATGTGTAAGAGACGTAAAAAATTTGTAACATGAGCGAGGCCGATAACAAACGCTTGCTATATTATATATATTATTCGAAGCAGCATTACCTAGTTATGAGGCTAGAGTCCCATACTGGCACATTAACCGTGCGTTCTTAGTCAGCATTCTCCGTAAGCGATAAGAACGGATATTGAGTCTGCATGTTTTAATCAGCTCTCCAGCTTGGTGGTCTGAACCCACGCTTTTTATGAGATGTATTAGAATAAGTTAGTCTTAAGCAAGCTCTCGAATAAATTACACGTTTTTAAATCTTTAAATTGTGTTTTTAAAAAGACGTCCTGGGGCCGTCGGAATTTGACTGGCGCAGCCGGTAGGATACCCCTTGGTCCTACTGTCGTGCTCACGCTTTAGTTAAAACCCTAAAATCGGTTTTATCGCGCAAAAGTTCGACAATTCGTGGTGTTCGGGTATCCTAACGAACCAAATAAATTTGTCTCCCGCGGCGGCCCGCGATCCAGGAACGAGGCGCAGTTGCTGACTCATCGGAGGATATGGGTGGCTTGTGAGTAGTCCAAATTCATTATTCCCTGTTTCCATATCTTTTCCACATAGAATCTGTGTAATATTATTTTAGGTCAAACTTTACCTGATTTAATTGTTAACTGATTTCGCTATAAATTGCACTATAAATTGGCAGCTATAGTCTATAGGTAATTAGGTGGTTTTTAGTAAGAAATTTATTTGAAATTTCAATTTATATTATTAAATATTCATTTCAATCGAATTTGGGTAATTAGAATATTTGAGTTAATTTACTGAGTGATATAATTACAATTTTTGCAATGGCGGAATCAAAGATTGTTGCTATTCCTAAGGAAATGTCATCCGTCATACCCAGATTTGACGGAGATGAAAAACTTCTTAACTTTTTCATAAAAAAATGTGAGTATGTTATTAATTGCTACAAAAACGAATCGAACCCGGCACAAGATTTATATGTTTTTCACGTAGTAACAAGTAAATTAACTGGTAGAGCTGCACAACTTATAAGCGAAAGGCAGGACATCGAATCTTGGGCCGTGTTAAAATCTGTTCTCATCCAACACTTCGGAGATCCGAGATCTGAAGAATGCATTGCAATAGAACTCGAAACTTTGAAAATAAACCATAACGAATCGTATTTAGATTTTTGCAACCGCATACAACATGTTAAAAGTTCACTAATAGCGAAGGTTAATATGGAAATAGATTTAAATATTAGGCGGAGTAAAGTCATAATCTATGACAATCTATCTATGAATGTGTTTCTTTATAACCTTCCCGAGGACCTTATCCGAATTGTAAGATTAAAAGGTAGCAAAACATTAGAGGAAGCACTCGGAATAGTACTGGAAGAAGTAAACTTCCAATTTCAATACAATTCCCGTAATAAAATGATGCGCACAAACACGAGCAAACCACAACCTCAGTCATCGCATAACCCTTACGTTGAGAAATTTGGGCTAAAGCCATATTTTACATCCAACATAAATTCGCCACCTCAAGGCGGTTTCAAATTTGGCGTTCCAAATTTAGTCAGACCAAACCATTTACCAAATTTAAATCATAGCCATCAACAAGCGCAACAATTTAAGTTTGGGGTCCCTCATCATACTGGATTTAGACCACAATTCCAACAGTCCCAACAAAACTTCAAATTCGGTATACCCAATCAAGGGCAAAGGTTTGGCGCACCTCAAGGTTACAGACCAAATTTCATTCAGGCACCCCAGGGATACAAACCAAATTTTGCTCAAGCACCTCAACAACCAAATTTCAACCAAGTACCAAATCAATTCAAATTCGGTATTCCAAGGCAACAAACACCAATCAATACAGACGTAACAATGCGTACAGCATTACCGGCGTCACGGCCCAATCAAACATTTAACAACGAGATTGAAGTTTATACAGAGAACTATAACGATTATTACGACAATGGTAATGACGTAAACTATGACTTTAACGAACAAGGTAATATAGACATGACCGAAAATTACTATGAGACAGAACACCTTGACAATGACGAAAATTTTTACATAACAGCCTCGGATACGACCCCCCCGAAACCTTGAATTATTAATGATTATGACGGGTTAATAGGTTCAGATCTCCTTGCGCAACTTGATGCGAACATAGACATGAAACATCAAGTACTACGAACCCGTGATACGGAAATTCCTTTTGTATATAACCCCCAAATTAGTATCAGATTAGATCCACGATCCGAAACCTGTGTAAAATTACCCACAAATATAGATAACGGTACAGGCATTATAGAATATAGAGAGTTTGCGGATGGAGTAAGAATGCCTTCTGCATTAGTTAATTGTGTAAATGGCCAGGCGTATACGGTTATTCAGAATGCATCCGAGATGCCAGTGACATTAAAAATTAAACAAGTTATAAATGTTACTGAATACGATCCTGAGTTAGTTAAAGTCAATAAAATAACGGACAATGATTTAGACATAGATGATTACTTGATTGAGAATCTGGAAAAACTTAGACTTAATCATATGAATGACGAGGAAAGAAACGTAATAGGAGAACTGTGTTATAAATACAGAGACATCTTCTATTGTGACAAATTACCATTGACTTTCACTAATAAAGTTAAACACCAAATTAGGACGACTAATGACGACCCAGTTTATATCCGACCGTACCGACAACCACAGACAGTTAACGAAGAAATAAATAGACAAGTTGAAAAATTACTTAAGGACAATGTAATCCAAGAATCATTCTCTCCATGGAATTCTCCTGTTCATCTCGTGCCCAAAAAGATTGATGCTTCTGGAGAAAAGAAGTATAGAATGGTGATTGATTATAGACGTTTAAATGACATGACAACGGACGACAAATACCCACTGCCAAATATAGCTGACTTATTTGACAAACTAGGGAAATCAAACTATTTTACTACGTTAGATTTGGCTAGTGGCTACCATCAAATAGAAATAGACAAAAAGGACAGACAAAAGACTGCATTTAGTTCCCAGGCCGGACACTTTGAATTTTTACGCATGCCCTTCGGATTAAAGACAGCTCCGGCTACTTTTCAAAGGGCAATGGATAGTATTCTACGTGGACTACAAGGCATGCACTGTCTTGTATACCTTGATGACATAATTATCTTCTCGACCAGCCTCCAAGAACATGTAGACAAATTACGCACAATATTTGACAGACTGAGACAGACTAACCTGAAAATACAACTGGATAAGTCAGAGTTCCTTCGTAAAGAGGTTCTGTACTTAGGTCATTCAATTACAAAGGACGGACTGAAACCTAATAATGATAAGATAGAGGCAGTACTGAAATTCCCACTTCCAAGGACTCAAACTGAGATTAAAAGTTTTTTGGGCTTAGTGGGCTACTATAGAAAATTTATAAAAGACTTTGCGAAACTGACTAGACCTCTGACTGTTTGCCTTAAAAAGAACCATAAAGTAATAATCAGTAAAGAATTTGTAGAAGTATTTGAAAAATGCAAGGAATTACTGACAAACGCACCCTTATTACAGTTTCCTGATTTTGACAAGCCTTTTATACTAACGACCGATGCCTCAGACTTTGCTATAGGGGCTGTCCTTTCCCAAGGTACAGTAGGTAGTGATCGACCCGTAGCGTTCGCTTCTCGAACACTCAACGACGCCGAAACCAGATACAGTACTATAGAAAAAGAAGCACTAGCCATAATATGGGCTGTCAAACATTTCCGCCCGTATCTGTATGGTAAAAAGTTTACGATCTATACTGATCATAGACCATTATCATGGTTAAATTCATTTGAGGAACCTAATAGTAAAATCACTCGTTGGCGTTTAAGACTTGCCGAATATAGTTACGACGTCATATATAAAAACGGCCGTCAAAATACAAATGCGGATGCCCTTTCAAGGATAAAGATTAACGCATTAGGCAGCGATAGTGAGGATAGTGTGTCAATGTTAGTTAACGTAGATGATAAAGAGTTGGAATTACAGAAATACTGTGAGAACATAAATAAAAGCATATCTGATATAGCACGTAATAAAAAGAAAAAAATATCAAAGTTAAAGAAACCTATCTTAGTTGACTCAGATTCCGAAAGAACCTTAACGATTTCCTCAGATTCTGAAAGAACTCTAACAATTCCTTCAGATACAGGTTCAGATAAACAAATTCAATTAGATGAATATAAACCTAAATCACCATATTCAATTTTAGCACCTTCAAGCGGTACCATTACAGCATCGGCTATTACAGACACTAGAGTAGGCTCAGAAACAGTACATTCGGCACGTGATACTGAATCAATTGGCATTCCTATACTAAATGAAGCTATTGATACCAAACCCAACCAAATACTAGTCCATACATGGTTTAGACATGAAATTGCTATTAAAGACATTTCAAATAAAAAGCAGAAAATTCTGGAAGTACACATGCCACTAGAAAGACCTGATTTAATCACAAGTTTTCTTAAAAGATACATAAGAGACAAAATTAAGTATTTTATATACTTCGAAGATCCGCGACATAGGGCCGAATTTACAGAAGTAGTAATTAAGCTGTTTAAAAAGGGTTCCGTAAAAATTTTAGAATGTACCGAAAGGGTTGTATACGTAGAAAACGAAGACGAACAAAGACAAATAATTTTAAAATATCATATTGGTAAGAACTGCCATCGTGGAATAAGGGAAACCATATCTCATTTAAAACGCAATTATTTTTGGAGTAATATGGATATAACGGTAGCTGCAGTTATAAATACATGCGATGCTTGTAAGAAAATGAAATATGACCGAAAACCCCTTAAACCAGCGTTACAACTGACCCAAACACAAAATAAGCCGTTTGAGGAGCTGTTCATTGATATATTTAAAATAGAGGGAAAATCGTTTCTAACAACTATCGATGCATTTAGCAAATTGGGACAGGCTTTCGAAATACCAAATCAATCGGCACCGGAGGTGGTAAGAGCCCTAATAAAATATTTTTCATTTTATGGGACACCAACGAAAATAAGTTCAGATTCAGGATCAGAATTCAATAATTTCCTAATACAGGAACTATTAGATTTTTATAAAATTCACTTACATTTAGGAACACCAAATAACCCTAACTCAATGGGTTTGATTGAGAGATTTCACTCTACAATCTTAGAAATTTACCGATTGGCTAAGTATGAACAAAAACTAACAGACGCTGCATCCATAATGACGTATACCATTATGGCCTATAACCATACTATTCATTCTACAACAGGGCTCACACCCTTTGAAGTAGTTTTTGGTCATACAGAATCCAGAAATGCCTTTAATGTTAATATAGATAAAGAATATATGCAAGTATTAATGCGTGACCATAAAAAACGAACTAAATTCCTGTATAAAAATTTGACTGATAAAATGATTCAAATAAAAGAGGAAGCTAGGAATAAAAAGGGAGGTGAGGTTGAATTCGATATAGATAAAGACGACGTTGTTTTCTTTAAAGGAACTAACGTTAGACGTAGCAAGGACAAGCCTAGGTATGATAAAGCTATAGTAACCGGTAGTATAGAAAGAAACATAATTCCCGTAGCTAAAAAGAATCGCGAAGTCAAAGTCCCAATTAAAGACATAAAACGTCCTCCACAGACCCATCCCGACCGTCGTGCTGGTCCTGATGGCAGCGAGCCTACTCCGGGCCCTTCAACTGCAGTCACTTGAGGGCATTCCAGGAATCTTACCTATTAAGGAGGGAACCGCTGCTATGAGCAATGACAAATGGACAATTATTAAAATTCTTGATTTGAACAAATTATCGGACGACTTGAATTTGAATATCGCAAAGTACTCTGATTTAAATCGTCTAGTAAAAACCAACTTTAATGAGACAAATATTAATTTAGTATTTTATAATTTTAAGATTCAAGTTGAGTATTTTATGAATTCAACTATAAATAAGTATAAGCAATTAGTCCCCAATTATAGACGAAAAGGCGGCATTTTAAATCCACTAGGAAGTATAATTAAGATAATTACTGGTAATCTAGATAACGAGGATGCTAACAGATACGATCGTATTATTGGAAATATTAAATCAAAGCAAAACACTCTAAACAAAAAGATAACTCTGATCACCGAAATTGTCGAAAACTTTAGTAACATTACGAAATCTATTCACAATAATATTGTTCAACTTGATAAGAAAGCTAAAGGCATTCAAAACGATTTGAACAAATTAAAAGAACATGAACACTTAGATTACATAAGTAATATAATTATAAACGTATATTCATTAATTCTACATAATTTTCAAAGTATTTCTACTAGATTAAATGAAGTAGAAACTGCCGTAGCTTTCTGTAAACTTAAGACTCTACATCAATCAATAATAGATTCTGATGATTTGTTAATTATTCTTAAGAATATTGAAAAAACTGAGAAATTAGCTTTTTCAGCTAATCAAGAGAATCTTGTTAAAATTGAACAGACAATTAGCATAAAAGCATTCTGTAAAGGGAATCAGTTAACATTTTTATTAGAAATTCCACTCATTGGTAAAGAGACCTATACGTACTATAAATTGTATCCTATCCCTGTATTCCGTGATCATGATACTTATACCATCCTCCCCAAATATCCTTACCTAATAATGAAAGGACTGGATTCCAAGCCACTAGCGCAACCATGCCAGCTGACCGCAGTTTCCAGTTTCATTTGTTACGAAGACGCTGACAGTCAATTAATTGAAGACCAGTGTATCCAAGACTTAATGAAGTATTCTAAGAACCTAACTTCATGTACCTTAATTCCAGTTAAATTAGAAAACGTTCTAGTACAACACATCCAGCCAAACCGATGGATTGTATATTCTAAAGAAAATACTCTTCTCCAAAGAAACTGTGAAAATGAAGTTTTCCAGCAACATATACGCGGAACTTACATAATTACACTGGAAGACCTATGTGAAGTGAAAATAGATAAATTTTCAATGAAACTACGAGTACATCAGGTAGAACAAATGAAGTATTATAAATTGCCAATTGTAAATCTTCCACATATTACTGAGATAAAGATTCAAGAAAGTAAGCCAGTAGAATTGGAAGACATGAATTTGGAAAACATACAACTAATAATAAAATCCATGAAAAGTGTCAGTGAAAATGAACGCGAAATCAGTGAAATTAGAGTTCATAGTGTTAGTGTCTGGACAATCGTATTATATATAGCTATTGTAGCATCTATGGTATGCATTCTGTTTATTAGACTTAAGAAAATGGGGTATAAATGTAATGTTCGAAATTCTCCGAATCCTTCGGATAGTTTCGAATCTCAGGAGGGAGGAGTTATGAGGCTAGAGTCCCATACTGGCACATTAACCGTGCGTTCTTAGTCAGCATTCTCCGTAAGCGATAAGAACGGATATTGAGTCTGCATGTTTTAATCAGCTCTCCAGCTTGGTGGTCTGAACCCACGCTTTTTATGAGATGTATTAGAATAAGTTAGTCTTAAGCAAGCTCTCGAATAAATTACACGTTTTTAAATCTTTAAATTGTGTTTTTAAAAAGACGTCCTGGGGCCGTCGGAATTTGACTACCTACCTTCGATTATGTGCCATCTAAGAGCTTGTTTTATATATATTTTTTTTTTATTGTTTTACCCGTGTTGTGTAATTTGAGTGATGAGATTTTTCCGATAACCATTCCTATCTTGTGCGAACGGGTCAACATTACTAAATAAAGTATTATAAGTTT
This sequence comes from Achlya flavicornis, assembly GCA_947623365.1. Taxonomy (NCBI): domain Eukaryota; kingdom Metazoa; phylum Arthropoda; class Insecta; order Lepidoptera; family Drepanidae; genus Achlya; species Achlya flavicornis. The sequence goes on from OX392474.1 coordinate 11,536,114, forward strand.
TGGTGATTCTCGAAAATACAGAGTTCTTCCCATAGTTTGTACGATGGAAAGGGGCTTCAAACAGTGCGGTCACTCTCGTGCGACGCTTCGGGACACTAAAATTAATAGAACGCAGCATGGAAGGGGAGTCAAGACGACCTGTTACAACATCATAAAGAAGCATAGCATCCATAATAGTTCGTCTTTGTTCTAAAGTTAGGAGATTATAGTATCTGCAACCCTCTTCGTAATTATCAAAGGTATTCCTAGTTTTGAAGTTCAGAAACTTTAGGTAACGGCTTTGAATACGTTCAATACGTTCTTTGTATGTTACGTATTGTGGTGCCCATATAGTGCTTGCATACTCCAGCACGCTACGAACATACGCAAAATATATGGACTTTAGGCAATTAATATTCGCAAATGGTTTGCAGACTCGCTGGACAAACCCCAAATTCTTATATGCCCTTAACGTTATAGCATCTATATGCTCATCAAATAAAAATTTACACACCAAGGTCTCGCACACCTCGGACTCGTTCGATTTGAATACCGTCAATAGCATAACAAAAGTTTATTGGTTTATTGATGCGACTAAATGTGATACATTGACACTTAGACAGATTTACTTTAATGTTATTAAGTTTGTAGTAGTTGGATAGGGCATACAAATCACTTTGAAGGTTATGACAGTCTGATACATTTTTAACGGATATATAAACCTTTTTATCGTCAGCATATAGGAGGTGCTCAGAGTAAGCAAAGCACTTATGGATATCATACAAGAACGCATTGTAAAACAATGGAGCGAGGAGGGATCCTTGAGGAACTCCAGAGGGGATGCTAATAAAATCAGACTTAAATCCGCCTAGTACCACAGCCTGCGATCTATTAGAGAGGTAGGAAGTTATCCATCTAAGTAGGTCTCCGTGGATTCCAAGACACTGTAGCTTGCGAAGGAGGATGATATGATCCACCCGATCGAACGCTTTTTCAAAATCTGTATAGATCACATCAACCTGCCTTCTCTCCTCCATATTCTTGAGTACAAATGAACTGAAAACATCAAGGAAGGGAAGATCAACTATAACAAACTTAGCATTGTTATAGTTGATCTTCCCTTCAGAAAACCATGCTGCCTATCTGAAATGCTATGAGAGATTGTAGGATAAATTCTTTTATATACAATTTTTTCCGCCAGCTTGCTGAAACAATTCAAGATGGAGATCGGTCTATAATTGTCAATTCTACTTTTTGATCCTTTTTTGTGTATAGGAACTATATGCGCCTGTTTCCAGATATTGGGAAACACTCCTTCTTTAAAGGATCTATTAAAGAGGATCGTTAGTGGTGCTGTAAGTTGCTTTGCACATTGTTTTATAAAAAGTGGGTGAACTCGATCACTACCAGCTCCTTTCGTTGCGTCAATTGCTTCCAGTAACTTCAACACGTGTTCCTCCATAATGTAAATTTCACTTATGATTTCTGTACTATTTGGAGGCGAGGATAAGTCGAGATCTTTACTACGAGAATTTGGAGATTGGGGAATAAAGACATTTCTGAAAAATTTATTGAAGCCCTCCACTATTTCACCCCCATTTGTATACTGAGTTGTGCCCAGAGTGAAATTCTGTGGGTATCCCGTACCACCCCTTCTTGACTTTATATAGCGCCACAGTAATTTAGGATTAGAAGATATTAATTTTTCTGATGATTTTGTATACTGTTCAAAGCATTTTTTCTCAATACGCCGAAATCTAGTTCTTAATAAGGAGAATTCAAGAGAGAATTAAAGAGAAAGGTAGTCTACCCAAGTCTACCTTTACTTTTATTTTTTCTCCAAAATATAGTGCGAAATGGCGAGTCTATGTATGAAACTACATGTGTATAATGCTAATATCGAGAACGAAGCTTGAGAGTAATTGAACTGTTCTTTGACTCAATGATGTACGAAGTAGTCATGATGCTCATGTCCATGGTGATCCCTGAAGTGCACAATCTCAGCGTGTCCGTCGTGTTTGTTCACGTATTGGGAGGAGTACGCGTGTCCGTGTTCATGTCCGTGTTCATGTCCGTATTCATGTCCGTGTTCATGTCCGTGTTCATGTCCGTGTTCATGTCCGTGTTCATGTCCGTGTTCGTGTCCATGTTCATGTCCGTATTCATGTCCGTGTTGCGCGGACACCATAGCAACCAAAGCAACAAGGCACAGCACCTAGAAAAGAGACATGTATGTAAGATTATTGGTTACCTAGTTGTATCTCGAGAGGAAAACTTAATTTCCACACTATTCCTTTAGAACTGGGAAGTGGGCAAAAATTTAATAAAATCCTTTTATACCTTTGTGACCATTTTGTTTCGTTTTGGTATGTTTCCTTGTTGTTTTGTCACTGAATAAGTGGACAATGATAAAAATTGCCCAAATATGTGTCTTTTATATAAAAATCAATTCGAAGGTGATCAGGGTAACGAAAACGTAAAAGTAATAATTGTTTCTGAGTTATGCAATTACAATAACGATCCTTTTAGTGTGCGCAATTTGTTTGTTTAAAATGTATCAATCAATATATAAGTACATAAAACATGACTTTCACGCACTTCAAGTGTAGACGAGACAAATACATATTATAAACCAAGAATATTTTTACCCCATAATATGAAACAAGACACTGCCTTGACTAATAAATCATATTTCATATATGGGGAAATCAATTTCTGAGTTTTGTATATAATCATTGATTTTCATTTTCATTGTCTCAAAATAACAGTTTTAATCGAATACTGCTTTAGTATATTATTTACTCTATGCTTAAACTAAATATTATTTAGTCTCAATTAATTTATGATAAATAAATATCCTGGGATATTCCTTACCCACGATACACTATAATTATATCGGGAAGGTTGACAAATTTTTTTTGTTTAAGCGGGCTAAAGGAAGCTAACCTATACCCGAGTATAATAGACTACATTTCATCCCGGGAACGTGGATGAAACAGCGGGGGACAGCTATCGTTTCATCATCATCATCATCAGCCTATAATGTCCCACAGCTGAGCACAGGCCTCCTTCGGATTAGTGGAGGTAGGCTAGTGGTCAACCTACTGTTGGAATTTTTCAACGCCTAGGAGGCATCTAACTAGCTTAACGACTATCACAATTAAGTGATAACTGGGACCAACGGCTTTACGTGCCTTCCGAAGCACGAAAACGCTCGATTTGATGATTTGATACCACTAGACGTTCACCCATCCAGGTACCGATCACGACAGACGTAGCTTAACTTTGCCGATCGATTAAGAACGGTTAATCATGCTACACCACGAGCGCTTCAAATGTTCAATCCTATACAAAGTTTGATCGTTTACAAACGATGACGATTGTCGATAACCATCTTGTCTAGGGGGGCAGTTTCCATTATACGGAGTGGATACGACAATACGACATTAAATGAAACCACGTAAACTACTCATGTATATAAGATCAACTTTTACTATGGGACCAAATTCGAAAATACGACATTAAATTAATTAACGTAAAGTACTCATGTATACGATCAAATTTTACTATGGGACCAAATTCGAAATCGAAAAAAAAAAAAACTGCTTCTCATACAAATAACAAAAGGTACATGTCTCCTCGGCAAAAATGTATGAAAAGCAGTTATTTTTTTGAATTTTCCTTTAGCGTGTCAAAATAGAAAATAAAATAAATAATTGAAAAATCTCCGAAAAAGACAATTTAAAAGTAATTCACTATTAAGACTGAAACAAGATTGAGAATAGAAAATAAATGATATTAGGAGCTGAAAGCTCAAGATGCGCAACTTATCAATTTTCTTTAGGTTTATACTTTGCAATTGGGTACTCGATAGGTTTGGATATTTTTTTATGTATTATCTTAACAAACAAACTCACTTTCGCATTTATAATACTAGTTAGCATTTAAACTTTTGTTCCAGTCAAAAAACCAACGACCTTACAGGCGAGCATTCCTGCATAATGCTCCAGTCCCTCCGCGGCTAAATGAGTAGGTATATAAATACTACGTAATATTACTATTTTGTGCCAAAAATCCGTCATTTTGATTTTTTTCAAACACCTGTTGGACACTTGGGGTTTTAAGACGAATATAACAATAGCTTAACTGTCGAAATAAAACCAGGCGAAAAAAAAAAAACGAACTTAATACGCGCGAATAACATATCCCTTTCTTGGCAGTCGGGTAATTAGTAAAGAAACAAAGGATTTTACTGCATATCTCTATTGACTTAAAAGTTGGTATACATTGGTACATTCCTTTTGTAGCCTAAGAAAGGATTTTCGATAAATTTAATACCTAAAGTAGTGAAGCTAGTATTGTAACAAACTTAGATACATAATTACACCCAGAATCAGGACATGCAGATATGTTACGTTATACTGGTATTTGTGACTTTTTAAATAATTCATAGCTCATTTCCTTCTTCACTGAAATTATTTGGTGGTAATTTATGGGGAGGAGAGTAGCAATAGGTTGTCACAAAAACAAATCATAACCTTTTTGTCGTATAATAATGGAACATTAAAGAAATTAATAACTAATGATGATGGTGGTGGGTGCTGTACTTCACGTCAGCTTGAAAACTGTGGAAGAAAAAATAATAATAAAATATTGTATCAATTAGTGGTATGTTATAAGGATGCGAACGATTGTTGACTGTTTTTACCCGGTGTGGTGGTCGCCATGGTAGTCGACCTTCCTGACGGAGCCGTCAGGCTGGTGCAGCGAGTAGTATCCCTTCACGACGTCGCCGTGGCGGTGCTCGTGCTGCGACTTGTGGTCGCCGGTGTGGTGGTCCTCCACCTTGTACCCGAACTCATACTTGGGGTGAGTCTGAAAAACAATTATATTTTAATTTCTCATCGATTACCATTGAACTGTTCTTTGACTCGATGACGTACGAAGTAGTCATGATGCTCATGTCCATGGTGATCCTTGAAGTGCACAATCTCAGCGTGTCCGTCGTGTTTGTTCACGTATTGGGAGGAGTACGCGTGTCCGTGTTCATGTCCGTGTTCATGTCCATGTTCATGTCCGTGTTGCGCGGACACCATAGCAACCAAAGCAACAAGGCACAGCACCTAGAAAATAGACATGTTTGTAAGCTTATTGGTTACCTAGTTGTATCTCGAGAGGAAAACTTAATTTACACAATATCCCTTCGGAACCGGGATGTGGGTGAAAATTTAATAAAATCCTTTTATACCTTTGTGAACATTTTGTTTAGTTTTGGTATGTTTCCTTGTTATTTTGTCACTGAATAAGTGGACAATGATACAAATTGCCCAAATATGTGTCTTTTATATAAAAATCAATTCGAAGGTGATCAAGGTAACGTAAACGTAAAAGTAATAATTGTTTCTGAGTTATGCAATTACAATAACGATCCTTTTAGTATGCGCAATTTGTTTGTAATCTTTTAAAATGTATCAATCAATATATAAGTACATAAAACATGACTTTCACGCACATCAAGTGTAGACGAGACAAATACATATATAAAACAAGAATATTTTTTTTATAATTATTTCTATTTATGATTTTTCACCGACTTCAAAAAGGAGGAGGTTTATATGCTTTTTTTGTATGTATGTTTGGGCATAACTAATAAGTCCGTCATATACCTAACTATACGGATTTGCAAAGTAATTTTTTGTTCGAAAGGGTATCCGAAATGGTCCCATTTAAATTACATATAGATCTGATGATGAGTTTCGGAGACAGACAACGGAACGGGTCGGCAACGCGCGAGTGATACCCCAGGGCCAGTAGACAAGATGGTTATCGACAATCGTCATCGTTAGTAAACGATAAACCTTTGTATGGAATTGACATAAGAGATTGTTAAAAGTCAAGTGATATTTCGATTTTAAATGTCAATCCCATACAAAGGTTTATCGTTTACTAACGATGACGATTGTCGATAACCATCTTGTCTAGGGGGGCTGGTGTTGCTAGCGTCCATAGGCTACGGTAACTGCTTACCAACAGGCGGGCCGTATGCTTGTTTGCCACCTTAGTTGTATAAAAAAAAAACTATTTAGAAAATGACAGCAAATTAACCGCGATTGCTGCTACCGCATAAATTGTATTGTTTACGCAATCACACAACATAACATCAAGCCTGTACACTCGAAAGGGTTACGCAGGTGCATTCAGTAGATATATAATAAAACTAAAAATTCAATAAAAAATTAACTTTTTAAGAAAAAAATAACGCCTTCAAAGTACACTAAAAAGTATGAAATAACTCTTATCTGACACTGTTTTGACATGCGATTTCGCTCACCTCAAAACAGTGTCAGATAAGAGTTATTTCATACTCTTTAAACAAAAATAGTTATCAGTGATTAGCGACAGTAGAAGTTCATTTGGCACATTGTGTTGTGAATGTTTTTTGTATAATATGAGCCATATTTGAACGTTTCTAACGGTTTCTCTGAAAACTGTAAAACTTACTATTTTGGGAAATGTATAAAAATAGTTAATATTAAACAAAAAGTATGAATTCTACAATATGCTAAATTAACTTCTATGGTCGCGAATCACTGTAATATCTATCCTTATTGTTCTACGATGGTAAAAAAAAAAACTCGAACAATTTCAAATTTCCCGCCTCGGAACTGATGTTTAAAATTAATAGGAAATCGAGTTATCCTTTTTAGGTACCGTTTGACGATAAAGAGAAGTATATTTGATATCCTCAACTTTACAGTAACGATTGATGATGACGATTGTCTTGTTAGTTTTTTTTATTACCCTTAATAGGGGTTTAGGGGATTTTAAAGTTAAAAGCGCTCGTGGTTTAGCATGATTAGCCGTTCTAAATCGATCAGCAAAGATAAGCTACCTCTGTCGTGGTCGGTACCTGGATGGGTGACCGCCTAGTGGTATTTCAAATCGAGCGTTTACGTGCTACGGAGGCACGTAAAGCCGTTGGTCCTGGTTATCACTTAATTGTGATAGTCGTTAAGCTAGTTAGATGCCTCCTAGGCGTTGAAAAATTTCAACAGTAGGTTGACCACTAGCCTACCTCAACCAATCCGCAGTGGGCACGCGCGGTGGAGTATCGCCCTGTCCCTTTCACCCTCATTTGTGAAAGGAGGCCTGTTACTCAGCAGTGGGAGATTATAGGATGATGATGATGAAAGTTTGAATGGAAGAAACCTAATACACGGTCCGATTAACTTGATACTCGGTACCTACACGTTAAACGCATCACAGAAAAAAGTAATGTTGTTAAAAAAAAAGTTCCCATTTTATTTTATAATAGGTGGTAAACGGGCGACGCCATTTTTTTTTGAATTTTCCTTTACCCGCTAAAGAATAAATAAAAAAAAAAAAATAGGAAATAAAATATACAATTGAAAAATTCTAGTTCTATTTCTAAATTCCAGAACACGTCCTTGAAAATCAGTTAAAGCATTGGGATTCTTGGCGTCGACATTTCTAGCGATGTTTTGTTCCGTAGTCACTTAGAAGACAAGAGCTCAACAAAGCGAAACAGTACTTCACATCAGGGCAATGGCTGCAACTTTATAAGTCGCAAGTCCGGTCTCATATGGAGTGCAGTACTCGATATCTATCTCGATACTATCGAGTGTCATCTGTGGGCACCAGCACCATCTGGGTACCAGCTTGGGCCTTTAGACTCGGTTTAGCGACGTGCCGCTAGAATTGTCGACGATTCCGAGCTCACAAGCGGTTTAGAGCCCCTCAGTCTGAGGAGAGACTTTGCCTCCTTATGCGTGTTCTACCGCATGTACAACGGACAGTGTTCTGAAGAATTGTTTAAGATGATGCCATCTTCTACCGGCCATCTTCTACCATCACAACTCTCGCCATCGACAGGGAGTCCATCCTCACATATTGAAACCAGATTTGTTTCGAACTGTGCAGCTCAAAAGAGCTTTCTTCCGCGTGTAGTGTAGTGGAATGAGCTCCCTGCTGTGTTTTTCCCGATAGAGTACAGCATGGGGTTCTTCAAAAAGGATCTGAGGAGATTTCTGCAGGGTCGACAATACGCGGGTGACACTCCAGTTGTTGCAAGTGTCCATAGGTTACGGTAACTGCTTACCATCAGGCGGGCCGTATGCTTGTTTGCCACCTTAGTGGTATAAAAAAATATATCTATAACCCGAGTCCTCCGAAAAAGACAATTTAAAAGTAATGCACTATAAAGACTGAAACAAGGTTGAGAAAAGAAAGAAACTAGGTATATTATGAGCTGAAAGCTCAAGAAGCGCAACTTATCAATTTTCTTTCGGTTTATAATTTGCAATTGGTTACTCGATAGGTTTGGATATTTTTTTAATGCATTACCTCAACAAACAAACTCACTTTCGCATTTATAATACTAGTTAGCATTCAAACTTTTGTTCCAGTCAAAAAACCAACGAACGTACAGGCGAGCATTCCTGCATAATGCTGCCTGCATAATAAAGTCCCTCCGCAGCGGAACTGAATAGGTATATAAATACGTCGTCGCAACTCTCGCCATCGACGGGGAGTCCATCCTCACATATTGAAACCTGAATTGTTTCGTACTGTGCGGGTGCAAAGGAGCTTCCTTCCGCGGACGCTCAGACTGTGGAATGAGCTCCCTGCCGTGGTTTTCCCAATGGAGTACAGCATGGGGTTCTTCAAAAGGGGTGTGAAGAGATTTCTGCAGGGTCGGCAACGCGCGCGTGATACCCCTGGTGTTGCAAGCGCCCAAAGGCTACGGTAACCGCTTACCATCAGGCGGGCCGTATGCTTGTTTGCCACCTAAGTGGTATAAAAAAAAAAAAAAAAAACGTTATATTACTATTTCGTGCCAAAAATCCGTCATTTTGATTTTTTTCATACACCCATTGGACACTTGGGTTTTTAAGACGAATATAACAATACCTTAGCTGTCGAAATAAATCAAAAATTACGAACATAATACGCGCGAATAACATATCCCTTTCTTGGAAGTCGGGTAATATTAAAGAAACAAAGGATTTTACTGCGTATCTCTATTGACTTAAAAGTTGGTATAAGTACATTGGCTCCTTTTGTAGCCTAAGAAAGGTATTTCGATAAATTTAATCCCTAAAGTAGTGAAGCTAGTATAGTAACAAACTTAGGTAATATACATAATTAGATCCAGAACCATAGACATGCAGATATGTTCATGCACACAAGTGCATTGCATAGCCTGGATGGGAATCGATCCCACGACCTGTGGAGTGATAGACGAAATCTTAACCAACCACGCCAAGTGATACATCATTTTATTGGTATTTGTTTTTTAATAATTCATAGCTCATTTCCTTCTTCACTGAAATTATTTGGTGGTAATTTATGGGGAGGAGAGTAGCAATAGGGTTGTAACAAAAACAAATCATAACCTTTTTGTCGTATAATAATGAAACAATAAAGTAATTAATAACTAATGATGATGGTGGTGGGTGCTGTACTTCACGTCAGCTTGAAAACTGTGGAAGAAAAAATAATAATAAAATATTGTATCAATTAGTGATATGTTATAATATAAGGATGCGAACGATTGGTGACTGTTCTTACCCGGTGTGGTGGTCGCCGTGGTAGTCGACCTTCCTGACGGAGCCGTCGGGCTGGTGCAGCGAGTAGTATCCCTTCACGACGTCACCGTCGCGGTGCTCGTGCTGCGACTTGTGGTCGCCGGTGTGGTGGTCCTCCACCTTGTACCCGAACTCATACTTGGGGTGAGTCTGAAAAACAATGATATTTTAATTTCCCATCGATTTTTATCTATTAAAATTGAACTGTTCTTTGACTCGATGACATACGAAGTAGTCATGATGCTCATGTCCATGGTGATCCTTGAAGTGCACAATCTCAGCGTGTCCGTCGTGTTTGTTCACGTATTGGGAGGAGTACGCGTGTCCGTGTTCATGTCCCTGTTCATGTCCGTGTTCATGTCCGTGTTCATGTTCGTGTCCGTATTCATGTCCGTGTTGCGCGGACACCATAGCAACCAAAGCAACAAGGCACAGCACCTAGAAAAGAGATGTATGCTTATTGGTTACCTAGTTGTATCTCAAGAGGAAAACTTAATTTACAAAATACCCCTTTGGAACCGGGAAGTGGGTGAAAATTTAATAAAATCCTTTTATACCTTTGTGAACATTTTGTTTGGTTTTGGTATGTTTCCTTGCTATTTTGTCACTGAATAAGTGGACAATGATACAAATTGCCCAAAAATGTGTCTTTTATATAAAAAAAAATTCGAAGGTGATCAAGGAATCGTAAAAGTAATACTTGTTTCTAAGTTATGCAATTACAGTAACGTTTCTTTTGGTATGCGCAATATGTTTGTAATTTTTTTAATTTATGTATCCATATTTAGGTACATAAAACATTACTTTCACGCACTTGTAAGTGACGAAGTCACGAGACAAATATAAACCAAGAATATATTGTTGTCCCCATAATATAGGATATATTTTGGAGAGAGTGCGCAGGAATTGTTCAACCTAATTCCACCATCCCCATTTTTACAGCGAACCACAAGACGCCGGGAAAACTTTCACCCGTACGTTGTTGACATACCGAAAATACGGACACAGCGTTTTGCATCCTCATTTATAATGCGGACAGCAAGGGAGTGGAACTTGCTTCCGGCGTCTGTGTTTCCTGACGCCTACAATCTAGGAACTTTCAAGGCCAGAGTGAATAGGTTTCTTCTGGGTGTTTCATCTTAGGCTTCGTCATCGCCCCTTATGGGCGAGCCAGTGGCCAAACGCAAGCCCATTTAATAAAAAAAAAAAAAAAATGAAACGCACAGTCTTGACCAATAAATCGTGCTTTAAATATGGGGAAAACTATATATTCTTGGTTTTAGTACATATATTTGTCTCAAAATAACAGTTTTGATTGATTACTGCGTTACTTAAATTATTTGGCAGATGCGCATTTTTAGGGTTCCGTAGCCAAATGGCAAAAAACGGAACCCTTATAGATTCGTCTGTCTGTCTGTCTGTCTGTCTGTCTGTCTGTCTGTCTGTCTGTCTGTCTGTCTGTCCGTCCGTATTTCACAGCCATTTATTTCCGAAACTATAAGAACTATAATGTTGAAACTTGGTAAGTAGATGTATTCTGTGAACCGCATTAAGATTTTCAAACAAAAATAGAAAAAAAATAATAAATTTTGGGGGTTCCCCATACTTAGAACTGAAACTCAAAAATTTTTTTTTCATCAAACCCTTTAGTGTTTATGACGTATTAAAAAAAACTACTTACTAGATCTCACTTTGGAAGTGTCTCTCGCGCAAACTATTCAGTTTAGAAAAAAATGATATTAGAAACCTCAATATCATTTTTGAAGACCTATCCATAGGTTTTTTCCGTGTATTAGTTAAAACTAATGCTAAACAGGGTGTCGTTGTTTGGGGGTTGTAGGAGGGGCCATCCACTATTAAATGATCCCAATATATGACGGCTAAATGTGAACCAGTTTCGAGATTAACAATTTTGTATATTAAAATAAAACCGGCCAAGTGCGAGTCAGACTCGCGCACTGAGGGTTCCGTACAAACCTGTAGGTATATAAGTAAATGGTAGTATAGACCTGAGTATTTGATATTAATTTCAATTTATGACGTATTAAAAAAAAACTCATTTTACCACTTTGGAAGTGTCTCACGCGCAAACTATTCAGTTTAGAAAAAAATTATATTAGAAACCTCAATATCATTTTTGAAGACCTATCCATAGACACCCCACAATTATGGGTTAGATGAAAAAAAAAAATTTGAGTTGACCCCCAAAATTTATTGTTTTTTTTCTATTTTTGTGTGAAAATCTTAATGCGGTTCACAGAATACATCTACTTACCAAGTTTCAACATTATAGTTCTTATAGTTTCGGAAATAAATAGCTGTGACATACGGACGGACAGACAGACAGACAGACAGACAGACAGACAGACAGACAGACATGACGAATCTATAAGGGTTCCGTTTTTTGCCATTTGGCTACGGAACCCTAAAAAGGAGAGTAGGCATGTTAAAACATCAAAAGAACACAAATACTGGGGGGCTAAAAAGGAAGCTAAAGCAATATTGCTACGCAATTCATTTTTTCGAATTCTCGGCAGATTCTAAGTGATTCCAATATTTTTTGGTAAAATATTTACTCATTATATACAATTCAATTCATTAAAAGATTTGGAATTGATGAATTGCATAATATCTGCTTTAAATTCGAAAAAATGAATTGCGATAGCAATATTGCTTAGCTTCCTTTTTAGGGGGCCAGGTAGTCGTCCAAAGATTTTTTATTAGGGCTTCGAAACTCAAAAAATAAGATCACATTATTAGCTATCAAAAATGGTATTGAAACACTAGTATTGTACTCCCAATATTAAACGACCTGCCTAACAGTAACCTAATACAGTACCAATATTTTCGTGAAGAGGTTTTTTTTAAGAATGTGCTGCTAAGTTCAATTGTTTTAGATTTCAGCGTGTTATTGAAACCTGCTGTGGGTGCTCAGGGGCTCTCCAGCACCTATGAAAACCAAATAGTTGGTGCAGAGCACCCATGATCACATACATAAAAAACTGAACAGAAATGGGTTTTCACAATGTCTCTACAACCTCACTCGCTCATTGGGCAAGACGTTTACTACTTCTTAGAGTATTCTATTGTCTAAGTACTACTTACGTATCACGCAAAACTGAATGCCCAGATTGACTTTGAAAAGAAAAAGTGGTTAGATTTTATTAATTAAAAATGTTTATTGAGAATATTGCACGAGCGTTTGAGGTTTGATTTTTAAACTTTTCGGTCTCCCAAATACTTAGTTAGAAGTCTCCTATATACAAATGTACTATATGCTATAGGAAGGGAGTGAATAGTGATGTAGCGACATGTATCAGTTACACTGAGATAGTTCACATACAGAGAGACAAATGGTGTGGCACCAAAAAATCCTGCATCGCGCTTTTTTTTTTTTATATCACTAAGGTGGCAAACAAGCATACGGCCCGTCTGATGGTAAGCAGTAGCCGTTAGCCTATGGACGCTTGCAACACCAGGGGTATCTCTCGCGTGTCGCCAACCCTGAAGAAATCTCTTCACACTCTTTTTGAAGAACCCCATGCTGTACTCCATTGGGAAAACCACGGCGGGGAGCTCATTCCACAGTCCGAGCGTCCGCGGAGTTTTACGAAGTTTTCTCAAAAATATCTGAATTATACAACTGTCCGTGTACTGTGTACAGTAAATATATTGTTGGACTGCGATCCCCAGACATGATGATCAAGCCTTGCCGAAGATCTTCCCTTTAAAATAAATAATAAATTTATTTTCTTTCTTTACAAACTAAAGTAAAAAATTTGACAACGTAACTTCAAGTCATGACATTTTAAAGTTTGTAGAAGAAAATGGTATCCAAGCTAATCCGGAGCCTGTGTTAAGGATAACCAGGTGGAAGAGTCCACCACATACTATTTGGTTTATTATATACTAGCTTTCCCCCGTGGTTTCATCCGCGTTCCCGGGATAAAAATCCTATGTCCTTCTCCATACTGCATGCCAAATTTTATCGACGGCTCTTATGCATTTACTGGACAGAAAGCTGGCGAACCATTTGCATAATCCATCGGGAAGGCAGCATGCTGGTAACTTTGGTATTTTGTGGGATATGTAAAAAAAAAAAAAAACAACCGAATTGAGAACCTCCTCCTTTTTTTGAAGTCGGTTAAAAAAAGGACCCTAACTGACTGCTTTTCTTAGTAAATCGGAACCCTAATTTAGCAGGCCTGACTCGCTTATAATCAGTTATTTTATTATTGTGTTTATAAGTTATATATTAAATATGGCAGATAGCTAAAGAAGTGGTGTAGATGATAAGCCGTTCTAAATCGATCGGCAAGTTAAGCTACCACCGTCGTGGTCGGTACCTGGATGGGTGACCGCCTAGTGGTATTTCAAATCGAGCGTTTCCGTGATTTGGAAGGCACGTAAAGCCGTTGGTCCAGGTTATCACTTAATTGTGATAGTCTTTAAGCTAGTTGGAGGCCTTCTAGGCGGCTTGAAAACTCCAACAGTAGGTTGATCACTAGCCTACCTCAACTGATACGCAGTGGGCACGCGTGGTGGAGTATCTGCAAATTCCCTTTCACCCTGATTTGTGAAAGGAGGCCTGTGCTCAACAGTGGGCTGATGATGATGAGATAACTAAATAGTAACTAACAATATATTAAACGTATTTGTCGTTTTATACTTTTAAAACGTTCAGTACAGAGCTAGTAATATTTCGCAAGAAATTACAGTTTAAGTATAAGTAAAGTAACCTTAATTTTTGCAAAACGTCGTATATTCAAGTGTCATGTATACACACAAATGCATGTCCTGGGTGGGATTCGAACCCACAACCTGTGGCGCGATAGGTGGAATCATCAAAACTATATTGGTATTTATGGCATTTTAAATTCATTAAAATTATTAATTTGGTGGTAATTTATGGATAGGGTAGCAATAGGGTTGTTAATAAAACAATAAATAACCTTTTTGTCGTATAATAGTGGCACAATAAATTATTTAATAACTAATGATGATGGTGGTGGGTGCTGTACTTCACGTCCGCTTGAAAACTGTGAAAGCAAGAAAAGGAAATGAAATATTTTATCAAGTCAATTTGGGGTATGTTATGATATACGGATGCGAACGATTGTTGACTGTTCTTACCCGGTGTGGTGGTCGCCGTGGTAGTCGACCTTCCTGACGGAGCCGTCGGGCTGGTGCAGCGAGTAGTATCCCTTCACGACATCGCCGTGGCGGTGCTCGTGCTGCGACTTGTGGTCGCCGGTGTGGTGGTCCTCCACCTTGTACCCGAACTCATACTTGGGGTGAGTCTGAAAAACAATGATATTTTAATTTCTCATCGATTACCATTGAAATGTTATTTGACTCGATGACTTACGAAGTAGTCATGATGCTCATGTCCATGGTGATCCTTGAAGTGCACAATCTCAGCGTGTTCGTCGTGTTTGTTCACGTATTGGGAGGAGTACGCGTGTCCGTGTTCATGTCCGTGTTCGTGTCCGTGTTCATGTCCGTGTTGCGCGGACACCATAGCAACCAAAGCAACAAGGCACAGCACCTAGAAAAAAGACATGTATGTATAATTAGTCACCTAGTCGTATCTCAATTGGAAAATTTAATTTCCACCATACCCCTTTGGAACCGGGAAGTGGACGAAAATGTAATAAAAGAATTTTTGTTACCTTTGTGAACATTTTGTTTGGTTTTGGTATGTTTCCTTGTTGTTTTGTCACTGAATATGTGGACAATGATAAAAATTGCCCAAATATGTGTCTTTTATATAAAAATCAATTCGAAGGTGATCAGGGTAACGTAAAAGTAATACTTGTTTCTAAGTTATGCAATTACAGTAACGTTTCTTTTGATATGCGCAATTTGTTTGGAAGTTTTTTTTTACTTCTAAGGTAGCAAACAGCATACGGCCCGCCTGATAGTAAACGGTTACCGTAGCCTATGATATATAGCCGATCCTTGAAATGTATGAAAATTGAAATGTTAAATATTGAAAATTAAATTGAAATAATTTTAAATTATTATTAAGCAACATTGTAAGAATAAGTGCGTGAAAGACATGTTGTATGTAATTAACATATAACAATTGTCTTTCACGCACTTCTAAGTGTAATATACGTTCAAACGAATGCAAAAAAGAATATCATAGATGGTGTGTTGTACTATTTGAATACAAGCAACAGTATAACTTAAAATTCGTAAGGTGTAGAAAGAACTCTTCAACCCCCCTGGTATTGCAAATCTGCTGTGGCGGTGACCACTTACTATCAGATGGCCCGTCTGGCAGCTAATCAAACTGTTGATTTAAAAAAAAAAACTCACGTGAGCCCTTATATATTCGTATACAACGATAGGTTGAATAATTATTTACCCTGTATGGGTGAATTTTTCAATGGGGCATGACCGGTCATATCTCAATTATCTTAGATCGATACGCCCTATTAATAATGTAGGATCTGAAAATATGCAACTTTCTAGGAGAGCAGTTTAAAGTTAGAAAGTTATTACGGGTTTCCCTCAACGCTACGATATGAGGTTCTTCAAAAAGGCGTAAAATGAGCTATTCAAGGTCGGCAACACATTAAAAAAATGGGATGAATAATAATAATATACCTAATGGATGATAAAAAGGGTTAGGATTATGAATTTTGGAATGAGTATCATGTACCCTATTGACCGCTTAAATTCTGTTAGATTTATTAAATTTATTTAAAAAGTGGTCCATGGAAGCAAAATTTTAGACGGACATTTTTATTCGGATGTGGTACATCCATTTCTGACTGGGTAAAATTCTGCCACTGGGAAGAATTATAATTATTAAATATTGTTATAACTACTACTTACGTATTTTTAGAAGCAATACTGTTGGAAAACAATGACTACTGTTAATTAATACATAATAAATTATCATAATAAACTATCAAGTAATAATAAACATAAACCCCCTTATTAATAAATAAGGTGTATTCCAACACTATCGTAACTACATCTGGTGTCCCGCAGGAGTCTATTCTGGGCCCATTGCTTTTTGTACTTTTTATAAACGATATAGATGATTGCTTTCAGAATTCAAAATTTCTACTTTACGCAGACGATTTAAAAAATACCATCTGGAACCATCTGGAACCCCTATTATAATAAATACAATGATCTTATAGAGAGGGTTCAGCGCAAATTCCTTAAGGCAATGCATTTTAGGTATAACAGAGGTTCCTTACCATATCCAGACTTACTTAAAAAGTATAATTTAATAACATTGAGCCAAAGACGATTACTTCTCGGAGCAATGATGTTGTACGGTTTGTGTAATGGTGGATTGGATTGTACTGATCTTACGAGCAGTCTTTGTTATTCTGGGGGCCTACCACAAGCTCTTAAAACAAGGTTAAAATAACCTTATTTGTCTTTTGTCCCTCTTTGACATCCGGCGTCAAAACAAGACAAAACACAAATAAGGTTATTTTAACCTTGTTTTAAGAGCTTGTGGTAGGCCCCCTGTGCCGCGGACAGTGCAAAGACGGGAAGTGCGCGCTTGCCATTTGTTTTCAACTGGCAGCTGCCGAACTAACGCCGGTTTACGTGCCCCTCTTCGGCAACTTGTAACGGCTCATAATTCTAATTTCTTAGGAACCGACATCTTTGCACTGTCCTCTTCCAAATTTAAAAAAGCCATAAGGGCTACATTGTCATCTAATGATATAATTATATAACTTTTGTAAGCTTTTTGCAGTATTGTCTACAATCCACAATACTTACTTTAATTATCTAGTTTATTAATCTCAGCTTGTTTTTTCTCTTTTTTTGTTGTTTTCTATATAAGTTCTTCATCTTTAAAATTATTAATACTTTTTTGTAATCTGTGGATAGCGTAGTTGGTTTGACTTTGACAATATTTTTATAACTGTGTACCCTGTATAACCAATTATTGTCATTCTGTTTGTTATCCTGATTAAAATAAAATAAAATAAAATAAGGTGTAAGTCAGTCTTGTAAGACCCAGGTATTAAGACAGCCCCAGTTTGTTTATATGACATTAAAAAGTGACGGATATATTTAAAACCAAGGTATTATGAGGTATTACTATACTTGACTTACACCTTATTTATTAATAAGGGGGAAAGACATTAAATTCTTAAATCTTGAATGAAATATTGAGATGGTTAGATGAAAATTAAATTTATTAATAGACATATTTACCCTTTTATAATCTTAGGGTTAGCGTTTAAAAAGAGATTTTGGATCATTGAAATAAGGTTTTATTTTTTTTATGCTTTTGCCCTACATTCAAGGCTATGTTTGCAGGTTTATTTTTACATTTCACTTCTTTTCTTAGCGCGTTATGACGGCTCTCCACTACTCTCCAGCATTCAATGTAAAAATAAACCATAGCAGTGATCTTTAACTCTATTTTTAAACGCATATCAAAGTATGCTCTTTTCTCCGAGCTGTCAGTGTGAAAGGACCCTTAGACGTTCAGAACAGAGCAAGTTGCTTTTCGCAAGAAATTCCAGTTTAAGTATCATATTAAATAAATAAATAAATAAATATCCTGGGACATTCCTCACACACGGTCATCTGATCCCAAACTAAGCAGAGCTTGTACTATGGAAACCAGACAACTGATATAATACATATACTACTTTTTGTTTGTAAATACATACTTAATATACATAATTACACCCAGACTCAGGACATACAGACATGTTCATGCACACAAATGCATGTCCTGTGTGGGAATTGAACCCACGACCTGCGGCGCTATAGGTTAAGACTCAACGTCTTAACCAACTGCGCCAACTGGCCCGTCATATTATAATTGATATAAGGTATGTAAGTAGGTACTTAACCATAATGTTTGTGAATCTTTTAAAATTCAATGAGTTTTAATGATAATAGCATATTTAAATAAATAGACATTGTTTATATCAAGAAAATATTGTTTCACCAATTACCTATGTGAATATAGTAGGTTTTTTTATTTTATGTATTGATGGTTAAAAAGTCAGAATTCATGTGCACCCTATAATAATATGAGCAAGTAGTCCGCAATCCCGCCTGATGGTAACCGAAAATGTAGTCTAGAATGGACCGCGCGTACCCATAATATGCCTGTTCACTCCGGCCCATGTTATATGTGTCTGGAAACACGTTGTCCGGGAGAGCATTCCATAACTTGGCCGTGCGTATAAGGAAAGAGGAAGCGAACTGTTTTTTTTTGACTAGGTTGCGCTTTTAAACATGTTTACCCGTTTAAATTAGGAATACTTCGTCTACACACCTATCACTTGCACTGAGGTAAAAACACTACTTGGTAAGCCTTCGAAATCCAATTACATTAGTATTTTTGTCTTTAATTCCATCTTCACTCAAATTATTTTGTGGGGAGTGTAGCAATAGGGTTGTCAAAGAAACAATAAAATAAAGTTTTTTTGTATAATAGGTAAATAGCATAATTAACTATTTAATAACTAATGATGATGGTGGTGAGGGACTATGTGGTGGGTGCTGTACTTCACGTCCGCGTGAAAACTGAGGAAGCAAAAAAATTACATAAATAAATCATTTATCAAGTCATTTAGAGGTTGGTATGTTATAATATAAGGATGCGAATGATTGGTGACTGTCCTTACCCGGTGTGGTGGTCGCCGTGGTAGTCAACCTTTCTGACGGAGCCGTCGGGTTGGTGCAGCGAGTAGTATCCCTTCACGACGTCACCGTCGCGGTGCTCGTGCTGCGACTTGTGGTCACCGGTGTGGTGGTCCTCCACTTTGTACTCGAACTCGTACTTGGGATGGGTCTGAAAACCAATTACATTTTGCTTACTCGTCGATCTTTTATAGAGTATGATTAAACTGCTTAATTGATGACGTACAAAGTAGTCATGGTGTTCATGTCCATGGTGATCTTTGAAGTGCACAACCTCAGCGTGTCCGTCGTGTTTATGCACATGTTGGGAAGAAAACCCGTGACCGTGTTCGTGTCCGTGTTCATGTCCGTGTTGCGCGGACACCATAGCAACCAAAGCAACAAGGCACAGTATCTAGAAAAGAGATATTATTTTACACCTAGTTATATGTAGAGAAGAAAACTTAATTTCCATACTACCCCTTTGGGACTCGGGAAGTGGATGATATTTTATATATTTTTTTTTACCTTTGTGTACATTTTTTTTGGTTTTAGTAATTTCCTTGTTGTTTTGTCACTGAATAAGTGTATAATGATACAAGTTGCCCAAATATGTGTCTTTTATATAAAAATCAATTCAAATGTGATCAAGGTAATGTAAACGTAAAAGTATTAATTGTTTCTATGTTATGCAATTATAATAACGTTTCTTTGAGTATGCGCAATTTCATTGTAACAGTTTGTAATATTATCAAGCAATATTTAAATAATATAAACCACTTCCGCCCCGTGGTGTTAATAAAGAACATATTCTATCTGTGTCAAATTTCATCCAAATCAGTTCAGCCGTTGATGCGTGATTGAGACACAAATATATAAACGTGACGAGATGAGATCGTACTTCTAAGTGTATTTAGTTAAAACTATGTATAACAGGGTGTTATAGATACGTATTGTCTTAAACGTTCCACAAACTCTAATCTTTGTCAAAAAATGGCCAAGCCACATTTTATGACTAAGGTGTAGAGTTTGTGAAGTTAGGGCTTGTAGAGTTAGGGCTTGTAGAGTTAATAAACTTGTCTCTACATGAGATCTTGGCAACATTTAACATAAAAATGTTTTTGGTGGTAGCATTTTCTCTTCTGCAAACTGTGCGCCTAGTACCTACCAAAAAACTGGATAACTGTAAAAAATATACACTTTCCGTTTCACCCAGTATAGTCATGTCCTAAAACAGAGTTATTTGCAAAAAAGATTGATATTTGACAACTTCAATAACTATGAAACATTACTCATTAAACGTTTGTTCGCAGTATGGTACTAGAATATCTATCATGGTGCGTCCATGCTTGTCGAACCGAGCTCGAGCCGAGCCACGAACGAGCACACTGTGAGCACGATTCTCATAGCGTGGACGGGCTGCGAGCCTCGAACGAGCATTCGTAGCGTGCTCGACTGCGCTCCGCCCGATTGTCAGTTTTTTCACAAACACAGGGATTCGCATCGCGCTCGTTGTAGGCTCGTTGAAGGCTCGTTAAGTACGTCCACGCTGCAACGAACGAATCCTGTTCGTTCGAGGGTCGGCTCGTGCTCGCTTCGCGTAGCATGGACGCACCATTAGATTAACTATAATTAGAATTATTTTAACAAATCCTCCATATTAATGGTTTTATTTGTATGAAATTTCTTCCCTGAATAGAAGTTGGTGCCAAAATTAAACATGTTTTTACACCACTATGTCATAATAATATTATTATCCTGGGGCATTCTTCATACACGGCCATCTGATCCTAAACTTAGCAGACCATATACTATGGAAACCAGACAACTGATAGTATACAAATAATAGATGGGTAGTTTTCACGAAATCTAGAAATTAGCAAATAAAAAAAAAGTTGTTAATTTGTATATTTTTTCTGTGTTCATATTTCTTATGTTACTAGATTCCTGTTTTAAGCGAATTATGAGGGTATTAAAAAAACTCAGGGTGAGGGAATGAACTTTACCTACCAGCAGTTCATGAACTTTCATCAATAAAATCTTTGTAACATTATTAGGAACACATTGAAAATCACTAAATAATATTAATATTGCAGTCTGCAGATTATATTAGATCTTTCTTGATAATACTTGATCACAAACGCAACGGCAAAAATTAACAATAAATGGAAAACTTATAAACATAATTGAAAGAAATTTGGAGGAGTAAAGACTCCTTTCAAATCTTTTTTTAATTTTATTATGGTCTTTCAACACTCTTGCTATCGAGTATCTTAAATTCTTATAACATGAGCTGATCTATTATGCCTCACGGAATAACACCCTATTTTGTTTAATGTGGGATCTCGATTTTCTGTAGAATGTCTTTACAGGGGCTTATCCTTAATTATTGGCCATCTCCATGATTTGGTTCCCCTTTTCATACACTCTACTAAAGTGCCTTTGATAGAAACTAAAATTATTTCCCCAGAATAAAATTCTCAGTCCCATCTGTTAAGGACATGGTTATCTATATCATAATTTTAATCGATAATATTAAGTCAAATCGTACTTCTAAGTGTATTTATCCTGCATGTATCCCTGCAGAATAAAATATTATTGGATGGATGTACAGTACACCATGGGACCGTGTGTCACCTTATTGCTTTTTGTTGAAATACAGGGATTTTTTGAAGTCGAGTAATATTTCAAATTCCCAAGTAAAAAGACTACATTTTCCAACACAGCCAGAACACGAAAGGTCGCTTAAAGAAAAAAATAAATAGAAAACTTATGGAATCTGCGAAAACTATTAAAATAAAGAGAAAAAATATACTGCTTTCAACTGAATAGCGATTGAACAAAGTAACAATTACTTCAGTAGTCAAACTACATATTTCTCCCTTTTCGGGTCGAAACAATGGGTTGCTGGGGTCCAGAGGCGCGCGGTTTGGTTAGGGAGCTGTCCAGACGCATATTGATGCTACAGCTACAGAGAACAAAGAGCTGGCGCTTACCTCGGGCAACGCATTAGCCTTGCAATTCAACGAGGTAACGTCGCCAGCTTTTAGGGTACCCTGCCTGCAGGCGGCGATTTAAACGCAGTTTTTTAATTATAATTATTTCCATGTATATATTGTCTTTATAATTTTTATGTGGTTTTAGTTTAGTTCAAAATGATTCTAAGTAGATATCTTACGATAGATTTTTATATGTATTTTTTTACTCTTACGTGTTTCATGTAATTAAATAAACTACATAATATTCCAAAAAGTTATTTACCGGTATCATTTATTAACAAGTCATAAAAGGTAAAAAAAAACTCAAAAATTATAAATGAAATACTTTTATAATTTAACACAACAGCAAATAACAAGATAACAATGAAGCATAATGATATGATCAATGATGATGTTTCTTGGGAACAATATGGTGGGTGCTGTGTTTCACGTCCGCATGAAAACTGCAAAAAACAAACATGTTTAAAAAAAACATTTGTCAACAATACCTTTTAAAATATAATTGGTGGGTAAACTATTGATTGATGTAAAAGTGAGCTACGTTTGTACACTACACTATACAGGAGTGCCCATATTACTTATATATACTTACCCAGTGTGATGATCAGCGTGGTATTCAATTTTCCTGTTAGAGCCGTCGGGCTGATGCAGCAAGTAGTATCCTTTCACTTCGTCGCCGTCGCGGTGCTCGTGCTGCGACTTGTGGTCGCCGGTGTGGTGGTCCTCCACTTTGTACTGGAACTCGTACTTGGGGTGAGTCTGTAAAAATAGTATTTTGATTATGTCGTCGTATTTTCGGTGTATTTGCAATTGTTTTACTGCGAGACTTACGAAGAAGTCATGATGCTCATGTCCATGATGATCTTTGAAGTGTACAGTCTCTGCCTTGCCGTCGTGTTTGTGCACGTGTTGCGAGGAAAACGCATCCTTATGTTCGTGTTCATGGTCGAACTGCGCGGAAACCATGGCAGCCAACGCAACAAAACACAAAACCTGAAAAAGTTTAATATATAATTTTTTTTTTTTTTTTATTGGTTTAAACTACTTACTACAGACACGTGGTCCATACTTTTTTAGATAATATTTTTTTTACAAATTTTATGGTTTATAATTTTCACAATTTGGACATCTTGGTCCGTGCAATAAATAAATTATTCTAATACATAACACAATATATTTAATTTCAAAACTTGTACATTTGCGTTAAATATAATGCCTTATTTAAATTAAATTTACCTTTGAAAACATTTTTAGTTTTTTACCGTTTGGATTTTTGTGCTAGTATATAACTCTTCTACTATTGAATGATACATTTTACCTAAAATGCATGAGTTTTATACACAAAACGATTCCAAAATAATCAAGGTAACAGTGAATTTCGATATAAAATAGGCAATTAAAATTATTTTATCACCTGTGTTAGTAAAGTATGCAGAAATATTTGGAACAATTGAGAAAGTATTGTATTGCTATATGTATCTACCAACAAAAAATATGACAAGTGCGTTGTTACGTTCTGATATTTCATAAAAATATGCGTTTGTTTAGTTGTGCAATAACGGCTGCGAAACATTTGTGATATTTATTAATCACATTCTATAAAAAGTACTCTATGCTTATCACTATTGTCTCGCTTCCCTTGTCCTAATTTTCAATAAAAATCGTAATCGTAATGATGGATAGACAGAACTCACTTTTGGTTTTGCTGATGCTGTGAATTATTGTTGTAGAGAATATGTGACAAAAGGAGTAATAAGAGTATAGGACAGCCAAAGATATAAACAAAACATTACTATAATAATACAGACAATGGTGCTGATTCTGTTGTTTACAACTAAACTAATTTAGTCTCACTTTATCTCTTTCTAACAAAGGACATAAGACAAGGATTTAGTGTTGTCAAGTTAGTGCAATGCTTGTTTTCAGTTTAAATTAAGTCGCATCTATCGCGATTACGTCTAAATACACGCAAATGAGACGGCAAATACTTTTTTTTATTTATTTTTTTACCAATTTAGTTAGATTTATTTAGTTAGATTAATGTATATAGTATGTTAATGTTGAATTTATGTTTAATGTGCTTTGAGTAAATAAAAACCAATCATCTTAAAAAAAAAAATTACAGCTTTAAATATGTTCTATCCTTTTTCAATAATATTTGTAAGAAAGAGATGTGATGCGACGTTACTAATTAGTTTAGTGCGATTTGCAACAGAATCGCCACCACTATCTCTAAGTATAGGTATATCAATATCTTTAAGTAAACACATGTTTCTCTAAATAATACGTGTAATACACATACACGCTAAAATCGCATGCCTATATAATATTCATGAAACTAAATAAGACATTCATTGTATTCGACGCACTTGTTTTGAACATGCAAAAATATATTGAAGAATCATAAGTGTTATTAGGAGTTCTTTCACGGCTCCATAGCTAACGATTATACAGTGCATGCAACCATGCACACGCTAGAGTGATTAGCGCAAGAGCAACCAAGAATGTATATAATATTTTTCTACCAAATTTAATATGGTTAGAATAAATTAGAATATGATAATTATACTTCTTATGATACAGATTTACCCCCTTATTCATAATCGCTTTTGAACTAAATCAGTGTAATAGTGTGCCCCGTCTCACTCTTTTGATCACCAAATGTCACGTGTCAGATAAAGACCTCGGAATTTTAGCTAATCAACGTTTGAATACTTCATTATGAATAAGGGGGTTAGTTTTTATCAAAATTAGCTTCGAGCCTTTGAGTATATTTTGCTTCGTGTACCTATTAGGTACTTACTCTTTGGAGTTTCACTTTAAAACATACAAGAAAATCTTTTATGGTGCGTCCATGCCGCATAATGGTCCATGCTTGGCGAACCGAGCACAAACCGAGCCACGAACGAGCACACTGCGAGCACGATTCGCGTAGCATGGACGGGCTTGTGTATAGAATATTGGGTTTGTGAGCCTCGAACGAGCGCGATTGTCAGTTTTTACACGAATAAAATAATTCGCATCGTGCTCGTTGTAGGTTCGTTGTCGGCTCGTTGTAGGTTCGTTCGTGGCTCGGCTCGTGCTCGATTCGCGTACATAGACGCACCATTAGTTTCATCATAATCTGTCTGTCGTATTTTACGGAAATTTGACTCTACGACTACTATCAAACTGAAATTGCATATTTATAACGGCTACAAAATAATATGTTGTAGGGTAGGTAGGTACTCTTCTTTTTCGCGCACCACGCACTGTTTTGACTATCGTTGAATACTCTGAGGTCTTTAAAAAGCATAGACATTCACACTTTCAGATTTGTTGTGTCTAATAATCAGAGGCGTGCATTGGTTTTCGAAGCGGAAAATTTAAACCGTACGCGGGTGAAACCGCGGGGGTCTGCTAGTTATACATAATATTTCATCAATTAAATATCATCGCTATCATTCGTTTCAAATGTTTAAGAGCAACCCATTTCAAATTACCTACCTATAATTATATGTCCAGGCATTAGTACCATCTTACTTAGTTTCAAATGTTAAATGTTGCACGTGTTCCGATACACATTTGGCTGGGTTTTTGCATATTATCCACAATCGCGAGAAACAAAATTAGCTGTTTCAAACATTTTTATCAACTAAGGCTGAAAATTTGGAAAGCTGATTTTTTAAATAATAGTAAAGCTGAGAAGAACTTTTCGATATACTTAATTGTGTTTTTTTCGTCACCCTAATTTATTTATTAATGTTCATCAATTTTTTAACTAGATATCTCGCTTTTGTAGCTTTTATAATTAATCAAAATTTGCATGCGATGGGATAAAATAAGGCATTTGTTTATTTTTCAATTGTATTGTATTGTTGAAGGAAGAGTAGCTAAGTTTTGATCAGGCGCATTAAATTACAATTTAATAATAATAAAAAGACAATGTTGTGATATGTTAATAAGATCCAATCAATCACTGAACAATTCGTGACGGGCCAGCTGGCGTCGTTGGTTAAGACTCTGGTTAAGATTCCACCTATCACGCCGTAGATCGTGGGTTCGATTCCCACACTGGACATGCATTTGTGTACATGAACATGACTGTATGTTCTGAGTCTGGGTGTAATTATGTATTATATCAGTTATCTGGTTTCCATAGTACAAGCTCTGCTTAGTTTGGGATCAGATGACCGTGTGTGAGGAATGTCCCAGGATATTTATTTATTTATAATTTTAATGTGTTTCAAGGCATTTATTTGATGGCTAGACTATTGAATAAGGTATTTTTTTTACATTAATAAAACAGTAGCTCATTATAAAATATGTATTACAGAGAATATTTACAAACTTAATTTATCAAAACAATGTACCTAGTCAGATTATAATAACATCACAGTTCGTAGATCAATAGAGTTGTTACTAATGATGATGCTTCTCTGGCACGATGTGGTGGGTGCTGTACTTCACATCCGCGTGAAAACTGTGAAAAGAGACATAAATAAAAGTAATTTTTTAAGGTATTCTGATTAAATAAAAATATTCTTGCAGACTTTTTGACACTATCCTTACCCAGTGTGGTGGTCGCCGTGGTAGTCGACCTTCCTGACGGAGCCGTCGGGCTGGTGCAGTGAGTAGTATCCCTTCACGACGTCGCCGTCGCGGTGCTCGTGCTGCGACTTGTGGTCACCGGTGTGGTGGTCCTCCACCTTGTACTCGAACTCGTACTTGGGGTGAGTCTGATAAACAATTAAATTTTGCTTACTCATCGATCTTTTAAAGAGTTTTAAACTGCTAATTGACTTGATGACGTACGAAGTAGTCATGATGCTCATGTCCATGGTGATCTTTGAAGTGCACAATCTCAGCGTGTCCGTCGTGTTTGTGGAGGTGTTGCGAAGAGAACGCGTGTCCATGGTCATGTCCGTATTGGGCCGACACCATAGAGACCGAAGCAACGAAGCAAAGTATCTGGAATAAGATTATTGTTAATTATTAAAAGTGTGCCAAAATGATTTAAATCCGTTCAGGGGCCAGGCCTGGGGGCCAACCACAAGCTCTTAAAACAAGGTTAGAATAACCTTATCTGTCCTTTGTCCCTCTTTGACATCCGGCGTCAAAACAGGACAAAAGACAAATAAGGTTATAATAATATTGTTTTAAGAGCTTGTGGTTGGCCCCCAGGCCTTTATGCGAAATTGAGGAACAAACACCCAAACATCTAAACAACCAAACTTTCACATTTATTATTATTACTAGTGAGATTAGTGAGATGAGATATTCAACAAATTAAATTATATTATTATTCTACCTTAAACATTTTGCTAGATTTTTTTGTTTGTGTGTTAGTAATACTAAATTCAGTAATGAACTGATACAATTCAGCTAACACTCACGTCTTTTATATATTGTAACAAATCTGACCAAGGTAACAAGTATTATTGATTTCATTCAAAATTATTGGCAGTTAAAGTGATCATTTACCAACTTTCGTGGGCACCGTTTGCAATAATTACCTTATCGCATTTGATTGTCCACCAAACCTACGCAGAAAAGGCTTTCGCAGTTATTAATTTAACCATTTTTGTCATAATATTGCTTTTTAATTGCACTTTTG
The DNA here is from genome assembly GCA_947623365.1 of Achlya flavicornis. Classification (NCBI taxonomy): domain Eukaryota; kingdom Metazoa; phylum Arthropoda; class Insecta; order Lepidoptera; family Drepanidae; genus Achlya; species Achlya flavicornis. The sequence continues at coordinate 11,563,923 of OX392474.1, forward strand.
CAAGGCTTTGACATACTTGATTAAGAATTTATTGTAAATGACAAAAATTATTGTGTTTAACATCGTGAAAAGCATGTATACAACCCTACTACAGGAGTGCGCGCCCCTAAACGCACACAACGCGGTCTCAGTGCGTACGGACACAGACATAAATCCAAAGTTGGGGCTTCCTCAGTTACTCGGAAAAGGTTCCAGTAGGTACATTTGTCAGCGTGAAGGAAAAGCTGTCTTTTTACATTAGTAGTAGTAGCCTTTATATTATGAATGTTGTCTCTTTGTCATACTGAAGTTGGCATGGCAATCATCGGTAACTCTGTAAATTTTTGTGCTATCAGCTTAAAACAGGTGATCGCTATGTGTGATATCTCAAATGTTAGCATCTCAAATGTTATTTAAATATAGTATATCAAATATAGCATGTCAAATGTTATTTAAATACAGTAAGATAGCAATGATCCGAAATGTGAACCTTGAGGTAGGTAGAATCGATGACGTACGCTTGAATAGGTACCTATGTAGATAGCCTTTTCTCTATTTTGGATGTATGATTCGACCCATCTGAGTAAACTGCCGTGGACACCGACACTCCAAAAGTTGTCATGATTTATTTTGTCAAGCTTAGTTATATCTTCCATGTCACGTGCATAATCGTCTCGTATTAGAAAATCTGTGAATATTATCATATTCGTTTCCACGCTCCTAGATTTCCATAAGAAATAAAATTGCAAACAAGAATTTGAATTTTAACTAGAGAAAATAGTTACCATTTTTGAATTAATTATTATCTTAGAAGATATCATAGATTGTAATCTCACTCGCAACAAAACTTTCGGCCACACGCAAAGTGCAGGTTAAAAATATAGTACAAATATTTACTAAATAATGCACTTTTCTCTATCAAATGGATCGAATGTGTCTAAATCGAACGTGAACTAACAAGTACCTTTTTTTTTTATTAAATGGGCTTGCGTTTGACTACTGAACCGCCCATAAGGGGCGATGACAAAGCCTAAGATGAAACACGCTTACCCAGAAGAAATCTATTCACTCTGACCTTGAAAGTTTCTAGATTGTAAGGGTCAGGAAACACGGAAACACCTCCGGGTGCTTTTTAAACCCGAATGATGCCGCATTAGTAAATTGCACCCGTGCGAAGCCCGGGTCACTACTAGGTATATTTATAAGCTCAAAATGTTACCTTTGATCTTGGAAAAGTTCTATAAACGTTAAGCCACAGGTGATTAGACTGACCAACTAACTTGCTTTTATTGCTTATAGTGAAATCGACCTAACCTTGATCAAATAAATTCAGTATTGTTTTATATAAAAGTGGTACATTCATGGTAATATGTATCAGTCTTCTACGGAACTTTGAATTCAAACAACAACCATTATTCAAAATGCTTGCAAAGGTAAAAAAAACTATTTTACCAACATCAAAATAATGTATTTCCACTCTATGATTCCACTGTATAATAACATTATGATATCCTCATTCCAGGTGTTGTGTTGTGTAGCAGTGGTTGTCGCGGTGTCATACGGACACGAGCACGCGTACTCCTCGCAGCACATCTACAAACACGACGGACACGCGGAGCCTGTGCACGTGCACGGACACCACGGGCACGACCACCATGACTACTATGTGAGACAATCTATACTAAAACATACAAGTAGCTAACTATATTCCTCATTCAATATTCACCTGCACAATCCAAATTCCTTCCAGACTCACCCCAAGTACGAGTTCGACTACAAGGTTGAGGACCACCACACCGGCGACCACAAGTCGCAGCACGAGCACCGCGACGGCGACGTCGTGAAGGGATACTACTCGCTGCACCAGCCCGACGGCTCCGTCAGGAAGGTTGACTACCACGGTGACCACCACACAGGGTAAATAATGCTACAATCACAGAAATAAGCTATTGTTGTTTTCTTTTATGTTTGATGGGCTTGCGTTTGGCCACCGACTGACCCCAGGAGGAGTTATGACCAGGCCTAGGATATAGCACGCTTACCCAGAAAATGCTTATTCACTTCGGTCTTAAAGACATCTAGGTCATTATTTCATGAATTTCAGTTTTAAAACTCATAAATTTTGTTTTCAGATTTCATGCGGACGTGAAGTACAGTACCCACCACATCGTTCCTCATCATCATCATTACTAGTGTTTTATGAAAATCATCTTAATTTTCGCCTATCTTCGACATTCTATTAAAACCAAATAAATATTTTTTCCCGTATAACATGTTCTATATTTGATCCCATTTACAGTTAATAAAGATTTCGCAGCCAACAAGCTTAATTAGCTGATACTTAGGCCATTCATACAATAGTAAAATTGTTTATTGAAGTAATTTAAAATATAAGAATTTTGAAGAACACCATGTACTCTATTGAGAAAACCACGGCGGGGAGCTCATTCCACAGTTTGAGCGTCCGCGGAAAAAAGCTCATCTGAGACCGCACAGTCAGTACGAAACCATGCTGGTTTCAATGTGTGAGGATGGACTCCCTGACGATGGTGAGAGTTGCGAATGTTGCGATGGTGGTAGTTCACACAATTCTTCAGAACACTGTCCGTTGTACAAGCGGTAGGACACACATAAGGAGGCAAAGTCTCTCCTCTCGATTGATGCGATTAGGACACTGCTCATTTTAATCATTTTTGTTCAACAAATATCGAAAACAAACCAAATCGATTATCTTAATAAAACAAATTAATATTAATTTGTCAATCCGTACACAAACGTGTTTTAATTCGGAGGTCTCTATCAATTTTGAAGACGCACTGGCCGCCGCTGCCCCTGCAGCTATACAAGTACAAGTTTTACAAGTTTATTCTATTTATTGGTTCTAGTCATATATCTCGAGAGATGGGTAGTAGATATATATAACATAGATGTTCTAGTATTTCTGAAGAATGCATTTATAATCAAATAATTACAATAACCAAGTTAAACCATTTTCATAACACCAAGTAGGTATTTACTTTTAATGAATTATATTAACGAAACTGTATCAGTAAAGAATATTTATGTGTAAATTTTTAAGACTGGCGGCACATTCCTTTGTAATGTAAACTGACTGAAGTCAAGGCCCTTAAATAAACTGGATTATCTTTTACTTCAACATATAAAAAGGCACACTATTTATTTATATATTATCAGTTACAATTTGGTTGTAAAAGAGTATACACTACTTTAATAATTATGTGCACCAAGGTAATTATCACAAAAAAAAAATTCTTAATTAAATTTCAAATATGATATTACAAAAGTTATATCTACTATATAAAAATAAGTCGGGTTTTCCTTCCTGACGCTATAACTCCAGAACGCACAAACCGATTTCCACGGTTTTGCATTCGTTGGAAAGGTCTCGGGCTCCGTGAGGTTTATAGCATAGAAAATTCAGGTAGGGTAGGGTAGGGTAGGGTAGGGTAGGGTAGGGTAGGGTCGCGCACCGGCGCGCCCTCGTAGAGTGGCGCGAGCGGCTGGAGTTGCCGCGGAACGTGCGCCAGCGGGCCGTGAGTGCGATCCTGCCTAACTCTGAGGCCTGGGTTGAGAGGAGGAACGGCTGCGTCACCTACAGATTGACTCAGATACTCACCGGGCATGGGTGCTTCGGTGACTATCTGAGCCGAATCGGCCGAGAAGAAACGCCACAGTGCCATCACTGTGTAGGCGGCCTGGACTCTGCCCAGCATACGTTGGGTGAGTGCCCGGCCTGGGAGTCCGAGCGGCGAGAATTGGTCGCCGTGATCGGGAGGGATCTGTCGCCGCCGGCCATAATAAGAGCCATGCTGGCGGGAGACACTCTCTGGGACGCCGTGGTCTCTTTCTGCGAAGCAGTTATGCTCCAGAAGGAGGCTGCGGAGCGGGATCGGGAGAGGGCCGATCCCGCTCGAAGACGGAGGCGGCGTCGGGGCGGCGGCGACAACCGCTAGCCCCACACGTCCTCGGGGTTGTGGGGGTGGTCAGAGAAGTGTCCTCTGGCAACCACCGTTAAGCAGCCCCGGGAAGACAGCTGTCTGTGGTGGCCGCAGACCGCTGTGCCGACTAGCAGGAGTCGGCAAATGGGAGGGCAAATTCAAGCCCTTCCCGGGATAGAGTCCCACACCTGACATGGTTCGATGGGGGGCACCGGTGCAGCATACCCGCGGTCCCGGAGTCCCTTACAAGGAGCTATGAGGGCGGCCATGGCTGGGTTTTAGTGGGTGCAAGCCCCACATAACCACACTGTAGGCACTTTTTAAAAAGGGTAGGGTAGGGTAGGGTAGGGTAGGGTAGGGTAGGGTAGGGTAGGGTAGGGTAGGGTAGGGTAGGGTAGGGTAGGGTAGGGTAGGGTAGGGTGGGGTAGGGTAGCACCATAGGGTAGGGTAGCACCACGCGAACGAAGTCGCGCCGGGCAGCTAGTTTACTATAAATTTTGATTGTGGCCACAGGTGGTAAGAACACATAGATAAGTAGGTAACCAGGAAATAAGTGCATCCCGAGGTAGGACTTTGGCAAAGCATTTTTAACTTGAGTCTGGTACTTTTGGACATTTGGCTACAAAAAATTACCTAACACCATTCATGGATTTTTCACGAAGTTTTCTTTCCTAAGCTTTTCCTTTACTCACGCTCATTAAAGTACAATTCAGTATTGTATCCAACGTCACCACTGAGTTGTAATAACTTCAAAACACCTAAGATTTTACAATATACTTTGCGTAATTTTGTGCTTTTTATTATCTAAGATCCTCTTCCTCGCTGCCGCTTTGGCCGTCGCTGCGGCGCGACCACAAGACAGCCACAGTCATGGTCATGGTCACGGGCACGCGTACTCGTCTCAGAGCATCGTGCTGCACCAGGGACATGGTCAAGAGACGCACCACGCGCCGATCCATCATCAGAGCAAGTCTACCCACTCTCACGGACATGAACACCACCACGAAGATCATTACGTGGACTACTATGTACGACTCATGCTCATTCATTGTACATATCTATACATTGGTTAAAAAACTTTAACATTTTCGCTGTACCCACAGGCTCACCCTAAATATGCATTTGAGTACAAGGTGGAGGACCCGCACACCGGCGACAAGAAGTACCAGCACGAGGAGCGCGACGGCGACGTTGTGAAGGGCGTCTACAGCCTGCACGAGAAAGATGGCACCGTCAGGATCGTAGAGTACACCGCCGACAAACACAGCGGGTAATTAGATATTAATCCTGACTTGAATTGCGGTTAAAAAATGACAATTGATTTCTATTGTTTTCCTCGCCCACGCGGGTCTGCTACTACTCTTCATTTTGAATCACGTTAAAATACTGAACTAATTCATTTTTTATTATTGCAGATTTAACGCTGTAGTGAAGCACGAGGGTCATGCCAAACATGACGTGCCTGTACACCATCAATACCATCATTAATGTTTATCGAAATTCCTATATTCTAACTATGGTTGTTAAATATTGTTGTTTAATTGTAAATAAAATTCAATACACTTACTGTTCTCTTTTATTGACATAATAAAGTAGAACTAAGAATGTTATATTCTTACCCTGGATTTTTATTTTATTCTGTTCGTTCGTTATTATTCTAAAAATTATATGACAAGGAATAAGCAGAAGGCTTTGCAATACTTGCTTGATGATGCCACGGCTACCTTCAATCATCGCAACTCTCGCCATCGACGGGGAGTCCATCCTCACACATTGAAACCATAATTGTTCCGAACTGTGCAGGCTCAAAGGAGTTTTTTTTTCCGCGGCGAGCGTCCGCTGAAAAAAAAACTCTGGAATAAGCTCCCCGCCGTGGTTTTCCCAAAGGAGTACAGCATTGGGTTCTTTAAAAATGATGTGAAGAGATTTCTTCAGGGTCGGCAACGCGCGTGTGATACCCCTGGTATTGCAAGCGTCCATAGGCTACGGTAACTGCTTACAATCAGGCTTCCGGCTTTTGCTTCAGGACAATAATAATTAAATCTCGCAATTTAACTATTCCAAGTCAAAGTTCATATTATCGAGTAATACCACTCTTTAAGTATACTCTTCATAATTTCCACTCTTTTAGATATTTTTGCTTCTGCATGTTTAGCCTTATAGATAAGTGGTTAATATTGTTGAGTTTATCCACCTATTTATAGAACTAAAGCTCAATTAAAAGCAGCTCTGTTTACAGGGCCAGTAGACAAGATGGTTATCGACAATTGTCATTGACAATAAACGATCAACCTTTGTATGGGATTGACATTTCAAATCGAAATATCACGTGATTGTTAACAATTTAATGGTGCGTCCATGCTATGCGAAGCGAGCACGAGCCGAACCTTGAACGAACAGGATTCGTTCCTTGCTCGCGATTTCAAGCGTGGACGTTCTTAACGAGCCTTCAACGAGCCTACAACGAGCGCAATGCGAATCCCTGTGGTCGTGAAAAAACTAACAATCCGGCGGAGCGCAGTTGAGCACGCCACGAATGCTCGTTCGAGGTTTGCAAGCCCGTCCACGCTACGCAAATCGTGCTCGCAGTGTGCTCGTTCGTGGCTCGGCTCGTGCTCGGTTCGCCAAGCTGGACACACCATATTATGTCAATCCTATACAATGGTTGATCGTTTACTGACATTGATGATTGTCGACAACCATCTTGTCTATGGGGCTGGTGAGATACGTGCGTAGTAAAATAATAGTGTACGGTAGGAGCATATATTTGTGTAAGATATAATCTATATATAGAAAATTTCCTCAAGCCTGCCGCTGCTTCCGATTAACGGCAAGGTTCCCAGAAGGCTGGCAGCGTTTCCTCTTTGGATAGCCAAGCTGACGCGTTGGCGGAAAAAGCTCCCCGCCCGCTGGTCTCCGGAGGTCTCGATCAATTTTGAAGACAAGGTGCGAGCAAAACGGCGAGCTTCTGACCCTCATGGTCCCAAGGTCTCGACCGCAAAAGGCATAAAAATATAGATTGTATTTTATACATATTTGTTGTAAATAAAACTTTGTGTAAGGTTTTTTCATTCATACAATCATGTTTGGTATTGTTGTAAAGGCAATTTTGGATCGTTGCAACTTGGTCGTGCACGGGTTTATACCACACTCTGTGAACAAGCGCTCGTAATCCCCTTCGCAGCTAGTCCTGGGGCTCAAGACTGCTATAAATTTTTTTTCCAATCAGTGGTGTCAAAATTGACACATACAGTCAACTACAGTCTACTAACACAAAAGCGTAATAATGGCGCCATAATAGCTTTCCGATGATTTTACACTGAAACTACAATCGTGCCATAATGATCTTTTAGTTGTCAGTTTTCACAGTTTTTGTACTAAAATTATTATCGTTCATTATGAGACCATTATGAATTAGCAGACTGCGCACATCGACTCAATGATAATAGAATTGAAATCACGGAAATAGTATCGTGTCAGTATGACATTTTAGCAGACTTGGCCCCCTGGTATATGGTATCGTCTAATGATATAAAGATTAAAAAGATTATGATTGTAATCCCCGTACATATAAAGAACTTTTAAATCATGCATTTTATTTTATAAACGGCCCAATGTTGTTGTAATGACGTCATGCGATAATTTTAGTAGACCATAACTTTAATGTTATTTTGTCTAAAGAGAAATCAAAGTTACCTTGATTTTATTTGTTTTTATTAGTATAAAAGTTGTGTAGTTTGTGCAAAACATATCAGTTTACTTCTAAGTTTTGTGTCAACACAACAAAAGAAACCCACATAAAGATGTTACAAAAGGTATTTCCCATTATTATAAAAAAATACTGAGGGTGCATAGACGAGTTATCTCAACCCTGTCATAATAATGCCGCGCTAAAAATAGTAATTTAAAACCTTTTCAAAATTCCATATAATGTTTTCCCAATTTCCAGGTGTTGTGTTGTGTAGCAGTGGTTGTAGCGGTGTCATACGGACACGAGCACGCGTACTCCTCGCAGCACATCTACAAACACGACGGACACGCGGAGCCTGTGCACGTGCACGGACACCACGGGCACGACCACCATGACTACTATGTGAGACAACCTATAACTATACTAACACATACAAGTACCTACCTATATTCCTCATTCAATATTCACCTGCATAATCCAAATTCCTTCCAGACTCACCCCAAGTACGAGTTCGAGTACAAGGTGGAGGACCACCACACCGGCGACCACAAGTCGCAGCACGAGCACCGCGACGGCGACGTCGTGAAGGGATACTACTCGCTGCACCAGCCCGACGGCTCCGTCAGGAAAGTTGACTACCACGGTGACCACCACACCGGGTAAGGCTAGTGACAAAAGCGTGGATATATGTTATTTTAATAGATTTATTTATTTATTATTATCACTTTTCACAGTTTTCATGCGGACGTGAAGTACAGCACCCACCACATCATTCCTCATCACAATCATTACTAGTCGTAGAACGGAAGCTGCATTGTTTTTAAATTATTTAATTACTGTCTATTTGTAAATAATTATTCTTTTCTGTAAATAAAATAGATACTAACGAAATTCTTTGTACTTCAAATTAAATAAACTTTCTTCAATGTAGAGAAGTGTTTTTTTATAATTTATTTTGATACTTCGAGAAAAGTTTGCGATTGCGCTTAAGAGCCAGTTTACCTGAGCTTTGAAAAGGTTATGTTAGGTTAAAAATTCCAGTTATGCTGATGTATAGGCATAAATACAGACAATAATCCATTCACAGAATCCATTAGTCCATTGAAATGTTAAATTTTTTGGGCTTAGCGTGCATTTGTCAGAGGACGCAATTTTATATTTTTGATATCAAGGGGAGGTCAGTTCAAATTTAAATCCAAGTTTGTGGGGTTGCAAACCTTGTTCCACAGCCACAATCTAGAAATAAAACCGGCCAAGTGCGAGTCAGACACGCGCACCGAGGGTTCCGTACAAACCTGTAGGTATATAAGTAAATGGTAGTATAGACATGAGTATTTGATATGGATTTCAATTCATGACGTATTAAAAAAAAACTACTTACTAGATCTCGTTCAAACCAATTTTCGTTGGTAGTTTGCATCGTAATGTACATCATATATTTTTTATAGATTTATCATTCTCTTATTTTAGAAGTTACAGGGGGGGGGGGACACACATTTTACCACTTTGGAAGTGTCTCTCGCGCAAACTATTCAGTTTAGAAAAAAATGATATTAGAAACCTCAATATCATTTTTGAAGACCTATCCATAGACACCCCACACTTAAGGGTTTGATGAAAAAAAAAATTTTGAGTTTCAGTTCTAAGTATGGGGAACCCCCAAAATTTATTGTTTTTTTTCTATTTTTGTATGAAAATCTTAATGCGGTTCACAGAATACATCTACTTACCAAGTTTCAACATTATAGTTCTTATACTTTCGGAAATAAATGGCTGTGACATACGGACGGACAGACAGACAGACAGACAGACAGACAGACAGACAGACAGACAGACTTGACGAATCTATAAGGGTTCCGTTTTTTGCCATTTGGCTACGGAACCCTAAAAAGGGTTCAAATGGTTCAATCAGTGCGTATTACCAGTGATGACATACGGGACAGAGACGTGGTCTTTCACTGCTGGCCGCATAAATAAGCTTAGAGTCACTCAGCGAGCTATGGAACGAGCTATGCTCGGAATTTCTCTACGTGACCGGGTCCGAAATGAGACATTCGTAGGAGAACAAAAACGATGGACATAGCTCGTAGAGTTAGTAAGCTGAAGTGGCAATGGGCAGGCCACATGGTTTGATAATCTAACTGACGGACTAATTAGCTTTTTTTTTTCCCAGGAAACATCCCTCACTTATTTTTTCTCAAATATTTCAATTACAGTCACGGTTTTTCTATAGACTTATTATAATTATTTATAGATTTATTTACATTGACCAAATTACTCAATTATGTTTAAAATATGCCCAATGGCGACATTACAGGTTGAGTTGTCTTGTCTTTTATCGATTCTATATTTGACATACATTCTATAGAAAGGTAAAAGTAAATAAATCTTTCTCAAGGCCATATAGTCTTAAGTAATATGTATTTGATAAACTGGATTAAATTTTCTTTGGATTCAACATATAAAAGGGCACATTATTAATTTATATATTATCAGTCACAATTCAGTACTAAGAGCATACACACTTCATCAAATATGTTCGTTAAGGTATGTCATTCAATTTAAATTTAAAATAGATTATCGCTTCTTATAAGACCGCCTATTGTAAAGTAAAGTACCTATCTAGCTTTTATTTCCAAAATTGTTTCTTCCTTGTGATTTGAAAATTTACAAATACTGCATAGTTACTAGATAATTGTAATCACGATAAAATTACTATTAAACGAGTTTTTTTAACTTAGGTATCATTGTGAACGGTATACTGATTTATGCTTATGCCTAGGCCGCACTTATCGCGATAACACGAATATTCACGTCATAGCGAGGTGTATAGCCAAATATTCGCGAATACTTTGGCTTACTTCGGGCGAAGGCGCAGGCACATCGCTCCACTGTCGGTAAACTCTTGCACATCAAAGCGTTTTATCGCGATAATTTTCGCTTGCGCGGCCACAATACAATCGAACCATAGACAGACATCGTGCGTAGTGGACGTGCTGGAGGAGGTAACTAGGGTTTGCGACGTAGTTTTTTGATTTATAGGCCTTTTCTTTGCATTTTTCTTATATATTTTTGTACATTAATATTATTAACTGCATAATACAGAGAGATCGCTGCGACCATTTTCATGTTTTGTGTTTGTCACGATAAACATTACAAGTTTGTTATCCCAATAATCTTCGCAAGAATGTACCCATGCACTAATTCGCCGTAGGTGCAAGGTAAACTTTTAATTGCAGAATATTATCGCATGTGTGCGGCCCTGCAGGCATTCAGATACTTACTATCTTTAAATTAATGTCTTGTTTGTTGTACATAATTGTATAGATTGTCTTCTTTGCTGCCGCTTTGGCTGTCGCTGTGGCGCGACCACAAGATGGGCACGATCATGGTCACGGTCACGCGTACTCCTCTCAGAGCATCGTGCTGCACCAGACCCACGACCACAAACACCAGCACGCACCGTCGCACCATGAGATCAAACCTGTCGCGCACTACCAATACCAGCCTTCACACTCTCATGAAGAGAAGAAACACCAGCAAGCGGTCTCATCTCAGAGCATCGTGCTGCACCAGGGACACGGTCACGAGACGCACCACGCGCCGATCCATCATCAGAGCAAGTCTACCCACTCTCACGGACATGAACACCACCAGGAAGATCACCACGTGGACTACTATGTACGACTCATACTATAATTCATTAAAAACACATCTGTTCCTTGGTAAAATAATTAACATTTTCGCTGTACCTACAGGCTCACCCTAAATACGCGTTCGAGTACAAGGTGGAGGACCCGCACACCGGCGACAAGAAGTACCAGCACGAGACGCGCGACGGCGACGTCGTGAAGGGCGTCTACAGCCTGCACGAGGCTGATGGCACCGTCAGGATCGTAGAGTACACCGCCGACAAACACAGCGGGTAACAACTTTTGATGGCGTTTCTTTTTATTAAGCTCCTCCATCTTATACCGTACTTTATTCTTCCAATGTTGTAATAATATTATCTTACTATCCCAAAATCTTGAAACTACAGGGCAGAATTTGTACAAGATATTTAATCACAAATAAGATGATATTAGGTAGATTCAAATACAAACCTTTTTAATCACACTGAAACTAAAAAATAAATGAGGTTTCAGTTTAGGGCCTAATTGGACTCTTATGAACGTACAAATTGACTCTACCATTGAATCGAAATACACTAAGAACATACGTTCATAAAAAATGGAGCGAATTTTCAAATGCGTTCTTGTGTTCTAAGTAATCAGAAGTTGAATGCTACATTTTCATACACAACTTACGTTTTTCTAGTTTTTATTATGTATTTTTTTCACATTAACAGATTCAACGCTGTGGTCAAACGTGAGGGTCACGCGAAGCATGAAGAACCTAAATATCATCATTAACAATTTCACCGATCACCGATAGTATTAAGTGTTGTACATAAAATAAAGCTATTTTTGTAAGATTAATTTTGTTTTCGTTATTATTTAAACTATTTTTCTGTCAGCGGCTTCCCTTGTGTGCACTATGAGATTTGTTAAGTTTTTCATTTAAATTGAATTTATTATTTTTTACGATCACATACATAGGATGGCTGTATTTAGGTTCGAATACTTGGTATACAGTTATTTTTGCAACCTGATGCTGCGGCCTTTGCCTAGCTCCCCAACGTCTTAGCTTATCACAATGTACAATTTAGATCGAGTTTGAATAAAAATTTGTTATATGGTTTGTCTAAAGTTCGATTTTCATTAGTTTAGTGCATTTTAATAAAAGCATTACAGTGTTTCCATTAAACCCTTCTATCCTTCATCTCAACAAGTCATACCTTTTCACTCATATCATCCATCACACAATCCTTGCATTTTTTTCTTTCTATATTTCCACTTAGGTACTTTGATATCTATCACTCTTCTAGTTTCTTTTGATTGAAAAACATTGATATGATGTTTAAATTTAAAGTTTATTACTTATAAAAATATAACAGGCAATATTTTAACATAACTGGAACTGTTTTTAATGATGATGATGCTTTGGAACGATGTGGTGGGTGCTGAATTTTACGTCCGCATGAAACCTGAAAATAAATATAAAAACATATATCTAATAGTCCAATTTTACTAATAAACTAAGCAAGGCTTTTATATTTAAGTAGTAGGTATGCAAAACATAAAAAGTGGAAATTTATGTGAATGCTTACCCGGTGTGGTGGTCACCGTGGTAGTCAACCTTCCTTTCAGAGCCGTCGGGCTGGTGCAGCGAGTAGTATCCTTTCACGACGTCACCGTCGCGGTGCTCGTGCTGCGACTTGTGGTCGCCGGTGTGGTGGTCCTCCACCTTGTACTCGAACTCGTACTTGGGGTGAGTCTGAAAAATAATTAGATGTTGCTTAGTCATCGATCTTTTATAAAGTATTATTAGACTGTTAATTAACTTGATGACGTACGAAGTAGTCATGATCCTCATGTCCATGGTGATCTTTGAAGTGCACAATCTCAGCGTGTCCGTCGTGTTTGTGCACGTGTTGGGAAGAGAACGCGTGTCCATGGTCATGTCCGTGTTGTGCGGACACCATAGCAACTACAGCTACAAGGCACAGCACCTGGAATATGGGATATTTATAACCGTTTTACTTATATGGTAATTTTGTTCATAAATGAATTTCACGGTTATAACTTCTAATATCTAATTAATACGCGATCAATCATCAACAGCTCATATTATTGTTATGACCCCATTGATTTTAACCTTTCGTAGCAATACACAATATAAGTCAATTGTATTCAAAAGCGTATTTCTCTGGCATCTAGACATACGTGTTCTCTTAATTTCAAAATGAATTTAGAGGTTTTTTTATGGCCAGAATACGCCTTTAGAAAACTTTTTATGATTTTATTTTATACATGAATATTTCTATACCTTTGAATACATGTCAACTTAAAAAGTATAACTTGGAACAAATGAAACAAAATTCAGTATTCAACTGATACATGTCGCCTAAAATTCACTTCTTTTATATTGTTAAAAAGACAAAAGCAATCAAGGTAATATTGATTTCACTCCAAGTCATAGGCGGTTAAAAATGTAATTCACCAGTTATGGATTTGCAATAATTATGCAAAGTGTTACAGAGGTAACAGTACTCGTACATTTATGTAGATTGGTTTTTAATAGACCTGCAACTTCATTCATTTTATTATGAGGTTATAAACGTGATCTTAATTATTTATTTATAACAGGTGGAGATTTCGAGATGGCATATTTTCAAAACCTATGTTGGATTAGTCATGCTGAACAACTTTTACTATGGGACCAATACTTTACATACAATTGCCTTTTACTTAACTCAATTAAAACAAAGTATCTTATCTTTGGTAGCAAACATAAACTAGCTAAGACAACTATTGACTGTGTATATGAAGCGCGCAATCTGGGCTTATATATATTTTGGACTGTGACCTGAGGTTTGAGAAACATATTGCTACCTTAATGAGAGAATTTTTATATAAATCTAGCAGACCCCCGCGGTTTCACCTGCGAACGGTTTTTTATCAAAACTGAATTAAACAGATACATTATTTGGACCACGACTTTTAGCTAGGACTCAAAAACTTATACAGCGTGTTCAGAATGCCTGTGCTCGCTTCTGTTTTAACATTCCGTTACATCGAGCCGTTAGCATATGCTGGAATAATATCCCTCCACCGATACGGAACCTGCATAGTATTCAAGGTTTCAATCATTCTTTGAATTATCTTTTTCTTCCAAATCAAACAAGAAATGCAACGCCATGACACGAGTGCTATATAGGATATTATTGTCAGTAATATTTATAAATATTTAAGTACTTAAGTTTCCAATTTTATTTTCAAACAAAATGTTTATGCTTGGAAATATAATTCTGATTATCTGGCAAATAAAATTTTATATATCACGCGACTTGATCACGATTATTGTGAGTGTTGGTGATACTGAACCCAAAATGAGCTCAGTAAATATAAGTTTGAAATATATCTTTGTTACCCTTTGAGTATAAAAAGTTGTTACCTTACAAATTAGATTATTATGTATATTTGTAGGAATAAGAATTTTTTAATAATATAATTATATTTTTTGTCTATTTTGCTAGTATAGTGATCCTGCCGTGTCATCACTTGCCGGCCCGAACGGAAGAACAGCTTTAGTTATATGTATGTCACCACGTATAGCCAACTTAATGCTGTGTAAAATAAAGATGTCACAAATGGGTCCTCCAAACCATTTGTGACATCTTTATTTTTTATTTTGTTTGTGTGTTTTTATCTTTTGACCCAAAAATATGTTAGATTTTATTCGACCTATCGCGCTGCAGGTCGCGGTTCGATTCCCACCCAAAAGTGGTGTGCATGAACATGTCTGAAGCTATCTAGTTTCCATAGTACAAGCTCTACTTAGTTTTGGATCAGATTACCGTGTGTGAAGAATGTCCCAGGATATTTCGTTTTAGTCTCGTTTTAGGGATAAGTGGTAACAGATATACACACAAACAAATAGACATACAAACCCTTAAGCCAAATGCATATACCGTCTCAGATCAGTTTGTAAGTAAAAATAACATGTTATATTTACAATAAGTTATTTTATTATTTCTATATCACATTACAATTTATTCTATGTAGCAGTCACTAAAATCGGAATCAATGAAGATGAATTGGTTTGATGTGTTTGGCATGGCCTTCACGCTTCACTTCAGCGTTGAACCTGTAATATAACGGAAATAAATTAAAATTTAATCATATGGCTTTATGTTTTATCATCGCACCTTTCGCCATCGATGGGGAGTTCATCCTCGCACATTGTAATCAAAATTGAGTTTTTTACCCCGGGCGCTCAGGTTGTGGATCGAGCTCCCCCGCCGTGGTTTGCTCACTTGATTAGTACATAAAAAAACATTCTTTAAAGGCCTGGTTAAATAGGAAGACGCGTTAAGGAGTCCTAGCGCCGAGCTCTGACGCCGCGCTAGAATGTCGAATATTATGCAATAGAACTTTATTATATTGTACAGAGTAAATAAGTACACTGTCTACCCATTTCCGGCATACAATAGGATACAATACTATTAAAATGAAGTCACTGTTAGTACTTAATTACATTTTTTGACGGGCCAGTTGGCGCAGTCGGTTAAGAGTCTGGTTAAGATTCCACCTATTGCGCCGCAGGTCGTGGGTTCGATTCCCGCACAGGACATGCATTTGTGTACATGAACATGTCTGTATGTCCTGAGTCTGGGTGTAATTATGTATATTAAGTATGTATTTACAAACAAAAAAGTAGTATATGTATTATATCAGTTATCTGGTTTCCATATTACAAGCTATGCTTAGTTTGGGATCAGATGACCGTGTGTGAGGAATGTCCCCAGGATATTTATTTTACTGATAAAAAATTATGATTAAATGTGTAAATTTACTATACGTGTCAATATTTAGTGTTAAATTATTTAAATTATAAAATTCATTTTGATACAGCCATTTGTTTAAACAATTCTTTAAAACGTTTGGTAAGTCTTTTACAATACTTATTTGGCCAGTGGTTGTATACAAGTATTGCAGTTATCGAGTTGTATTCTTCTGTAACCAGTATAATCTGTCAACAAAGCGCGGGCGATAGCAGTACGCGACGCAATGGTTGTTCCTCTAGGACGCTATAGCGCTTTTGGTGTTATGTTTTATATGCTTACCCGCTGTGCTTGTCAGCTGTGTACTCTACCATCCTGACGGTGCTACCAGCATTGTGCAAACTGTAGGCCGCCCTTCACGACGTCGTCGTTGCGCGTCTTGTCGCCGGTATGTTGATCTTCTATTTTGTAGTCGTATGTGTATCTGGGGTATGCCTGGTAGGGCCAAAATTTATATTTTAATAAAATTCAATGACAACCAGGTCGAGATAAATAAAACCAGTCATAATGAGCATACATTAAGATGATATTCCGTGTGTCCGTAATTCTCTTGGGAGTACTCTAATGGTTTCATGTGATAGTTTATAGACGCTTGCTGTCCGTGCTCCTGATGCTGCATTATGCTCTGAGATGACAAAGCATGTTCGTGGTGACCGTGTCCATAAGAGTAGGTTGGCTGATGTTGGAGGTATACAACAGGGTCAGTTTCATAATGTGAAGAAGATTGTTGTTCTTTTTTTCCATGGCCCTGATGTAGCACGATGCTTTGAGAAGATGTCGCTTGTTGGTGCTTTTGTTCTTCATTTGAGTATGAAGGCTGATATTGAAGATACACTACAGGTTTGCTTTCATAGTGAGAAGACTCCTGATGTATATTTTTTCCATGATCTTGATGCAGCACGATATTTTGAGATGAGATGGCTTGCTTATCTTGTCCATAAGAGTACGAAGACTGATGTTGTACTGGTTTTATATTGTTGTATGAAGACAATTGTTGTTCATTCTGACCATGGCTCTGGTGTTTAACAATGTTTTGGGATGAGACTGCCTGTTGATGTTTTTCCTGTCCATAAGAGTGTTGTTGTTGTTCCTCGTGTTTGTTTTGTTCATGTCCCTGATGTAATACAATACTTTGAGAAGAAATCGCGTGTTGGTGCTTTTCTTCTCCATGAGAGTGAGACGGCTGATGTTGGGTAATACCCACTGATTCGATACCATAGTGAGATGATGATCCTTGTTCATTATGTCCATGTCCATGACTCAATGAGATGCTTTGAGAAGAAGTCGCTTGCTGGTGCTTTTCTTCTCCATGTGAGTATGATGGCTGATGATGGGCAAAACCCACTGATTCGATACCATAGTGAGATGATGATTCTTGTTCGTTATTTCCGTGACCATGACTCAATGAGAAACTTTGAGAAGAAGTAGCTTGCTGGTGCTTTTCTTCTCCATGAGAGTAAGACGGCTGATGTTGGGCAAGATCCACTGATTTGATACCATAGTGAGAGGATGATCCTTGTTCATTATGTCCATGTCCATGATTCAAAGAAATGCTTTGAGAAGAAGTAGCTTGCTGGTGCTTTTCTCCTCCATGTGAGTATGATGGCTGATGATGGGCAAAACCCACTGATTCGATACCATAGTGAGATGATGATTCTTGTTCTTTATGTCCGTGACCATGACTCAATGATAAACTTTGAGAAGAAGTAGCTTGCTGGTGCTTTTCTTCTCCATGAGAGTAAGACGGCTGATGTTCGGCATAGCCCACTGATTCGATACCATAGTGAGATGAGGATCCTTGTTCATTATGTCCATGTCCATGGCTCAATGAGATGCTTTGAAAAGAGGTCGCTAGCTGGTGCTTTTTTTTACCATGAGAGTGAGACGGCTGATGTTGGGCAAGATCCACTGATTCGATACCATACTGAGAGGATGATCCTTGTTCGTTATGTCCATGTCCATGATTCAATGAAATGCTTTGAGAAGAAGTAGCTTGCTGGTGCTTTTCTTCTCCATGTGAGTATGATGGCTGATTATGGGCAAAACCCACTGATTTGATACCATAGTGAGATGATGATTCTTGTTCGTTATGTCCGTGACCATGACTCAATGAGAAACTTTGAGAAGAAGTAGCTTGCTGGTGCTTTTCTTCTCCATGAGAGTAAGACGGCTGATGTTGGGCAAGATCCACTGATTCGATACCATAGTGAGAGGATGATCCTTGTTCATTATGGCCATGTCCATGATTCAAAGAAATGCTTTGAGAAGAAGTAGCTTGCTGGTGCTTTTCTTCTCCATGTGAGTAAGACGGCTGATGTTCGGCATAGCCCACTGATTCGATACCATAGTGAGATGAGGATCCTTGTTCATTATGTCCATGTCCATGGCTCAATGAGATGCTTTGAAAAGAGGTCGCTTGCTGGTGCTTTTTTTTACCATGAGAGTGAGACGGCTGATGTTGGGCAAGATCCACTGATTCGATACCATACTGAGAGGATGATCCTTGTTCGTTATGTCCATGTCCATGATTCAAAGAAATGCTTTGAGAAGAAGTAGCTTGCTGGTGCTTTTCTTCTCCATGTGAGTATGATGGCTGATGATGGGCAAAACCCACTGATTCGATACCATAGTGAGATGATGATTCTTGTTCGTTATGTCCATGTTCATGACTCAATGAAATGCTTTGAGAAGAAGTCGCTTGCTGTTGCTTTTCTTCTCCATGAGAGTAAGACGGCTGATGTTGAGCGAGACCCACTGATTCGATACCATAGTGAGATGATGATCCTTGTTCGCTATGTCCATGACTCAATGAGATGCTTTGAGAAGAAGTCGCTTGCTTTTCTTCTCCATGAGTTGATTGATGTTGGAAATATACAACAGGATCACTTGCATAGTGAGATAAAGACAATTGTTTATGCTGGTCATGTCGCTGGCTCGCATAGTCTGAAAGCGACTTATGTTCATTCCTTTCATGACCCTCATGTAGAATAATGTTTTGAGCCGAGAACGCTTCTTTGTGCTCATCTAGTCCATGAGAGTAAGTAGGCTGGTGCTGGAGATAAATAAGTGGTTTAATATCATGTTCTTTCTGGTCATGATCCTGCTGCAGAACGATGCTCTGCGAAGAGTATGCGTGACCTAGACCATGACAGTCTTGTGGCCGCGCCGTTGCTGCAGCGACGATGGCGGCAAGGAGGACCACCTAAGAAAATATTATTATCATTTCAGTTACTTTCCTGTATTTTAGCACTGAACTAGGCGACTTAGTAAGCACTGAAACATCAAACTCAAACGAATAGAATCATTAATATATTTTCAATATGATTTAAAGAAATTCTGTGTTATAGTCAGATGCTTGCAAGTATTAAATTTTTGTAATTTTATGTAATTCTCTTTGTGTATATGTTTTTCTTTTCCATGTGTTTTGTATATTTGTTGTAAATTATGATGGTTTTAATACAAATAATTGTATAATACATTAAATATAGTACCGTCAAATACATACCTTAATGAACATAATAACTTTTAATTTTATAAAGCTGTACACCTCTTGAGTATCTTAGTGTGACTGATAATTTTTTATCGTATCAATAGCCCTTTTATATGCTTAAACAAAAAGTATATCGAATATGTAGAGTATAAGTTCTGGAAATACCTGTTTGCAGGTAAAAGCATATGATTTTTTCAATTACATAAGTTGAGACGACATTGAAAAGTATTTCATTCATTTCGGCCTTTTTTTCGGTCACTGTTCTACTGTCACTTACATTCAAAATGTATTAAGTAATTTTTCAAGGGATATAATTAATCAGGCGGATAACAAAATCAGACAAATAAAATTAGCGGCATATTTAGCGAAATATTAAATAAACTGGTAAAAATTATGATTCACTAAAAATAATTAAAATGGACTGCTTTAATAATCTAGTGAGTGAATTAAATACTGTAGCGAGCGAATAACTTTTTGTGAGCTGCAGCAATAAAGTTGTAGAGTACTGTATGTACAAGATAAGTAGAGACAGACCAAAACACGACAAAAATAAATTTTAGCGATTTGTATGGGATTTGTAATGTTGTGTTACACACCTACTTACATTTTTAGATATAGGTAACCAAAATAAATCAAACCAAAGTACACTGGAAGCTATGGGTTCTTACTCGAAAACAATTTAGATCATAGGTCATAATTATGATAAGTCTTTCTCTCTCACAGTGTTCATAAAGATCATGATAATATGTATTTATCATGGATCTTGTGTCTGCTGTCTAAACCAGCCCTTATTTCCCAGTAGATACCCAAACAATACATAACAGACTGAATGATGTCATTTTTTTACAAATGTAGAAATTCAGTATCATTTATTTACTCATATAGGCAATTTCCACATAAATATAGTACTACATATATGTAGTACAAATGTATATCAGCTATCTGGTTTCCATAGCATAAGCCTTGATTAGTTTGGGATCAGATAACCGTGTGTGCAGACTGTCACAAGAAAGGAAACAGGCCAGAAGCTAGTTGCACTCCCATGTAAAAAAATGTGTAGGTACGAGTAAGTATGTGTTATATCTTAGAATAATAACGTAGTTAATTGAAATTACTTTTGATGAGCCTAGCACTATATAAACCGAAATCACCCGTCAGTCTCAAACAAAATTTCTGAAAGCTAAAAGCTGATGACACCGTACAATACCTACAGATCTCAGGAACTAGGAGATCAGCCCTATATTTTTTTTATACGACAAACAAGCATACGGCCCGCCTGATGGTAAGCGGTTACCGTAGCCTATGGACGCTTGCAACACCAGGCGTATAACGCGCGCGTTGCCGACCCTACAGAAATCTCTTCACACCCCTTTTGAAGAACCCCATGCTGTACTCCATTGGGAAAACCATGGCGGGGAGCTCATTCCACAGACTGAGCGTGCGCGGAAGGAAGCTCCGTTGAGCCCGCACAGTTCCAAACAATTCTGGTTTCAATGTGTGAAGATGGACTCACACAACTCACCCACTCAACTCAACTCACTCCTATTGTAAACGCAATGTATTTCTGCTATGGATAATCGGTTTATTGAGTAAGGTATAAGACCTTTATTTATATATATATATTTTCATCTCTTCGTCTTATACCGGCTGTACTCACATTAAATTAATTTTATTATAATTAAATTGCTCACTATGTTTATCGCTGCACCCTCTTTTAGCTTATGTTCACTGATTATTGTTCATATAAGAATTTATCCATATAATGGTTAATAAGGTTTTATTATATGGTCGATTATTTTAATTTTAAAAAGAAAAAACACTCGTTGATCTCTTCCTACTGATTTTCGTGACGCACACTCACGAGGAGCCGGCAGAATATCAGCGTTGGGGGGTACCTCAACATTAGGCTGAGTCGGCCGCCTTTTCTTTCCGAACACACAGATTTGATATTTATTTATACATTATTTTACTGTTCTATTTATATATTTAATATTCATTTGTGTTTTTGGAAAAATAAAATAATTTGCTTTCTTTCTTTCTTTCTTTCTTTACTGACTATAATTATAACGAGTGAAACCGCGAAGCACAGCTACTAAATAATAAATGCAATCAAAATCAATATTCACAAATTTATTTCTTTATAAATGTATCAAAAACTTATGATAAGGCACTCTTATGAAGAAGGTAAACGAATATTACAGTAATTATGACGTAAGTATAATTAGTAATGGTAATGATGCTTCTTAGGAATAATGTGATGGGTGCTATGCTTTACAGTAGCATGGAACCTGAAAGAAAGAAAATAAATGTTAAAAACTCTTTTCTTATTTAGCTTTAATACCTATCGATATTAATGACACCCCGAGCTCCATACATTGGTTCATTATCATCAGCCTATAATGTCCCACTGCTGAGCACAGGCTTCCTTTCACAAATCAGGGTGAAAGGGAATGGGCAGATACTCCACCACGCGTGCCCACTGCGGATGGGTGGAGGTAGGCTAGTGGCCAACCTACTGTTGGAATTTTTCAAGCCGCCTAGGAGGCATCCAACTAGCTTAACGACTATCACAATTAAGTGATAACCGGGACCAACGGCTTTACGTGCCTTCCGAAGCACGGAAACGCTCGATTTGAAATACCACTATCCAGGTACCGACCACGACAGATTTAGCTTAACTTTGCCGATCGATTAAGAACGGCTAATCATGCTACACCACGAGCGCTTCATATTGGTTATGGTCATTTGGATACATTGGTTAGTACATTCTATTAGCCACATACAAATTGAATTGGCCATTTCATAAGTAATGCAGTGGTTAGATTGTGATGAAAAGCCATCAAACTTAAAAGAGTTACTGTATTTTATAGATGCAGTTTTTCAGTTTTATCTATGTTAAGCAGTGAGTAAGGTGCTATCGTTGTCGTTAAAAAGTACATACACCTATTTGATATAACCAAGAATTAAAAACTGTATTCATACAAAATATGTTATAAATGTTCTTACCCGGTATGTTTGTCAGCGTGGTATTCAACCATCCTGATGGAACCATCGGGCTCTTGGAGGGTGTAGTATCCCTTCACTACATCACCATCGCGGGTTTCATGTTGGCTTTTATGGTCACCAGTGTGAGGATCCTCCACTTTGTACTCGAAGTCGTATTTGGGGTGAGTCTAGAAAAATAATAGATATTATATTATATTATACAGTATTATGGTATCTTAGAAATAAGACTCAAAACTTATTTCTTCAGTTTATGAAGGTTCTATACAGTTTAACTCTGCCACCCCGGTTCGAAATATAGGTACTAAATCTGAGAAGTTCAGCGAGGTAAATATCTTCAAATACGTTTTACAAATATTAGAGCATTAAGTTAAGATAGCTTTTAGACCGAACACTTAAATACTTTCCCAAAACATCAAAAATGTTAGTAACTTACGTAGTAATCATGGTGTCCATGTCCATGATGATCTTTGAAGTGCACAGGCTCCGCGTGTCCGTCGTGTTTGTGCACGTGTTGCGAAGAGAACGCGTGTCCGTGTTCATGTCCATATTGTGCAGACACCATAACGACCACAGTCACGAAGCACAACACCTAGTTTAAAAGAGAAAATTGTTATCATTATTTCAAATTTAAGATAAGCACTCTTACTTAATTATGTCATAATCATCTACGCATGACTCTATTATGATTATATAAAAGCTATATTACTGGAGATGTAGTTTTACTTTTCATTTTTTATTTCCGGCCTGTTTAATCTTTGCGTATCGACGAAGAAGATAAGTGATGATTAATTTTCACCATCAGCATTTTTATCATGTAATTATGTTTGTATGAATATTTTTACCTTTGATATCATTTCGTATTGTTTTGTTTTTAATTGCACGTTAGTGATATGAAGTCCAGAAGTGAACTGATAAATGTTTCCTAAAACTTGAGGCTTTTATATCGATAACAAATATTATTGATCAAGGTAATGTTGATTTCTATCTGAAATAATGTAGGCTGTTTTATCACAAACTTCAGTATGCATTTGCAATAATTACGCAAAACGTTTGATTGCTCGATATGCCGCACTCATTTCCGGCGCAGTGTGGTAAAATTTATTTCAATAAAATCAGCCAACGTAAAAGTAAACGATATGTCACTGAAGGTTATTGAAATATCATTTATTTGAGTGGAAGATCGTTAAATGTTAATAAACTTAGCTCTTTGATGAAAGCTGAAACAGTACTTCGCTAAATAGAATTCTTTCCCATGCATGAAACAAGCATATTTTTTGGATTATACGGAAATTCGTAATTCTCAAAAAAGATGAGAAATCTAAATGAAAACCTGCAGTTAAATGTAGACTTAGTTATGTCTACATTGGGTCCGTAACCTATTGTAATATTGTGGTACCAAATTATTATATTTTTGCTATAATAACTGAATCTAAAAACAATTGAAAATCAAACAAGAGAATGTAATTAAAAATTTAATTTAGAATTTTATGTTATATCTTGGACGACGCAAGTTTTCTAGAGAAACTTCATACTATAATTTGTACGTAGTATTTATATACTCTGAGCTATTATTATTATATTTGCGCAAAATACGCAATTTTAAATTTTGGGTTCTTTGTGTTTAGGTTCACCCTTTTCCTTTAATTTATAAAAAAAAAACAACAAACTCAGATTTGGAACGTCCAATGTTCCGTGAAAAGGGACCGTCAGCGATTAATCTTATGTTTTATAATAAATCGTAGCGTACTTTCAACGAAACTATACATTGGCAATGCCCTGACGGGCTCTCGTTTTATTTTTGTATGGAAGATAAATAACTTAATTAAAATGTTACGACCAAAATTAGGAACATCAAGTCATACAGTTGTTTAGTAACGTTCAACATTACTGAAATATGGAGTCCTAAAAATTAAGGTCTGCTTACATTATAAATATAAAGATTATGAAAAGTTAAATATTTTTTACCTTTTTAGGGTTCCGTAGCCAAATGGCAAAAAACGGAACCCTTATGGATTCGTCATGTCTGTTTGTCTGTCTGTCTGTCCGTCCGTATGTCATAGCCACTTTTTTCCGAAATATACCTACAGGTTTGTACGGAACCCTCGGTGCGCGAGTCTGACACGCACTTGGCCGGTTTTTTTTACTGTGTTTGACCGCAATCTCACCATGGTAAGTGATATGGCCGAAATTGGTAAGCACAAAAAGCCTAGAAGGGACTGGCTCTCAAGTGCAACTGTTGGAACATACCGCTAGGAGCTTGGCAACAGATTTTCAACTTGTGGGTGGTAGCAAGCTGGTGCGTACTACAAAATACCCTACCACCTTGCTATGGTTTCCTCACGATTTTTCCTTCATCGAAAGCTCATTATAGGATTTGAACCCGGGAACTTCGTCTCGGTATCCGACGTCACTACCACTGAGCTATCATCGCCTTTAAATGCTGTCCAATTCTTTTTCAAGTAGTTTTCATTCAAAATCTCCGAGGCAAATAACTATAAACCGGCCAAGTGCATATCATGCATGCATAGTATTTAAATTCGAAAATGTGTTTTCGATTGCAAAGTTAATCGACTTCTGCTCGTGAACATGAAGACTCTCATTAAGCGTCATAGGACTTCAGTTTTTGATCTAGCGCTGTATTTTTTTCAGATATTAAGAACGCGAAGCGAAGTTGGTCTATAATAACCAACTTCGCACCCATTTATCATAATGTACTATAATCTTACGAGTATTGAACTTCATTGCAAAAGTCTCTTAATTAAGACTCAGACAGAAAATATTGATTAACTTATTTCAGGGCTTTTTAAAGCATATTTTGTAAATTATTTTTAAATGTAATTTATTGGGCTTTAGGATGTAGCAATAAATTTTTCATTAATAATTGTTTTTTTTTTAACAAAAAAACTTAAACCGACTTCAAAGTACACTAAGAAGTAATCAAATCCTGATCTGATGACAATGGGACCAAACGGGAAGTGTACCCTTCCAGACAAAAAAATAATTTTCCAAATCGGAAATGATAAATGACAGAGTTATGAGGTAACAAAAATAAAAAAATACAACCGAATTGAGAACCTCCTCCTTTTTTTGAAGTCGATTAAAAGATACAACCGAATTGAGAATCTCCTCCTTTTTTTGAAGTCGGTTAAAAATATTTTATTTTTCTTAACAGTAAAACCATACTTGACAGTAGAAATACGTGACAATTTACAAGGTTTTGTCACTGAATACTTCTTGATTGTATGATGTGTGCTATCGATTTCTTAAAAAGTAATCTTTGGACGCCGTTTTGATATTTTAACGGTGGACGAGAGGAATTTCAAAAACTTCGAACATTTGAAAGATATTCTATAGAAGGAAAAGCAAAGATCATATTCAACTTTTTATTAAATATTTACAAACATAATTACTTAACTATCTGATAACAAAAACAAGTTTTAAACGGTAATAGTTCTTTATCACGTAATCAATGATGATGATGCACAGGTACTACATGTTTGGCGTGACCCTCGCGCTTCACTTCAGCATTAAATCTGTAACATTGTAGAAACATAGTATACTAGAACATACTTATAGTATAGGACGAAGATATTATTATATTGTTAAGAAGGTAATTTTAGAAATCACAATTGTGCGTGGAAATAATAATTAATAGTCTAATAATAATTTTTTAGAGGTGAATACTTCTTTAGCGGCGTTGTGCACGTTTTGTGGGATAGTATCTTGAACTAGCTTTCCCTTGTATAAAAACACTATTTGAAAAATTTCTAGTTTCAAAAATGCACAACGTTAATATTCAAGTTTTCACTTCTGCCGGCACTCCCGGAGTGCAACACGTTGTTTTTTTTTTTACTTAGCTTTTTGTTAGACCACAAACTCTCACCATAGTGAACAAATGAACGCTAGGTAAAAATGAAAAAAGTAGATGTTATTTTTTTACCCGCTGTGCTTGTCGGCGGTGTACTTAACGATCCTGACGGTGCCATCAGCCTCGTGCAGGCTGTAGACGCCCTTCACGACGTCACCGTCGCGCGTCTCGTGCTGGTACTTCTTGTCGCCGGTGTGCGGGTCCTCCACCTTGTACTCGAACGCGTATTTAGGGTGAGCCTGTGGGTAAAGCGATAATGTTACATTAATTTTACCAAGGAAAAATATATTTACAATGAATTGGCATAAGTCGTACATAGTAGTCCACGTGGTGATCTTCCTGGTGGTGCTCATGTCCATGAGATTGGGTAGACTGGCTCTGATGATGGATCGGCACGTGGACTTCTGTGTGGTGTTCATGTCCATGGGATTGGTGGGAACCATGTTGCGCTCCGTGATGAGTTTGATGTAGCACGATGTTCTGTGACGAGTACGCGTGGCCGTGGCCGTGACCGTGACCATGACCGTGGCTGTCCTGACCTGCGGCTACTGCCAGTGTAGCGGCGATGAGAATAATCTGTAAAAATATTACGAATTGAACCGTATGCTATTTCTATTACTGTTTAATTATAGTAGCTTGATATAGTCATCCTAAATATTCCATTTGGGAATAAAAAAAATATTAGACTTTTTTTGCATTATCAATAAACTCCATATATTTTGTAATATTGCTTTATCTTTAGACATCAAAGGAAGTGGTTATATCGTAATAGCTTTTTGTTTAGTTATAGCTCTTCGATAAATTTATACCTTTGAATACATTGCTAATTATCTTTTTGCAGTTCTCAACCAGGTGAAATGCAACTTGAGAGTGATATTTTTTCCTAAAATGCCTG
Organism: Achlya flavicornis; assembly: GCA_947623365.1. Lineage (NCBI taxonomy): Eukaryota > Metazoa > Arthropoda > Insecta > Lepidoptera > Drepanidae > Achlya > Achlya flavicornis. The sequence continues at coordinate 11,591,257 of OX392474.1, forward strand.
GATTTTTATACGCTGTAACGAAATGTAAGATAAGGAGCTTTTCGCAATAATAGAGGCTTAAACTGGTTAAGTTGATACAGATTTTAAATGACACAACATAATTGGACCTTGATTAAGGTCGATTTGTATACCTTCCTTATAACACGTAAACTAGTTTAAATCTCTACATATTTTATGAATGTGTATTTTCATTTATTTCCTGAAGATCTTTTATGCATGTGAATGTAAATATGTATGCATTATAATCTTCGTCGAATTCAGAATGACTTTTGAAATATTGAATAAATATTCTATTGTTTTGATAGCTTACAATTAGATTTTCTCAATTCCACGGAGAAGAAAGATGTATTATGATTTGCATGCTACAGGCACTGATAGATTTTATAATAGATTATAAGATTTTGGTCCGCCGGCGAAGATCTATGTAAGGTAAGTAAGGGGTTCAATCAGCGTGATCAGCCAGATTATTCATTTATTTAATTAGGGCAACCAGGGGCTCTACCACGTAACTTTGGTGGTAATCGTAACGAACACCATTAATTTATTAATGAATTTCATCCAATCAGGGTCCACGAATGCTCATCGCCGCGTCATACCGCGTGCGCCTCATTGGATGAAATAATTAATGGTGATCGTTACGATTATCACCAAAGTTACGCGGTAGAGCCCCAGTAGCTGTTTCATTAAAAAAAACTCAAAACTAGCTTAAATAGAAAATGAGATAAATGTACAACTTTTTGACATTCGTTATAAATTTTGGTAAGATAAAAAAAGTATTTCAAAAAGCTAGAAATATAAACTAAAAAACGAACGAAAAAGTGAAATAAAAAGAAACTGAACTAATCACAGATAAAACAGATAACATAAAAAAAAATCCTATAATTTTGCAGAAAGTAAAGTTAATAATTATTATTATTACAAATATTGATTGTATATAATCATATCAAAGATTATATTTTATATTGAAGATAAAGTAATTACCTATTATCATCAATTTTATCTACAGTGCGTAAGTAGAACACAGAACTATCAGACAATCAATTTCCATGTTAGCCATGAAAACATAACTTTCAACCTTAGGGGTATCTACTTTTCAAGTTGAGAGACAAAGCTAGAGCAATATTTTTCCTTAAAATATTAAGTAAGTCCCCATTCCTTTCAAAGTACTCCAAAATAAACTTCTTTTTAAACATTTTAGAACCAGCTATAAGAATATACAAATAAGAATGTATACTCTAACAATATATACATATTACCTTCCCGCCCTGCGGTGTCACCCGCAATCGTCTATTTAGTTGCATTTAAATAACCCTTCTTTTGTGGATGTCTACGGTTTATAAGTATATCTATGTCCTTCTCCAAGCCATAGGCCACCTGCATGCCATGCATGCATGCAAATTGCATGATGATCCGTTGAGTAGTTGAAGCGTGAAAGCGTGACAAATGAACAAACAAATAAACTCACTTTCTCATTTATAATATTAGTTAGGATTAAGATAGGATGTATGGATCGAGATGCAAGAAAAAATAAACTTATTTCAATGAATTTATTAGGTACAAACATAAGAAAACATCACAAAAACAAGTAGATCACAGAAAGGTAAGGTATCAACAGTAACAGTAGGAGTACCTAAACATATCACAATCAATAATGATGATGATGCTCCGGAACGATGTGGTGAGTGCTATGTTTCACGTCAGCATGGAAACTGAAACAATCGGAGAAAAATAATTTTAATAGATAGCCGAGAGATGCTTTACCTACGATTCCTACTTCCTACTAATATTATAAAGCAAAAGTTTGTGAGTATGGATGTATGTTTGTTACTCTTTCACGCAAAAATTACTAAACGGATCTATATAAAATTTGGCACATAGATAGGATATGTTCTGGACATATAACACTTTCCCGAGAAAACATACGATCCTTCGGGAATGCGCGGGATAGCTACTGCTTCATATTTCATTATCCAGTCCCGGTGTTTATCCTTTTCGCATTAAAGATTTTTTAACGTTTACCGTAATATATATTCAGCTTTGTTAATTAAAACAGCTAATACATAATTATTTCTTACCCGGTGTGTTTGTCACCGTGGTAGTCGACCACTCTGACGGAGCCATCAGGTTGATGGAGAGAGTAGAATCCCTTGACGACATCACCGTCGCGGTGCTCATGCTGCGACTTGAAGTCACCAGTGTGGGGGTCTTCTACTTTGTATCCGAACTCATATTTGGGGTAAGCCTGAAAAAAAAACATGGATCATGTCATAGGTAGTTGGTTAAAAAAAATACGAAATGCTTCTAGTAGTAGATACTTAAGAGGGGTTCCTAGCTGCGAGGAATTTGTAAAAGAGGCATTTGAAGAAACGTTTGCCGTCGCGCTATGCCGCTATGCTATACGCTATGTGTGATAGGGACATCTGAAGCTCAGACCGATTTATTCACAAAAAAATTTACGAAATCGACGTTTAGTTTTCCCCATTTTCCTCCTCGAACACTGAGCCGATTCAAATATTTCTTACATTAAAATTTTAAGTAAGGGGTTATTTAGGTCCCTATTACTTTATTTTATGTTAAAATCTTTTCGAATTTGTGTGGTAGTCCTTTTAATCACGGCGGAAAAATAGAGCATTTATTGTAATTTTTGGAGGGCCATAATTTCATTAATAATTAGTTGCTGAAAAAAAGGAAGTTACAGGGACGTGTCCAAAGCAGAACTTGATTATATGAAAAATGATGAATCTAGAGGCATTATTCAGGAAGAAAGCTGGGGAATACATTTGTATGGAATAATCGCAGCACAGCTACCGTCTTAATTATAGAGGTAGTCGTTATAAATAATAAACTTTATGTGAGTGATAACTATAATAAATATCATTATTATTATATAAAATGGTATTGACAAGTTCTTTAGGACAGTCTTTAGTTCAACTATTTGAACTGTTATTTCAAAGAGTCATTGTTTTGACTGCGGTTTCAATATTGACATGATATCTTCCTATAATAAAACCCAAAAATCATAATTTCCTTAACCTCTATTGACGAGAAAACACATCACATACATTGTACTTACATAGTAATCAATTTGGTCTTCATGACCGTGACCATGACCATGACCATGACCGTCTCCATGCACATGCACAACCTGCGCAGGGCCGTCATGGCGCGAGATATGCTGAGATGAGAATCCATGCCCGTGGCCTGGGTATGCTGATACTGCAGCAACCACAGCCAAGATACAAACCACCTGAAAAAAATATGTAAATTATTTATTTGGTCGTTAACTTTAAATGTCCTTCAAATGGTTATAAATTTTATTCACATGATCCTTCTAGGACTTTTGTTTCTTTATTAGATTTTACTTAAACACATTTCACTACTATCACACTATAGGTATGTGTCTAGTAACACATTTGATTATTCACTGTTTTAACTGTTAAATGTTGCATTATCATGAAGTTTTTCGTAAGAAAGAAGAGATCAAAATTATATCACTTGAATTATTTGTAACACTATATAAATTACTAGCCTCTGCCTGCGGCTTCGCCCGCTAGGCCTACAGGAAAGAAATGACATATTTTTCTACAACAATAAAAGAAAATAAAACAACTTCATCCCGCTTCGAGGGTGGAATCACTAAAAACGCTGAGACAAGTATAAATTAATTTTCAATCTTCAGCCTAAAAACAAAATTTGAAGATCCTAACTTGGTAACTGACGGACTTTCATACAAACTTTCATCCCCCATTTTACCCCCTTAGGGTTGGAATTTCGAAAAACCCTTTCTTAGTGGATACCTACTATTCACAAAGAATATACCCTCTAAATTTCATGTCTCTAGGACCAGCGGTTTAGGCTGTGCGTTGATATATCAGTCAGTCAGTCAGTCAGTCAGGACTTTGAATTTTATATATATAGATTACCTTTGAGATCATTTTCGTAAAGATACTATTAGTTGTTATGCTAATGATACTAAGTCCAATACCGAACTGATACATGACGTCTAAAACCAAGCTCTTTTATATCAATAACAAAGGTATCCAAGGTAATGTTGATTTCACTCTAAATTATTGACACCTAAAATCATTTACGTACCTCAGTATGCAGCATTTGCAATGATTTCGTAAAAGCGTTTGGTCGGGTATAACTCCCTACGTTTGACCGTGTGACATTGTCACAATTACTATAGGAAACTTACGCAAGTTTCACTCTGTTATTATATTGACACAAATCTGAATGAGCAGAAAAACGATCTAAGTGATTAAACAGTTGCAACTACCGCAAAAAAGTTATTACGAGGAATTAAACTGCGGCATAGCGCATTCAAATATCATCAAATTATACAAATTGTTTCAGTAACTAGATAGCTATATTTTTTATTTAAAGTACGGGAGGGGGTGAGTTGTACTAACCAGCCTACACGTACATAATGCACAACTATACATTATACAGAAGTGAAATATAACTAGCCGGGTTATAGCTATATCCCTAGTGACCATCTAATTATTATTAAATCTTCATCATATCAGCCTAAGGATGTCCAGGTCCACTGCTGAACATAGGCCTCTCCTATTTACTTCCACTTGGAACGGTTTTGGGCCGCTTGCATCCATTATTAAATACTACTTTCAATTATAGTAGCTAGATTTTCATTATATACTAGCGGCCCGGTACGTGCTTCGCTACGTATAAAGTGAAATAATAAAAATGTGATAAATGAAGAACCGCTCGACCGATATTATGCAAACTTCACATAAACCAAACAAAGCCTGAACATTTGGTTTGGATAGGTGAGCCCGTTCTTGAGTTATAAAATTACAACGAAAAGTGGCATTGATTTTTATATATATATATAGAAGATATCTAAATCTTCTCTTAAATAAATACTCCACTTGATATATGTATATTATTAGAGATATAGGTATATCCCGCCTCATGTCTTATGGACTGTGGCATATATATTTTACTAGCTAATATCCAGCATGCTTTACAACACCTCTTTATTTTACGTTAGAAACCGGCCTTCCCAAAGACTCATCAAAGGGCTATTGCAATCAGATGAATAATATACGATACAAACAGATCAGTTGTAGATTACAGGTAACAAAATATTGAATTTAATAAAATTTCAACCGGCCCTTTACTTTTGGACGACTGATTAAGTGATTGCAAATAGTATCATACAGCCTGCTACACAAATGACTACATTTAAACCAGATTTTCGATAGTATGCGTTAACAAAAATGCACACTCTCGCAGGGTCTGCCCAAATTGTATCAAACCAGTTTTTGAACAAATTTCTTGTGTTGTATAAAAACCGATGCTTGTCATGCGTTAAGGATCAGATACACGTCAACATTTGTGATAACAAGAACACAATGTTTGCAAAGGTATAATTAATTATTCATAAAAATATTAGGCAGATCCTATACAAATAATGTGGGAATATAATTTTATTTACCATTTATGTAATTTATTTATTCAGTAGTACAATAGACTAATATTATCATATCTAATTTACAGATTTTAGCAATCGTCTTACTGGTAGCTTTGGCGTTCTGCCAAGACTACCACCCTCACCATCACGGCTACACTCTACAAACAATTGTCAAGCACGAAGCACCAAAGAAGATCCAAAGCTACCATTCAATCCCTGTCCACGCAGTTAGCTATGCTCCAATCCATGAGGTTCACTCGGCTCCTCAATCTCATGGCCACGCTGTTTCATCTCAAAGCGTAATTCACCACAACACCGGTCACAAAGAGTCTCAAGGACATGGACATCACCACTATACCCAGGAACCAGCTCCTGTTAAGGAACTAGTTCAAGAAACTATAAGCCAATACGCTGCTCCCATCCATCACGGCATAATCCACCATGGTTCAGCCCAGCAAAGTTCAATTCAGCAAGGTTCAATCCACCATGGTTCAGCCCAGCAAAGTTCAATTCATCACGGTTTAATCCAACATATTCCAGTCCAGCATCACGTTATCCAACAATCTGCTCCTCAGCATTCTCATCACGAAGAGTCATACCATGTGGATTATTATGTAAGTTTATTTGACTACCATGTTCAATATTGTCATTTTATTCTTTCTTTATTTCTTTTTGTTTCGTTATTATAATTCATTAGCTGCCTCGCGCGGTTTCACCCGCGTTCCCGTGATAAAAAGTATACTTAGCCGTAGTATAGTAGCCTATAATACTCGGGGATAATGTAGCTTCCTATTAGTGAAAGAAGTTTTAGAATCCGACTGGTAGATCCAGAGATTAGTCCGTTTAAACAAACAAACAAACTCTTCCGCTTTATTATATTATAGATTATCAGCCATCCATGGTAAATTATTATAATAAATTCCATATACCTATACTGTATTATTGGTAAAACACTAACAACCTTGCAGGACTGTATTACTAACATAATAAACAACAGCTTTTACCAAAAATTTACTTTCAAGATTTCGTTGTCCTAGAAAGTAATTTTTTTGTTAATTCTGTTCTTTGTTGTACGCCTTCCATTACTCAATCTTTTGCTACGTGTTGAGTATTGAATTATTTTTGTATGAAAGTCTTTGTATGTTAGTAATATAGTCCTGAGAGGTTGTTATTTAATTTAGTGAAATCCATCCATAGAGATGTTCTCTACATTTAATACCAGCAATCTAATCATTTGTCTCATTATTCATTCTAGGCTCATCCCAAATACGAATACGAATACAAAGTGCAAGACCCACACACCGGTGACGACAAGTACCAACACGAATCTCGTGACGGAGATGTCGTGAAGGGTGTCTACAGCCTCCACGAAGCTGATGGATCCATCCGTACAGTCAAATACACTGCTGACAAGAAGAGCGGGTAAGTGCACTATTAAATCATGATAGTTAAAAAAGTTAGAACTACTTAGAACCATAACGTCGAAAGATAAGTTTCGCGGGTGGGTTTCTTATTTATCCACGTTACTTGTATTTATCACCTTATCTTTATGATCTCAAAGTCAATCCTTCAAATATGAAATAGGTACTTTGAATTTGCATTGAATTTTTAAATGTTCCAAGGTTTTGTATTCTTAAAAGTAGTCGAAAATGCTTTGCTTTGCTGCTGCTGCATTGAAATAAATAAAATAAATATCCTGGGACATTCCTCACACACGGTCATCTGATCCAATACTAAGCAGAGCTTGTTCTATGGAAATCAGATAACTGATATAATACATATACTACTTTTTGTTTGTAAATATATACTTAATATACATAATTACACCCAGACTCAGGAAATACAGATATGTTCATGCACACAAATGCATGTCCTGTGTGGGAATCGAACCCACGACCTGCGGCGCGATAAGTGGAATCATAACCAGAGACTTAACCAACCGCGCCAGTTGGCCCGTATTTTTTTTTATTAATAATTATTTTATTTCCATAGGTTCAATGCACTCGTTTCAAACACCGGCGCGTCAAAACATATCGAGCCTCATCATCACTACCACCATTGATCCACCATACATAATAAGTTATATGTTCACTAGTTTTAAGTTAGGTAATAAAGTTCTTAATTTAAATAATATAAAGTACGTTTCATTATCCCATTCCATTTTATTCATTGCTCAATAGAATGTAAAATAGGTATTCAGTACAAATAAATAGATTTAGTAGATAGGCAAACGACAACACTTGGTTTTCGATGAGCTAAGGAAATCGGTTTCCGCAATAATTTAACTTAGAAAGTTTCCGTAACAAGTGAACTTATGTAGGCATAAAGTAGTGCAAGTAATAAAATAGGTGAACGTTGTATATAGAAAGACAAGTATACATTACCTGACTGTAAATCAATATATCATTAATCATGATTTCGGATAAAAATGCAGTTTTTATCCACGTCTTCTTGGATTTGGAATAATAAAAATATAATATTAATATTAAAATATATTCAATAGACTTCAAACATTTATATTATGATTTGTTTACTTATCTACCGTATACCTATATTGTCACGAACTTTGAAGGAAGTTGCAAAATCAAAGTAAAATAATTATTTAAATGTGGTTCATGGCTTGCAATAGAATCAATGCGTAGTTCACCTAATTTTACGGCAAAAACATCGATAACATTGACACCGTTAAGGTCACTTTCCATTGTCACGAGATGCGAGTTTGATGGACAAGAACGAGATCATTGTAGTACTCTATCTATCTACCTGGGTTATACACTAAACGGAGTTAAGAATTATGAGAAATTAAACCTTTGCGTATTACTGAAAATTCTGATTATTTTGCTTTGTTTTCAATACTTACATAACATTACAATGGGAACTTAATGATTTTTCAAAATAATAATATTTACTCAAATATAATGTAAGGAACATAAAAGTAGCTGTGATCTCTAATAAAATAACTAATAAAGACCAGCCAAGTGCTAGTCGGACTCGCACACGGAGGGTTCCGTAGAATATTAACTCACTCAATGCTACAATGAAAAAAAAGCCCAAAACAAAAACGTTTCTTGTATGGGGATCACTTGGTTTTCTAATTTTATTTCATTTTAAACATTTTTTGTTAATAGAAATGCATATTCTCTGAAAATTTCAGCTGTCTAGATAGTCCTATTTATGAGATAAAGCCCACTGACAGACAGACGGACGGACGGACGGACAGCGGAGTCTTAGTAATAGGGTCCCGTTTGGCACCCTTCGGGTACGGAACCCTAAAAAACTAGATATAATTTGTGAAAATGACTATTAGACATGCAAAATTCACAATGACGATGTACAATTATCTGTTAAAAAAGTTACCGACTGCAAAACCTTAAATTCAAGTTATATTCAAAATTATTTTTTGCTTTTCAGTTTTTTCGGTGGTTAATTTTTTTTGTTAAAATGTTTTTATTTTATAATTTTTTGTGGCTATAATCTACTAATTACTACATGCTTAATTTTTTATTTCTTTTGATGTAATACACAAATCAGCATTAAAATCTGTGAGTGAACAATAAATCATCCCTATTTTCCCACCCTTAGGGTAGGTTTTTTGTATCCAAATTTATATGGGACCAATTTAGAGGTATACCCTATCCAATTAAAAAAATAATTATCAAAATCGGACTACTCTGTGAAGAGTAAACCTCCTCCGTTTCGTCGGTTAAAAACGTTGTTATTTCGCCGAAAATGAGCCGTCACTTTCAATATTGTGTATTGTAGGTGGGTACGTACGGATTTTGCTGGATCTAGATCATATTCATAGTCTGTCATGTGATTCCGTGTAGTTGTAATAAATAGTGTTCTTTTTATGCAGTTTTTTTTCAACTGCTTCAATTTTCTTTCCTTATTTCCCCTATAAACAATTATTTATGAGGTATGTGGTAGTTTACTTTTAATGAATTCATTGATTAACTGCATATGTCGAAAGTTACTGAAGACTAAAACAAGTCTAATAATTTTTACTTACAGAGGCATACTATTGTGTAGAACAAATTAACAAAAAAATCGTTTGCTCTATAATATGTTATGCCTATTGTTAAGTAACTCATCGTACCAGCATAATAATTTAAATTATTTAAGAGCGAACTCTAAAATATTAAGCAGTTTTAAGTAATAATTTTACGGTGAAATCGATTCGTAGTTTTAATAGAATTAAATAGTAGGCATGTAGACTTAAGTAGAATACTAAATATGAGGATTTCTCTTAGTTTTTTTTGGTTTGCGATTTCCTATCTATTTAGATTGTTAAGAGTAGAGATTTCCTGTAAGACCACCTGTATTGTTATTTATAAGATCATTTGCAAATAATATACTGTGCTAGTTTAGTGGACTGACAACCTTCACATTGGTTACGTAAATTACGTCATATGGTCAGCGCGCGGTTGGGGTAACAAACATGACTCTCCAAACGCCAACAAATTGTTAGTATACTCTCTCGTAACGTCTCCGGTATATATTGAGCTAATGACTATGTTAATTCATCAGTTCCACCGCGGAAGTCAAAGAAGAAAGAACGAAATGTTTGCAAAAGTGCGTAGGTGAAGCATCTTATGCAAAATAAAAAAATAATGCATTTGATACTCATTTTTGATACACGTTTTATGTTTCAGATTTTGATCGTTGCCGCCACCGTGGCTTTGGTGTATGGCCAGGAATATACATATACTCGAAAGGCTGTCCAGCATGAAGAACCTAAAGAATACAGGCGTCCTTATGAGCACATCAAAGTCAGAGTCCCTCAGGAACCTGCACCAATATCAGAAGCGCAATATCAATCCGCGCAATACCAACATGAGCAATATCAACCTGCGCAATATCAGCCTGCGCCAACAAAAGAGGTCCAGTACCAACCTGCACAAGAGAATCACGGACAGGCATATTCGTCACAGAGCATTATCCATCATGGAGGTCAGGTTTCCCAAGAGTCTCACGAGGCTGAAGCTGAAAGCCCTGCTCCCATTTACCAATATGTGCAAGAGCAAAGTGGAGAAGTGAACCATCCAGCTATTCCTGTGCAACATAAATACCAAGCTATTCAGTACCCTGCTCAACATGAGGTCCAGTCTGCTCACCAGCCTCCTCGCTATAGGCCTCAGGCCTATTATGCCCCATCCCACGAGGGTCCTAGCTACCATGGAGCTCAGCCCCATCAAGCTCCTGTCCATCATCAGGTTGAATCCCATGAATCCCACGATGAGCCCATCGACTATTACGTAAGTGTTCTGCGCACTTAAATGAATAATTTCCGCTTTAAAGTTTTATGGCAACTTTCCATTCATTTATTCAGATCACATCAGCATCCATTTAAATCACTATAGAGGTTGGCATACAAGTAGATAGTTTATGGTAATTCACTTTTTCTATTACAGGCATATCCTAAGTATCAGTACGAGTACAAGGTTGAGGACCCTCACACTGGTGACAACAAGTTCCAGCATGAGACCCGTGATGGAGATGTTGTGAAGGGTGTCTACTCTCTGCATGAGGCTGATGGATCTGTCAGAACTGTTGAATATACCTCCGACAAGCATCATGGGTGAGACTTATTTAAATTATTATATTACTCGTGAAACACCTTTTTTATACGAATCAATAATGAAGATTTTCCTATTTCTCAACATAACCTATCCTTCATTTTATTCGTTTTTAATTTTACAGATTCAATGCCGTTGTCAAGCACTCCGCCCCTGGACAGCACGTCCACATTGAGAGTCATCATGAACACTAGATTTAATTAATTATGTTAAAATTGTTGCCGTTTTTATATGATATTTTTAATTTTATTGTTACTAGATGTGTAGATCTTAACTACCTATACTAATTTAATAAATTTATTTAATTGCTTGATATTTTTGTATATTTAAACAAAATATTCTAAAATATACTTTTATGATCTACTTGATCTCAGCCTACCAAAACCTACCTGAGATAAAAAATACGCAGAGTATTCTGCCAGCATCCTAGCTAAAACACGATAAATGGACAACAAAGACGTTTACCTATGTAATTTTATGAAAGTACTATACCTACTTACTTACACCCTAAGGCGCTGCACAAACGTATGTCTTGTGTCGGATAACGGATCCAGATGCCGGTTGCTACTTTGGTCACTGTTAACCGTAATTGCTGTGTCCGGTGGCGGCGATCGGACACAGTCACCGCTTGTTTTCAGTCAGTTGTAAGGATTTTTTTTAATGATGCTTGTGTCTTCACAAGCGTGGGAATCGAACCCACGACCTGCACCGATAAAAATTTAAAAATAAGCTAAATATGAAACGAGAGTTATTCTTAATATAATCACTTTTCCTCTATAACTTTGTTATGTATATTGACGGGCCAGTTGGCGCAGTTGGTTAAGACGTTGAGTCTTAACCTGTAGCGCCGCAGGTCGTGGGTTCAATTCCCACACAGGACATGCATTTGTGTGCATGAACATGTCTGTATGTCCTGAGTCTGGGTGTAATTATGTATATTAAGTATGTATTTACAAACAAAAAGTAGTATATGTATTATATCAGTTGTCTGGTTTCCATAGTACAAGCTCTGCTTAGTTTGGGATCAGATGACCGTGTGTGAGGAATGTCCCAGGATATTTATTTATTTATTTATTATTTATTCAACTGACGACTTCTAGTTTCCAGTTACCGACACCAAACACTTTTTGATCGTCAACGAGTATGTGTAAAGTGGAAGCAACTGGACACAAATCTGCGCAGGGAATGGCTGATTTCATACTGGTTCTATAGAAATCAAATATTCATTGGTAGCTTGTGTCCGACACAAGACAAACGTTTGCGCAGCGCCTATGGCTCAATACACATTACTCAGGAATGCTTGAAGTCACAGCTAGTCTCGCTACCAGTTATTACTCTCGTATCGAATTTGTACGTTATGTAATATTAATAAAGTTCCAAACGCAGAGTACTAAAAATTTACTCGCTTCCATTGAGCCTAAATAATAAATGCCATCTAGGGTTATTATAAGTAGGCAACACATTTGAAAGGTATTCCTTATTATATTGTTGACGATATCCTTTCTTCATATAAAAAATATAAGTCAAATTGGTAAAGATTTATAGAGATAAGATAGTAGGAAGAGTAAAGACTAGCGTCCAGCGAGGGTGAAAATTGATAAATGCACTTCTCGAATCAACAGATGACGCAGTTTCATAGTAAATAAATATTTATTAAGTCGATGATAGCCCAATGAATGTGACGTTAATAGCAGTGGAGAAGGATGCGGGTTCGAATCCTACAAAGATCTTGTTCTTTCGGTGAAGGAAAACATCGTGAGGAAACCATAGAACGGTGGTATGGTACTTTGTAGCACACCCCTGACAGGCCACAACCGAAAGTATATACCTGCTAGTGTGTTTCGATGGCTTTACTTAAGAGCCAGTTCTCTTCAGAGTGTGTTATCACCTTTGGGCATATCATCACATATCCATTTTGAAAAATAAGAGACGAATGATTGCAATTAGACTGCACGACTTAGCACCCAGCGGTCGCCCCGAGCCTAATAATGATGTAACCCTTTCGATTAACATACAGTTAAATATTATATCACTGTAGTCCTACTAATCAATCTATACAATAAACTATAATGCAAGGTGATTGTAAAGGTTTTGAAATGATATTATATAAGTATCAAATTAATCATTTTGACATTGATGACCTCGATGTCGATCTGTTTGAGATTTCGTGCAGTAATCTAATTTATTGTACAATCAAATAATTTTTAACGCTATTTATTATCAGCCTATTCGATTGCATCTTGTCATGACAAGTACCTATTTATTATCATCAATGTATAAATAAATAAATATCCTGGGACATTCCTCACACACGGTCATCTGATCCCAAACTAAGCAGAGCTTGTACTATGGAAACCAGATAACTGATATAATACATATACTACTTTTTGTTTGTAAATACATACTTAATATACATAATTACACCCAGACTCAGGACATACAGACATGTTCATGCACACAAATGCATGTCCTGTGTGGGAATCGAACCTACGACCTGCAGCGCTATAGGTTAAGACTCCACGTCTTAACCAACTGCGCCAACTGGCCCGATAAAAATATTAAAAACAGCTAAATATGAAACGAGAGTTATTCTTAATATAATCACTTTTCCTCTATAACTTTGTTATGTATAATCTGGTTGAGGCTTGCATTTAATAAATTTAAACAGTAGTAAAAAGTACCAGAATCGCAATTGGGTGTTAAGTTAAAAAAGTATCGAAAATATAGGACTAGACAATTTATTTAAAAATAGTAACAAATTAACAAGGGCATATAGTGTGGGATGACGTATGTGCTTAATGATGATAACCATGCTTTGCTGGCTCTGAGTTTTTCACGACGGCATTGAAACTGGAAAAATACAAAATATGTAGAGATAAATATTGAATGCAATTATTATAATAGATTTAGAATAGCATGATTTCTGTGATAAATGGTGTTTTATAGAACAGCTTGACTGGCGAAATGCCTAACAGATTATCGCAGCCAAATAACGGTATGCCGTGTTCCTGTGTCGCAGGGCTACGCTTACCATCGTAGAATAAAAAAAAGAGAGAAAATTCTAAAGAAAAAAAAATTTACTCATCCTACGTGAAACAGATTATAGGACAGCCAAATTTGGGATGGCATAATAGTTATTAATACCTAATTTATCATAATAATTGATAACAATTATGCTACTTATGTGTAAACAACTCCACTACTATAAGGACATTGAACTAGACAACAATAGCAACTAACAAGGCGGAAAGTTAGATTGCAGTTTCCTTGAGTTTATCGGACGTGTCGATCGGCAGGCACACTAGTGTTTCATATTGTGAAATTTTGATCTAATTCTTGTTAAACTACGTCATGCCTATCGTTTTTATCACTTTCACTTAAACAACTCATCAATATTCTCAACATTACTAGTACGCTGACATCATCGTTATCCAAATGTGTAGAAAACGTTGATATTATTTCAAATTATGAAACAGGCTCATTTTGAAAACATTCGACAAATCGAATGTAATTTAAGTAAAAATTATAATCATCGTCATTATTGTTGTATCTAGCTGAAACCAAGCTGAAATTATTATTTGGTATTTCTATTTTATTTATTTATATAAAGTCGATAAACAAGCAAACGGCCTGCCTGATGGTAAGCGGTTACCGCAGCCATGTGGACGCCTGCAACCCACGAGGCATCACCCAAGCGTTACCTACCCTTCCCCCTCCCCAATGAGCTCTTGCAACCATACTCACGCGCAGGGACACACAAAAGTTGTTTGTTATTTGGCTGAGATTCTGAAAGGTAAGGTACTTCCCCAGTCGAGCTGCTCTTTGAGAGAATAAACGCTATGCTTTACCTCTCTTAAGCTGTTTTTTTCTAATTAGTGGTTTTATCTCTACTTTTTGGTGATCATGCTTCACTATTCAATTTTAATTTCGTAAAAAAATATTTAAAATATGAATACAATTTCAATTAAGTCTGAATACATACCCGTTGTGTTTGTCAGCGTAGTATTCAACAGTACGGATAGAACCATCGGCCTCGTGCAGGCTGTAGGCACCCTTCACGACGTCACCGTCGCGGATTTCGTGCTGTGACTTGCTGTCACCGGTGTGAGGGTCTTCGATCTTATATTCGTACGCGTATTTGGGGTGTTCCTGGAGGAGATTGGAAAAATACCATTAGATAGAATAATCTGTGAAGTTTCAATGGAAATTCTCATCTAATCAGTAGGTATATAGCTGTATTGATAGAGTAATAATAATTTTAGAGTATTACTTTAGAAGACGGTACAAAAAGATGTGCCTAACATAAACCGGTTAAGATAGAAAAGATATATGAATTATGTCAATGTACTGAATTCACTGATGGGTTTTGGAGTTATTTAAATTGGTGTGTAAAACAGGTATGTTAAATAACAAAAACACTTACATAATAATCATGGTGTTCTTCCTCATGCTGTCCATGGCCGTGATGACCTGATGAAGCATGGTGCACAGGCTGCAGCAGGATCTGTTCACCGTGCTGTCCGTGGGACTCGTGTCTGACGATGGACTGAGAGGATACGGCTTGGCCGTGATGATGCTGCGCGTAAGCAACGGATAGCGCTACGGCGAGGATGATAATCTGTTTGGAAAGCACAATGAGATTCTCTTTAGAGTTTTGGTAAAGATCCCTTTATATCCATAAAAAGACTTGTACTAACTGACTGACTGATCTATATTATTTATTTATAATGCAGGCATCCACTTAGAAAGAGTTTTAGTAAATTTTCCCTGAGGGATAAAATTCTAAAACTCTTTCTTAGATCATAGGTAAAACCTCGAGACGGAAAGCGAGTTTTTCTAATATAACAATAGAAAAGTTTATTGATACCTATATAAAGTTCTTTCTAATTGGTTTTAAAATTCTGGTAAATTCATTTTTTTTATCGATAATAAACCGATTGTTATGATAGATATACATAGGTAACGAATAGTTTGTTTAAACGCTTGAATTGAACAGTTTTTTCTTTTTTAACTTACTTTAGAGAACATTTTTCTGCTGTATGATCTTGTGAGTCTTATAAATGAATGATATAGTTGAAAAAGTGGATGCGCTTTTTATACTCAAAAGTAATATTAAGCCATATCATATGTGGGTCGCCAAATAACGTATGTCACATGTAACAAGCTGAAAAACAGGTTCTTGGTGTCAACCTGCTTTAAATGCATTGATATATATTTTACGCATCAGAGACTTGCCACTAAAACTTATGACATCTAACTAAATTACTCAAATAACTTGCAAGTACCAAACCGCATTTCATATTATCTGCAAGTTATTAGAATAATATAATATCATTTGGTTATGAAATGGTTTCATATGTATTTACACTTATTTCAAAATCGATCCTTTTCGAAAATTTTCAAAGGTTATTTTTGTCATCATTATGAACAACTTTTACTGTAAGATGAAATCTGAAACCATGAAAAAAAACATTGCTACAGACATTTTCAAAATAAAAATCTATTTCAAAAAAAAAAAAAACAACGCCGCACGATGAAAATGTCATTGATCTTTGGTATAAAAAATATTGATTTTGGAGATTCAAGAGTTGTTCCTTTATTAAAAAAAACATAATGACATAATAATATCATTCACAATAACCCTTGAAAATTTAGTTACCCTTTGAAAAGCAACCCTATCAGTTCTCACCTCTCGTTTCACTCCTGAGATGGAGCTTCCTCATATTAACGATAGTCTAGTCAGTATACAGTGCCTAGTCTGTCATATGTATAGTCCTAAAAACATATCTGGCCCGTTGGCCAAAAGAGGGACCAACCACGCCATTTTGAAATGTCAATCGCCATTGGTCAAAGACAAGGTCAAAGATAATATAAACACTGCGTTCATTGGTTATTTGCTCCACCAAATGCGATAACAGCGACACTCTCACCGGGCCGGTTTCTTCGCAATGTTTTCTGTACCATATTTTTTTATTTTTCAAACAATATTAACCTATATAATTCTTTATCTTGTAAATTTTTGTATATTTAGATAATGTTTTAATCGATGATTTTATTTTAAATCTCTTTACTTAAAATTAATTATATTTACCTGCTAGATACGTATATAGGTATAGCAATATTTTTTTGATAGGTAGATGGTCTATTATTGTATTATGAGTAATAACTGATAAGCAATGAATAAAATTACCATATTATTATGAAAGTATTATATTATTTTTCATTATTAACAGTCACCGAAGTTCCTACACATCCACCCGTAAGCAGAGTTTAACGTTTCACAAAATGTATACAATAGATTGGAAACTTAAAACCTAAGAGAAAATATTATACAAAAGTTAGCCTCCTAAGCAAGCACTTTGTAGATATTTATAAGGGAACAGATGACTTTGGGCCGTGTAGTTTCACGGGATACAAGTTATGAAGCGTCAAAGCGTACGTCGATAAATCTCGAGCCGTTACCACGAAGTGTCATTTCGTTGTCGCATTCCGTCCGTGCTTAAACTATGTGTTTATGTAATAAATAGGTGTCGTTAATATGGATGATGGAAGCTGGTGACGAGTTTAGCCGAGGTAGTGTCCGTGTGGCGCAGCCACAACCGCATGCCCAGCCGCTGGGTGGCCGGCATGACCTTGCCTGCTCACAACAGCGTTGAATCTGGAAGTTGAGTTTTGGGTAAAAATATAGTAGATACTAATAGAGTCTATACTATATGACAAATATCCCATTTACCACGTATAATCAGCTAAAGATGTTATCTTATGGTGCGTCCATGCTTGGCGTACCGAGCACGAGCCGAGCCTCGAACGAGCACACTGCGAGCACGATTGCGAGCCTCGAACGAGCGCGATTGTCAGTTTTTTCACGAACAAATTGATTCGCATCGTGCTCGATGTACGCTCGTTCGTGGCTCGGCTCGTGCTCGGTTCGCCAAGCATGGACGCACCATTATATAACTCAATATAACAACAGACATAACATGCACCACGATATATGTCTCACAAGGTCTTTCACGAATAGAGAGTTCCACTAACCCGTTATGGTCATCAGCGGAGTAGTCGACGGTACGGACGGTGCCATCGGGCTCGACCAGCGAGTACTGGCCCTTCACGACGTCACCATCACGCGATTCCCACTGGCTTTTCTGGTCACCGGTTTGGCCGTCGGCGACGCCATAGTTGAAGGTGTAGCGGGGGTGGGCCTGAATTCCAATAAATTCAATATGTAAGTTGAAGGACATTTTCTTCTGGATTAATATTTGGATAAATTTGTAACGTCTTTACTTTAGACAGTATTTATCTACTCTGAGCTTTAGAGGACCGCAACCGTCTTATCATTCATTCGTTGTATTTTTGTGTCATGTTTTGTATTTTTTGGTATATCCAACACAACCCAATTAAGATTTGTCTGTATTTGATATAGGCAGAACACATAAATAAATTGGATAGTAAACTAGAGTCAGTGATATGATTAAAATAGAATGTCAAGGTATTGTTCTTTTGACTGTTGTTTTTATAGTCATTATTGACAATGTTTCATGGTTATTTATCATCAAGTACCTATTTGTTAATGATAAATGAAAAATTTCGTTAATTTCAATAGTGGCTAAAATACTCACATAAAATTCAACAGGGGCGGCTGCGTGCGCCAACGACGCCAGGGGCGCTCGCAGCAGCGGCGCTGCGTGGGAGAGGACCGCGCCGTGACCTGCAACCGCGCTGTTATCAATACACGTATGTTACCTGTGCTCGCGGACTACCATTGTCATGATGGGATTTTTTTAACTGCATACTAGATACATTGTGAAAAAACCATGTCAGTGTTAATCTTATTCAATATCTGAACAAACAATAAGTATATTGAGAAATGTAGATTATGTACCTACTAACAATAAGTAAAGAAATGAAAAACAAATATGAATCATAAGAGAGAGCGAATGCGCAAGTGCCTTCAATAATTTTACTATAGGCAATTAGGTTATTGATACTTCAAGTGCTTGTTTTTGAAAGCAAACCGGAATAGATTGCGGATCAAATGCAAAGAACTGCGGACAATAAAAATGCGTCGCAACTTATGTATCTGAAGGCAAGCGGGCCCTTGTAGCAGGTAATTCTTCACAAAGCGAAATAAGCCAAGGAATCCATTTTTCATGGAATTATGATAAGGCTATTGAATAAAGAATTAAATTAAATTTATGACTGTAAATAATAATGAACAAATTAAACTTACTTTTGTTTATTTTTATCGGTCACGCGCTAATAAGCTTTGTTGATTTTTGAATACCTACCGTTCAAATTAGAGCGTAGTCAATTAGCAATTTGTTAGTCATTCATTAATGATTACTAGAGCATTATCTTATATCTTTCACAGTACCAAGTATTACTAGAATCATTATTATGCTTCTTTAGTCGACCTACTTAATATTATTTACGTAGTATCATAAAATAAACATGTTTTTTTATTAAAAAGGGCCATATCCCAGCAAAATTAAATTCTATATTAAATTATATATTCTAAACCTAGCCAAACTTTCATGAAAATAAAGATGCCTTACCATATCCACCGAGTCCATAGGCATGTGCAGCGTATGCAGGGGCGGCTGCAGCATAACCGTGCGCTAGCGCAGGAGCTCCGAGGACTATACTTTGAGTGGAAAGGGCGCCGTGAGGAGACGCCAGCAGCCCTGCGCGGGCCACGCTGATTAATGCGCATGTTACGATTACCTGAAAATTTTGTTTTATTTTTATTTGCTACCTTGTAGTATACAACTAATTTATTTATAATATCGAGTTTAGTAAAATAAATTATAGAATAGGAATTGTAAAATGTGTATATATATTTATTTATATTTTGTTATTTATTTATTATTTAGTTTGGTTTTAGTTCTTATTATTATTAGTCTGAACATTATTGCTTCTGTCAATATGAATAATACAATATGAAAATATAAAATTAAATAAATAATTCGAAACAGTTGATTAAAATACAATTATTTTTTACAATCCGTAAACAACTCGTTTTTTGTACAAAATGTAAAATACAAAACTACGATAATAATGTTATTTTGACTTATGCTAATAGTAATAAAAAAATGTATTCTACTTATGTTTTCCCAAAAAATATATTTGAAAACAATTTTCTCATGAAGGTGATTTCAATTATACAAGGTATATTTAATAATTAACTATATCACTAGATTAGTTACATGTTTTTATAATTCGGCTAAAACACATTACCTTAGCGAACATTTTCCTAACGTTTGTCTAAGTCTAATACGGTACGTCACTGTAAGCACTAGGGCCTGTTGTGTACCAAATTGTGAGATAACTGACGCTTATATAGAGACCGCATGTCCTATAGGTACATAGAGTCCCGACGGGTGTGTCGTAGGTAAAGGAAAATATACCTAGATACGTGTATCAAGTGGGCGCTGCCTTCAACAAAACTAGATCGTTGGGTTATATTGGACATGTCTTTGTAATTTAACTTGAGACTATATTTTTTTCATAGCGGTTATGATAAGGAAGATTGCCAATGGATTGCAGACCTTAAAGTGCCCTTTTTACCCCTTTTTTGATATTAAGGGGGTGAACCGTGATGTAGCTGTAGGAGTATATTATCGTATAATTTAATGCAGACTCATCATTCAATGTCAGGCTAGTGCAGAATATCAGCGGTTGTGCGATATGCCTATCCACAGCTCTGGCTGAGAACTAGACCTTTTGTCTCTGCTTTTCTTTTGTTTTATTATGTTATTTTTAAGTAAGAGACAAATAAACGTTCATTTATTTATTTGTTTTAATGGCTAGATTTGCATTTGTCCACTATTTTACAATGATGAAAATAATAGTACAAAATAAAGAGCACACAATATATAAATCATTATTAAATACCCATATGTAACATATCCACACAATTCTATCACCGGTATAAATAATTGTAACCAAGAATTGGTATTAAAGCAGTAAACACATATAGGTTTAGATAGTTTTATGAATTCGATATAGAATAAATTTAAGTTAGCTGTATATAAAACGTGCTTAGTCCTTAACAATAATGGTCTTTGGACACGAATAGTTTAGTAAAATAATTATGTCATGGTTATTTGACAATTTCAGTTTATAATTTTGATCCTTATTATTATATAAGGCTCGGCTCGTTCTCGGTTCACATAACACAACAACTTAGGTAGCAAACAAGCATACGGTCCGCCTGATGGTAAGCTTTTACCGTAGCCTATGGACGTTTGCAACACCAGCGGCGTCACTCGCGCGTTGCCGACTCTGCAGAAATCTCTTCACACCCTTTTTGAAGAACCCTATGCTGTACTCCATTGGAAAAACCACGGCATGGGAGTTCATTCCACAATCTGAGCGTCCGCGGAAGGTAGCTTCTTTGAGACCGCACAGTTCGAAACAATTCTGGTTTCAATGTGTGAGGATGGACTCCCCGTCGATGGCTAGAGTTGCGATGGTGGAAGGTAGCTGTGGTCATCAACTTAAACAATTCTTCAGAACACTGCCCGTTGTACAAGCGGTAGAACACACATAAGGAGGCAAAGTCTCTCCTCAGACTGAGGGGCTCTAAACCACTTGTGAGCTCGGGATCGTCGACAATTCTAGCGGCACGTCGCTGAACCGAGTCTAGAAGCCCAAGCTGGTATCCAGGTCCATTACATTACGCCCCGTAACTACGGTCAGTACCCACTTTTACCGACGTCACGCGCAGGACCACAACAGTTATTTGGCAGAAGTATTCTGTTAGGTGGAGCTCCTTTCCCAGCCGAGCTGATCTTTGAGCGAATAAACGCTATGCTCTACCTCTTAAAGACATTTTTCAGCACCATAAAATAAACACATAAATCTCAAAGTAACACTGGCAGGGTATGGAAGGGCCGTTCCTATAAAGGAGTATCCCTAAACCATATACGAGGAAACTCGTAGGTCTACGCGAACATTTAGCTCTTGTCCATTAGTACTAGCGAATATCATATCTACAAACCTTTTTACCTTTACATTCACATACACATTCTTTTATAGTTACGTGTGAAAAAATATAATAAGATATTACCAGAAAAGGTAATACAGGTACTAATTTGCGGCTTTACAAAAAACTGGAACTCCTAAAAGGCTTAGACCAATTACAAACCACAAAAATGGTACCACATTTCCACATTTGGTAAACGATTATCATGTGAAAGAAATAGACTATGTGTATGGTATGGCCTTGATACAGAGATATTATCATAACAATGGTAGAACAAACACTCAAATGATATGGTGTGCTCGCATTCTATACGCCCACATAACTGGTAGACTCAAGTTAATAATATGTGATTGTCATTTTATTGCTTTTAGGCTTGACTTCTAAGTTCTTCATACTCCATCAAAGTGGAAATATATACTTCTGTAGCATATTAGGTAAAATATGAGTAATAATACTTATTCAAATGCGAGCATTACTCCAACTTTACAAGCAAATTGGATACTAAGTTACTAAATCGCATGAGCTTAGTCATAGTTATAAATAATTCAGTCAAACATAATTAGTATGAGATCGTTCTATTAGCATAACTCCAAAAATAGCTTAGAATCTCGTTGGCAATGATTTAAAATTAGATCTACGCAAAAAGCGTTGCATTTATTAAAGACGAAGTTTCACTGCAAAGACTACCTACATTATTATAATTGTTGCGGCTTGCGGGGGCTGGTCTGCATTTATTTACTTATTAAATATCGATTCAGCCTACTTTGTAGTTTTGCCGCCGCGCCGGGGCACGAAATTGTTGTCTACTATTATTTATTTATTTATTAGTTATTGCAGCTTAACATATTATAACTTATTAAACAGCCAAAACGCTACAAAAACAAAACATTCATAAAGTATCGTGACTGTCGAAATTTTACACCTTTATCTGCTTAGCTCTCTCTATTTCCAACGGATAAACGATACGCAAACGTATAGCAGACGAACAAATGAACACGTTGTTTTTACCTAATAAAATTTTGTTAATGTTCTTGCAAATCTGTTTTAAAACAAAAATTATAAGTAGACTCTGTGAAACCGTACCTTAACCGAGTCGTGATCGTCTAGCGCGTGGTCTCAGATGTCAAGTTGTGGCCGTTGCGATTGTGACTCATCTATCCGATGTCATTAACCTCTCGCAGTAGGCTTTAGCGCGGATACAAGCTTTATTGGGCAAAACAAGTTACGGCTAACTTTGACATAATGTAATAAATAACCATTATTAGCATTAACAATTTCAGAAATATTGGCTTCTTGTCAATTTAGACCATTATTTATAAACTGGTTTATGAGAATAGAACTTCGAAATTAGGTTAATGTAATCGTGAGCTGGGTATATCAATCAACAAGCATCTGTTGTAATATAACAAGCAACAAAACCAACATAATTATGTATCTACCTACTGACTTAATTTACCCAAATTTGTTAGTTTATTACAAAAAGTGCAACTTTTGTACACTTTCCCTGAAACGATTGAAATGTAATTAACACTTTTTATTATACGATTAATTTGGCATACAAGCACACTGCCCGCCTGTTGGTAAGCGATTGCCGTAGTCCTATGAAATGGGACATCAATCACGCGGTACCGACCCTTTCTCCAATGAGCTCTGGCAACCTTACTCACGCCTAGGAATACAAAAGGAATAGTTATTTGACTGCGGTAGGTATTCTGCGTGGCTACCGTGCCAGTTAACTACATTAAACTGATTGTTATATTAATGTACCGGGTCTATACGCGCACAGATTATTATCAAAATATGTTTTTCATTAAACTGGTCTTCAATGTATCCCATTATCAGTGGGCTTAGTGCGAGTTTTTTAACGCGTTCGTTACGGTTAACGTTAACTCTAATTTGTATGGCGCAGGACCAGGCGCCGCCAATTGCCGCTAGGCGGCGCTAGTACAATGCCATACAAATTACAGTTAACGTTAACCTTATCGAGCGCCTTAAAAACTCGCACTAAGCCCTCAGTAGTTTTATAATATTTAGACGTATTGTGACGTGACGTCAAGTGGGTCACCGGAGTCAGTGGATGGTTTTCTTAGCTCGTGTTCCGTAAATGTAATAGTTATGTTAGAAAAAAGGGAGACCATTTAATGAAGTTATTAAGATAGGCCTTCCCAGTCAAGCTGCTGTTTGAGCGAAAAAACACTATGCTCTACCCACAGATTATGTAATCTGTGGCTCTACCTGTCTTAAAACTTAACTTTGTATGTACTCGGTCCCGGGCGGACGATCAACGGTGCCAGGCACCATGATATTCACTTGATGCTGCAACTAAGAACCAATTTATTTTTATGTCCGAAAACTAATAAGCATGCAATATATATAATATATAATATGCTAATATCAACATTAACAGTTGAGGAATTTGTGTCTATATACACTTGTATATAGACACCAATTCCTCAACTGTTAATGTTGGACTTATCTTTATAGGTATACATAGCATGGTTCGATTGTTCGGATCCTTTCATAAAAAGCTGTAGCTAGCAGCATGTTGCTGCCGCCAGAACTAAAGTTGGTAAACGTGTCAGTTCTAGGATTCTCGTTGAAGGACTGTGTCGAGCATATTAAATATAAATTAAAGTGTTGGTAATAAGGATAGGGAATACCTAAAACAACATATATGTACATATTTAAATCTTATTCTAATGTTAGAGTGGATTTCTTGTGCAATCCATTCAGTGAGCTAATGTTGGTTTCCATTTACACCCACAACCATGTGTAATAAGATTCATAGAGGGATAGTATTGAGTTACGCGCAATATAAACCAATAGACTAAATTCCTTTGGGCAATTTCTTAACAAATCCTAGAGCCTTGACATGAAATTAAGAATGCATTGAATATCTATGTAATATATGTTTCGTAGACAACAAAATCTATAGTAAGATATATTTATTGCTGCATTATTCTATAGCTACATTGGGTATCTAACATTATCTTGTGAACGTCCACAGCAGGACATAGGTCTTTTCCAATAGTGGTCACATCTTTCGGTCCGGCACTTTCCGCATCCAACCAACGCCTGCAAGGTTTCGCAGGTCATCGGTCTAGCCAGCGGACGGGCACTTCGGTTACCTTTGTGCTGGGAGCCAGTGATGGTCTCCGGTCAAGAACTCGTTTACTCCAATGATTATTTATCATTAGGTAACTAATAAAAACAAACGTGTCATAGTCATATGGGCTGGTTCAGTGGATTAAAGTAGTTACTTTATTTTAAAGAATAAAAATTCTCCTGCTGCTCCTACTGAGATGCTTAATTATTTTTTCATGTTGGTTAATTGTAAACAAATTTGGTACCAAATGATACTGCGTGCTGCCAGCACCGTGAATCCTTTCAACCCTTTTTCAAACCAATTGATGTTTCAAGAAACGACGAGACGTTTTGATACGTCGATGTTCAAACCCCTTCAAGAAGGGTGTGATTTTTACAAGTTTAGCAACATGCAATTGGTTTCACAAGCGTCTTTCATCATCATCATCATCAGCCTATAATGTCCCACTGCTGAGTACAGGCCTCCTTTCACAAACCAGAATGAAAGGGCAGATACTCTACCACGCGTGCCCACCGCGGATCGGTGGAGGTAGGCTAGTGGTCAACCTACTGTTGGAGTTTTCAAGCCGCCTAAGAGCCCTCCAACTAGCTTAACGACTATCACAATTAAATGGTAACCGAGACTAACGGCTTTACGTGCCTTCCGAAGCACGGAAACGCTTGATTTGAAATACCACTAGGCGTTCACCCATCCATGTCCAACCACGACGGTAGTAGCTTAACTTGCCGATCGATTAAGAACGGCTTATCAAGCTACACCACGAGCGCTTCAAGCGTCTTTGGTTAACGCTAATCATCACGCGGGTTGTTCGCTTGATACTTTAGTAGTGTACAAAAAAAACAAATTAGCAGGCAATAATAATAAATAAATATCCTGGGACGTTCCTCACACACGGTCATCTGATCCCGAACTAAGCAGAACTTGTACTATGGAAACCAGATAACTGATATAATACAATTACTACTTTGTGTTTGTAAATATATACATAATTACACCCAGACACAGGACATACAGACATGTTAATTGTTCATGCACACAAATGCATGTCCTGTGTGGGAATCGAACCCACGACCTGCGGCGCTATAGGTTAAGACTCCACGTCTTAACCAACTGCGCCAACTGGCCTGTCAAATGGTTAGGTATTGGCAATGTTTGTTCGGCAAATCACATTATAGCCTCGTCTATAAAATCAGTCGCTACTATTAATAAGACAGCTTATTTTATGGCATGTAAACCACTTAAGAGGCGTTTATAAGCAGTATGTTACATGCAAATTATAATGATTAATGAACAAAACCTTTTAGTAGGGCTTATATTTAACACATGTTTTATAAGCATGATATATTATCGCAGTCGGTAATCTAATGTGAATTATTAATTATGTTTGTAGCTTAACTTAGTGACAGCTGGTAATTAGCTCTCATTACTTGAATACTTTGTATTAATTTAGGTTTTATTGTAAATGTTATTTATTTAATATCCAGAATTTGATGTTCTTCTTTAAAAGAAGTTAATAATGGCCTTTCAAATATATATATAAGTATATATCTTTTCTTTACCCAGCTACGATCGTTACAAAAACACATAGAGATATCTATGTGTTTTTTTGTTATATAAAATTGACTAGCTGTCCACCGCGGTTTCAACCGCATTCCCCGTTTAAAAAGTAAATGTCCGTTTCCATACCATAGGCTATCAGCATGTCAAATTTCATGATGATCCGATGAGTAGTTGAGGCGTGAAGGCGTAACAAACAAACATACAAACTCACTTTTACATTTATAATACTAGTTAGGATTACAAAAAGACTTTATTTAATTGCATTGAAATTATTTTAGTTCCGTTCTTGTTTTTTGTTTTGGATATCTAATCATTATCGTGCAACCTATATCACAAGCTTAAATATACCTATTATTTATGTGAAAATACAGAATAGTAAATATTAAATTTAAATTAATTTTAAATACCTTTTATCAAGTGAGACTTATGTGTTACCTACTTAAACTGTATGGAAATTACAACAGTAATATAACCGCTTCTAAATATGGAGAATATAAGTACATGCCAACTTGCAATGCTACTTAGCTTATGTCCAAGTGTCACTTACTCACAATTTATTCCGAAAATGAGCTCAGATTAAATAGTCCTATCATTTCATTAATAATTTTTAAAAGCTAATAATATACTCATAACTTGTTATAATTTCCCATTACTGTATACTGTATCATTATAAGTTAAAACTAGGGACTTCCTAATAGGTCTAATATCCAGGTGTCAAAAAGAGACAAACATAGTACGGCAAGGAGAGACACCCTCTTGTCAAATGACTTGGCCTTTTATAGATTGTTTTTTTTAAAGTACCTTTTCTTAGAATTTGTCCTTTGCTGTGCCATAGATAACATTCGAGCCAATCATCACGATGGGGTAATGTTGTTGAGGCGTCAAGACAACGAGAAATATATTTTAAATTAATTTTAGTGTCACTTGGCTACATTTAATCATTTAATAATTATGAAAATCCAAGTACATATATTTAAGAGGCTTAACTACGTGTTGAAGTAATGCAGTAACTACTAAAACTAGTTTAAAATTATTATGGATATAATTTTAACAAATCTCTTATAACCCGTTTGTCTTTTGTAAGACAAGTATACATTTTGCAGCGATATATGCTGAAATATCATATTACGTAGTAACTATATGAGAGCATTTTTATTGGACGATACGATTGACCGTCGATTGTAATATAGTCATCAAGATATCGGGTTTGTCAGTTCGTAGCTTCCTAGCAATTCAATAGCTTTGTTTTGTTTTAGACACCAAGAAAAAAAAGACAGAAAGACTCCTCTTTCTGTCTTTTGGCTCTGAGGGGCATCCGCCCCGCAAGCACAATTTTCCAACAGACCACCATGGTCTACAAAGCCATCAGAGTATGGATGGACGCAAGAGTGACTATAAACGCCTTTTTTATGGTCTCATGATTGACATAATTTAATTGGTACAGCGATACGCCATGTTATCGGGTCGTTCAATCAAAATCACTCTTACTAGTAAGAGAGACAGGTGAACTAGTTAGCGAGAGGAAGTTGGAATATATTTGTATCAAGAATAACTTTAAGGAATTCTAATAATACTTAATTCAAAAGGTTGAAAAAAGTATCGTATATGGTTATAGTTTTTTTTAAACACGAGTAGTTACATATACGAATTTCATGTGAAAAAAAAAAATTTATGGAATTGTACGATTTTATGTTTTATAGTGACGACACTTCATGCGTACGTTTATTTATTTAATGCCAAGAATAGTTACTGTCATATGGTAAAAATAGAGACAAGTTCTCCTGTAATATTTCTTTTTGTCCTGAAAGGTATATTGCTTGCCTATTATATCATATTTTTAACACACAGGATGTGTGTTAAAAATATGAAATATAAAAACTAAACACTGACAAAATAATGGTAGTTTTTTATGGTGCGTCCATGCTTGGCGAACCGAGCAGTCAGCTTTTTCACGTACAAAGGGATTCGCATCGTGCTCGTTGTAGGTTCGTTCGTGGCTCGGCTCGTGCTCGATTCGCGTAGCATGGACGCACCATTAGATTCCATACACGTTAAATTTAATAGTAGAAATAAGTTACAAATAGCCGCTAGTGCTGCCGCTAGATTACAGTATTTAAGTCAAAAGTGAAGAAATATGGGAAGTGTCATTCATACATGTACATACAAGTAAATGCAAATTATTTTACCCATGACAGAACTTTATTGGAAGGATTAAGTGGTGTTATAATTACTGGTCTCCAGCTATTAAGATTTTCAATAGATATTTCAAATATCTGTTTTACTTTGATCTGTATATGGTAGTAAGTAATAGAAGTAGTTGAAATAATTCAATATAATTTATTATTAGTACTAACCGGTTATTAAATAGCTAGGGTATAGTCCAACGTTTTGATTTTATGAAACTGGACAAATTATTTTTAAGTAGAGCGATAATTGCTTTGGTGTATTTAGCTGTATATTCCAAGTACCTACCTACCTTTTGTATACAAATTGTTTTATTGGCAGGCGATTAATCAATCTGTTTTCTAAATTGTGAAAGGTAATTTTGTTGTCACTATATTGCTATTATGTTCATTAAAACTTTTTATATAAATCATAAAATAAGCATGTTATATTAACAAGCTAGTTAAATTGCGAGTTATGCGACCAGTTTTAATATTTATTGTTTTTATATTATTAGGAGGTACCTTGATCTAGTGTTCTGTTCACATGGCTCCATGGAAGTTCGTGTATGGTCTCTTTTAATATTGAATTTTTATTTTCTCATACAAATTGAATAATGTCTGAAATAATTACATTATATTTAACAAAAACTATATGCGAAATGAATTTGAAATACCGTGTTCCTGCAAATCATAATGATATAATTAGCATATTCTTTGCTTTGACAAACTTGTAGCATGATCATATTATCCTAACTTCCTAACTAATATTATAAATGCGAAAGTTAGTTTGTTTGTTTGTTTGTTACGCCTTCACGCCTCAACTACTCCACGGATCGTCATGAAATTTGGCATGCAGGTAGCCTATGGTATGGAGAAGGACTGTGGAGGCTAATTTTTATCCCAGGATCGCGGGTGAAACCGCAGGGACAGGTAGTAATAAATAAAAGTCTCGCGTTTGGCGGCTGAATCAAGGGCTACATTCAGAAGGCAGTGCTCCTGGAGACGGCACGCATAGTGAGGAAGTTCCTCTCTCTAGGCGGCTGGATCAAGGGCTACATTCAGAAGGCAGTGCTCTTGGAGACGGCACGCATAGTGATGAAGTTCCTCTCACTGGAGTCTTGACCACGGCAACTAGATTCCTGTTTCCGATGCCAGCTGGGAATTATTTTATTAATGGTTAAATAATAATGCAAAAAATATTTTTTTATTTGCTGACTAGTAGGCCAAAGATATGACAAATTAACTAAAAATGGATGGTAAAGTGAAATTTCATTAAAAATATCTTAATATAATAGAGCGGAAGAGTTTTTTTGTTTGTTTGTTTAAACGGACTAATCACTGGAACTACCAGTCGGATTCGAAAAATTCTATCAATAATAGGAAGCTACATTATCCCCGAGTATGGGAATATGGGTACCGGGAACGCGGGTGAAACCGCGCGAGACAGCTAGTTTGTTTATAAAACGATTTCACAATGTTCTCGTAACTCAGTGTGATAAACAAGATAACATTTATATTATTTCCACACACATAATAAACGCACTACAAGATTTTTTGTCCACAATTTAATTAATTCAACGCTAATGAAAAGGGAAAACTTTTGTAATAAAAAATAATGATTGTAGATATTTAGCTGATTCCCACGTTTGTCAAATATTTTTAACATATGGCCAAGAGACAATTATAGCGTTATACCGCACTCATAGCAGCCGCTTCCAAGTTTAGACATAACGACTTTATAACAATCACATAAAAAAAGCAGGTCACCTAAAAGTTTGCCACCGACAAAACCACATTGCCTTACATATTCGCTTAACGAAATCGAACCGCAATTTTTTTTTATGCAATTGTTTGTATAATATTATTAGCTTTTAAGTTTGACATCAGGCCTTTATGCTTTCCTTATTATTTTCGTTATTATATTTGTATTTCGATAATAAGGAGGCTATTGACTTTTTCAGAATATTTACGAAATATTACGAGTATTATTCAATAAGTTCATAATGTGGATTTGAATACCGATTTAAAAATAATTCAGATTCTATTACATATCCAGTTGTGACATACAATGAATGAAAACATTGTTAATTCAGAAGTGGAACGCAACCTTTCTCCAGATTTAGATTAAGAAGGTTGTTTCTGATATGTGGCACTAGCGGCGCGTGGCACTGCGCAGGCCTAGGCACCGCAAGCACAGTAGAAGCAAGAGGAACAGTATGATATCTCGGCAGTATCATTGAGATAAATACCTGACCCCGCTCGATAGGCAAACACGCAACGGTAGCAGCGTGGTAGAATCACGCGCCGTCTGTTAAAAAAGATGAGTAGATGAGCCTCGTTTCTGTTATAAGAATAACATACTGTTTCACTTGACGGGCCAGCTGGCGCGGTTGGTTAAGACTCTGGTTCAGATTCCACCAACCGCGCCGCAGGTCGTGGGTTCGATTCCCACACAGGACATGCATTTGTGTGCATGAACAATTAACATGTCTGTATGTCCTGTGTCTGGGTGTAATTATGTATATTAAGTATGTATTTACAAACACAAAGTAGTATATGTATTATATCAGTTATCTAGTTTCCATAGTACAAGTTCTGCTTAGTTCGGGATCAGATAACCGTGTGTGAGGAATGTCCCAGGATTATATTTATTATTATTTATTATATGTACTTAATTGTACTGTGCCGCAAGCTCATTGCGACAATGCCGACGGTGTCATGGCCGCGCCCACCGGTGAATGTCCACGGAATGCGTGTGCAACTTGAATTAAACATAAATCTTAAATCGTGATATATTAAATGACTACAGTAGATCAAATCTGTCGTGACCATTTCTCATTACTCATTTTTACGCAGGGCATTTAGTGCGAACAGTTAATCTTCTTCGCAAATGATTTTCCTGTTCCGAAGTCGTTAATTATGTTCATCATGGCTTAATGTATGGGCTGTTATATTAGTATTCAATTGGGTCTAATTTATCAAAATACATTTGCAGCTTTTAAAAACTAGCTTTTTTCTATCATCATCATGATTGCATTTGCCTTCTTCTCAATTACTTTGAATCCAAGTATAATGTCCGCATCTTCGATTATATTCCATTATTTCCTAGGTATGGTCATTTTTCACATTCATCCAAGCTTACTGAATTGTTTTGCTAAAATATATCGAACTAGCTTCTGCCCGAGGCTACGCCGCGTGGCCTACAGGAGACAAACGACATATTTTTCTTCAAAAACAAACATTATAAGCGCTCTCAATCCCTCTCAATTGTATATACAAACTAACATTATCCCAAACAAATCAATAATGACGATGTTTTCCGTAAAACTAATCTCTGGCTGTGCATCCCGCTTTTCATCCCTTTGAGGGTGACATTATCAAAAACGCTGAGATACGTATAAATTAATTTTCAATCTTCAGCCTAAACACAAAATTTGAAGATACTAACTTCGAAACTGACAGACTTTCATACAAACTTTCATGCCCTATTTTACCCTCTTAGGGGTGGAATTTCCAAAAATCTTTTCTTAGCGGATGCCTACATCATTACAAATATCTGTATGCCAAATTTCAGCCCAATCGGTTCAGTGGTTTGAGCTATGCGTTGATAGATACGTATAGTCAGTCACGGTTTCCTTTTATATATACAGAAGAAGATGAAATAAATATTAATTATAGACTATTCTTAAAAATGGTTGACTCATTTAAGTTTCATTCGTAAAAATAATGGCCAAATTACTCATTTTTTTTTATCACACGAACTTTATCTCGTTACACTAACAGCATACGAGTATAATCGTTAAATTCGACACAATTAATTGTGTCAAACAAGCATTGTAAGATTTAAAAATATCTCCAAACGTCCTTGTGTAGTAATACGATACTGACACTCCCACTCGCTCCAGTTACTGACTTTAGTACTTTCACTATCATTGTACGAGTAAGATTGTTTTGCGCAATATCTATACTGCATACATAATAACTACTATTAAAAAATAGAGATTATGAAAATAACGAGCGTCATTTCAAATTGATGTTTTAATGAAGAGTTAATTGCTTACTACGTTTACTGTTTAAAGTGTACATATACTAACATTATCGTACTATGTTTCCTATATAATCATTGACTTTTAAGTTATCTTTGAATTTGATATTTCAAATATATTTTTGGGTTAAAGTGAAACAATCTAAAGAAACGAAAAATATTAAATAGTTTATTACATCGCATCGTCATGCAAATATTTTACATGATGTTGATTGTTAAATAATACTTTAATTTTTGATATGAAAACCTAAATGAATACAAAATCAATCACTCAAATGAACGAATGTGTTTGGTTTTGGAAAAAAATACTTTTAGGCTATTTATCAATTAATCTAATATTCCTTGTTTAAAAGATGTATCACGGCTTTGGCCAGCTATTAAATTAGGTACATTAACTAATTTGTATTTAAAACAAAATTTTAATACATGCTTATATGTCAAAAATATCTAATAAGTTTATTACTGGCAGTCTTCGTTTCTTCACAACTTTTCGAACAACTTCTTTAGGTTCTGTACTCCTGGGTGGAACATGGTACCTGTCGTCCTGTGAATCATCACTGGAGTAATGAGGACGTTCGTAATCATCTTCGACTTCTGTACGATAATCGGTCGGTTCTCTCGTTGGTGTATACTTCTTTTTTGGCACTAATATGTAATCGTCTAAATCATCACTAGGGTATTGGAATTCAGGTTGCTTATAAGGTCTATATTTCTTCTTAGGTCGTGACGGAAGACTTTCGTCGCTAAAGTATTTATCTGGTGGAGGTAAATCGGGAAAAACTGGATAGTTGTACTTCATAGAAGATGAAGGTTTTATGTTAACATCTTCTAATTTTGGTATTTTATAACTATCGTGAAAACCGTATGGCTTTCCAGGCTTTTCATAGCCAGAATTGGAATGGTCATTATATTTACTGTAACTGTCTTTATAAGAATCTGAAGCAAATAAAGGATATTTATTTTTGCTCAATTCTAAGTCTACTATGTTAGTATACAAATTGTCATTGTTTTCGTTACTTTCTTTTTTGTGTTTGGTTTTACAATTAGCATCAAAACTGTATCCGACGTGACTGTGGGCCTCACTGTCTGCTGAGGATTCATCGTATGGGTGTTTTATGCTAATACTATGAGTGTATTCACTAGGCTCTAGATCCGGATGCTGTGGTCTTTTCTTTTGCAAATAATCTCTATAGGAATTATACGGATGTCTAGTTTTTCTTCTATCATGGGGCTCTTCGTATTCCTCATCAAAGAAATCGTAATATTTATCATAGTCTCGCATCGCTTTTGCTTCAATCAGACTCCTTGCAACCACTTGTTTTTGTGGAACGTTTCCATTATTAACAACAGCTTTAAATCCAGTTTTAGGACCAGCGGAGTATTCAACGGTCCTTTTTGAGCCATCCGGTTCTAATACACTATAGTGACCTGTAAAACAAAAAATATTATTTAAACTACCAGATTAATAGGTACTCTAAGATTTTTGAGAAACGAAACGTATCTTGTATATATTATTGCCGTACCTTTAACAGTGTCACCTTCCTTGGACTCCCACACAGTCTTGACGTCACCAGTATGGACATCAGACACTCCGTAGCTGAATGAGTAGCTTGGATTTCCCTGGAAACAAAAAAAAACATAGCAATATAAGCATAGAACATTAATATACCAATCAATTTTTTACCTGCCCCTCAATTATAGCTTGGTGTACTATAAACAGAAAAAAACACCATGTGTGAAGTGATAGCTTGCGTGTATTAATTCGATATTTTACTCATCATGACAATTCGTTGCATGTTCGATGATTATAGTTTAGTATTCTGAATAACTAATGAGGGCTTTAATCGTTTCCATAAACCTGGAATGTGAGTAATTGCTATCAGGTATAGTGAGTATATAAATGTCAGTCTGTCCGTCAAACCGCTAGGTGTAACGCGTGCTGCATTTATCACTCGTGATCACGACCACTGTTGCCCAACACATGTCTAATAAGTTAGCGGTACCGTAAACAGGTACATACAAATGAATGGAAATCGTAATAGACAAATTGATTAAAGAAATTATACACGAGCCATTGTAGTAAAAAGTTTCGTAGTGAAACTAATGACTTAATTTCATTGAGATTGCTATAATTACAGACGGTTTAACAATTTAATAATCGTACTAACAGTTTACGTAATTAAAATGTCGGAATCGGAAGCTTCTAAAACAGGTAGCATGCGATGTTTGAAAACAGAAGTCTTAAATGTCACTTGAACGCGGCCATCGGGCCATCCTCTCAAGTTCAAGATGAGCCGCCACGTGCGCGGGCGCATCGTACGCCCGCGCCGTTAGTCAATGTCAATGACAGATCATTCACTTTCGTGTGGTTTCCGCTTGCCGCAATACGCGATAATTTTGTTCTTTTTTAATGCTTCTGATATTGTTGACTTTCAATTATTTTTATGAGTTTAGCGCAATAATACTTGTAAATACTTCTTTATTTGAATTGGCAAAAACTTTCATAACAATGAATAATTATACTACAAAGAAAGTGGGTTAAAATGTTCCTGAACTAAATTGACCTTAATTATTTGCATAATACCTTTTAACGAAACAAAAAGCGATCAATTGGAGCAGTGTTACGACGCCAAAACGAGTTGGTATGGAGAAAAGTGGGTGAGCAGGCAAGTTTTGGCTCGCCACGATATTATACTGTTTCGACACCACAATTACCAGTTTTGATAATTCGTTTTATTTTGTATTACATAGGATTTGTTAATTAGTTCAATATGAAAACGATCTTTTGATTCGATAATTAAGGTTGGCGGTGTTACACTATTTTGTTATAATGAGGCCGGGTTAATTTTTACTGCCTTTTGATATTTGCTAATTATTATTATTGGCGTAATATTCAATTAAAAAAATGGTTAATACACATATAAGTAATTAAGGTTTCAGAAAGTATCGTTTGCAGAAATTA
Source organism: Achlya flavicornis (assembly GCA_947623365.1). Taxonomy (NCBI): domain Eukaryota; kingdom Metazoa; phylum Arthropoda; class Insecta; order Lepidoptera; family Drepanidae; genus Achlya; species Achlya flavicornis. The sequence continues at coordinate 11,627,095 of OX392474.1, forward strand.
CACATTAGATCAGATCGTCGAGTGATCATAAAGGTTCAATTACGAATAAAAATCATGATTGCCTAATTCATTAGTGTCAAAGGTGATAGAAGCATAAAAAACAGCCAAACAGCGAGTCGAACTTGCGTACCGAAGGTTCTGTACAGACTTGTTGGTATGTAAATAGTTCGTTCATCACGGGAATCGAGTCTCGAAGATTTTTCCTTTTATTTTCCAGTTATGTCAATTTTTTATGTGATATAACTACAAATTTACTCATGCTACATGGCCTTGCTTCTAGCAAAATTTCATGATTCTAGATCAATGGGATCCTATAAGTTTTGATTCTCTTGTGATCGTCAAAATATTCTGCATAAACGGCCGTATCCTTTGATTGCGTTGACTTAGAACTTTGATTTTTTCACTGCTTTAAGTGATTGCAGATTTGACTATTTAATATTTATTTCAGCTTGTTACCTCCACGCGTTCCTGGGAAAAAGGGTCTTGAGAGACGGATAGATGGATAACAAAGTGATCCTATAAGGGTTCCGTTTTCTTTTCTTTTGAGGTAAGGAACCCTAAAAACAACAAATAAGATATGAAATAATGTACATAATATTATACCTAGCGCGAATTTAAAACTAGGAAGAGAAGGTTCCATTCACACAATGCATAATAGTCGACAGACATAATAACTGATTGGTATCGACATTGTTAATATTTTAATAGAAAGTACCAAATAAATTATTTTCTATACACGATCTGAAATACCAAAAGTTCAAGTTTCGAACGCTAACTTTCTAAGATAAAATGTGTTTAATTTATACTAAGGAAAAGTGTAAATTTTTTGACGGGTAACTATTATAATACATTCTGAAATGAAACGTATAATTATCATTTCAGCGTTTAGTGGCGAACGCTTAGTGACATTTTGCGTGCAGTGGAGACACTAGTGAAATCGCGTGTCTCTACGAACAATGACAGTGTAGTGTAATGGGCTTATGAAATATGATAAATGAAAGGTTTTTGGTACTCACTTGATCAGTATTCTGATTTTCTATATTGTCTTCCAGCTCTTCTTGACAATTCAAAGCCAAAAGATTTGCCAAGAGGACCTATAAACCCATTAAAAGTTTTGTTACTTCTTTATCAAAAACAGGTAACCTTTAACGATAGGTATTATAAATTGTATATAAATGTGTCTATATGATTTATATAAAATGTTAATGTGTCTGTATGATTTATATAACTACACTTGTAATTTATACAACCACAATCACTTGATTGGATTTTCTGAAATATTTACGAACCTATTCTTTGAGCACCGATCCTATTCCCTTTTCAGCACCGATGCATATTTTGGATTGGTGTATAAATGGGAACAAAAATTAAATTCGAAATCATTCCCTTTTAAGCACCGACGGCTTTGTAGCTTCTAGTGTTGTGGTGTTTAATAAAACGTATAACCCAGTTAGAGCACACATTTTTGGAGCATCAAAACTATTCCACTTTGAGCATTGATCAATATGTTAGGTTGGTTGTCAATTGCTGAACAAAATATACTTACTGGTTGATATTACCTAGGTAACTAATAATGAAATATAATGTACGCTCCATTTTACTTACATTTAATCTCTCTCTACATACCTCAAAAAATTTATGTATGTCATTGTATGTACTTATGAAAAATTGTACCAGGATAGCATAAGCTCGAAGGGGCTCTTTCCAAAAAAAATTGTTTAAAAACAAAACCTGGTACCATTTTTTCATAAGTACCTAATAATAAGTATACATATTTTGGAATATATAATATAATATGTTGTTTTGTTACTAAGGAGAGCTCCTTCAAGCTTCTGTTATACTGATACTATTTAAAACTGTGGTGTTTCAATAAAATATGTCGTTATAACATTAGTTTTATTTTACAGAATGTTATATTTCAGCAATTGATAACCAACCTAACATATTGATCAGTGCTGAAAGGAGAATAGTTTTGATCCTCTAAAAATGGGTGCTCTAACGATAATACTTTCTACTTTTTATAATAAAACTGTAAATTTTTATCGATACGTTTTATTAAACACCACAACACTAGAAGCTACAAAACCGACGGTGCCCAAAAAGGAATGATTTCGAATTTAATTTTTGTTCCCATTTGAGCACCGATCCAAAATATGCATCGGTACTGAAAAGGGAATAGAATCAGTGCTCAAAAAATCGGTGCGCAAATGGAAATACTTAGATTTTCTCACATATAACTATAGTTTTAAAAGCTACGGATGTTGAAATTAATATGGAAAGCATAGTTTTAACGATTGAATAAAATTAAACTAAATTAGAAACTTTAAAGGATTTCTACTCTTCAAAACTATATGCAAATATGCCAAATATTAAAAACATACCAATATTGTAAACACTTTCGCCATGACTGTCTGATGCTCCAAAATTGTCACCATACCATTTGCAATCACCAACACAATTCAAAACCGAAACACCATTAAATTTTTAATATTTTACATACAGAGTACACTTGTCCATTTCAAGGTTGAGGCTAAGTGAAGACGGCCCGAGGCGTCCACCACCTACCTATTTATATAAACGTACACGTATGCGCACCCCTGGACGTATGTACGAAGAATCAACACCCACACATGCCTTGTGACAGTCACTCCACTAGGATGCACTTACTGCACCATCTATATATATTGTAAGACGTCTATTCAGTCTGTATATTGCTAGATTTTCAAAATAGAGGTTTTGAAATGTCGACTATACTAGACAATATTATTATAACCTTACTTGTCTTTTGTCCTTCTTTGACATCCGGCGTCAAGTAAGGTTATAATAATATTGTTTTAAGAGCTTGTGGTTGGCCCCCAGGTTTCCATAGTACAAGCACAGTATTACAATCAATGGTAAAACTGTGGTACAAGTAGCTCTGCTTAGTTTGGGATCGGATCTTGTAGGAAGAGTGTCCTAAGATATTTATTTAATATCAAAAGACCCCACATTACAAAGGTTGCTTTATTTTATCCTATATTTAATTAAAAATATATCCACGTGAAGACGCAGGTATGACTAGTTAATTGTGTGGATATTAATCTGATCCATCGCAGTTAAGTTAGGAACATTGTATAATATGAAAACCATTATACTGATAACATTTGATACAAGTCACTGTAAAGCTGATTTGAATCTAAATTTTCTTGTACAATAGTGTAAGGTTCATATTATTATTAGTAGTCTATGGTAAATGTGTGAGGGAGAGAATAAATAGATTCAAGATGGCTTTCTATTGTTTTAATTTGCTTACATGGCGCTGGGCCAAAACAATTGATTAATAATTGCATTATGCAATAAGTTGTTCAAAATATGTCGTGATTACAATATATAACGTAATTTCCAAATGATTGTGTAATAATTAGACCAAAAAGTTCGGAATTAACGAAGATTTTGTTGGCTACATTTTTTTTTGATTGTACGTGTAACAATCAAAGCACACGTTTAGTGCATCATACCAAGTAAACCAACAAAATATAGCGCTGTACGTTACACAGCACGGATATATTTCTTTTCAGTGTCGAAAATTACTACATTCCAAGGAAAAAGGTTTTTTTTATTTACTGCACGTTCTACGCAGTTAACAAGAAAAGAAAATGGAGTCACTTGAAGAAGACGAATTGGATAAATTTACAGTGACGCAATTGAAGGATGAATTAAGGCTGCGATGTTTAAGCATGCAAGGAATAAAAAAGGATTTAGTTCTGCGACTTTTGAAGGATAATGCATTACGAAATCAAAACGATTCATTTCAAATTTTGAAAGAAGAAAGAGATCGTCGTCAGTCAAAAGATTTGGAAATTGAACTTTTGCAAAAACAACTGTTACAATTTAAAAAAGAAAATCAAGGTCAGTCAATAAGTCAAATGGATGATGAGGTAAATGTTGGAAATTTAAAACATGATAAGCCCATCAGTTGCAAACCATATAGATTACCACAACCAGAGAGATTATTCTTAAAAGAAACAGTAGAAAAATGGATAGAACAGAAAGTTTGTCGTTTATCAAATTCACCATATGCTGCACCAATGTTTGTGGTAGAACAACCATACCATGATACTACTCCATATAGACCAGTTGTTGATTACTCGAGAACTATTAATCCAATTACTATTTTAGAGCCACAACCTATAGAACGAATGGAAGATATAATAACAACTATTTCACAATTTGTTTATAAATTTAAATTAGACATTTATCATGCATATCATAATATTTGCATTAGAGAAGAAGACATTTATAAAACAGCAGTAATAACTCAAGATCATCATATAGAATTTATGAGAGTTATGTTTGGATTAGTAGGAGGACCATCAATTATGTCAAAGGTTATTAAATATACATATGGATCACTGTATGACGAAGGTGTACGAGAATATTATGATGATATTTCCGGAGGAGCAAATACTGTAGGTAAACTGATAGAAATATTGAGGAAACTTTTTCAGTTGACAAGAGAGAAAAAATTAAAATTAAATAAGGAAAAATGTTTATTTTTAGAGAAAGAGATACCTTTATTTGGAAAAATTGTTGGTTATAAACAAGAAAAAGTAGATCCAAAGCGTATTGCTGCAGTTGATCAATATGAAACATTATCAACAATCAAAGAAGTACGTTCATTTTTAGGATTTGCTGGAACATTCAGAAAATACATTAAAAACTATGCTATGCTAGCTAAACCTTTACAGGATATTTTGAAAAAAACAAAGAATGATAAAGAAGAAATAACAGAAGATAAATACAAAAGAAAGAAGGTAATTTTGTCTCAGGAACAACATAAATCATTTTTAAGCTTAAAAAAATCAATAACATCTTCACCTATTTTATCAAATTTTCAACAAGATGTAGAAACAATTGTCGAAACTGACAGTAGCCACCAAGGTTTAGGTGCCTGTTTGATACAAATACAAAATGGAGAAAAAAGAGTAATAGAATATGCAAGCAGATGTCTTAAAGATGCAGAAACAAGATATCATATTAATGAGCTTGAAGTAACAGCTGTTCATTGGGCAATTGTGAGTAAATTTAGAATTTATTTACTGGGAACAAAGTTTACACTAATAACTGACAGTTATTCAACCGCATATATTATTGACAAAGCCAAGTTAAATAGGAAGTTTGCACGTTATGTAATTGATTTAGCTCCATTCGAATTTATTCCAATACATAGACCAGGAAAACAAAATGTCATCGCTGACCATTTATCAAGATACCCACTGAATGAAATGTGTATGATTGTAGTATGCACAAATTCAGAAAGATTAAAATTAGCTCAAGAGAAGGATTCATTTGTACAACAAGTATGCTCAAAATTAAATAAGGAACCAGATACACAGCACTTGAAACAAATACATAAAACATTTAAAATGTCTGATGGAATATTATTACATATAAATAACGAAGAAATATACAATAAAGAAAAAATTGTTATACCAAAAAGTTTATGTTCTTCAGTGATTAAAATAGGACATGATGACAATGGTCATTTGGATTTTGAAACAACACTACATAAACTAAGAACAAAATATTGGTGGAAATCAATGAGGAAAGATGTAAAAGCTTATACATATTCATGTTTAATCTGTGCAAAAACAAACAGACGTACCAAGTTAACATATGGAGAATTATGTAGTAGACCAATACCAAATACTCCAATGCAAGTCATATCATCAGACCACATTGTTGCATTACCATTATCTGAAGCCGGAAATATGTATATGTTTGTACAAATTGACCATGCAACAAGGTACATATTGGCCAAACCAACTTGTACTTTATCAGCACAAAATGTTATTGACACCATCGAAAATGACATAATATATATGTATGGACCACCACTTACTTATATTACAGATAGTGCACCATGTTTCACAAGCCAGTCTACACAGAAGTTTTTTTCAAAATACGGAATTGAACACATACCTACAACCCCATATACACCGAGTAGCAATGGTTTAGTAGAAAGAGCAAATGCTACAATAGTATCCACCTTAACAAAGTTTGCCATGGAAAATAAGAATGACTGGGATAAATTGTTACCTAAAGTACTCTTAGCAATAAACACTTCAAAGCAGAAATCAACAGGATATTCACCATTTTACTTATTACATGGATTTGAACCTAGAATACCCCCAAATGAAATACATTTTGGTACCATACTAGAGGACATGGAAAGAGAAAATCAAATAGATTTACTATTGCAAGCTAGAAAATCAGCAGAAGCAAACATTATGAAAGTACATTTAGAAAATAAAAGAAGATATAATTTAAAAAGATTTCAACATAATTTCAAACCAGGAGACTATGTTTTATACCAATGGAGTAAAACTACTGACACAAAATTGACACCAAAATATAAAGGCCCATATAAAATTATGAAAAAGATAGGAGCTGTATGTTACGAGATTGAAGATGTCAACAAGCCTACAAAAAAGAAGATCGTCCACGTTCAATTTTTAAAACAATTGTATAATCCTCATAATTTAGATTCAATTTCAGATAACCAGTTTCATGATGATAATCACTTTTATGATGACCAAATTCCATACGATGACCAAAGCCCGGATGATGACCAAACCCCGGATGATGACCAAATTCCATACGATGACCAAAGCCCGGATAATGACCAAATCCCATATGATGACTCAATCATCAATAATGATGACGGGAAGATACCATTCGTGACCAACAGAGGGCGGAAGACACGCAAACCGCGTTCATATGATATTTAAGTTTAACTAAAGATTTTGTACTCGTAGTCCTAGATGCATAATAAGTAGTGTTTTCACACTTATATGATGGCAAGAGATTCAATTTTTTTTTGTAAACTTCAAGCAAGCCATAATTTTTTCATGAAAACTATGTGTTATGTTGTATTTATGTTATATTGTTTTCTAACTAATTCTGTATAACTTAACATAAATCGTTTAAGTACTACATGCAATTAATGTATAATATAATAAGTAGATGTTTAATTTCAAATTTACTTTTGTTTTGTTTTTTTTTAAGAACAGTTTGTTTTTATAAGCATATAAACTAATGTAAAATGCATGTGTTCATTTGTAAAAGTATACCAAAAGAGTTATGTTTAAAGATAAAGGTAAAATTTCAAATAGTAAAATAGAGTAAAATTGTAAACTTGAAATTTGTTTCGACTAAGGGCACGTAAGGTACAGGTAGTAAATTTTAAAATTAAAATTGTTATTAAATTTTGAAAATTTAAAGGGCATGTAAGGTTCATATTATTATTAGTAGTCTATGGTAAATGTGTGAGGGAGAGAATAAATAGATTCAAGATGGCTTTCTATTGTTTTAATTTGCTTACAATAGTAAAATAAATGAAAGGCATTATCTTATAAAAAGCTTTGTTTTATACATTATTAAATTTAAAACATTATTTGTTAATCAGCTTCATTCCTATTATACGTTCTATCCGTATAATTTTTTTGTATAGAGTAAATAACGTCTTCAGTAAAAAAAAAACATTTCATATATAATGGCAAAAAAAACTTGTAAGAAAAACCACAGACACTTGCAGTTGATATTTTGCATTTACGCTTGAGGCAGGCGCATATTTCACTGTCAACTTATTTCTGCTAAAAAATGCATCGAATGAACAATTTCCTCAAAATTAAAAAAAATAGTTAATCCAGTGCCGGTCACTGTATACAAGTAATGTTAACGTACTATAGTAATAATTTACTTCTTATCTAGGCAAAGGCAAGTAAAAAAATAATAAGAATTAAATAGAGTTACGTGTTTGAGTTTGGACACTTATGATCTTTGTAATTTGTAGGGAATACGTATAAGAACGCTAGCCCATTGCTTTAAATAGTAATTAACTCCTGAATATATTATCCTATACTATCCAATAAAATTATTTCTGGAAGTTATGAGTTCTTGGCACAAAACTTTTATTATTAAATCCTTTCCAAATCCATATCTGTTAATCAAATACCAAATGAAGACATCAATATTCAAATTATCGCAAAACGTCACTCGTTTGAAATACATACGTTGTTTATAAATGCAGCTGAACATGCAAATCAATGAAAGTTAAGACTTTCAAGATAATGCGTATGATGCGTTGTAAATTTTCTTTCATAGATGATAGATAATTTATAATGTCCAGATATACATTTCTGACATATAGTCAACGTTATTAGATAATGTAATACGATTTGTAGTAAAATACGTCGTAGAAATTTCATTTCACTTACAAATGTGCCAACCTTCTTTTTTCAAAAAGAAATCTGTCTTTTTACATGAGAGTTTAAGCCAAGTCTAGTAATACCCGGGTTTCAGATAGGCCCGGCTCTTTTTGTTATATTTATGAAGTTATAATGTGACGGATATAAGTACATATATTTAGACCTTCTGACGTAATAAGGGGGAATGAGTTTGCGTTTGGTTTTGGGACTCCCTGACTGAGATGAGCGATATCGAGGCTCTTGTCTTGAAGGGGTTCAAATTGTAGGTGTCCGGAAAAGCAAACCATCTTTCGTTAGTTAGTTTTTAGGATAATTTATGGAACGTGTAATGGAAAGGGTATATCCATATAAAGTATATACACGACTTCTTTAGATGATAATAAACTATAAGGCAAATGTTTTTACATCCTATATCTACATATTAAGTATACGAGATTACCCTCGTAGTTCGGTGACACGTTGGTTATTCATCATCATCAGCCTATAATGTCACACTGCTGAGCACAGGCATCCTTTCAGAAATGAAGGTGAAAGGGACTGGGCAATACTCCACCACGCATGTCCACTGCGGATTGGAGGTAGGATAGTAATCAACCTACGGTTGGAATTTTTCAAGCCGCCTAGGAGGCGTCCAATAGCTTACCAATACGTGCTGCGAAGCCAAACACTCCGGTGTATATCTCCCGCCTACTACAACCAAAAAGGAGGAAGACATTGAGGAGTACGTGCACCAAAAGATTAAGTACAAGCCGAGGGTGCAGCTGCTGGAATCGAACCGCAACGTCAACTTCATGGCGTTCGTGGTGCGGGTTCCAACGTGTTTTCTGCACCTCGTCATGGAGGAACCCTTTTGGCCGCAAGGCGTGGTGTTTCGTCACTTCCGCGGACAAGTGCCATATGATCGCACTTAGTGTTTTTTTACTAACATAATAATAATAAGAGCGCCGTGCAATGATTGTTGATTTTACTGTCCCCCATGATGAGAACCTCGTGAAGACGGAGAAAGATAAAGAAAGCAAGTATCTTGATCTCGCAAACGAGGTTGTCGACATGTGGGCCATTGACACGGCAACCATTGTACCGATAGTCGTTTCCACCCATGAACTAATGACCAAGAGCCTCGACAAACACCTTAAGAGGCTTGCGTTAGGTGGCTGGATCATGGGGCAGATTCAGAAGGCTCCTGGAAACGGTACGCATAGTGAGAAAGTTCCTCTCTCTGGACCCTGTTCCCGATGCCGCCGGTGGGGAACTGTTTTATATATTTTTAAATGTATTTTTTCATATCTATATTTAAAAATGTATAAAATAAGTGAAGAAGTAACTAAACGTAATCATAATAATAATATATAGTTAGTTATAGTTTTAAGCTTTTATAATAACAAAAAAGTGTTTTATTCTAATATCTATGTTAGTTTGTAAGGTATATATCTATGGGCCAAAGAAGCCTGATAATAAAAAAATATTATTATTATTAGTAACAACTATCACAATGAAGTGATACGTTGGTTATTAATTGAATTCAATTAACTTATAAAACCAAAAAAATTTGTATGAATTATTGAAGTAATTTATTTTGAGCTGAAACTTTTTATAGAGAGACTGTATATTTCCATATGGAGATATAAACTATAAAGCTACAAGAATAAAGTATAATTTCTATCGAACAATATTTTTAATTAAAACGGAACAAATACTTCTTAGAAACCATAACTCAGCAAATACTGTTCCTTATAGTTTATAACCCGGAATTGCTCGCAGATTAAACCGACTGATAACTTTAACAATGTATGTAGATGGGTAAGAGTTACAATTAGGTAAAACTCTGTTTAGAACAATGGAAGCGAAGTAGCGAGCCGTAGGAATGTGATCGCTTATCAAAGATAAATCGCTGCAATTAATTCAAAGCTATTTGCTACCTGTTTTGGTTTGAATGTTTCCTTGAAAAGATCTAAATAACAAAAAAGGTAATTGAAGCATAACGTTGTGGTCTCATTGGTCTTGATTTGCAATTAATCATTTATTAATGACCGATCAACAAAATGTCACGCATGAACTGCTTTCATAACGATGATGAATTTCAGTAGGAAAAGTTTGACACTTTTCGTGGATTTACTTTCTTTTGTGTTATTATGAAATTACACGCTATTATTTTCAAGCATCTTTATTTCAGCTTTCTTTGTATCAAAACAGTATAACTTATGTCTTAACTTACTTACTTACATCCTCAATATAACGATTATATATATACTACATAAATAAGACCGCAAATGTCAATATCACAGCTGGACTGTTTCTTTCATTTCAAAAAAGGTACGTGAGCGCCATCTTTTGGTGAGGGTTGGTACTATTAAGTCTGCTTAGTGGCTAAGTACAGCGCCATCTAGTGGTACCCGTAGTAACCAGCTCCGTCGTGTTGGTTGCCGTAGATCTGCGGATGGTGCGCTTGACCGATGCGCTTCACAACTGCGTTGAAGCCATTATGTTTGTCAGCGGTGTATTCTACGATACGAGTTGTACCGTCAGGCTCAGCGAGGGAGTAAGCACCTGAAAAAAAATATTTGCTAAAAAACATGGACAAAGAGAAATAAACATGGAAGAGAGAAGCATGGAAAAGAAGTTTAAGAGAGGTATAGCTTTGCGTTTATTCGCTCAAAGAGCAGCTCGACTGGGGAAGTACCGTTTTTTTAACAAGAAGGTAAAAGAAAAGTAACTTTATGTTGTGTTCTTGTGCCGTGAGTAAGATCGCCAGAGCTCATTGTGGAGGGGGGAAAGGTCCGTAACGCGTGATTGATACTCCGTTTGTAGCAAGCATCCATGTGGCTACGGTAACCGCTTACCATCAGGCAGGCCGTAAGCATCCTTACCGTCTACGAAGTATAAAAAACCCCATAAAAAACTGGACATAACTGGACAGACTCATTATAGTTTCATGTTTGTTAATCATGGATTAGATTAATTAATACCTAAAACTAACGGGTCTTTAGCTCTTGTGGCCCACCCCTTGTTCCGTCCGCGTGCCGAAAAGCCTAAAATATTGTTACGTCTTAATTTGAAGGGGAAGATTCGGTCCGCAAGAAACAAATGCTCTAAAGGATATTCGAACACAAAAGTAAGTATCAACTTGGAAGTGTAAAATGGAAGTCATGACATTCTTGGCTTTGATACCTATAATGAGCTTAGGTTTCCATTGAATAAAAACATAGTATGGAAATTATACGACTGGCTAAAACAAGACTTTTCACAGTAACATAAATTATTATAATTTGCAATATTTGATCTCCACGTTTATTTTTGTCGTGAAACTAAACTTACACCAAATAAACGACTTTAAATTAAATGAGTTGAATTCAGGGAACGCGTTGAAATCTAATCTATCGATATTTTTGCTCTCCTGTGTAACACAGCCACATTTGGCAGATATTTATTGTATAATTTTATATTATTTAAATACTTATGTACCTTTAACGACATCACCGTCTCGTGTTTCCCATTGAGTCTTGTGGTCTCCAGTGTGAGGGTCCTTTACCGCATAGTCAAACGAATACTTGGGGTAAGACTGAAATAAAAAATAAAATTACATTACACAAGTGACACAATCTATGATATCGCCCTGCAAAAGACATCAACGCAATCTCCACTGCTACGAATGTGCTATTTTCATTAAAACAATGTTTATTATAATCATAGTTGCTTTTTATACATCGGTACATATCTCTGTTTCAAATACGAGTTCACACATAAATTACATAAAAGTCAATATTAAATATTTCCTTCGAAGCTTAGCCAAATAATTATTTACAGTGTAAAAGACATCAACGCAATCTTCACTGCTACGAATGTGCTTTTTGATAAAAACCATGTTTTATTAAAATATAGTTGCTTTTTAGAGATTTTTTTACGTAATTAGTGAACAGTTGAAATTTTATTCTAAAATTATTCACAGAATGTGTATTTCTATAACAACAAATAATAAAAATGAAAAGGGCTCATCACAAGAAACATCTTTACGGAACGTGTGCGAGTCCGACTGGTACTTGTACTGGCCTACTTCGATTACTCATAGATAAATTAAATAAAATCTTATGTTAAAAATTTACTATAAAAGTGAGCCAAATGAGTATTTACAGTGTAAAATACATCAACGCAATCTTCACTGCGAATGTGCTATTTAAAACATTTTTTTTTAAGATCTCATAGTTACGTTATATAAATTGACAAATTAAACAAAACCCAATATTAAACATTTCGCTCGAAGCTAACTCAAATAGTGTAAAAGACATCAACGCAAGCGATACCTTACTGCTACGAATATTAAACGTACTATTTTTATTCAACAGGCGTATTTCATATTTTTATTTTATGTGCTAGTAGCGAGCACCTACTCAGGTCTGACGCAAGTCTGGGACGTTATGGTGTGTAACCACCATACCCGTCTTGCTCTATGGATACAATATTACGGTCTACTTTCAATGTTATCACAACTACGGAAGATAGTATTTACTCGGATCGTTACACATTTGTGACAATATTAGGTACATATGGGGTACATCTTAATAATTATGATCGAGGGGTCTTAATGGTAGATATTGTGCAATTTATTCAAAAGTAAATGTTTGCCTTTTAATTATTATGTTTGTTGTTTTGTAAATTGTATTTCCTTTTAATTAATTCAAACTTTAAGAAGTTAATCAGTTTAAGAGGTAATGTAAATATATTAATTTTAGATATTTTTAAGTAACAACTATTTTCAGTTATATTAGAAAAAACATTTTAATTATGATTTAAGAATGACATATACCTATTTAATATTTAAGAATGAGATTTAATGTAATATTTAATAATGAGATATATTCAATATAAATCTGGTAGAACAAGAATCTCACCAATATTAGAAACGTGAAAGTTTGTCGCATAAATATCTAAAAAAAAATGGATGAAATTTGGCACACAGACAGAATTTCCTTATTTCCTTCCTTTCTTATAGTATTCCTCGGAAACCCAGGTAAAACCACGAGGCGAAATCTAGTTTAATATAAATTAGTTCAAAGGGTTTCATATCACACTAAGCCAGAAATATAATAACTATATCACAATACTTGTTATGGTAAACGCCATCAAATCCCTAGCGCGGCGCCGGCGCCGATATGTATTGATGAGATTCATATATCGCAACGTATACGTGATGACTGCAATGAGTATTTTATGTTTGTGCCTACAATCAGGGGCCCAAATCTGCTATTGTGTTCCAATGAACTATCAGTGTTGTCAAAATTGATACATTTTACAGTTTTGATAGTCTACTAACACAATACCGTCATAATGGCGACATAATAGCTTTCCTATGATTTTCCACTGAAACTACAATCATGCCACAATGATCTATTAGTTGTTAGTTTTGATAGTTTTTGTACTAAAATTCTTTTCATTCATTATGAGACCATTATGAATTAGTAGACTGCGCACATCGGCTCAACGATAATGGAAGTGCAATAGTATCGTGTCAGTATGATATTTTAGCAGACTTTGCTATGGTTTGACTTAATCAGTAGACGATTTATAGGTCTCTCTTTATATAAATCGTCTACTGCGCAAGTCAAACCACGTGTTGTGTCGAATCTCAAGTCTCATCTTTAGTGGCAAGTATTGTAAGCTTTGAATAATTTATTAATATCGTATCCCCTGCCGTGGTTTTATCTCGCGACTGATCTTCCCAAGTTACAATCTTCTGTTTTTTTTTTTTCAAACATCTGACAAAAAAGATGCAATTTGATACATCTATTTATTGCGTAGTTTAAAAGAACTAAGCACACAAACATACAGAAATAGCGACTTCGTTTAATACTATTTAGTGTTTAGAGGGTATTTTTATTACTGTGTATAGGCCTGTTCGACCGCAATCTCACCATGGTAAGTGATCATGTGGTTGAAGGTAATAAGTACATAAAGGCTGAAAGGTACTGGAAAGTCTAGAAAGTGTTTGAAAAGTAGATCATCAAGGTGTAAGTCTCATACACTATTTTAAACAAATTTTCTTCATATTTTAGAGCAGAATAAGATATTTTTGTATTTTAACCATGCTTGTATATCCGTTCCAAGAACGACCAAAGAGCAAAACATTATTTTTAAGTTTCCGATTGTTTTTATTACCTTTAATAAAATATCTGTATCGGTAATAGAACCCTCCAATAAAATTTGTCGAATGATTTCGATTTCAGCCTGTAGATACTAGAGCTATCGATCATTTACTGTAATCTATGCTATAAATAAAAATAAACTCACATAATAATCCCCATGTCCACTACTTCCTCCGGCAGCATGGCCGCCATAGCCGCCGTCGTAGCCACCATCATAGCCGCCATAGCCACTGTACGCCACGGGGGCGATGTAGCCGGCCCTGGCTAACGCACATACTGCTACGAAAATAGCTACCTGGAAACGTAAAAGAATATATTTTAAATAAATAGGTGCAAAATTACTTGTAATAATAACTTAAGTTATTCAAAACTAAAATAGTTTTGGAATAAGCTCTGCGTCTTCTTATCTAAATAGAAAAGGACAAAATTACTAATTGACAGATGAACATACAACTTCAAGCTATGTTTCAAGTTTAAAGATCTACACTGATTTCTTAAATAATGTAACGTAGATTATTTCAAAATTCAACTCCCAATTGGGTTAAAGAAAGGCGTGGGCTTACTTCCTAATACTCTATCAAATAAATAATAAACTGATTAAATGTTAATTTAAATAACATCACATTGTTTGACAATGACAAAAAAGTGATCAACAAATATATGATTACTTAAACAGTGTTTTAGTTAAATAAATAGAATTAGCTGTTTTGCGGTAACTCCTAGTTGCTGTTTTCTTTATATCTGAGAGAAAATATAGTCTTGTGCCTACGGATACGTGTAGAGCAAAAACTTTTGCTGACATGAATTAAGAAAACCAAACGACTACGTCAAATCTTGACTGCATAGGTAACTAATAAAGCAATTTACACATAAGTAGATAAGTAATTCTGACCTAGTATGTATGTTCGTGATTTCATGGACGTGGACCTGGGCTCTGTTTTTTTGTCTGGAAGGGTACACTTCCCGTTTGGTCCCATTTCATGATTTGAACCATTCAGGATTTGAATACTTTTTAGTGTACTTTGAAGTCGGTTTAAGTTTTTTGTAAAACAGTCCAATTATGTACTTATCCTCCTCCCTCCTTGCGTCGTATACCTCATTGCTGAGGGACGTGACCTTTTTGGGTTAGTACTTATAGTGTTTATGAATTAAACTTTTTTCTTTCATTTTCTTTCTTCTTTCTTTAATATTGTTAAAGTCGCCAGTTATTTACAATCAGGTTAATCCCGTATTCAAGACAGTAAGTGACGCGTAAGGTCGTTCCATACAAAGATAACGTCACAGTTACAGAATAAGGTACCAGGTACGTGTTTTTCAATTTGTATTTGCTTTTTTGGCCTCACTCCCGTGTTCCGCGCGCTCCATCTGCCTTAATCTGTAATCTGTGGATAACGTATCCACAATTTGTTCTAAACAAAACAATGCACAACAATGCTGTATAAGATGATGTTCAATTAATTCCCACAGATATGGAACAATATGATACGTAAAAACAAAGTAAGGAAGCGTAAACGTAATACAATTTTACTATTATGTAGCATTTTCTTATAACATTACGAGTTACGCTTTATGACTATATGAAATAAACCGGAACGCACGTGACGTTTTGCGACAAGCTAAATAAGGTTGGTCAAAGACGGTTGGGTAAATGATATGATATTGTCCTAAGTACCTACGCATTTTATATAACTTTTTTTTCAATTTTGTAACAAAGGAACTGGAAGAAATGGTAACGCTGGCAAGCACCAATGGAGTAACATAATAAAAAAAGCGTTATTGTCACATTAATTTATTTCAAACATGGTTTGGTTTACAGGTGTGTGTCAAGATAAATTTCTTCACTAGCCATATAATTGTTGTTTCCTATTACCTAACTGTTTTGTTACAGTTTTTGTAACTATATTGTTTTTTTTCTCTCAATGTGGTGTACCTACGTACAATCTATCTATAATAATAAAATTGAGTGTTTTTCGTTGATACGCGCATCACTTGATAACGGCTAGACCAGTAAGATTTTTTTTAAATCTTCGTATTATAATCCGAATTAAGTTTTTATGGATTGAATTATTTTTAAAGTTGCTTGGAAATTGTGATTAGAAAAAAAAAACACTTTTGGTCAGGACATAATGGGTGCTAGTACATAATGCAATAAAGTGTACTAAATTATATTCAAGTATTTGTCATTTAAATCTGCTTATTCTGTGATTTATGATGCGCCACAAATTATTAATTGTATTTGTTGTGGATTGAATTTGAACTTTATATTATAATAATTTAAATTATACAATAAAAATTATAAAAAAAACATCAGGTATTAAATTCTTCTATACACCAAAGATGTTGCAATGGAAAGTAATTTAAAACAATTAAATATCGTAAATTTTTTATGTTTTGAGTAATTATAATATTTTGTGTATTTTCTTACTTACTTTTATTAGATATTTCCAATTGTATAGCTTCTACATTATATTTAAAAATTATAAAAAATCTTATAAAACCGCACATCCTCACTTACTTGACAGGCACGCATTTTCTCCTATATTTGAACACTTTGGGTCACTTTCGTCCTCTTCAGCCGAGCCGACAGGAGTTGAACTGACACTGATACAGGCCACGTCGACTCCAGTCTATTTATAACTAACATCGGTGGTTGCACCACTTATTGACGTGCGTCTGTTAGTACGTTCTCGGTACGGCCGACGTATGTTTTGGAGATTAATCATACAATTTTAGGCCTTCTTTCATTTGGTCATGGCATTGGAAAATTGAAAATTAGCCTACTCATCCACAAACGTTGATTCTTTCACAGCATAATTTCATTATTAGATGTATTTAATCTGAAAAGGTGTTTGTTATTTCCAATTAATAGTTTGACACAATAAATGAACATTATATTATTACAAATTAGAAATAATAATTTATACAAAGAAATAATATTTACATTTACCATCTAAATTCTAACTCTTATTCCACGGATTCTGTGTAGGTATAAATCTTAATATTAAAAACATGATTACGTTCAAAACTGCTAGCAATAAATTGATCTGCAACGTTTATTTGGTTCACTACTTGCAGTGTGTAATAAATATTCAGCTAGGTTGCGTATTGGCATCATTGTTAACTAAGATCGAACTGTTTGCATTAAAATTAATACCATACTGCTCAGTATATCGAAATAACTGTGAGAAGATACAATAATATGAACCTTACATAGTTTTGTTTCTAGGGATTAATTTATGGTTTGAAATTACTACAAATAACTTTTAGTATGTGACCTATCAAAAACTGTTTTTCCATACAAACGTTAAATACCATCTCAACCAAAACACTGTGTTCTACTTGCTTCATTTTTATTTTATTTATTCGGTTTTAGGAAGACTATCGACTTAAACAAAACATATAACATTTTAGGAATAGTTTGTAATAGATCATATTATATACCCCAACTGCAAAGGTATGAGACACCCCCAAGGGCATAAAGAAGATTGAGGCTATAGTTCATCACGTGAGCTCAGTGCTGATTGGCGGACTTCACATGACATTCTTCATGAAAATTTAATTCACCGAAAAGCTAGTGAATCCATGTAAGCGAGAAACATTCACGTAAGGGCCAGTGATTTGAACATAAACCGCTATGGTTGCAAGTCAGTGCATTGACCACTATGTACTTACTACTTCTTATCTACTTAACTTCTTATATTATGAATGAGAAACACATATATGTCTACATTGATAAGTAATAGAAAAGTAGTCTGTACAAACGTCATCCTAACTAATATTATAAATGCGAAAGTGAGTTTGCTTGTTTGTTTGTTACGCCTTCACGCGTCAACTACTCAACGGATCATCATGAAATTTGGCATGCAGATAGCCCATGGTATGGAATAGGACATAGGCTACTTTTTATTCCAGGAACGTGAGTGAAACCGCGGTGTACAGCTAGTTTGCTTTTAAATAAAATAATTACATTGAATACATCAAAAGGGCTTGAACACATTACAGCGATGCCGAAACGACATCCATTATGAAACTTTTAATACTAGAGAAGTTATTATGTAAGTTAAGGAAAGTAGATCAAGTCCTTTAAGTTGATAACTGTTATTTATATGCAGTTTCAATAGAATACGCCTACTGTTTATAAGCTTTCATTGCTTACAAACAGATCGAAGTGTTTCGTATTGAAATTCTTACTCTTATACAGAGAGTGGTGCCGATTCAGAGGTAAATTGCACTTAACTAATTGTAATCACATCATATCTCTTTCTTACAAACATTATTCATTTCATACAAAAAAGGATACAATATTATTTAAAGCTGTCTAATTAGTATTTGGCGTTTTCATTCGTGGTTAAATAACCAACTTTGATGGCGACTAAATTTACGTTGAAAACAAGCATTGGACTAATTTGATAGGACTATTTTTTTTATCCTTTTCTAATATTCTTCGCTAGAAAGAGATATAGTGAGACTAAATTAGTTCAGTTGTGAAAAACAGAATCAGCACCAGTATTTATGTATTATAGTTAGTAAAATAACACGTCAGGATGCACAGGTTCGGCTTAAAAATACTGTATATTTTCATTTTTCTGACTCGATCTTCAGTCTTGCCAAAGTTACAGAGTGTGCAGCTTAATTGTATACCAGGCTCCTAGGCTTTGTGTGCTTACCAACTTTGGCTACATCAACACTTTCCATAGTGAAATTTAGTTTAAAAATAAACCACCGAAAAAACTAAAAAAAAAAACCTTTTAAATATATAGAATTTTGAATATAACTTGAATTTTATAAGGTTTTGCTGTCGGGGACAAACCTACGTGGGTATGTATTTTTTTGGGATTTTATGGGACCAACTTCGAGGTATACTGTATCCAATAAAAAAAGAATTATCAAAATCGGACTACTCTGTAAAAAGTTATGCGTGATGATACATAAAAAAAAAACGCTTCGACTTGTAAACCTCCTCCGTTTTTTCGTCGGTTAATAATTGTAAAAAAATAGCACCTTCAGTCATTATCACTCTCCACGATAAGTGTGTGGGAAACATTTACCTATCAATACTGTCTCACCAATAATTAATATTTTGAATGAAACATTTTGATCTTTGTGTAATCAAGCTTGCATAAACGGCTGAACCGAATTGAATAAAGATTTTCTGAATTATTTTTACGGGAAAAGATTTGAGCCCTCCGGACAAGTGCTAGTTTGAGTCTAGCTTGCTCACCGTGGGTTCCGACCTTGCTTGGACGTATATTTCTTGGTTTGGATATATTACTATACCTGTTGTAAACAACTGGACCGCATAAATAAGTGTGTGAGTAAATGAATTTTGATGATTTCAAAAAACCTTTGCTTGTTAGAAATTTTGTTCTATTTTTCCTGTAATATATTTACATGAATATTTATCACCGGTAAGATTTTTCGCTTGGCAAACGTAAGAACGGCATGGTTGGTCGAATGTTTTTTTATCTTTTTTCATCATAATTCAAAAACCATGTAATATAAAAGAAAAAGTAATTTAAATTAAATTGTCTTCAAAATAAACTAAAAAGTATGAAATAGGTAATCGTACACTGATATGAAGTCAGGCGGTCTGGCTTATTGATACGAGCTACGGGTGTGGTGTCAAAGGAAAAACATCTGAAAACCTTGGTTAAATTCTAGTGCATTTAAGAGAAACTAAAAATGAATCAGTAGTTTCATAACGTTCGTTCATATTTTTCTTAATAATAATAGAAAAACGAATAAAAAAAATTAAAACAATAAAGAAAATATATATACTACTTGATAAGTTTCTTAGTTTACTAATATTGAGAGCGTGCAAATCAAAATCTAAATAACCGAACAATGCCGTTATGTTATTTATTTGTAATGCATAGCACATTGCATTGCTCCAGACTTAACTACCATAAATCTACATTATTAGTTGTATATAAGTACATATACTAATGTAAATACATAAAGCAGTACATAAATACCATATAATATATGAAACAGAGCATAAAAGTTGAGTTTGAAGTTGGCCTCATTAAAGACCTAGATATACTACTTAAAATAACTAAAATTATATGTACCTACTTTTTGATTTTGTTATTTTATAGGGTGGCATAATCGTCTATACGATTAAACCCTTAAATAAAGAAAAAAAAAAACACCTACCTGGATGATTTTTTGTTTTTGGGACACATTATCATTATTATTTTCTTTGTCACAAAGTCACAAAATAGAGGAGTGTTAGATTTTGGCCTCTAACCTGCCTATATCGTCACTAGTGATGATTTGAACAAGATTTAACGTATGTATATATATATAGGGTGACTGGTAATAAGTAAACGATACTTAAACACATGATTGTACTCATGATAACAAATAACTTTCCCAAAGAAACTATTTTTTTTATTTACATAGCTCATGAGCCCTTTTTTTTTTTTATGTCAAGAGGTTGACAATCAGTCACCGTCGCCTATAGACATTTGCAATACCAGGGGGGATTGCCAATGTGTTGCCGACCTTGAAGAGCTCTTTTTACGCCACTTTTGAAGAACCCCATATCGTAGCGCTGAGGGAAAACCGTAATGGGGAGTTCATTCCACATCCTAATATAATAATAATATTTAGTACCTCAAAAGAATAAGAATACACCATTAACTTTTATTTAATTTTGCTATTTATCCCTATTTGTTTTTTTGGGAAAGTTGTTTGTTATCATGAGTACAATCATGTGTCTAAGAATCGTTTACTAATTACCAGTCACCTTATATAATCAACCACTGAAGTGTAGTTTCAAATTCAGATAATGAGTGCATTTTCAACAAGAGATAAGCTACTATATAATTGGACTGTTTTACAAAAAACTTAAACCGACTTCAAAGTACACAAAGAAGTAATCAAATCCTGATCTGATGACAATGGGACCAAACGGGAAGTGTACCCTTCCAGACAAAAAAAGAATTTTCCAAATCGGTTCATAAATGACGGAGTTATGTGGTAACAAACATAAAAAAACAAAAAAAAAAACATACAACCGAATTGAGAACCTCCTCCTTTTTTTGAAGTCGGTTAAAAAGGAGTAAGTAATACAGTCAGTACGTCAGTCACCTACGTTCATTGCAAATCGTTCAATCAACAGATAATAGATGGATAGATCGATATCATATCGATAGATAGATAGATAACTCTTTATAATACACCAGAAAAACAGTGAACAAAATAGAAACAAATTACATATTAATAACTGTACAGTCGCCGAATGAAAAGGTTCCTCACCTTAGAGTTGGTTTTCGCTAGCACCAGATTGCAAGAATCAATTTTATTATATCCTGTTAAGTCGCGAATTTGTCAATTTATGACATTTCCTTGGAATCGCGGTAATTTCTTGGTAATTTAAAAAAGCCCGATCGGGCTATCTCCGACACAACGGAACGTAAAGAAAAAAAGCCCGTTCGGGTCATCTCCGACGCCACTATCATATCGATAAATAGATAGATAACTCTTTATAATACACCAGAAAAACAGTGAACAAAATAGAAACAAATTACATATTAATAACTGTACAGTCGCCGAATGAAAAGGTTCGTCACCTTAGAGTTGGTTTTCGCTTGCACCAGATTGCAAGAATCAATTTTATTATATGTATCAATATATTACCAGTGAGGTTCCTAACAGGAAGAAACAGTGCTGCTAACATTTACATAAATGTGACGTTTGCTATCGAATAAGGTTTTGCTTGTTTTTACATCACGTCAAACACAATTTATGGCTTTTGCGGAATAAAATATAAGTATTTTTTTTTCAATGATGTTATTGCCCTATTTTCAATTTTAATTTGACATATAACAATAGCAGGTTCAACCAACAAGAAGGTTTTAGTTTATCAAAACATAAAATCGCACAACAAACAATCTTGTTGACAAGATAAACAGTCGAACTAATTTTGAACTTGGATAACGAACAGTTAAATCATTATTTTCTCTAATTCAGTGTATTATGTCTTTGGATTATAACTATATCATCGGCAAATCGAAGGTGAGTGATATGTTCGCCATTGATGTTGATGCCATATCCCTTCCAGTCCAAGAGCTTGAAAACATCCTCCATTACAGTGGTGAAGAGTTTCGGGGAAATTACGTCACCCTGTCTTACACCCTTCTGCAACTGGATTGGTACCGTACTCTCGTCCTGGACTCGGATTGACATGGTGGCCTTGCTGTACAAACACTTCAACACTTCGATATAGCTATAGTCAATTTGGCATCGCTGTAGACTCTGTAACACCGCCCATGTCTCGACTGAATCAAAGGCTTTCTCATAGTCCACATACGCCAGGCATAATGGCCGATTTATCAAATCTGTTCATAGGTAGTTAATTAGTGGAATAGCAAGCGATTGTCGGCATACGCTCGCTGTTGCGTTAGGTATAGACCTAACGCAACAGCGACAGCGCTTGCCAGTATAGACTGGCATTGTCTGATTTCATGTTATTAGACATACCGACGGTATGTCATTTATAAGGTAAAGTGTACGAAGAGTGTGTAATATTCAATGTGTACCATATAATATCAGAAATTATTTTGCTTAGTATAAATAAATAAATAATATCCCGGGACATTCTTCACTCACGGTTATCCTATCCCAAACTAAGTAGAGCTTGTACTATGGAAACCAGATACTGATATACTACATATACTACTTTTTGTTTGTAAATACATACCTAGTTTATATAATACATAATTACACCCAGACTCAGGACATACAGACATGTTCATGCACACAAATGCATGTCCTGTGTGGGAATCTAACCCACTGCGGGGGTTAGATTCCCACACAGATCCAAAGAAGCGCAATGACATTTATGGTAGTTGAAATATATTCCGCCGATTTCCCACCACCGCAAATGTGCTCTCATGGTTAAGTCAAGGACATATGCGCTCTGATTGGCCAAGACAAAAAACACATAAGGCAGCGATTGTTCAAAATCAGTGACAAATCACTGACTAGTTTCTGAATTTGATTGTTCAGTATAATTACTCTAAAGGGTTTTTCTTCGATTTAAGAGGATAACAAACAAACATTTATTATCCGTAGGGATCAAATGTTATCACATTTCATTCCGAACGTGAAACTCAAATTACCAATTAAATATTTAAGAATACATAGAATAAGTACCTATAGTAGATAAAGATCTTCATAACATCCTTTCAATTATATTTGGTAATGCACCTACTCCTTGTGATTACAAATACATAAATCTAGACCTGGAAAACCAGTTCACTTAACTAATAACTTCCCGTATCGACAGACTGTTGAGCAAATACCTAATAACACTTCTGTAATTGTCGTTGCATTATAATATTGAATGTCTCAATAGTACCGAAATTAATATGAAAAAAAATTAGCACTTGAAATAGATAATCATTTGAGTGCACAATAAAAATGCAAGTTTACAGATCCTTCTTCATAGGTGATTGATATACACAATTATAGGTATATATGGTATATAGTAATTTAAGTAAGGAGAACTCATATGTTGGTTGTTTGTAATGGTGCGTCCATGCTTCGCGTAGAAGCGAGCACGAGCCGAGCCTCGAACGAACAGGATTCGTTCGCTGCTCGTGATTTCAAGCGTGGACGTTCTTAACGAGCCTTCAACGAGCCTACAACGAGCGCGATGCGAATCCGTGAAAAAACTGACAATCGGGCGGGGCGCAGTCGAGCACGCTCAGAATGCTTGTTTGAGGCTCGCAAGCCCGTCCATGCTACGCGAATCGTGCTCGCAGTGTGCTCGTTCGTGGCTCGGCTCGTGCTCGGTTCGCCAAGCATGGACGCACCATAATATTTCGTGAAATAGGTAAACACTTTTATTTTAAACTAGCTCTTCGTGCCCGGCGTCACCTCGGTGAAATATCTGATAATGCCGGTAGATTATTCCAAGAAATCAGTCATGAAAGCGGCCAAATCGGTCGAGCTGTTATCAAATGATGCTGTTACATACATGTGGTAATTGATTTTTATTTTATATAGATAATAATTAACAAAAAATATGTCTTATCATAATGAGCAAACTATAACAAAAAAAAAGATATGGTACTACAGGAAAATTCACCGTATTCTACAAACTGTATGACGGCAGAATCTGCAGTGCTATTCTGCGAGTAATCTCGACGCTGAAACCGGCGTGAGATTTCAAATCGGTATTCACAAACATGCAAATGTACATGTGGCGCCCCTCGCGTGATAGTGTCGTCGATGTGAAACTTGCCGGTAGATCGAACAACTCACTCAAGCGAGATTTTTGACATTTCTCTGAGGAACATTTGTGGTATCGGCATTCTCGTCTAAAAATCCGCGATCACTTCGACGATCGCTTACGATTTTATGTGTCAAATTAAAAGTTAGTGTTTTGTAAGTGAGATCAAAGTGAAGAAACTAGAAATTGTGTTTTTACATGGTTAATAATACGGCAAAATGTTTCTACAGATTTATTAAATTACCTAGATATAGAATATTTATATTGATATACAAAAAAAAAAAAAATCGAAATATATTTTATTTAATTATTATGGTGTGTTTTAACTTTGAAACTGAACTTTGTAAATAATAATCATGGCCCCTTCTGAAAGTCCAATCCATGTTAATCTGGTCATCTTGGTATTTCTATAAATAATTGATCATACTTTACCAGTAAAGTCTACTTATAATAATACTAGCTGCCCGGGCGCGACTTCGTTCGCATGGAGCTACCCTACCCTACCCCACGTGTATGAATAATAGTTTACGCCCTATTCTGACCTACTGAATTTTTTTTACACCTTGGGTTACATTTCTGAAGTTTAAGTAAGGATCCCTAAATTTTTTTGAAAATATACTTTAGGTAGCCTGTGTGTCACCCGGAGATAGTGTAGCTTCCCAACAGTGAAAGAATTTTTCAAATCAGTTCAGTAGTTTCGGAGCCTATTCAATGCAAACAAACAATCAAATCTTTCCTCTTTATGATATTATTAGTATAGAATAGCTGTCCCCTCGGTTTTCGGGATAAAAATAATTCCTATATATACTCCAGAACAATGTAGCTTCCTATAAGTGAAAGAATTTTTCCAATCTGAACGGTAGTTCCAGAGATTAGCCCGTTTAAACAAACAAGAACTCTTCTGCTTTATTATATTAGTATATTATTATAGGAGATTAACATTAATCAGGCTTTTAGAAACTGGGGTAAGGTACTAAATCAAAATCAACACATCAAAATCAAAAAGCATTTATTTAGGTGATAAGGTACTTATGAACATTAACAAAATTGGTTCAGAATACAACTTGAACTGAGAACCTACTCAGTACTTTCTTTTATGGGGTCATAATTTAATTTATTAATAGTCATTTTAATCTCCTAAGTGTGTATTTCTAACTATTCTAACATAACAAGAGAAAACACGACAAATAGGTACTAAAAACAGGTTGGAGATACAGTTCTATACAAAAAAATACTTGATTAATCTTTATTTTTATTAACAGCAACCCTTGTCCAATCTTCACCAAGCCTTCACCCAAAGACATCATAGCTTGTGCTGACATTCGGAACTCGGTGAATTTTAGCTAATAATTGTTTCACATAAGTTTATCACAGATGGTTAAATGACCATTTTGCTGTACTTTAGCTTGTTCTATGTTGCTCTTCCATATGCAAAAATCTCTCAGCAACACTTGCAAATTGAGTTCAACATTGAGATGGTGATGAACCCATTGCTGCTATTCTTTGGCGTCTTGGAGCTAGATAATTTATATGTAATGATTATTTATATAACATACAAATGAAAAGTCTACTCTCGTAATGTTTAAAAATGAAAAACTGCACCTTCATCCATGCTTCCAAGTCTTTGTTGTGCTGCCATCAAGAATATGCGTAAAGTGATTTGCTCCCAATCTCTCTGGGCTTTTTCTCTTGCACCCAGGGTCCTAGAAATGCCTTTGGCTAAGACAGGATGCCTTCAAGCTCACAGGATACACACAATATCAACACAGTCTCAATATGAATATGAACTTCAAAATACATACGAAGCAATGCTACTTTTTACTCATAAAAGATGCTTCCCATTTAGGTTTGGTTGTAGAAAAAATAATATTTGTTTCATCTTGAGGAATTTGTGAAGATTTTCCTCTAAATTAAGCAAATAACACATTTAATATCACAAGATTAATAATATAAACAAAACAGTCAACGATTTTTTAATTCCTTGCCGCATCATAGGCATAGGTATTGAACCATTCTGCCTCATGTAGAATTTTGTAATTGTTGTGTTAATTTTGTACGATATAGAGAAATATTCACTTTGAAATACATAAATATATAAGTAATCAGTAATATTATATATTTTTAATAATGTACAATAGTTGCAAATCAAAAGAAATGCAAATAATGAAAAACCGATAAATATCGCTTCATACAGACTGTCATGGCGTCAATCTCTAGTTTATTGCCAACATCACGCTGATGTTTCAAACTCACTCCACTTCACTCAGCATATGAGGTGTTCGAGAATACCAAAACCACACCGAAACTCGCTTAGCGAAATGAACGTCGAAGGGAACGCGGTTCACTGGGTGAACCGCGTAGGCGAGTTTATGTTTCGCAGAATAGCATTGCTGATTTATTTATGTAGTTCGACGTCCGGACAGCCTGCGGTTTAAGATATTACATCTTACGCAGCCTTACAACACCTAAACTATTACTTATTGGATCCACTAAACGCTTATTGTAAGTGGGCTAATGCTCTACACATAACATTGTGGATACTAGTTCCACCCTCCATTCATTGTCTCAGAACTTCATATGGACACATAAATAAATTTGTTAAACTTGATAGGTATAATTCAACATAAAAATAGAAAATAATTATTTCTTTTGACGGGCCAGTTGGCGCAGTTGGTTAAAATGTGGAGTTCTTAACCTATAGCGCCGCAGGTCGTTGGTTCGATTCCCACACAGGACATGCATTTGTGTGCATGAACATGTCTGTATGTCCTGAGTCTGGGTGTAATTATGTATATTAAGTATGTATTTACAAACAAAAAGTAGTATATGTATTATATCAGTTATCTGGTGTCCATAGTACAAGCTTTGCTTAGTTTGGGATCAGAAGACCGTGTGTGAGGAATGTCCCAGGATATTTATTTTACTTTTAATCATCATCATTTTTCTAATATTATTTATTGATTACTAATGACCTATTCATTCCTCTCGAGGAATTTCACTAATTTATTAGGACCTTATATAAGTACCTACTTGTGGTGGTGAACACGGCACTTGGGTGCTACAGTAATATCTGATATGAAGTAATTGATAGAACTACATAAAATACAGTTCATTCTTGAAAACAAATGAAAACATTCAGTTTCCTGCAGTAAAAAACCGGAATTGCAGAGTTCATTCGTTCCGTAATTCAATTTATTAGTGTTCATGTCTACTCATTGTTACATAAGTAATTTGTAGGATTTGTAAGTATATTAACATACCTATGTAGGAAACTATGGATAACTTCCATAGCTTACTTATGTTTCAGATATCGGAATCATAATTGCAAGATTAACTATTTTATAAATTTTTCAGTTTGTCGGTTTTTTTATCATTCCAGAAGCTGCCTTCATTATGCAAAAAATATTTTATTGAACTACTTCATCATCTACATCATCTTATTTAAATAAAAATAACAGGCCCTAAGAATCTATTTCAAATCGCCTAAGAATGTACGCAAAAAACAACGAAACGATAATAAGTACCGAGGATCCGATAAAATCACCGATATTTGTTGCAGAATTAGTACAAGGCGATGTTACTGCAACAGAATCGTGTGCCGCCTAAACCCCTTATTAGAGCAACCGATGATAAGAACAAAGCTTCCGTAA
This sequence comes from Achlya flavicornis, assembly GCA_947623365.1. Classification (NCBI taxonomy): domain Eukaryota; kingdom Metazoa; phylum Arthropoda; class Insecta; order Lepidoptera; family Drepanidae; genus Achlya; species Achlya flavicornis. Next base: position 11,655,374 of record OX392474.1, read on the forward strand.
TTGCTAATCGATTCATCGGACAACTATCGGTAATCGTTTCGTTATACGAAATGACTAACTGACTTTTGCTGCACTAATAGCTGAAATAAAGCATCAATATAATGTATTTAATATTGCAAGGTTAGGTAGAATATCGATATTAGTTCTATTTAAAAAGAATGTGTACATAATCAATAAACTAAAAGATTGAAATAAATAAATAGAAAATAGACTCATTGCATATTATTAAAACAATATGGACAACATCTTTTATGTGGATCATATTATTTATTAATAATAATAAAACAGTAAAACCACAGAGTTTACCATTGGTATAAACAAAAACAGTATACACCTCATTACCCATGGTAAAATCGGGGTAACAATTGCGAAAACCAAGATTCCACTGAAAAAAATGAACCACATCGGACGTGCTACTCGGCCAAGGAAACAGTGGAAATAATAAACACGTTCTTGTCTGTCAAGGTTCCATTGATAGGTATACCGCTGGTTACAAATTGTAGTTACCGTGTTAAGCACGGTCATAGTTTTTACTATATCACGATTATAGTAAAAAATATTTCATTGATATTTGGTGGGTATTGTGTAATGTTAACGAGTGGGTGAGGCATTCGTCCCATTGTTAGCGACAAGCGAAAAGAATGAACAGGAAAATCGAAAAAAAATATATTTAACTATTTCTTGTCGTCGTGCTAACAAACATATTTACCATCAATGCAATATATGTAGCATCATCTCTATATATAAAAACCCTATTTCCCTTGGTCACGCCATAACTTGAGAACTATTTCATCCATATTTTTTAATTTTTCTAATACTCTGGAAAAGGTTCTTACGAAAAAATACAGAAAGTTGCGTAGAATATTAGAAAATTGAAGAAAACTTAACAGTAGGGTATGGTTGGATATCTCTCGGGTACGCGGGTAAAACCGCGGGCGCAACTAGTCATATTATCAATTTTGACTTTTTGTAGTGAGTTTTTGTGGTTCTGGGGTTGAAGTTTGAAAAACTCCTCATTAGTCAGGATACGTAAAGAAATTACATTTCTAGGCTTCATTACGTGCTTCTGTCAATCTGTCAGTTACCTATATTTTGCACATGAAAGGATTTTTGGAAATTCCAACCATAAGAGGTTGAAATTTGGGGGGGATTTTGTTTGTATGATTGTTTTTATAAACTTAAAACTGATCACTATTACTTAGCTAAAAAAAAGCTTACCGTTAGTTCTCGCGAGAGACGCGCGTCAACATAATAACAATTAATAATACATAATTTAACAATTTATGTCATTGTTATATTTTTAACCGCGGGCCAATGAGTTAAACTAATTACACGTTTAGGGGGTATCAAAGTTTGTATGGAAGAAACCTATCGCGTCGGTATTAATACTTTGGTACTCGGTTAAAATAAATAAATTCGTGTTTTTGGGTTTCTCTAAAGTGGACTCCTAAAGGCATAAAAATGTCTGTGTGTCTCGATTAACTTAACATACATTGATTCCTTTCGTAGCCCAAGAAAGGATTTTTGGAAATTTTATCCCGAAGGCGGTAAAGAAGGGGGGGGGGGGGGTGTGAAAGCGCGCGGCGGAAAACTAGTCCTTTTATACCTAACCTAACAACGTACTTATGAAGAAAATTAATCGTGAAGTTATGTTTCTTAGTTCTGGCATCAGAAAAGGACAAACGCCTTACGCTGTGACAACATTTCTTTGACAATTCTAACAATCGGAAACTATTATGTGTACTTTTCTACTGAGAGTCGATTGTAATTTTATGTGTTGCCTCAAGCTGTTGGTTATTGTTGTTTTTGTAAAAGTATTTTAAAATATTCAAGCCTATTTTTATGTGGGTGCAATGCTCGATAGAATTAGCAAAACTCAATTAAACTACTGTTTAAGTATATATATATAATATTTGAATATGTTCAAGGATTACTTTATAATACCTACTATAATACTATGTTCATTTGTGAAAATCATAATTCTCAAAAATCGTTTCCTGTGTTATTCCTTTTTACATAATTGATTACAAGATAGAAAACGCAAACAAGACATTTGAAGCTGATTACGCACTTGGTGTTAATAACGATGAAACTGAAAGTAGGGCATATCACGTAAGCCATTTTCACACGCCATGTGGACCAAAATGCAACCTTGGAGCCATATGCTAATTGAAAACTGATGGTGAGTCATGACCAACATTGGTTTATTAGAATAGGAAATGGATTTTTATAATTGGACCATAACTAATTACTCTGGAAGTAAGCAATTACTATTTAAGTCTAGACCGTCGTTGTAACCTACTTAAATTAGAGATTATTTTAAGGACAATCTTTACCCACGTGATTGTCATCGTAAGTCAAATCCATAGAAAACAAAAATGCTTAGATGATAGAGTCAGTCTAGTGATTGTAAGACATCAAAAATTCAACGTAGTTAAAAATATATATTAGGTTCGCAACTGGATCAAGTTGAATATTCATAAGAATAACTTTAGATGACAATGGTGCCGATTCTGTTGTAAATCGCACTAAACTAATTTTAGTCACATCTCATCTCTTTCTTACGAACATTATTGAAAAAGGATGGATTATATTAATCTTTGCCGTCTTATTTTGCGTGTATTTAGGCGTAAGCGCGATAGATGGCGACTAAATTTATATTGAAAACAAGCATTGGACTAATTTGACAGGACTAAATTTCTTACATCTTTTTCTTATGTTCTTTGTTAGAAAGAGACATGTGAGATTAAAATTAGTTTAGTTGTAAACAACAGAATCAGGGCCAATATATAATACTGGTTGCACAACTATGTGCAACCTATGCAATTAAGAAAATTCATTCTCTCAGTGATGAATTCACGGGAAGCATAGACGGGAAGACTTATATTAGGTATATTGTCAGCATTTAACGGGCCAGTTGGCGCAGTTGGTTAAGACTCTGGTAAAGATTCCATCTATTGCGCCGCAGGACGTGGGTTCGATTCCCGCACAGGACATGCATTTGTGTACATGAACATGTCTGTATGTCCTGAGTTACACACAGTGTAATTATGTATATTAAGTATGTATTTACAAACAAAAAGTAGTATATGTATTATATCAGTTATCTGGTTTCCATAGTACAAGCTCTGCTTAGGTAGTTTGGGATCAGATGACCGTGTGTGAGGAATGTCCCAGGATATATTATGCCTTACGAAATTATTATCTGGTAGTAGAGCTGAAATCAATAGAATTCCTGAAGGAACCAAATTGAATCGAGAATGATAACGAAGAACAAGAAATAAACAAGCACATACCGAAGCTGAAAGTGACGCGTAACAATCGGGATACTGTATTTAAAATGTAATGATTATCTTGTTTTACAAACCTTGGAAAAAGCTAAGCTAATATACTTAGAATAAAAATGATAATTTTGTATAAAACAAATTTTGATGAAAATTATTGTTTTCAAAATCTTAATATCTGATACAGCGCCATCTCTAAGACTGCGTTGGAATGAGTTTATTTGAAGCTTCGGTTAACTTTGCGCTTGCGCCTCTACTTATCATGATTCAAGTGAGTGATCTCAAGCAGAACTATATAACAAGCATAGCCAATTTCGTGTTAAATACATGGCGTTTCAATAGATGGCGCACCATTTATTGAATATTATGGCGCGAAATTATGTTTTATATGATTCACTTTTTATGGTATAATTACTTTTCCTAAAATGATTTTTGGGCAATTTTTACTTCTTTTTTTCTATGCGGTAGATTTTATCGGACATTCTTTTCTTTGGGTTCCGAAGTCAAACTCGAGTAGTAGTTTAGAGTAGTTGGTCCTCCTATCTTTCCATAGGTCTTTCGATATAATTAGATCTTATTGTAATTAGCGAAGATACGACCAAGCGGCGAAGATACGACAAAGTTGCAAGCGTCCATAGGCTACGGTAATCGCTAACAATCAGGCGGGCCGTATGCTTGTTTGCTACATAAGTAGTATAAAAAAAAATGTTTATAAATTCCTCTTAGATTGATTCCTCTCCATTGTTTGCTTTTTCATGACACTGGTTATCAGGGCAAAAGGCGTAATTTCGCTTCAATTACTGCCCTGAAAAATATATTTAGAGCTGAAATAAACACTGAAATTACAAGGAAAATGGTCTGTATGGCCTAATACTTAAATTATATTTCACAGCTTCATTCTTTGCGATTATGTTTACATGTTGTAGTTATGCCTCCATGTACCAGCCTTCACGGATTTTTAGAGGGTAGTATAAAAATAAAATTACCCTCCGTTGGTTCACATACTTACCGCAGCGACCATTACGGTTCATTCTTTGTTTCCGTGCTCAAGCCTTCGCACGTCTCATTTTAAGTGATAAAAAATGTCTTTCAACACGGGGAGAAAAAGGAAGCGTGGCGAACAGGAGGAAGAAATTGTACAGAACCGGAAAATTGTTCGTCGTCGTATAATAAGTTCGTCTGAATCAGATTCAGAGGATGAACCAGCTGGTTAGTACCAACATAGTGAATAATTTTCATATAACTGTGATGCGAGAAACCATCAGGGTTGTCTCTGTCTCATATTTACTTCGATTTTGAAGATAGACGTCTTCAAACTTAGTGATGCGAGAAACCATCAGGGTTATCTCTGTCACATATTAATTTCGATAAGTATATCGATTTAGACAATAGACATCTTCATACTTATTGTTAGTGATGCGAGACACCACCAGGGTTATCTCTGTCACATATTTATTTCGATTTGCATATCGACGTCTTCAAACTTATTGTTATAGTGATGCGAGAAACCACCAGGGTTATCTCTGTCACATATTTATTTCGATTTGCATATCGACGTCTTCAAACTTAGTGATGCGAGAAATCACCAGGATTATCTCTGTCACGATTTTTATTTAAATGATTAAATTAAATTTCAATATAATAATAGTTCAGCATATACCTACAACCTACCTACAAAAAAAAAAAAAAAAATTTGTTCTTCCAGATCCTCCTTCCATTCATACTTGTTTTGATGATGAGGAACCAGGTCCGTCGAATAGATTACCAGCAACAAATATAACACCATTGGTACCGGACCCTGCTGAAAACGATTTAAATAATGAGCTCATTTTGGATGACGATATTCTTGTATTATTAGGAGACGCCCCGAAACCTGAAACTTTACGTGGTAAAAGTATTCACAAAGAATTAGCCACAAGATGGCAGGAAATATTGAAACTGGGCTTGTCTAAGGATATAAAGGACAAAATAATTAAAGATTACCTTTTACCCGCTAATTGTTTATTATTAGAGGCACCTACTTTGAATGCAGAGATTAAGGCTGCAATTCCAGAAACCCTGGCAAAAAGAGATGCTTATATTGGGCAGAAACAGAACCAATTGGGTATTGCTATATCAGCATTAGCGCAGGCGGTGGAAATGTGTATTTCCAAAGAGCCCTCACACAACAAAATACTGAAGCCTATAAGCGATGCTTGTCGCCTTTTATGTGATAATCATTTTATAGAATCGCGCACAAGAAGAGCATTTATCATTTCATCAATTAACAGTGACTTGAAGGAAACCGTTATCAACACATCTAGAGATGAATATCTTTTTGGTGAAAATATGTCGGAGAAACTAAAATCTGCAAAAACTATTCAGAGGACAGGAGCGGATTTAAAACAGAATAAAAATCAATATAATAAGTTCAATAAAAATAATTTCATCGCTAATAGAAACAGTAATATAAACAAGAATCGTTTAAACTGGAAAACCCTGCCTCGAAAAACAGCGAGCAAATACGACGCAGGGAAACAACAATTTCAAGCTCAACGGGTACCAAGAAACAGCTACCCTCGCCGAGAGACACGGCCGCTGCCACCGCCACCGCCGGCGCCCGCGGCCTACCGCTCAGACCGTTCGCCGACGAGGAGACCATACAGGAGACACTAGAACTGGAGGTACCGTACTCTGGACGTTTGAAATATTTTAAATCTAAATGGTTACAAATAACTAACGATCCTACGATTATATCATGGATAAGTGGTTACAAAATTCCATTTGTTTGTACTCCAGCACGTAGTGATTGCCCTGTCACATATTCTAAATTAGAGTCTGAGTCTATACTATTTAATAAAGCTATTAACAAATTATTACAAATCGACGCTATTTCTAAATGTAATCACGAAGAAGATGAATTTATATCTAGTATATTTTTAGTACCTAAACCAAATGGGGACAGCAGACTCATTCTTAACCTAAAGTTATTAAATAAATTTGTAAAATCATGTCATTTTAAAATGGAAGATTACAGGACGGCGTCAAAACTAATAACTGAAAATTGCTATATGTCCACTATTGACATGAAGGACGCATATTTTCTTATACCTATACATAAAAAACACAAAAAATTTCTAAGATTCATTTTTGAAGACACATTATATGAATTTAATTGCTTACCCTTTGGCTTATCGACTGCACCCTATGTATTTACAAAGCTGTTAAAACCAGTAATGGAATTTTTAAGATCGCGTAACGTAATCCTTGTCATATATCTCGACGATATTTTATGTATAGATAGTTCATTCAAAATATGCAAAAGAAATGTTGATTTTACCAAGAAAATATTAGAGCAGTTAGGTTTTAAGATAAATTATGACAAAAGTAATTTACTTCCTAATATGGAGTGTAAATTTTTGGGATTTATTTTTGATTCTCGAAATATGGTTCTGAAGTTACCTACTCATAAAAGGGAAAAAATTAAAGCAAATTTAATAAAATTCAATATTATGAAACATTGTAAGTTACGTGATTTTGCTAGATTTATTGGATTATTAACATCGGCCTGCCCAGCATTGCAATACGCATGGGTATATACAAAACAATTCGAACGAGTTAAATACTTGAATTTACTTGACAATCCATCTTATGATCAGACAATAAAGTTACCTAATAGTTTACAATATGATATCGAATGGTGGATAAATCATATTGATCATGAGAATAATCCGTTTAGATTCAACAGATTTAAGATAGAAATATTTTCTGACGCCTCCACCACCGGATGGGGGGCTTATTGTAATAATAATCACTCTTATGGTTTCTGGAAAGAACATGAAAAGGATAATCATATTAATATATTGGAATTAAAAGCAGCATTTCTAGCATTGAAAATTTTTGCGTCTGATTTATATAATTGTGAAATTTTACTAAGAATAGATAATGTGACCGCTATTTCTTGTATCAATCGAATGGGGAGCACGAAATATCCCCATTTTAATGAATTAGCAAGAAAAATATGGCAATGGTGTGAATGCCGAAAATTGATAATATTTGCCTCATATATAAATACTAATGAGAACTACGAAGCAGATCAATTATCGCGTAAAAAATTTTATGATACTGAGTGGGAGTTAAATAACGTTGCTTTCCAAAAAATTGTAAACACATTTGGTGTTCCCGAGATAGACTTATTTGCTAGTAGATGTAATGCAAAATGTAACACTTATGTTGCATGGAAAGGTGATCCTGATGCTTGTGCGATAGATGCATTTACTATCACATGGTCAAATATTTTCTTTTACGCCTTCCCTCCATTTGCCTTAGTTTTAAAAATGTTGCAAAAAATTATTGCGGATAAAGCCGACGGCATAGTAGTGGTACCGTTTTGGCCGACTCAACCGTGGTTTCCTATTTTTAAAAGATTAATGGTTTCAGATCCTATTTATTTTGAACCACATAAAAAATTATTGAAATCTCCTTTCAGATTGTACCACAGTCTTTACCAGACACTTACCCTGGTTGCCGTGAAATTATCAGGGAAGCATTTCTGAAACAACAAATTTTGCCTCGTTCCGCTGAAATAATTCTTGCTTCACTATCAAATAACACATATAAGCAATATGATGTCTGTATAAAAACCTGGTTGAATTATTGCAAAAAATATAATTACGATTATTTAAATTCATCAGTACCCGTCATATTACGTTTTTTAACGGAAGTTTTTGATAGTGGTGCCAAATATGGTACTCTTAACACCTATAAATCTGCATTAAGTTTTCTTTTGGGACATAAAATTCATGATGAAAGGGTTAAAAAATTTATGAAAGGTGTATTTAGATTACGTCCTTCAGCTCCGAAATACGATTTGTCTTGGAACCCAAATATTGTTTTAGAATTTCTGGCTCAACAATGGCCTAATGAGAATCTCGATTTAAAAACATTGTCAGAAAAAACCCTAACTCTATTGGCTTTAGTGACCGCGCACCGGGTGCAAACATATTCTTTGATAATGTTGGAAAATATACAAATACATGATTCGATAGAAGTGATTATAAAAATACCAGATTTGATCAAGAACTCTAGACTTAATACTTTACAACCAGTATTAAAACTACCGTTTTATAATAATAGGCCTCAAATATGCCCTGCTAGATGTCTTGTTGCTTACATAGATAAAACAAAAGACATCCGTAAGCAGAATGTTAATTTATTTATTAGTTATAGAAAGCCTCATGATAATGTAAAATCACAGACCCTCAGTCGTTGGATTAAGGATACCTTACGTAAAAGCGGCATAGATACTTCTGTATTTAGCGCGCATAGCACCCGACATGCGGCCACATCAACAGCACATAGACTTGGTGTCAATATCGAGACAATTCGTAAAACTGCAGGTTGGAGTGAGTCCTCACAAGTATTCGCTAGATTCTATAATAGAGCAACTATTGAGGACCCTCACCAATTTGCTAGAGTGATTCTTAATGCAGATTAAAATAACATTCATTTAAAAATATGATTTTTTAATTATGTTAATGATAATTATTGTAATGGTTAAATCATTTGGTCGTGTTACCTCCTTACTTACGCTCATATAGCGTAAGAGTTTAAATAATAAATCATTGATTACCTAATTCATTCATTCTTATTTCGATATCTTCTGTACCTACTTACTACCTATAATCAAAATTCGCATTTTTTTAAACTCTGAACATCCTACAACATGTAAACATAATCGCAAAGAATGAAGCTGTGAAATATAATTGATGATCAAACGAACTTACCTGTACGTGAAGTTCGATCACAATTATGTGAGCAGCTTCATTCGACGCGATTATTAACATCCCGACCCTAAAAATAGTAAAACAAATGGTATCACCCATCCCTAATGATAGTTAAAAAATGAGAATTGTGATTATACTTACTTGGATAATCTGAGCTTACTAAAAACTTTAAACAAAATGAACCGTAATGGTCGCTGCGGTAAGTATGTGAACCAACGGAGGGTAATTTTATTTTTATACTACCCTCTAAAAATCCGTGAAGGCTGGTACATGGAGGCATAACTACAACATGTAAACATAATCGCGTCGAATGAAGCTGCTCACATAATTGTGATCGAACTTCACGTACAGGTAAGTTCGTTTGATCATCAATTATTATGTAAAAATGAATAAAAAATATTCATATTTAAAACTTTACTTACTAAGCGATTTTGATCAATATAGTATTGATCCTTATCCATTTAAATATGTTCGTACCTTATGCATTTAATATGCCCTTTACATGATGTCTTTACAATTTATACTTTAGAATATATCACCGATTTAGAATTACACGTACCAAAAACAATAAGTTGTTTGCGTGTCGAGGGAGACTTATGAATTACGATATACGCACTATACTAATATAATAAAGCGGAAGAGTTTTTATTCGTCTTTTAAACGGGCCAATCTCTGGGAACAACCAGTCGGATTTTAAAAATTCTTTCACTAATAGGAAGCTAAATTATACCCGAGTTTCATTCAAAAAATTAATTCACTAATAGTTGTACGTAGTATATTATATGCTCTGAGCTAATAGGAAGCTATATCATCCCCGAATGTTATAGGCTACTTTTTACCCCAGGAATGCGTGTAAAACCGCGATAAGTACCCATTGTAATTTTTCATAGTCTGAAGAAATAAATTGACTGTAGCGTGAAGTATGATTTGCGGTCTAAAAAAGTTATTTGTTCAAGATATTTCCTGTTTTTTTATTTACTCGTGTTTTTAAACGTAAAATAAGAGTGCAAATAATAAATAATAAAGGGCAAGAATTAATAAACAATTGGTAATAACTATGAGCATTTAAATTAAAGCCTTAACCATTTACACAAGCACTTAAGTTAGTACCTACTTATACACATATAACTTTAGAAGATACCTGTAATGGCAAACCGCAATCTTTCAGCCAATTAGACATTGTCTAGACTAATTCTGACAATGATTGATCGACATTTTCGATTAATTACATGATGCATTATAATGTAGGTAATTAAACACTCAATGACACATGTTTACAGTGGAAACATTACTGTGAAAAATGGATGTGCACTAAAGTTTATAAAAGTTCCTTAGTGTCTCGAATTATTATTAGTTCACTGATTTTAGGTAGGTACTACTAATAATACTAATAGCTACTTACGGAAGAGAATCTTTCCATTCTTTCTTTTATGTGTGTGGTTTGATTTATAGGGGTCTAAAGTAGCTTAAAATGGTATACACCGAGCGATGCGGCCTCCTTGTAGCTAAATTTTAGTTCTAAACGTATATGGATTTTAAAAATATCAAAAAAAAAAAAAAAAAAAAAAAATCAAAATATATTTATTCCAAAAAATATAGTACATGGTGGTATTTTGGCAGTGCTCCCACATTAGGTCACCCTGTGTCGTGGGAGACACGCTCCTCCTGAAAACAGCTGCGTAGCGGAATATTAATAAACAAGATTTAAACAATCAAAAGAAAAACAAAACTTATAAATTTGTAGTAGATGTGTGTGTGAGGTGTATGTATAGTGTAAATGCGGTATGTATGTATGAAAGTGATGGGGTGTGTGTATGTGTGTGTGTGTTTATATATATATATATATATATGAGTTTGTATTGGCGTTTGAAAACTAGTAGATGAGCGATATTTATGTATACATTTGTTATTTTATTTTTGGCTGAGTAAACTCTGTTAGTATTAATGTGGTTTTAAGTGGTGGTAGTAAATAATTCTTCAGTTGAGTTATAGTCGAAGCGGATAAGCCATTCTAATACAAATTTCTTAAAAGTTCTGGAATTATATTTAACAAGTTCTTTATCCAAGCGAAGAATCATGTTGTAAAGTCGAGGGGATATATAGTCGGAATGCCTTGTGGCAAAAACAGATTTAACATATGGAACTGGGTAACGAATAATTCTTCTATTGGAGAGATGCAAGTGGGGCACAACATTGCAGTGAAATTTAGTTAGAATATGTAGTATAAATAGTTTTCGAATGGGTAAAACGTTGGCGTCATTATAAAGAGAAGTGGTGGGATATCTGTAGGGAAGTCCAAGAGCTACCTTCAAGACTGCACGTTGCGCGCGTTCGAGTTCGATAAGACAGGTCTTGGTTGCACCTCCCCAGGCACCTATGCAGTATGTTAAAATGCATTGGCAGAGAGCTTTGTAGGTTGAAATAAGCAGTTTTTTTTCAGCAGCTAACCTGAGGTTTTTAAAGATGTACATTAACATACGAGCTCGCACTGATAAAATAGAAATATGGTAGTTCCAACGTAGCTTGTCATCGAGTTGAACTCCCAGATACTTAATTAGGGGAACGCGGCAAAGCGCAGGACAATCACAATTACGACCATCACTGTACAAATTTCTGTTACATGGAAAGGTGTGAATTTTAATTAAAAAATTATCGTCTGGGCTATTGATTTCCGACTTACTAAAGCAGAGAAATTTTGTTTTGGAAGTGTTAATAGTGAGAAGACTGTCTTCTAGCCAAGAGGCAACCCCAGCCATTCCCAGTTCAGTTGACCTTCTAACATCTGTCCATGTTTTTTCGTGGAAAAGAACCACAGTGTCGTCAGCAAACATTATCAAGTCGGCTCCAGGAATAGGTAGTGCGCACAAATTATTGATGTATATTAAAAATAGCGAAGGACCTAGCGTGCTGCCCTGTGGGACGCCATATGAACAGTATCCATGTAAGCCTGATAGGAGTAAGTTTCATGAAATTCGCTTAGGTGTGGGAGGAGTGGCTAAGATGGTGGGTGAGTCATAGAAATTGAATATTTTTAATGCGCTTTATTATTCGAAATTTAAATAAAATTTACTTTTAATCATCTAATGCCTATTTTTTAATAAATATCAGAATCCTTCCCTGTGCATAACACCAAAGCTTTATACATTACAAGCATTTAAACAGACCCATATTAATTTTGCTGTAAACATAGTAATAGCTTTCATCCATGGCGGTAACTTTTTGACCTTAACTTTAACAATAATAATAATAATATATTTATTTCAAGCTCAATGACTCATATTTTGTTAGTTATAAAATACTTAAGGACTAGGTTAGTATAATTACATTTTTAAACATTCGTATTTGATAAACATCGTATTCATATACAATGACTGAAGGAAATAATATTGTCAAACAGGACTTCTTTAAGATAAATTTTCGGGATTTACCTACATTTTTCATTCTTAATTTTCACTTCTTGTCGATTTTATTATGTCTCCAGTTTATATTCAGGTACTCGTAGCATATTACCTATCATCTGTAGTTAACCTCATTCATTTTACGTTGTTTTATCATAATAAATCGCTGCCCGGTGCGACTTTGTTAGCGTGGTGTCCTAGCCCTAACCTACCGAGTTAAGGTTATACTAGAAAAGTTTATAATATAATCGTTATTTCTAATATTTTGCGCAGATTTTTTCCGTAAGAACCTTCTGCAAAGTATTAGAAAACTTTCAAAAATATGGATGAAATCGGTAGTCGTTCTAAAGTTATGGCGTGACAAAGGGAAACAGGGGTTCATATATATATATAGATTTGCTAAGGCTAAAAAACATGGTCAATGAAGTCATAATTCCATGAATAATTATAATTATTATCGCACATTCAGTATATAAAGCAGATAACTATGTACGTAGGGAAGAGTAGGTATATAGGTAGGTTCGGTATTATCTGCTAATGACCAGTATGTAAATCTATTACTTGAACCAGCGTACTTGATGTGAATCCTACATCGTTACTCATAAAGCATTAGCGCCTTTATTTTCAAGGATCAAAAGGTGTCTAACCACAAGCTAATATACATAGCACTCACGAACGATCAAGACGTGCGTCGCCGCGTCGGTTGCATTTGGAAAAAACTTTTTGTTTTCATGAAATATCTTGATGAAATAAACTGTACCTATTGTTCAAGTGTCATAAATAATGCATTGCCAATTTCGCATGAGAAAATTAGTTCCTATTTGAACTTTGTTGTTCAACTATTTGAGAAATTAATTCTGACCATGATCAATAAAGTCTCATGAAACATAAATTTTATTCAATTTAGCATATTTATTTAGGCTAAGAATGATGACTTCAATTTGCCTTGAAATTAAGTAACACTCGGCCTCCAAGGCTCCTTTAGATGATTTATTTGTCAATTACTTATGGATTATGATGACCATTTATATTATTATAATTCATTACTTTGCACTAGAATGTCTATTGACTTCAAAGTCATTAGACATAGATACAAGAAAATGATTTATATATGTAATGCTGTCATAAAATTCCCTAATAATTAATATTATGCATAGAAACAAGAACTATACAGTAAAGAAATATTGGAACCTAAAGCATTCGTGGTGTATCTAGAATGAGAAAAACTTTCAGTGATGGTAAAAGTATGTCCCTTTCAATATGTATCCCATTACTGAATGAAGTTTTCGGGTCAGGTTTAGAGTAAACTTATTTTAGTTGCAATGTGATAATAGACAGGGGGTTTGGTGCATCGTTTGCCAAATATTAATGGCGGTTAGGAGGACTCATATTAAAATATAATCAGCCCCCAAAAAAAAAATCTTAGTCCCATCGGATTTTTTAGTTAACAAATTAGTGCAGCTAACTTTCGTGTATCCGGCACACTTTAAGCTGATATTCGATATGTAGGATGATTACTCGTATTTGGAAATAACATACAAGAAGTAGGTAATACTCATAATACTACAATCTGAATCAGATGAAGATGTTACGCGTGGATACGCAACGAAGTTCGGCAAGATTTGTAATTATAAAAAAATATTATTGTGATTAAAAATATGACTATTATGATTAAAATTTTGTATTTATGATTAATTTTTTTGAAAAATAAACATAAATATTGAAGTAAAAAAATCCTTGGGACTAAGAATTTTTTTTGGAGTGTGGAGAGGTAGCATATCCTACTAACCGCTATTAAAATTTCGGAAAGGAACATACCTTTGTCTTCAGCAAAAGCGATGTTGGTTATGCTGCCCATCCCTTTGTAGGTAAAATACAAGACAAATGACGCAATATTTAAAACAAATTGCCTCATTGTTACTTTGAGTTCAATGTCATCACCATTTCAGGGAAACAAAATAAATAGACTTACTTTTGGAGAGAAGGCGAAACGTGCTCAGGCTGATATAATGTCTGTTCTTGATATTTTGGAATGTGTTGTTAAACTGTGATCATTTCGCGATACAATGTAGTTGTAAAATATTTTTAAATTGTATTCTCGCCAGATTTTCCTGTTACTTCACGCAGCATTTTACATAGGTACCTTCTTACTGTAGCGTGCTACTTGTACGTAGTATTTATATACTCTGAGGTGCTACTATGGAATCTTATGTTGACGAAAATAATTATATACTGCTGTTTTGACGTTTATTCAGTTTTTCACTATCAATCTCATTTAGAGATTTATTTGCAAGTCATCTTTTTTGTCCTTTTTGAAAGATCTTTAGCAATTTTGATACATAGTTTTTTTTTTTGTAATTTACTAACTTTTTGCCTGTAATTATTTATATAGACCATATTTACTTTCAATCCTAATAAATTAACCAGGGGCTCTACCGCGTAACTTTGGTGGTAATCGTAACGAACACCATTAATTATTTCATCCAATGACGCGCACGCGGTATGACGCGACGATGATCATTCATGGGCCTTATTGGATGAAATTCATTAAAGGTGTTCGTAACGATTATCACCAAAGTTACACGGTAGAGTCCCTGGTATATGATTGGTAGAAAATCGAGGTCCCTAGTGTAACTAAGAACGCATTCAAATAGATCAATTTCAAATAACTAACTTGCTTCACTCTCTCAAATGTTATTTATTATATTACAAAACATTGTTCGCTATACTAACGGTCGGTGTCTGCCTCTTTCTTTATACATAATAATAATAAATGAAATTGTTTACTGATTTCTAGGAAACCGGATTATAAAGTAAAGGGAATCCACCTGACATGGGCTACGTGCGTGTAATTCTACTTCTGTAATGGATACGTTACATATGTCTTTAACTGGATATAACTATGTAATTTAATTCAGAATTATTTTTGCATTCTATGCGAGAGATGTTCATTTGATTTACTGGCTATTTTAAAGTCACTAGAAGGAAATTCTTTCGGACTTTGTGCTTATCAATAGTACCAAAAATATGCAAAGCCATATGGGCTGTTTTTTTTCATAAACTTTGTTTTTATAAGATTGTGAAGTTCCTTAGTCAAAGCTATTTATTCAACATAGTAGACTTATGCCCGGTTCATATAAACAAAAACGAATCGTTCTGCTTACCAATGGTTGGTTTTTTTATTGCCAAACTGGGCATATAAATCGTTTCGTAAACTTATTTTTACCTGTGATAGCTACTTCCAATTATACCGCTGCTTCCGATTAACGGCAAGGTTCCCAGAAAACTGGCGGCGTTTCCTCTTTGGATAGCCAAGCTGACGCGTTGGCGGAAAAAGCTCCCCGCCCGCTGGTCTCCGGAGGTCTCGATCAATTTTGAAGACAAGGCGCGAGCAAAACGGCGAGCTTCGGACCCCCACGGTCCCAAGGTCTCGACCGCAAAATGCATAAAAATATAACTGGGTCCAATCGATGCATATTTTTTGAATTTTGAATTTTCCGCACTGGCCGCAGCTGCCCCCGCAGCTTTACAAGTCGCCGGTAAGTGAGATGGCGCGATTGTATCGACACATGTGGCATCCCACACCAGCGACTTGCCGATACTCCAAGGGATCAAAGACATACCATCCGGTCTCTTGCCATCGCCCCACGCAATACCGACAATATTTTTGGAATTATATTTATTTACCATAAAAAATACACTTTACTGTTTACGCCTGTACGGAAGTCTCTTGTAGGTAGGTAGGTAGGCTTATTCATGTAGGTCCTACATGAATAAGCTCACGCGACCTACCACCACACCTACTTTGTAGGCTGGTCGCCGCCAGGCACGATTATATACAATTCTTCAAACCCACATGCAAGATAGGATTAAGAAGTATGGATACAATTTATTAGATTTTCTCACAGGATTTTCTTAGTTTTAATTACATTAAATTAGTCACCTAAAAAGTATTATTTTATTTTTCCTTTAACTAATGTATATTTTTTTTTAATTCTAATCATTTACATTTTTACTATACCATACCATAATTACATTTAATGATGTTTTAAGTTTAATATAAAAAAAAAATAGACATTCCAATTTTGAAACATACATTCCTACATACCCTAATAAATAATATTCTTTTATTTTAAAGCTCTTCTAGATACGTCTTATGTATCTTTGACGCTCTTCTCAACGAATAGCGAGCATAATTCAACCAAAGCGGGCATCTCAGTAGGTAATACGGTAATACCTACTTTTGCAAGAATTTCGCTTGCGCACCTCTGCTTACGTAGCCATTGACAAAATATCATCGATCAAGTTTTGACCACTCTAAAATCTTATAGCCACATTTGACAAATTGAACTGATTAATTCTACAAATCGGATGAATAATACATTGCGTATGCCTATTTAAAATGTCCCTAAACAAACTATTTTATTGAATCACCGTTCTAGATACTATAGCAAAAGAATATACAATAATACTACGCATGGTTCACCTCAGACAATAATATTCGAATATTTTGACCCTATCGGGATCGATCCACGAACGTAACTTATACTTAATAGCAATTAATGTCTCACTATAATTAAGTTCACATATTTATGTCAAATAATTCCTGCGTTGATCTCGTTACACAAAACTGACTAACGAAGATTAATGTTTTATGATCTATAAAAGTGCAGTTTCAAAGGATTGATTCGAAAATCGTATACCTAGATATGCAGAAAATATTTCGAAAGAATTTGGAATATTTTCATCAAAATTGCTAAGTCAAAGGCCACAGCGGCACACTAGGGCCTATATCTTACTTAGGCCCATAATAAATATATCCTACAACTCGAAATAAGGTCAAAAAAACAAATCTGTAACATTTTAAAATAATGTTAATTATTATTTTAAATACAATGCTTAGCCTGAGGGTAATCCATAAAATATGGTAATTTAGTTTATTTAATATAATTATTCGTTTTATTTCATAATTTTATCATTGACGAGTGTGTTATTTATTGTGTGTTATTTTAATTTTAACACAAGGTATATGCATAACACCGTATTACAACGTACGTTGATTATTCCTATTGTGAAAAATACTTTTATGCAAAATTCAGGTAATTTATAGATTTTTATCCAAAAGTTTTTTTTCCAAATTCATGTCTATGGATGTGACATGTCATATAGTATTTTACGGGCAGAGGTGGTGCATACTACTTAAATAATTAACAATTAATAGATATACAATTTATATAGGTAGCGCTTTAGGCAGATAAAAGGAAAACAAACAAACTGAAGACACGTTTTATAGTTGATCACTAGATTGATTACATATCGCAACTCTACAAGCAGTTAAATATTTATATGTTAGTACTGGAGCGTGCCAAAAGAGCATTACTCAAGGTTGCTACCTTCAAACCCTTTAGATTTCCGACATCAGACCTTTACAGGGACTGTGGAATACTGACAGTTCGACAGTTGTATGTCCAAAACCTGATTCTAACTCAACATAAACAAATAAATTATTTAGTGAAATCAAAAGCAAATAATAGGCGGAGAAAGGACAGAGTTTTCGATTTACCAAAATTTAAAACAAGGCTAGCCCAACGTCATCAGTCTTTCCTAGGACCATATTTATACAATAACGCAGTTAAAGTTATAAATAAATTAACAAAACTTAATAATAGAGAAGCCAAACATGCACTTACCAACTGGCTGAGCAACCTGAGCTACGATGAGACTGAACTCTTACTGAAAGTAATTGAATAATGCACACACATACACAAACCCTCGCACACACAAACACACACACCCCCACACCCACACTCCACACCCACACTCCACACCACATACACACTTATCTCTAATCTATAAACCTAAACTGTAAAAGAACTAGAATTTATAAAAATGTATAATTAAGAAACTAAATTAAATTATAAAATTATTGTAGCTCATTAAAATTTACGATTAAAATACTTACTCCAAATTTAACTTTACAATGTAAACTTACCTCTTTGTTTTGAAAATTGTTATAGCATTACCTTTGCATTTTACTTTGTATCTTACTATAACTACTAAACTGTACACCATGAAGAGTACGCAGGCACCTACGACACAAGATTCTTTATCTTAGTGTAGGTTCTGCATGTCATTTATGCCTGAGTAGATAACAAGTGTTTTTAAGCTATGCACGTTTTTATAATTTTTTATGTATGAACTTGTATTTTTTTAGAGAAATAAATTTTATTATTATTATAATCACATTGTCTGTCCGTTGACTGATTTGTTGAAAGGCGCACCATACTTAGCGCAGATAGTAATTAAAGTAATTACCTAAATGGTCTTTAGACATTAGGGTCAATTGCAAAATATAAAAAAAACTGGACGTGTCTCCTTGACCTTGGAAGGATGTTTCTAGTTTTTTCTAACAGTTTTATCTACATGACCTTATGTTTAAGCAAACCAGTTTCCGAACAGTTTCAGAACCTGACAGTGTACAGTGTACTATAATAATACAGTTTATTGAACTCAAAGGAGAGTAAGTAAGTGAACTAGTAGCTAAATTCAAAAAGCTGATTTAATGTATACGAAGTTCTGACACTGTTTATATTATTTTCTACACTATTTTTGTGGATTTTTGTTTTTTGGTATACTAGTTAAATGTATGTTTTTTAATGGACTTGTAGGTGTTATCCTGATATGGGAATTTGGTCAGATACGCTGGCTGCTTTGTATCTCAAAATAAACATCAAATACAAGAAATTTAACTTAAGCCCACTAAAGGATAATTTCGACACAACAGACAGAAATCACGTCTTGTTCGAAATCCTCAATACATCGTATTTATTTGCCATGAATAAACGTGAATGTAAGTTCTGCCGTGCTATACCATATTCATATCATTGTTGATCAACGAGTAAGTAGCTTCGAGCGTGCCATCAATCTACCACATTGCCCAATACTGACGCAACCTACCTATTTGCTATTAAGAAACATAATGTAAATGTACCCCTCAGACGTCGACTGTAACGTTATTTATTAGTGTTTGTATTGTAATTACAAGAGAAAACTCAAGAAGGCAAGATAAGTGACCTCTCAACTTAAGATTTATCAGCAACATATATAACACCTCTTTTGTTATTAACACAAAGTTCAAAATTGATTGACATTTCACGTCTGTAATTAATTTCGGGATCCTAAAAGTCCGATTAATAGCTGTACGATACGTTTGTTCTCAACGTATTATATCATATGTAAATTGGTAGGCAGATTTCTTTGAAGGAGTTGCCGTGATAACATTAGACAAAATAATGAGAGATGACACTGAGATATAAAGACGCAATAAATTTGTAGATTTGCAAAGGATTAGTTTAGACAAACAACTATATCTGTATTTATGCCTGTGCATTTTTAGGTGGTAGACCTCATCAGATGTTAATGATTCATTTTTATTAGCTTGCGAAAACGAGCGAGTTATTTGCGTGTAGGGTATTTTTTAGTACCCAATCATCGGGTGCTGCATTTGAGAGCCAGATGCCCTCCTTATATGCTTACCGCCTTTGGCTAAATCATTGCTTTACATGCAAGTATAGATAGTAAAAAAGACACCACCGAATCTTCTCAAAGTCACGTTGTATTTAAATAATATTCAAATATTTATTATGTTATCAAAAATCATCTCCACAACACGTGCATAAGTACTCGTAAATATACTCCAAAGTTTTAGGACGCAGCAACTTAAAATCCTGTCACAGAGAACTAGAACGAACAAGGCAGCTTGCTTGTTATAATAGATACATTAAATGAATTAAACTACTACTCAATTAATGAGCCACTACTTACAGAGCAATGATTAAATACGCATCGAGTCGTGAGTCCTTTGATGTGACCAACATTTTATTCTTACAGTCATCAAGTTTGAATCTTGTTTGTGTCTTTTCAAATTCCCCCCTACTTGCATCGTATGCCTCATTGCTGAGGGACGTGACCTTTGTGGGTTCTTTATCGCGGACTATTGCTCGCAATCTGGATTGATTTTCAAATTAAAATGTATTAAAAGAAAGATAATATTTTGTCTATGTTAAGAATATTTAAGTTTTTTTGCTTTTAACCACTTTTAAACTAATGGAAACTTTGCTTTTAACCACTTTTAAACTAAAGAAAACTTACTGAGTCGCAAAGCTTCCCCATAGAAGCGTACCAAGAATACAGACAGCATTGATAAACTGAATGGCAATGGCAATTCGTTGAGCAGTGTATATGAGAACTTCTGAAGACCTCTTAGAACAACTTTTTTCTTCTACAGCTGGCAAGCAAAATGACTGTTGCAAATATACACTGATTTGTCTAATGCATTTCTGATGACTAACGAAATATTAGCCGAATTAATGATATTTAATTTCAATAATGCAGTTCTATATTACTTAGTACCAAAATTTTATTTTACAAAAGTGTTCACAAATTTTTATATTTATCCTAATTTTTACCTGTAACTTTTCCCGAATTATATACCAAATACTATATAAGCAATGTCATAAGCAATTTAAGATCAAACCCTATCTTACCTAATAGTTACCCATAAAATTAATTCTGAATGTCAATGACGATTGCGTAGAAAAATATAATATGCGTATAAATAAAGGCTTTTAAAGTAGTTTCAATATAGAACAATCTTTTTTATTTTATTACCTGATTTATTATTCTACAATCACTGACATTATGTTTAATTACATAGCGAGATCTAGTTTTTTCTCATTATACATTTTCTCAATTACTTCGAGGCCAATATCTATAAAAAAATATGTAACGGAGGTGGTGTGAAGCTTAATGTTATATATAATAAAGCTCAAGATTTTATGTCTTATCTCGGAACTACCAGTTTGATCAGAAAAAAACATGTCGCATTAGATAGCCCGTTTAATGAAAAATCATATTTTAGACCGGATTGAACCGTGGGGCATAGCTTGTTTATAATAAATGGTTTTAACGATTACAAGATTAGATAGGTGCACATAAAATAGAATCATGTTCAAAATAAATATGTTATTATTTACTTTCCTATATGTGTACAAACATGAAATTACAATATTTGATGGCTAGAACGAAATTGTTTCGATTTTACGCTTTACATTTTGGTCTCCAAATTGTTGGGTCAATCAAGTGTGTCCAATATTTGCGAGTAACATATGGTGCCCCTCGACCTAGAGACTGCAAGGCGCATTATCGCGGCTTGTGGTCCATCAACGTGCCTTTTATGATGTCGCCTTATTATGCAAGTACTCGCCACAAGCGATGGGCCTTGTGCTCTTTTCTATTGTATACGAGTTAGCGACCAACGAACGTGTTTTTCGTGATGATCAGGAGATTATTAACGATGCAGCTGGAAAATCCAGTAGTTCTATAATTTATGAGATGGATTCCAGCACGAATGTTTTTATTTTTATTGATTAATTTAACATTCTTTTGATAAAAATTATCTGTGATTTAGATTTTTCTTTATTTAAGAATCAGACATTAATAAAAAAAAAACATTGATACGTGTTTTATTCCTGGAATGTATTAATCCCGTTCAAATGGTGAGAATTCAAAACTGTAAGCCCAACTTTATATTACTAGAAACTATGTTAGGTTTGAGAAAGAAGAAAACTAGCATAAGAACTTGAAATCATGAGATAATAATGTCAAATCACTATTTATTTATAGTTGTAACAAATAGCAACCGATGTGTAAATAAAATTATGACACAAATCTATAAAATTTCGACAAAAATCTACTACGATAAATCGATTGTAACGCCACCAGTTGAAATAAATAAATACAATAAGTACCTACAATTTATTATCAACATAAAATTATGAAATAGTAATCTAACAATTAATTTCATCTCGTAAATTACCATTGTAAATTGATTCAACTTAATATTATGCACAAAGTATAAATAAGATAAATTATGACTCGGGTCAGGTTATACTTGGCACAATGACTTAAGATGACCTGTAGTATTGTTGTTTATACTATTATTATAATGTGTGTATACCAACTTTATTGCCTTTATTACGTGGATTGTGTAAATCAAGTCTAGGAAAAGCCATGTTTTAAATATAACAGGTGGAGATTTCGAGATGGCTTTGAATTTTTTTTTTAACATTTTTATTATTAAAAAAAAATATAATTCATTATGACACTTAAAGTAGTTTTAAAATACCCTGTTATGAGCGCAGTCTACTCGACTCGTGCTCTGGGTTGGTATTTTCTACCATTTTATACATAAACATCGATTTTTTTTAATTGTAATGATTTTTTTTTGTTTAATTATAGGCACAAATTAATCAAAAAAAAATTTTTTACTTAAGATTCTCCGGCATAAAAGTATCATCCAGGTAAATTCCAGATTATGATCAATCTGTGTGCCAAATTTCACCACAATTGATTGTGCCGTTGATGCTCCAAGAGGTGACAAACAAACTCACTCTCGCATTATTATATTCATCATCATCAGCCTTTAATGTCTCACTGCTGATTCAGGCCGCCAGTTCAGTTTACCTGCTTACCTACTTGAAACTGAAAAGTATGCTACCTACTATTACTATTTAGGCAACGTGAAAGTAGTCCAAGTTGAGATTCACTTGTGTCACTCTTACTTTCGGCAGAATGTGACGCGTCGTGAAAGTCAAACGTCACAATCGTCATCCGCATTATTACGGTAGGTCATGATCACTTACACTTTCAACGAAAGTTTTTGTGGGAAAGTGAATCTGACGTTTTTGGCGTTTCGACCGCATGACGTCTACTGACGTTTTGTCGAATGACGTGCACTAGAGAAAACTGGTAAGTATAGGTACCGTTTAGATTTATTATTGCTAACGTAGCGTAGGTGTAGGTTGGGTGTTTTTTTATTTTTATTTTTTCAGGTGAAATTATTATTGCTCTGTTTAGTAAAGTACGAAATGTAAGAAATATTTATACAAAAATAAATCTACTAACGAAATTAAGAATGATTTTAATATTCCATCCATGTGCTTTATAAATAGGTTGACGAGGCAATTTATTATGTAAAATAGTTGCAGATGTAAATGTACAGAAAACTTGTACAATGAATTATTCAAAATATACAAGCTATTTCAAAAGATATGCATCAGTCTTAAAAAGATAAAATATTACGTAGTTTTCATAAACGGACCTAAATATTATTTATGCGACTAAAATATTATTTATGTCTTAATCGTTGTACATTTTCGATATTTTATCAGGTAATAAACTGTTTTGAATGTCTGTATACATTCCTAGTTTCATTTTGTACTACGCAATTATGTAATTTATCATAATTTTCAAGAATACATTTTCATAAGTACTTATTCCTATAATACCTACCATACCATCATTTCAATCAGTAAGCGTATTCTGCTAGAAGCAACAACTGGAAAGCTGACCATCTGATGCATCAATTGAGAGCCACATAGATAATTATTTTTTCATTGCTGAGACTTATGGTATGGATATACTTCAATAAAATATGATTAAAGATAAAAAACAACACAACATATGTGTCCTTACTATGAAACCAACATACATAACACGTAATTTACTTTAATGATACTTGTTATTGCATACTTGTAATTTTTGTTTAGGCTTTATTATGGACTTATAAATCCGGTAGACTGATCATTGTCAGCCGTAAATAGGCATAACCATAATAAGATAAAATGTCTGAAGCATATTTAGCTTTTATTCCACTTCACATCACTTTAAGTTGAATGCATTGCCGGTTTCAATAAAGATGGCGCCGTCACTTCTAGTATTTAAAGATCATGTAAAAAAGTTCTATCTTTCCGGGTAACTTCTTGCTGCTATGAATGTTTCTATTGCCTGGTATATTTTTTTTAGTATAATATTTGGTTTGTATTTATTTGTTCAGTATCTTATTATATTCATTTATTTATATGTGTTTATAGCAAGGTGATGACAAAACATCGATATGTATGTCAATGGGATCGGTTGCGTGATGACAATAGCGAAGGGAGTCGTGCAGTGAAGTCACATCATAAACTTTATCACCTTAGTAATAAAATATTACCCACTAGGTATGAGTAACTTAGCGTATGCACTTCAACCACGGTACATATTTGATGTATGTATGTATGTATATGTATGTATCACGACGAATGAGTCAATTAATTAGTAATAAAAAAGACATAATAGTACATACATTAGCCTACAATAGCACAGATAATAGTGAAGAAGCACACACAGTTTTATTTATTGTTTGTTTACTTATCAATGAAAATTACAAGTTGTTTAAAAATATATCATATAAGTAGGTACCCATCTGTCCCACTGTTCGCTTTTTAGGCTTTAGGGTTGAATTTAGGAACACTCAACCAATGTTCAACCTTCAACCAACGAATTCAAATTCAACAACACCTTTCGTTAGTGGATGCCTACGTTATAAGGAACCTGGATCCAAAATTGCAGGTTGCTAAAACTCTGTGGTTTGATGTTTTGTTTGTGTTTTATGTATGTTGATAAGATAAGAAGATAAGACTGTGAAATACTAAATTTATGCTCAAATTACAAAATATATCAAAACTATTACTGAAATTAACCCGTTAGTTGTCGCGAGGGACGCGCGTCCTATTATAAAAATGATTTAATTGTTATTTTTTTTACCGCGAGCCAAATTATAGCGTCCCTCACACGTATCCCAACCACACCACAGCGGGCGTCGCGACAAAATGTTGTCCATGTGAATTCAACTATTATTTTTTATTCAAATTAACGCCCGCCCACGTGGTGTGGTTGTGGTATGTGTGAATAGAGCCTAACACCGTACATGATGAATATCACTGCATATTTCCCACATATTTCAAATAGAAATAATGAGATATGGGATGGTCGTTGATTATCTACCTATAGAAAATGCATGCCAATTAAATATTTGACCCCTCGCCTCCTAATGAAATATAATAAGATTCATAAAATAAGTCGAATCGATCAACTCCAAGGATAATTCCAAGAACTCTGCTAATAATCATTTTAAATTCCTTTTCCATTGAAGTGCAAATGACACAGATAGACTATTTACTCAGTTTATGTATAAAACGTCTATTGAAGTACGAATAGTATAGGCTTGATAAGGCTTTTAAAAGCTGTAAAAATCTCTTCTATTGGTAAAGTGCTAGGTAGAATACAAAGTATACCTAATAGAGTGAGTCTTTTCAATGCTCCTTGTTTCTTGTTCTTGTGAGTACCTACCTAATACATCATGATTCAAATAAAGAAGTCATCATCATCATCACCTAACTATAATGTCCCATTGCTGAGCGCAGGCCTCCTTTCACAAATGAGGGTGAAAGGGAATGGGCAGATACTCCAACACGCGTGCCCACTGCGGATCCGTGGAGGTAGACTAGTGATCAACCTACTGTTGGAGTTTTCAAACCACCTAATAGGCCTCCAACTAGGCTTGAAATAACACTAGGCGGTCACCCATCCAGGTACCGACCACGACGATGGTAGCTTAACTTTGCCGATCCATTAAGATCGGCTAATCATGCTACACCACGAGCGCTTACAAAATAAATCAGTAATTAAAGAAAAAATACATGACTGATAAAAGAGGTAAAGAGCATTATTTCGCTCAGAGATTAGCGCGACTGATGAAGAAGAATGAAAAAACATTAATGTAATCATTTATAGTTTTACAGAGCCACAGATGATACAGAGCTTACGATCTTCGTTTTTTTATCGATAGAAATTTGATGTAGGTTTATTTTGATTATTTAGTAATTATATAGGATCTCCCCTTTCAATTCAAGTTACCCTTAGAGTTTTACGCTTACCTAAGCTTCACCACTGGCCTGAGTTTGACTTCTTACTAACGAGGTAAATTGGGGCGTCAGGTCATCACAAATAATTTAGCCAATCTATAAATTGACCCATTCAACAATCTAAGTAGGTACAACAATATACACATCTAAAGTAAGCTTATAACTTATAATCACATATATCATGCCACCAATTAAGAAGCTTTACCCATTTCATTCGTGCAATCATGTGCCTGCGGTTAATTCAGTATTTAGAAACCAGAAATTGCTCAAAGTGAGAAATTATAGGTCAAATGTAATTGCAAAGTAAAATGTTATAATGGTTATATGCTAGACATTTCTGTGGAAAGTAGCTAAGTTAACTCGAAATATCATCATAAAATACCTTCTTTGAATTGAGAATGGTACGTTTGAGCCAATACATATTATGTTGATATTTGTATAGCATTTCAGATACTTCAATATATCGAATTCAAAGTACACGAATAAGTAATCAAATCCTGATCTGATGACAATGGGACCAAACGGGAAGTTTACCCTTCCAGAAAAAAATTTATATTCCAAATCGGTTCATAAATGACGAAGATATGAGGTAACAAACATAAAAAAAAAAAAAAAAAAAAAAAAAAAAAAAAAAAACACAACCGAATTGAGAACCTCCTCCTTTTTTTGAAGTCGTTTAAAAACCGATTAGAAATGATTTTCAAAGACTAGATAAGAGATATCGGGTTATTAATTAGAAATCAGAACAGTTTTTGCAAAGATTTCTCATAAGTCCTTATCAAAGCAGAATTTCAGGTCAGCCCAGTCTTTGGTTCTGATCAAGCATTACAGTATGGTATGAGCTAATGATCACTATCTGTCAAACTAAGCCCCCATGAGGTTACCAATCTTGTTGTACCATGGATAATAATAATCTAACTAGAGTAGATTTCGACAATCTCTAACTAGGCATCTTCGCGAACTAAGTAAGTGTCTAGCAAAAACATTTAAAATGACAATTAAAAAAAACATTACAAGGCTAATGTGTCTTTTGTCCTATTAGTCTACACTAAAATAATAATATCACATAAATATGTTGACATCCTCTCAAAAGGATATCAATAAAATAGATAACTATTTGATTTGAATTTAAATACCTATACACAATCCATGATAAAAGCGAAAAGCTTAGTGTCCAATAAATCATATTGCAATGTATCCAAAAATTGCACAAACTAATAAATGGATTAATCGATTGTTCGTCGTTATTCGATAAATTTAAACTTAAATACTTGTTTACCGACTTCATTGTATAAAAAAAAACTTTTTAAGTTAAATGGAATGACGTTTGGCCATCTACTTACCCTGGAATCGCCTCGTCATTTGTGCAAGTACTTAAGTGGAAGGCTTTTGCTAACAACAAATAACTATTGTTGCCTATTTAATAGGGAATCATACATCATTTTTCGTCCATCATCATCGGTACATTAGATGTTACCAGGAAGTGCTATTGTAGTAACTGTCGTCACGACAAATACAACTCATCGCAAATTAAGGTTGTTCCTCAACGTGTCACAGAGTCACGACAGGGTTTTGCAATGTTGATAGGTAGGCCTCATCCTGCTTCAAAGGGATCTAGGACACTGGTTTACTTCACTAAAGCTTTATTGTATTGTATATCATATTATAAATTGGTCATTTACACCCTTGCTTACATAATGATTCATCAGAGTATAAGAAATATTGGCATTTGTTGAAATGTTTTTTTTTATTTTTTTTATACCACTGAGGTGGCAAACAAGCATACGGCCCGCCTGATGGTAAGCAGTTACCGTATCCTATGGACGCTTGCAACACCAGGGGTATCACTCGCGCGTTGCCGACCCTGAAGAAACCGTTGGGATTTTTGGGATATTTTTTTTCCATTGGGAAAACCACGGCGGGGAGTTCATTCCACAGTCCGAGCGTCCGCGGAAGAAAACTCCTTTTAGCCCGTACAGTTCGAAACAGTTCTCGTTTCAATGTGTGTGGATGGATTCCCCGTCGATGGCGAGAGTTGCGATGGTGGAAGGTAGCCGTGGGCATCAAGTCAAACAATTCCTTAGAACACTCTCCGTTGTACAAGCGGTAGAACACACATAAGGAGGCAAAGTCTCTCCTCAGACTGAGGGGCTCTAAACCGCTTGTGAGCTCGGGATCTTCAACAATTCTGGTGGCACGTCGCTGGTCCGAGTCTAAAGGCCCAAGCTGGTATCCCGGTGCTCCCGCCCATAGATGACAGCAGTACTCCATATGAGGCCGGACCTGCTACTTATGAAGTTGCAGCCTTTGCCCCGATGTGAAATACTGCCTCGCTCTGTTGATTATGTTTATTCGACTGTATTTCGGAACTTGAACATTCGAAAAACCGATTTACTGTAGTGCGAATGTTCATGAGTTCGAAATACGTAAGTACGAAAGTATGCTCTTGCGAAAAACTCTAGTTCGAATATTTTCCATTGCGATCATAGTTCAGCATAAACTGAGATCCAAGCTACACATTTATGTAACTATAGATAACTTAGATCCTATCTATTTATTTACTATCACTTATTTAAAATTTGAAATTCTCAATATTTTTTAATGCTAAAGTTAAAAAACTAATAAAATTATATTCGTTTATTTTACATATTTACAAGCATAATTACAGCTAATAAAGTTATACATATCGTAAATACATTTTGTTACAATAAAATAACAGCAGTTAACAAATCGAATGCTACAAATTATTTCATAAAGTATAACAATAATGAATTAAAATAAAGGAAAGTCGGCAATCATTATTTTGTCTTCTGACATAAATTCAAACGATCCAAATAGAAAGTCACTAATAGCAAACAAATTACAAAGAAATATAAAATTTTGCACGACATTAAAATTTTCGTAACATAACAAAGACCGCATTTCACAGTGTTTGCATACAAAGCGGCTATTTACAAAGATTCCGTATAAAAACTCATTTTCATAATTGCTTTTTCTATTTGTCCGCTATAGTCTGCTGACGATCAAAATGATTCCTCGACTAATGACCAAGCGAGTAGTCTCCGTTCATTTATACATAACGTAACAATAAACATTATTATAATGGCAATATTACTATTATTATTTTCTCTGTGAATCCTACGTTTATTTATTTACAATACCTCAGACGTAGCAACGTTACTTCCCATTTTATTACTCAGTTATAATTTCAAAGTATCTGAAAAGTACGTTACGTACGCACGGCTACAGATCAAGCTATATATTTCCAATATAAGCTGACCTCTCATTGTAAGGAAAACCTATACAATGCGAGATGAGCTTATACTGGAAATGTATAGCTTGATGTGTAGCCGTGTGTACATGTGCTATCTATATTTTATTTGGAAGAGGCACGGGTTGAAGAACAATTTTATTTACTTCATATTGCATGATTACTTTTTCACATCAAATCCTGAATACTAACAATGATATTTCATCCTGTGTATTAATATTACTAAATCAACTGGGAATGGAAAATTTGCACTGCCCGTTTTGTTGATATTGTGTCTGATATGACTTCTGCGAGGAGAGCTTTAAAGGATTGATGAAATCTTCAAATTTGAGTTTTCATAACCAAACACAAATTACTTTCTCGTCAGAGTTCAACTTAAATGGGCAAAATACACTAGAAGAGTTTAGAAAAGAAGTTCTAGAAGATTTCTGTCTTTAAGAGATATCAATTCGACACTACAACAGTAGAATTGATTTAAATTCCTTTTGGGATTCTAAAGTAGCATTTTTATAAATTTTGATTTTAGGAAATAGCTGTCAAAAATTCGGTAATACTATGTAATCATTCAATGACAGCTTTGATTATTAAGTCTGTAAATGTATAGT
This sequence comes from Achlya flavicornis, assembly GCA_947623365.1. NCBI lineage: Eukaryota > Metazoa > Arthropoda > Insecta > Lepidoptera > Drepanidae > Achlya > Achlya flavicornis. Next base: position 11,685,505 of record OX392474.1, read on the forward strand.
TTATAAAATATTTTATCATGTGGCACTTTTATCTTATTCTAGTTTCCTAACTAATGACATCACAGTTACATTAAATAATTTTGCTCTTCTTCACAGTTACTGGTTCTGCGATGTATGTAACATTATGAACAAATAATGTTAGTGATGTCTTGGAAGCACGTACACTGGCCACTGGTATATTGGGATTGCCTGTAATAAATAAAGTTATATTAGAATTGGAAACTACTTTATGACTTTACTCTAGCAAGAATGCGTAAGCTTGCAAATAAATCTGGTTGCAAGATTTCCACATAGTTGCAAAAAATTATGTATTTAGAAGTCTGTCAAAAGTAGTGCATAAGTGCAGTTAGCATGCTAATCTAAAAGCTTCCCAGTCCTTGTTAGTTATAATGCTTTCAGTACGCACCTCTTCAGTATTCCTTATAATTCTTTTTGTAGCATCCTTTTCGTATTTCCATTGCAAATCACTAGATGATTCTCTACTTACTCCATCTACATCATTAGATTCTACCTGATTATGTTTGGCGTCATCTTGTTTAGCTTCTTCTTGTCTTTTTTGCACGTCGTAATTTGGTATAAAGTACCGGAGACCAACACCAGGTAAACTTTGAGAGCTGAGTACTTGGGATGGGGTGAAGTAACTTGTGATTGGTTGGGCGGGTAGGGCTTGATGCGTCGGAATGTAAGCGTTGACGAAACGTTGGGCATTGTTGAGGGGTAGGGGCGTTGGAGCGGGGACGTTGTAGACTACGTGGGTATACCTCGGCTGAGGTCTGAAGTGTTGCGGTCGCCTGTAATGAGAAAAATAAAATAGGACTACATTTTTGAATTACACGAACTGACACGATTTAAAGTTCAAATTACAAAACAAAATGTCGAAAATATTTCGGAGATTCAATCCAAGGGATAAATTTACCATTGAGCATTAGGATCGGGTGAGTCATTAGATGTTTCCTCCCAAACCGGCGCGGGGGCTCTATACGGCTGCGGTGACGGCAGCGACGGCTCCGGCGCAGGCGGCTCTATGGGACCACCCTTTGTGCCGAACTTCACCATGATTGCGTGTGCGCCTCCAGCGTACACCATCAGGCATGTCAGCAGCTGTAGGTCAAACAAATTGTCAATTTTTTTTTTTTAATTGGTGTCATATATGAGGATAGCTTCAAAGAGCAGTTCGACTGGGGAAGTAAAAGACCTTGCAGAATACCGCAGCCAAATAACTTTATTTTGTGTTACTGTGCGTGAGTAAGGTTACCAGAGCTCATTATAATAGGGGAGAAGAGAAAGGTCAGTAACGCGTGACTGATGCCTCTTGTGATGCAAGCGTCCATATGGGTACGGTAACCGCTTACCATTGGGAGGGCCGTGTGCTTGTTTACCGACAAAATATTTTTAGCTTAATGATGAAATTCCTTGGGATACTTTATATAGTTTTAAATATCGACAAATAATTTATGACTTACAATGTATGGGAAAAGAGTGTAAAAAACAATTAAAAATACTGACTCTCAATTCAGTCCAGTCAAGCTTTCCAATGAACATAAGTCTGATTGAGATTACTTTTTCATCACACAGCCTTGACGTGGTTCTACATTCATTATTATATTTCCCACGTGAACATCTCTATAACTCTTCACGTTGTTGCAAATAAATGCTGGTTTTTGCGCGAAATTTTATCTATTAAATGCTCTGTAAATTGCGCACTCGTTTATGTTACCGGTTGCCATTGTTTATGTTAAGTTAGCACATAAAATTTTGCAACCTCCTTGAATTTCCAAACCTATTTTAAAATACACGTTTTATCAGAAAATCTTGATGATTTTATTAACTTATTTTAAGTAACTTTGGCAAAATTTGATGTACAAATGCGTAACATAAAAAAAAGTTGGTGTTTCAGGGGTACATCGATAAAGATCGCTATACTCTTAAATTGTAAGGAAGGGATACACACCTGTAACCTCGCCGAGAATCTCATGTTTGTTACTACGTGTGTAGTCTACCTTAGCATCCGTTAATTTTTTCTGTAAAAGAAAAAAACGTAAACGTAATTATACAATTAAATAATCAAGGTAGTACGCAACAAGTAAATTATATATCATAACATAACAGATGTGATGTCATCTGGTTAAGTTCGCGTGTTGATTATACGATTCGTACTCAAGTTAAAAAATGATATGTCATCAGCCAAATTTAGTTAAATTACGAGCTTCGAGACTGTGTCTAGAACCTAAAACTGGCATCGCTTTTGGTATCTTCAATTAACATACGTACGTACTGTATTGAGCCACCGGATTGCAGTAATTATGAGAAATTCTTAACATTTCGAAAGGTAGCTGTTACTATTTGTAATTTAAAGTAAACTATACATATACAGAAAAGTCATGCAAGTCAATTTAAAATACGGAATGCTCATTGACTCGCGGTTAAAAATGTTATAATAGGACGCGCGACCCTCGCGAGAACGGATGGGTTAAAGGCATTTCTAAATATCCACAAGGGCAAAAGCTGTCAGAATATTCATCCTATAAAATATAAGATTTATTTTACAAAATTGTTGGCTATAAAAGATAACCCTAGGCCCTAGGTATATGCCGTTTATAAATGCAATAAAAAGAGGACGTATACCAATTTAAAAAAACACTTGCTTTTCTAATGTTACAGCAAAGCATTTTTATCCCGTAAAGTTCTCTGAGTAAAAATTAATGAAAACCCCAACCAGTATGTTAGGGAAACAAGACGAGATATGCGAGCCATATTATGAAATGTTAAAGGAAGAAAGGTGAACTGGTCGGCTGTATCTCACACACACATCACAATGCTAGAAGTAAATAGAGCCTAGCATTTTATTGCGGCAAATGCTCCTAGACGATATCGCGACTAGTTTCATGTTTTGAAATACCCACTACATGCCCACTACAGTGCAGTATTCTTGTTAGAGATGTCATGGAAATATGGACTGATAGTTCTGAGCGAATTTATTTAATTGATTTAGCCTTAAATATGTATGTTCCTGTGATGAAGCATAAGTATGTCCTTGATTATTTTTTCTAATTTTCTTTATATAGTACTTCGAAGTTTTTAATTTTCTATAGAAAAGGTTGCTTGTCATTTATTTTACTTTTATTTATTAACTTTTATCAAATTATTATTTATTTACACATTTTATTTGTTTTTAACTTTTATCAACTTGTTATTTATTTACACAGTACTTCAGTTCTTCCAGTGTTTTGATAACTATATACCTATACTTCACAATTTTTAATAAAGCAAACATAGATAGTTACTTCGTATTCTGCCAAACAGTTCGACACAACTTCGTGCGAAGAATAAATGTTATTCCATGCATTTTATAATTTAATTTCGATGAAGGCCCCGATTTTTGTTCTGTTTGTAACAACAACAGTTTGTAAAAGACTTGCCATATTTAATAAAATATTTTTGTAATAAAACATTGCATAAAAAGGAATTAATGTTTTATACATTACATCGGTAGCTTATTCCAAAACGGAGAAACCATAAATTTTATAATCCTAAAAGGTTAAACGCTTTTAATATCAAAGTTTGTTGAATTATAACTATAATTATTCGTTCTGACATAATGATTCTTCCTACATTGTACAAAATATACTTAAATGAGCATGCGCAAGGTTAAGGCTGCTTTTCCACCAGATTTGTGCTATGCTACGTTGCTGTGGATGCGTTTGATATCCACCAATCATATTCATTGGTGCACATAGCTTAGCACTGCTGGAAGCGGATTCAACTACTAACAGATAATATAAAAAAAAAAAAAATATGTTTTTATATGGAAGGATGCGTGCTATGGATGCGTGATATGGATGTGTGCTATGGATGTGTGCTATGGATGCGTGCTATCGATGCGTGCTACGGATGCGTGTTATGGATGCGTGCTATGGATGCGTGGGTGCCTCTCCCCACACCGCGCCGCCCTCGCCGCTTCCCTACTACCGACTGATACATCGCATAGCTCGAGCTGTGCATCTTCCTCGCGCAGCTACTTTGCGGCGGCGCATCTTCATAGCACATCTTACTCGCACAGCTACATAGCTTAGTATCAGTGGAAACTGTCAAATAGTATCACCACTTAGCCACTTAGCTATTACATCCTCGCAGCATAGCTGCATAGCACATCTCTGGTGGAAAAGCAGCCTAAGGCATGTGCGTACGTTGTATGTATGTATACCTCTTAGTAAGATGATTTTATACCGCAAAGAAGAATGGGTAAAAACGTCCCCAGACTGTAGCACGATGAGCTATAGTGGTAATTGTAGGTCTCGACGAGCACATTATTTTATTCTATGACAGCAAGTCTGAATTACATGGGAGAAAAAAGATATTCACAGTTGAAGTTACAAAAATGTTCCTTTGGTAATGATTGTTTTTTGTTATTATTAGCTATGCCCTGCGGCACAGAATACTCAATACCAGCGATACCAACCGCGTTTTCAAGACAAAAATAACTGTATGTCAATTTCCAGGTTCCATGCTATCTGTCTGCTAATATTTATCGATATCGGTCCAGTAATGTAGCTGTGAAAACATAACAAACGGACAGATTTACTCTCGCATTTATCATATTAAAGTACTAGCTGTGTATTGCATAACAATCTGTAGGCTCTATGCTGTCATTTTAATTGATATCAACCTAACTTAGCTAGAAAACGTAACATAAGACATACTACCCGAAGAAAACCCCTATAATGTTGGCCTTACAATTCCAGTACACTTCCTTAAACATCAGTCAAAGCATCGGGATCCCTGGCGTCGATATTTCTAGCGACACGTGCTGTTCCGTATATAGTCAATTGGATAAGCTGGCATCAAAAAGGCTCGGAGTGCTCAATAGAGCGAGGCAGTACTTCAAATCGGGGCAAAGGCAAACTTTATAAGTCGCAAGTCCGGCCTCATATGGAGTACTGCTGTCATCTATGGGCCGGATACCAGCTTGGGCCTTTGGACTCGGTTCAGCCATGACCCATTACAATTGTCGACGATCCCGAGCTCACAAGCTGTTTAGAGCTCGCTAGTCTGAGGAGAGACTCTGCCTACAGTGTTCTAAAGAATGTTTAGACCTCATGCCCACGGCTACCTTCTACCATCGCAACTCTCCCCATCGACGGGTAGTCCAAGCTCACACATTGCAACCGGAATAGTTTCGTACTGTGCGGTTGCAATGGAGCTCACTACCGCAGACGCTCATGCTGTAGAATGAGCGCCCCACCGAGGTTTTCCAAAGGGAGTACAGCATGGGATTCTTCAGAAAAGGTGTGAAGAGATTTTTGCAGGGTCAGCAACGCGCGATTGGCACACTAGGTGTTACAAGCGACTATATAGGCTACAGTAACCGCTTACCATCAGGCGGGGCGTATGCTTGTTTGCTGCCTTAGTGGTATAAAAAAGAACTATCTTTCACATTCATAACGTTAAAGTACTATTTGTACCTCGGGATTTTACATGTGTTTCCGGGATACAAAGTAGGTACCTACTTTATGGACATCTTCGGTTATCATTAAGATATGGAACATTAAAAAAAAAAGTGACTTTCACAAACAAAATTCACCTGTTCACAAGTATGACGCGTATGGCAGCGGCAGCCATCTTCCTCCTCACCATATTGGAGGCAAGTGAGCGACCTGACGCCGCCGCAAGCAAAGGCCTTAAAGTGAGCATACTTACTTAAGTCTGCCTTAGAAATAAAAAAAATACTAAAGGAAAACTACTAGACACCGATCTTTACCTTATGCTAGTAATGTAATTAAAAAAGTTTTTATCGATGTTTGTTATTATATTACACCGAAATGGCTCATCAGATGTGGGTGAAACTTAGCATAATGATAGATTAAACTCTGGATTAGCATATAAGTAGTGTAGTATAAGGTTGATTTATTATTGTGATGGGAGGTAGCTTTAGATTTGTAAATGAATAAAGCAGTCTTTGTCAAGCTATCAAGGTGTTTACTTCATGGTGACAGCGGTGTCGAACAAATTAATTAATATTCACGTCTACAACGTATTATTTGGGTTGCAAGTGATAACAATCGCGATTTAAAGTGTTTGTGAATAATAAATAATATCGTGCAAAATGGAGCATGCGCGTCCTCCCACGGAATTATCGCTACAAGGTGGACCGGCGAATCGTGCCGAGTTATGGCGCCGGTGGCTCAAACAATTTCAAGTATTTTTGAAGGCGTCCGGCGTTTACAAGGAGACAAGCGATGTACAGGCCAGCTTGTTGGTAAATCTTATCGGACCCGAGGGATATGACGTATATTCAACGCTAAAATTCACAGACGAAAAAGATCGTGAAAATGTCACAAAATTAATCGAAAAATTTGATGCTCACTTTGGCACTAAAGTGAATACGACTTTGTTAAGGTTCAAGTTTTTTACCCGAAATCAGGAATCGGGAGAATGCATTGACGAATATGTCACTGCTCTAAAGCTTGTGAGTCAGCAGTGCGAATTTGAACACCTGGAAGATAGCTTGCTGCGGGATCGTGTCGTGTGTGGCGTCTCGGACAGTGCAGTCAGGGACAGGCTGCTGAGAACTGACGATCTAACATTAGCTAAGGCGGTGAAAATATGCCAAGCTAGCGAGATGTCTAACGACGATGGCCGTGAAATCGAAGGTGTTAAGTGTGAACCGTCGCGGAGCGGTGCAGCAGCCGTGGATGCAGACTTGGTGTCATACAATGAAATGATGCCCTCGATGTGGCCAACAATCTCCACCATAGCTTATAGTGCTACATTCTGGGGACGCGTTTCATATAAAATGACCCAATGTTCTTTTATTTACGATAATATTGAAAGGTATGCAAAGTTAAGCCATATTTAGTACGGTATTATAATATTGTATTCAATTCTTGAACCTTAATATTAATTCAGTACCCATAAGGTTAATTTAAAAACATATTACATTTTCCTTGCTCCACGTGATAGGACAATTTTCAAGACAATTCAGAAAAACAATCAACCCAATTGCAAACAAGAATTAACTATATTATTATACATATGTATTGGCGTATAACTATACCGATTACACGTGTTACAAATCATGTTAAAGTCGCACAGTATTGGCACGCAATTTAATTTTATAGGTTTGACATTTTCAAGCTTGGCAAGAGTGCAAATAATCGTCGCGTGTCGGTGCTCGTTGAAATAATACATTTTGATTCGGTTATTTTCTACGGCCGAAACTAGGGTCATAAGCGGCGCGGGAGCGATTGTGTGTATGTTGAACTATTGCATAAACAGCCTTTGTTTCACTATAGATCGTGTACTCCAAAGTTTAATTTGGAATGTTGAAAGAAGGTACCCATATCAATCAACAAACGGTAAATTAAAGTGATCTTTATCATGTTGCGTGACCGGAGGAATTCTATGTGAGATTTTCCATAACATCACAATTTACCGTGAATGTTTTTAGTAAATAATTTTTCGTACTAAAGTAAAAGTAGGTACAAAAAATATTTTATTATTTTTTTATTTGCACGGATTAGTTAGATATGATATCAGGATATATCTATATTGCTTTTGAAATTAGGTTAGCGTTTTCGGAATATTTTTCTACCTATAGAGTCTATTACTATTTTGAAGTATTCTCATTTGGGCACCGATTTTTACCATACCATAGTTACTCAAAGCATTGTTGTTCATAAAATCGGTGCTGAATATAAGAATACTTCACTATTTTTGTGTTAATAAAAAGTTCAATAAAACGCTTTCACAATCGCTACGCTTAACACTTAACAAAATTTAAAAACTATGAACTTCAACCTGAATTCAACGTTCATTATATTAACAAACATCTCAATCATCAATCTGGGTCAGTAATTTTTAGAAGTAAAGGGTTATTATCATATTACTGGCTTGTGAAACTATATGATGCAAGCGCTAGAAAATCACCCAAAAGCATGCCAATTCATATCTTTGCCTCTAGGCTCAACGCCAAAACACGTAAGTCATTAATATTTCACATCCACATAGATTAATCTCAAGAATTTTGCGGCTAAATCTTTAGTGATTAGGTATCAAGTTGACAATTTACGCGTTAGTTGACGATTTAATGTCAAACGCCATACAGCAGATTAGACGTAGATGTAATAAATTTTATTTGTGGTGAGTGACCATCGATGCAGCGAAGGCCATACTGGGAATTTTATTTCCCTAAACGTGTAAGGGAATTTGTCATAAATTAGCTGCTGCTGCATTCTCGCAAGCGGCAAGTCTGTATTATAAATCAGGAAAGCGCCCGCCTCCTTGTGAGTACAGTCGTACAGTGCGATTGTGAAACGCTTTTTTGCTGCCAACTGGCTCGTTAATTTACGTAGCATTATTATGATGAAATGCGACATCTTTACGTGAGCAGGATAGTTAAATAGGTACTTGTTTAGTGCTTGCTATCAATCGCTTTCCTTACTAAATTCGTTATTGATTGCCGTAACTGTAATCAGATCAAGATTATAATGTCCACATTTAATTACAGGAATGATAATAACTACGTCAATTTGTATGCGTATTGAATCGATTGTTTTCACTGCAACATTCCAACAAGCTGTATAATAAATCAGGTATATTATTTATTCAATTGTGTCTAGTTGGATTGATTGTCTTACAGTGACAATGGAAAATATACTCTCTGACTGTATTATAAAGATCGCGTGAAATGCGCAAAAAGTTAAACATACACTGAATAGCTCTTGCTATGAATAATTTAAAAAACAATGACTTTTAGCAAAGATAAAGTTAAAAAGTTTTATAATAATAATATTATTATACTTAGATTACCCATCGATAGATACCTTACGGTTACAATTACTTTTCCTAGACTGAATGTGGCAGGAATCCACCAAAGCAGAGATGATCGAGCGGACCAGTATTGTGTCATAAAAATTACCGAGCGGACTACGCGCGTGCTTTGCGTAGTTGTCAATTGTAAGGTGCAGCACAGACGATAGACCACACCGCGTCGTACTTTTAGTCTGTGAGAATAGAACCTACTTATACAATTCTAAGCAGTACGCATACGACACGCAAAAAGTGCGGCGCACAACCCTTTGTTTTTACACAGACTTTTTGTGTGCCGCAGACTCCTTCGCACAAAAAGTCTGTCGTCTGTGCTGCACCTAAGTTGTATTGGAATCTCACTACCCATCTCCGCTTTGGTGGTGAAATAAAATACATACATATTTTGCCCTTTTTTTGTTTTGGTTTTGGGCCTGTGTTTGACCACATTCTCACTATGGTGAGTGATGATGTGGCCGAAGGTGGTAAGCACACAAAGCCTAGAAGGAACTGGCTCGCAAGTGCAGCTGTCGGAACACACCATAGGTGCTTGGCGACAGATTTTCAACTTGAGGGTGTTAGCCAGCCAGATGGGTACTACAAAGTACCCTACCACCGTGCTATGGTTTCCTCACGATGTTTTCCTTCACCGAACGCTCAAGCTCATTGTAGGATTCCAACCCGGGACCTTCGTCTCGGTACCAGACGTCAAAAACACGGAGCCATCATCGCCTTAAAAAAAATCATAGCTAGAGGTTATAAAAATAAATAATTTGCTGGATGGGAGGGATAGTATACAAAGTTTTTTTTTTTTTTTTTTTTTTACTGTGTATAGGCCTGTGTTTGACCACAATCTCACTATGGTAAGTGATGATGTGGTCAAAGGTGGTAAGCACACAAAGCCTAGAAGGATTATTATTATTATTATTTTATCCCATCCTATACTTTTACGCTACTATTATGAAAACTCTATTAATTAGACCTTATCATTACTTGACATTGGCGAGTATACAAAAATATACACAAACATCTGATAGCGCTACGCTACATAAATCTTGAACATTGTCATGTTATGACGATTTTCAGCGAGCTTGTATTTGGTAGGCAATAGGCGCGTAGCCTAAGCGCGAGGAAGCATTATAATTGGCCTGTCTCCTTGGCTCAGTGCCTTGACAATGTGTCAAATAACAAAGAGGCGACATTAGTCAGGACAGGTAATGCAAATTTATCCCACCCACTCGGCCGAGGTAGGTTACCCAATAGATCGCAACTAGACTTAAAGGTGCAACGTGAATACTACGCGATTACTAATAATGAACTGATTATCTCGGTTTTGAAGATCAATTGTTACGTCATTCGTTATTTGAATGATGTCAATGTTAGAAAAAACAAATAGCATCAGTTTTTTTCCGCCTCAATTGTATAGACAATATGTAATGGTGCATCCATGCTACGCGAAGCGAGCACGAGCCGAGCCATATAGTACAAATTGCTCTAAATCTGCCGGAACAGAAGAGAGGTAGAGGCCGCCTGCTATCGACCTGGTGGTCTAATATAAAGAGAAACCTCAGTAAATCACAATTGCCTGAGCCGACAACCCAGGAAAGAATGTCCTGGTGCAAAAGAGTGAGGAGATCCGACCCCAAATAAGGAAACAGGGAGGGACGGACAATGAAAAAGATCAAAGTTTTTTTTATCATACATTTTCAAACAAAGGTATAAAGTCCTTCTAAAGTCTTGGCGCATATTTTGAGAGATGAATATATTTATAGGTCATTAGTAATAAAAAAAAATAGAAAAATAATCCGTCTGATTGTTCAAGAGAAAAAAAACAAAATTGAACTTTATGTAAGTAAGTACCAAGTATTAATTTATACATAATGTAGTATTTTCAATGTACGGATTACTTTTCTATTCTTGTTTTTTGATTTCTAATGACCTATTCATTAATCCCTCAAAATATACGCCAAGACTTTAGAAGGACCTTATATAGAGTTCTATATAAAAATCACATTAAAAACCACGTTATTAAAATTATAAATAACCATATTTATAATTTTAATAACGTGTTTTAACTTTAATTATTTTTAGAAATTGTATAAATAAAGCCATTATGAAAAACTTTGTAACCAAAGTATAGAAAATTTTGTTTATTATGTAACTATTCAAACTCTTATAACAAATCTCAATAGTTTTTCATAATAAAGAATACTACATGAAAAATATTATTAGTGTTACAATTTCAATCGCCTCCGTTTCACAATATGGTTATAAATTACTATTACGTATAATATGATATAAATCATAATAATACAATGACTTGAAACAATTAAGAGGCTGTTTCGTGGTGATAAATAATAGCTGTGTTAGAATTTTGTGTCAACACACAAGGAACTCACTGTACCTTACAAATGTACAATGGGTATCAACATTGTTGAGCAAATGGTAACCTTTATTGGTTGCCATGTATTTAGTAAATAACTGTATTTTTCCAAAATTATTGTTTATTATGTATCGGCAATGATATTATAAGTAAAGAGGTAGATAGGTTACCTACACAAGAATTTAACTTCATAAATGGTACACTGTCATACATGTCATGTCGTTGACGCTCTGACGTGACTCATAGCTAAAGCACAGATTAAAGCTATAGTGGGCTAACTACCAAAGTTTTATCGTGCCACTCGCGGAGCGATCATAACCTATCTACATCTTTTACTTATAAAATCATTATGTATCGTGCTAAATATCATCGATATAAACTACGTAGGCAGTTATTTAGTATAATTCATTTGCAGCAAGCATAACGGGTGATTTCGTTGAAAGATAACCATTATTCGATTAGGAGAACTTACTAGGACAAAATATGTGAGAACTGGTCTTCCATGAACCCAATTATTGCAATTAGATATTTATGATTATTAGGATAATATCTTAATGCACTCGTATATTGCGTGAGCCTACATAGGATTTTAAGTTTACCAATAAACTTAAATAATGACTGTAGCTTCAGTACTTAAAATTAACAAACAGATCTGGGATTACATAGTTATGGAATCATATTCAGTTAACCCTTTATTAAATCTCTAAAGAAATTGGTAGAGGCATACCGAGAGCATAACTTAGTAGGTTCCTGCGGTAGTTACCGTATATTAATAATATATAATAGCAGTAATCGTCCTTATTGCAAAAAACAGAAAGGTTATTAATAAAATTAAAAATGCAACATGCCAAAGACACTACAAATATCAACGCAAAAATATTCATAAATTATGTAAGCAAAGTATAAATAAATACTTAGGAAATGTAAAAAGATCTGGACCATATCAGTTACAAGGTATGGACATGTACCTATCTATGACAAGATATTATGACATACATGAGATGTCAGTTAATGTAATCAACAGGTTGCCTACAACGGACAAGGAAGGGCAGTCTGTCTATCCGATACCCGCCCTTTCTCTGTACTCGTTTTATATTTACTCTTGCACGACACCAATAACCATTGGTGTCTACTTGTTGTGGTAATGGTGACAAGTAAAGGTAACTAGTAAATGGTAAACCAGGGTCAACTTTGTTACAAAGTTACATGACAATGTACCTATCAATAGCACTTTTTAGGGTTCCGTAGCGGAACGGAACCCTTATGGATTCGTCATGTCTGTCTGTCTGTCTGTCTGTCTGTCTGTCCGTCCGTATGTCACAGCCACTTTTTTCCGAAACTATAAGAACTATACTGTTGAAACTTGGTAAGTAGATGTATTCTGTGAACCGCATTAAGATTTTCAAACAAAAATAGAAAAACAACATTAAATTTTGGGGGTTCCCCATACTTAGAACTGAAACTCAAAAAATATTTTTCATCAATCTCATACGTGTGGGATATCTATGTATAGGTCATCAAAAATGATATTGAGGTCTCTAATATCATTTTTTTCTAAACTGAATAGTTTGCGCGAGAGACACTTCCAAAGTGTTAAAATGTGGGTCCCCCCCCTGTAACTTCTAAAATAAGAGAATGATAAAACTAAAAAAATATATGATGTACATTACCATGCAAACTTCCAACGAAAATTGGTTTGAACGAGATCTAGTAAGTAGTTTTTTTTAATACGTCATAAGTCGTAAAACGCAATTTACCTTTAATTCAATCAACTCAAATATAAATTGATGGTACGGCACCCTTCATGGGCGAGTCCGACTCGCACTTGGCCGCTTTTTTTATTATAAATGGCCCACGTCAACTCCACAGTTGCTGCAAAGATAAAAGTTGTTCAACACCGAAAGACCTAGGTCCTGCTATTATAATTATGTTCCGAACAAAATTAACAGTTTTGGTAGTCTACTAAATCAATAGCGTGGAAAACCTTTATGAAATTAGTAAAGAATGCACATTGGCTCCATTGCAATGGAGTTGTTATGGGATCGTGTCAGAATATAATTTTTAGTTAAAATATTATACATAGCCGACTTGACTCCCAGTCAGTTCATAAAAAATCCCATGGAAAAAATCTATTTTTTTTGCGTAATTTAATTTTCCAAATTTTCTTTCCTTTAAAACCTTATTCAGACCATTATGAACATAAAAAATGGCTATTTGGTTAAGCCGTTCTCAAGTTTAACAACGCTTAACTTTTATTAATACAATATTTAAATTCAACGCTCTAGATGTTACCTCCTCTGTTCGGGCCAGACCTTCATGGGGATGGGTTTCTATGTTTTAAATCATAGACGGTCATTATAATGATGTAGTTTCATAGTTGGCCCCTGCACCCTTCAACCTCTAGGCGTAGCAAAAGACAGAGTGCCAGTGCGAAGGAAGGGTAGGAACAACAAATTACTTATTTCGGTAACTTATCATCTACAATTACAATATAGTACATTGGGGTCTCCCTTTAAGCGTAATAAAAACTGTTTTACGAAAAACTTAAACCGACTTCAAAGTACACTAAAAAGTAATAAAATCCTGACCTGTGGCTCCATTCTCGTAACTAAACTTCAACGATGTCGTAGCGACTTCGACGATTAAACTGTGTTTTTTACTATTATAATGTCAAATTAACGATTGAAAAACGATCCTATAGACAAATTATTGAGGCATATACACGTTTGAATGAATTTGAATTTTTATACAAAATATGTCACGAAACACAATTTAAATAGTTGATGTCGCTACGACACCGCTGACGTTTTAAGAGAATTGAGCCACTGATGACAATGGGCCCAAACGGGAAGTGTACCGTTCCAAACAAAAAAGAATTTACCAAATCGGTTAATAAATGAGTTATAAGGTTACAAACATAAAAAAAAAAAAAACATTCAACCGAATTGAGAACCTCCTCCTTTTTTTGGTTTAGGTACTGAACTAATTCCCCCTTATTACAAAACATGGTTTAAAGCAAAGCCAGGTTTTACTGTCATTTGGTTACTTTCTAACGTCATATAATAAAAAGGGACGAGGCTATTTTAAAACCTGGTTTTCCTTTAAGCCATGTTTTGTAATAAGGTACCTTAAGTCTGAAGATTTAGGTAGAACAACGAAATATTGAAAATTTGTTTTTTTGTAAAAATGTATCATGTTTTGTAAAAAGTCATAAATATAAGTTGTTGTTATGATGTTAGTAATACAGCCCTGCAAGGTTGACAGTTTTTTACCAATAACTATAGTAACGAATAGATTTTTTAGTGATGACTAATGGAAGCATACCTTGATCTTACTCAACTCATGACATATTCAATCACTAATGATTGTTCCTTAATCCTTGATTTATTTGTCTATAGAAGACATAATCTTATTGAATAGGATTATTTTATATCACTCCTTATTACTATGTAGGCTAAGATACTTGACCTGTTTGTTACATCAATGTGTAAATTACTAGATAAACTGTACAGTAAATACATATAAGGTAATTTATTATACATGTGTTAGTGATAAATGACCTACTGACAGTTTTAGTATCACAGCAATTATTTATTTCTCGACGGTTCAAATAAACATTGTATATTTTTAGGAATAATATTTTTTTAATTGCTAATTTGTCAACTTCATCGAAATGATTGGTTATATTTTTAAAAGAGAGATATCTGTCATAGCAGAATTGCAAAATTGGTAAATTGCATTATGGTGAGATTTATTGAAGTTTAAGTCCATACTTTATAACACTTTGTGAATAATGAATGTAAGTGGTTCATCAATTTGTCAAATGACATCATAGGCTTCGTGGTACAAGCATAGGGTACAAGGTTAAACCTATAATCTGAGCTATAATATTCTACAAAGGTTATTACATAGAGACACTATAATTTTATTAGAGTATGTTAGCTTAAATAAATGTTTCATCGTACATTTTTACATTCTAAGAGCTTGGTTATTTGACCATATTCTCACCATTCGAAAATGTGCATCATCAAAACGAGTATTTTTTTGTTTATTTTCATATTCCTATTACAAAAATGACATATAAATTGAGCAATTATAAAACTTAAGCCGGCTTTTCAATATGGGATATAATGTAATATAAATTACATCCCAAACTATAAATATTTTTCGACAAAATGTATGACGAGTGATCAAATATTCCTTATATATTGATATATATCCTGAACTGGCCATAATAAAAAAGAAAAACCGTTTAGAGTTCGATTCGGAATCGTAAACGAAGGGTCCCGTAAACGTTTCTTGTATGAATAAATAAAAGGGACCACTTTAATTTTAATTCATTTTTATTATAGCGGCAATCGGCAAGTGTCCATAGGCTACGGTAACCGCTTACCATCAGGCGGGCCGTATGCTTGTTTGCAACCTTAGTGGTATAAAAAAAAAAACTAAATACACATTTCAACTGTCTTCCTATTACGGTTCATGGGATACAGCCCACTGACAAACAGACGGACGGATGGACACAGACAGTGGGTGGAGTCTTAGTAATAGGGTCACGTTAAATGTGATAAAAAAAGCTTTTTCCTTGCAAGATCCAGTTTGGGAACAGAATAATCAGTAAGTACCTACAGTTTGTGGTAGCATCTACGTTCAGCGAAAAATGTATATCAAAATAAACTCTACATGCCTTTATTATAAAAATATGATGATCTGTTAGTCCAAGGTTTGTCAAACTAAAAAATAGCCTTTGAATTATAATGACTATTTATATCGTTTCTTGGAATATTATGTACGCATCTTATTACAAGGTAAGACGAGGCCTTACCTCTACACTATTTACAACTTTGTTGTAATCGTCGTTGTGCCACATTAATATTTAACATCTCCTACACTTTATGTTAAACAGATTGTATCTTTCAAGTAATTTTACTCGATAAGGGTATTTAGTTTTTATTTATGTCTGTTATAATTGCTAACGTATGTAATAAATTAGCTTTTCGCTCCGCGGTTTCACCCCTATTATACCCCCTTAATCTATAACCCTCCTTTAGTAAGCAGCTAGGTTAGTTATTTATAGAACATAAATTGTGTGCGTCTCTAGATTTTTTGTTTTGGCTGTACATTCGGATGTCTATTGGTCAGTTTCTCATTTAATAAACCTAGATTTATGCACTAGGACCTCTCTAATAGTAATTTTATAATTTCGAAGATATTTTACCTTGTTCATAAAAAAATATTTTCTTAAATACAGATTTTCCAATTGGAAAATTATATTAATTTAATTATTATTATTTATTAATTATATCTTGAAAAATGTATTTAATGTTGCAGTTTTCATAAGACTCTTTT
Source organism: Achlya flavicornis (assembly GCA_947623365.1). Lineage (NCBI taxonomy): Eukaryota > Metazoa > Arthropoda > Insecta > Lepidoptera > Drepanidae > Achlya > Achlya flavicornis. The sequence goes on from OX392474.1 coordinate 11,702,042, forward strand.
AGTGTGCATAAAATAAAAAAATGTTTGATTGTATAAGTCCATGCAAAAACAAGAAGAGCGCAATAAATATGTTTCCTCTTCATGTGTCTTAATGAACACACATTTTAATTGATATATCCGTATTTAAGCTGTTTTCCCTTGAATTCCTCATACTATACTAATTATACTGAAACAATGATATGTCATATTGAAGTACTTGTTATTGTTTTACTAACAAGCCATTGTTTTTACCCAAGTGTGTAATAGTAATTAAAAGGGGTAAAAAACAAGGAAGTGATTCAATCTTCCATTTATATTTCTTTTTATATGTATGTGTGTACAAGTAAAACATCTAATAAACTGGTATGTCCGTTTTAATCTAATTTTTTTGTTTGATCTAAAAAGGTGTGGGTAAAAAGGAATACATCAACTCTGTATATAAATGTCAAAAGATTATTTGACATTTACTTTAACTTAGTAATAAAAGTGACTTTATAATGAGGTATTTTTCATGTTGCAAGATCAAGTGGATAAGGAACCTAATAATTATGGACATAGAACGATGATTTCATCGTTTCCCGTAATATATTACATTTGAGTTTTGGCTGTTACATTTCAGCTTATTAAAATCAAATAAAAGGCAAGAAATTTTTCAATTTTATTCGAATTAGTTTAAAGATTGTCGTTCGTATTGTAATAATAACAGACCATAGCCATATAAAAAATCAAGATGGAGTGTCACCTTATAAAAAAGTGAAGAAAAAAAATCCTACGTGTGCGTGAGTAAAATCAGTACTGGCCCAAGCAGGCACAAATGGTAGTGAGCCTTATTGTCACTGTCAACGTCTCAATACGGAATGACAACCGATCGGCTTCTTATGGTCTATATGTGTGTGTGAGGCCATGTATTTACAAGAACGCCGGCTTCCTATTACTTGCGTCACTTAAGAACACAGACCGTTCCGTCTTTGATTTTTTCGCGGTCTGAGTAGCAGACTTTGATTTTCAATTCAGGAATCAATATTTTTTACCAAAGTAGGTACCAGTTTTGTTTCTTGAACCAGCAACTGGTTATTAGTTATAAGCATAAGAATGTCTCCTCTAGACTAGGATACTTCGAAGATCAAACAAAGAACGTTAAAAGGTTACTTGATACAATTTTGAGGATTAAGATTTTTTTCTACATAAATACATTTCGTACAGACGTTATGTTCATTGTTCCTACTTTGGCATATGCTAATATATTTTAAATAAAAACATGACCTTAATTTATAATGAACTGTTCCAAATCAACTACATTACCATAATGTTTATTTAAAATTGTTTTATTTTATTCCAAATAACAAAATAAAGATGTATTAATTCTTTATCGGCTAAACTATCCCATTAACATATCTATTACAAATGCGATTTCTTACACCTACACACATCCTCGAACTTCTAATCTGTATACAATAGTACACAGAGTGCAAAACAATAGAGGGAAGGCGCCAATTAAACAGGTACACATTATTAGGCCGGCGGCCGCGCACGCGCAGCGCCGAGTTCACGGTCAATCCACTGTTGCATAACTCGTTAACTACTCGACGACCGAGTGAATCGCAAATTCTTATAAATAATGTCTATGTCACTATAAATCTTTGTCTTTAAGGCATGAATAAGTTTAAGCGATTTTGCTTTGAGATTGAAGGTTAGATGAGCAATAGTTTTATTATTAATATATATTTTTAATTGCTCGCAAATAAAACGATATGAAAACAGGAAGTTTCAAAAATATTTAATTATATTTTACGACATCAATTCGTTTTATTTTACATATAAAATCCTTATTTCTCTTTGATTAATTACATTTTATATACCAATATAAATCACCCGTGATAATTAGAAAAAAAAAATATAAATACAATTTTATATAAAAGGCACAGATTACAGAATAATTCAGATGGAGCGCGCGGAACACGAAAGTGAAGCCAAAAAAGCAAATACAAATTGAAAATCTGATACCTGTTATTCGTTTTCCAGTTTGTATTTGCATTGTTTAACCACAGTTTATTAATAAAGAAGTGTTTTTTGTTACATAAAGTTTGTTAAACAAAGCAAATACACATTCAAAAGCGAATACCAGGTACGTGTTTTTCAATTTGTATTTGCTTTTTTGGCCTCACTCCAGTGTTCCGCGCGCTCCATCTGCCTTATTCTGTAATCTGTGATAAAAGGCTTTGATTTATTTATGAGAAAGATATATTTCGGAATCATACCTAGGCGATGTTTGGGATTACCATCATGGGAAGAGAGAAAAAGATGAGTTTAATTTATTTATAGAAAAATGTTTATCTTATTGTAAGCATGCAACGTTAAAGTCATTAATTAAAAGTGGGTTAAAGTAATTAATTTCCGAAGAGATTACCGTGAACTATTACATGATAAGCAAGTCTCACGATCATGATAGGTATCATAGTTATTAGATAACTAAATATCGTACAAGAAATAGGTTATACGGGCCACAGTTAACATGGGAAACTCATCCTCTTCATTATACTTGTTACACAACCAGTAATGGAGGTCAAAGAGTTAAGTTACGTGCGGTATACAATGGCATACGCCGCGGATCATAAAAACAGTGAGGTATTTTTAGCATCCTAACATTAACCTTTACATTGAGAAGTTGAGTGATAAGTTTTAAACACAAGCCCATCAACATATTTTCATCTGTTACACACTTATTAAAATACGAGTATATTATATTTTAAATGCAAAAGTGATGTTGTTTGTTTGTTACCTTTTGTCTCTTCAATGGTACAACAATATTGCTGACATTTGACATGCAGGTAGCCTATGGCAGAGAAGTAGGCTACTTTTTTTCCCAGCTAGAGCACAGAGTAGCAACTATTTTGACAATAAATAAGTACCGAATCGAAGTGTCACGCACAATAGTACCGTTACAATATCTCTTAGTTTTTATTATTTGGTATACATATAGGTAGGTACACTGATTCTGAGCCATTAGCCATCACGAATATTTATTATTTAATTAAAGTAACAAAAATCACTAATTGTACTATCATGTAAATACCTAATTGCCCGTCATGGCCATCGGCTCATCTCATATCACTGACCACAATTATATGGAAATGCATTCTGGGGAAAGGTGTTTGCTTAATGCAGCTATTAGCATATCAGATAAGTACTTTCTAAATTAGTCACTTAGTATTATTCATGACATTTAAGAATAAATACCTTAATACATTTTATCCTTCAGCATTCCTTCTCGATATAAACATGCCAAGTCTAAAACTCCTCCTTTTGCGAAATGCTTAAAAAAGCGTAAAAAGAACTCTTCAGGTATTAGGTATTTCATCTAGACATCAAACTGCAAAAGTATTTGATTACCGATGACAATGACGTTGATTTCAATAAATTACATCACATCCAATAAAACTAACCACAATAACTATGAAGTTGGATCACTAATAGCACAACACAAAAGGAAGTTGCATACAAATAAAAAGCAACATACACAAACTGTACAATAACGTTACGTTATAGAAACCGCAACTCATCACAAATCTATCAAGATTGTTAGGTACTAAAACGCAAACCATTATCACGTACTAAACCGCAAAACGCAAAATTGCATCGTTGCAATATAAAATGTTACGAAGTTTCAACTAAAGATGTCAGCAAAGCCATAAAATAATTTTGTCACTGAAACATATTGCCAGTGTCACTCGGGATCATGTAAGGAATCCAAATCTGTTGTCATTTAAAAATTATGGTGGAATAAAGAAACTCACATACATACGTCACGAACCCTGAAAGCATTACACTCTTTTTTTTCATTCTTGTTTTGTAATTGAACCAAAACCAGTAACAGCATCAGGTATAAATGATAACGTGAATAGAAATGCAATATTCGACCCACTGAGAACATGAAGAGTCGTTCCTGGAGGCCGCATTAGTTCATGTTTTCCAAAAACATGTATTGTGGCGGGTCGTATGCTTGTTTACCATCTCAGTGGTATAAGATAATAATTGTAAGTCTGGCTGTTGAAAATCATATTCGTAAAGAGCCGACCAAGATCGAGTTAGACTCGCGCATTTAAATCCTAATAATTTTTCCATGAATCTGTTTATAGATAAATTGTTTGTGAAATTAGTCATCTTAATTTACATTATTTGTATATGTGTTGTATTAATAGAGGATATTGTGTAATATTTGATTCACATTAGAGCATCTAGATAAATAGTTTGTGAAATTAGTATTCTTAATATTTACATTATTTGTCTATGTGTTATTTTAATAGAGGATATTGAGTAATTTTATAGATTCAAATTAGAGCATCTTACGTAAAGTTGTTTTTGACAAATAGTTGAAAGCAAAAACCAGACAGACGGACAGCTTAGGCTTAGAAATAGAGTCCCATTGGGCATCCTCTGGGTAGTTACCCAAAAAAAAGTCACTCCCTAACCCTGCTAGTAATGCAAGATTTCGCATGCAGCGAGCGTCTATCCCACATTTTACCGCAATGCGTCTGCGTAATCGCTGCATTTTGCAATATCTCAATTTTGGCAACACACAACTTTTGTTTCCGAACACATCGGTATTGTAACACGGTTCATTGATGCTAGTGTAGGTGCCTCCATAAGTTCGTCGGTTACATAAAACTGAAGTAACAATTTGTTTCTATTATTTTCAGTGTCACAATAGTACTGTGTTCTGTGCAGACATATTTGTAACTAACGGAAGAGAATTGTTATCGTATTGAACAGACAGACGTGTGAACTGCGAACATAATAGCTTATGGTTATTTGCAATTGGACATCGTTTGATCGCATCGTGAGATATAAATTGTTTTCTCCCCTTGTATACCTACTCTTGTATTCTTGTCAATTTAAATGCTTGCGTATGAATTGTATTACCTTGAAGAGTGTATAAAAATTCATAGAAAAACTACTACTGTGAAGCAAATTCCAAATAGGTAACAATTATTGATAGAAGTTTAGAATACTCTGCAGCTCTGGCAAAAAATGGCATACAGACGTGATAAGAAAGATCATCGCCCCCTTCGATGATGTACCTATTCGTTGATACGTTCAACAATGTACTTTCCACGTTGAAGCAATTTCGCGTGTCGTCTTCCAATTAGCATATAATGGACACTGAGCGTTCCGTGCAACCTAAGAATTAGAACAAGCCGTTACATGGAGACGATTAAGTAACCCTTGCTACCCACTTAAGTCACATTCTAAACAATGTCAATGATGGACATTTATTACAAAATGATGTGACAAATATAAAAAAGAACTCAAATTGTATCTACCTTATGAAACTATCACAAAAAGACTGCTGAAGTGGATTGATAATGAACATCTTGCGAAACCTGTCATTGTTCACGTGCACTTTGAAACATTTTAGTATAGAGGTGTCTACGAAAAAACACATTTTTTTTAATTTTCTTCACAAATTTAAAATTTTAGATCTGATTTCTCTGATTCTGTTTAAGCAGGTAAGCCCAGCCCTATCTTAAAGTTTTTATTGTATCCCTTTTAAAATTATACTATTTACATTAATAAAAAATTACAATGAAGTCGACTTTCATTCCCATGTGTATTTAAATATACATCCGTTTACATATATTATCAGTCGGATTTTTTTACAGAAAATCTAATAATAAAAAAAAATACTCTAATATTCAAAAATGTTACGTTATTTGTTATGGGTTCATATTTAATAGTCGATACAAAACACCACTGTATTTAAACGGCATATTTAAACAGTAATAGTGTGTTGTGAAGAGCGTTGGAATAAATAATAATAATAAATATCCTGGGACATTCCTCACACACGGTCATCTGATCGCACACTAAGCAGAGCTTGTACTATGGAAACCAGATAACTGATATAATACATATACATACTTTTTGTTTGTAAATACATACTTAATATACATAATTACACCCAGACTCAGGACATACAGACATGTTCATGCACACAAATGCATGTCCTGTGTAGGAATCGAACCCACGACCTGCGGCGAGTAAGGTGTACCTTAACCAACTGCGCCAACTGGCCCTACTCAAATGAAAACATGTTATGTTTATACAACAATATACTTGCCATGACAAATTAAATTGTCCATAATTAATACAAGTCGTTATCCAAGTATAACATCCTCCTAACTTGTTATTAAGCCTGAACTCTAAGTGATCGTAATTGGGCTTATAATTGTATCCTGGTATACATTCCAGTGCATATTCTTTGAAGTGTACTAGATATCGTTTTAAAAGAAATCAAAAAAATTACTGAACATACTGCGCATATATGCTAGACTAGCTCTTCACGGCGACGTCACCCGCGTTTCCGTTTTTTCTGAATTGGATCAGTAGTTCCGGAGATCACCTCCTACATCCAAACATACACCACTTACCTTTTTAGAAGATTAGTTTTCTTCTAAAGTTTACAAAACCTCACAAGTGCTGTAAAACAAAGAACGTAATAAGGCGACCTCATAAGATTTTATCAGTTTGTGCTATAATTAGGTATTCTTGACACTGGTGTCATGTTTTTTTTTATAAATATGTAATGCTAGTCTGCATAAGTGTTACTCCATTAAACGTAGCACAAAGTAAGTCAAGGTTTTTGTTTACATAAAGAACATGATTGGAAAACCATACTTATCGCCTTACAATAAAGTGTTGACATTATTTGTTGTCAAGACCAGATGACATTACATTAACAATGCGATATCTTTACGAAGTAATTATTAATTTTTAAAATAAGAATAAACCTAGTTATTTTGCCCGTGACCCTGTGAAGCTATCAATGATTCATCAGGAAATAGCAGCGAAAAAGAAAAGCATCACAAACTTGAATCAAATGAGGTTCAATGACAAACTGCAACACCATGAATGATTGGTTGGTTGTATTACAATCACGTGCTCCAATATAACGATATTGATTCGAACCGGAGTTTACATAACGTTGACATTTTATCATCGGCGCTGTTGATTCTTCACAAAAAGGGGTTTTCATGTACAGATAAACAATATTGAATATTTTGGTATGTACCTACTTTTAAAGATGTCTAGAAAAATATAGTTGCTCATATCAACTTTGTCACTCCTTTCTCCCCTTTGGAGATGCGTTTTGAAAAATACTGAAATATATTTATTACTTTGGTCGGAAAGCATTAATTCACATTATGACCAAACAATAGGGATTAATTAATGACATTCCCGGTGTTTAACAAAAGAGCAAAGTACCCTAAAGCAATAATTTCCATGTATTCGTTTACAGGAAGACCAACTTTCGTCACGGTAGGTATCTGACGTCACTACTTAGCTATCAAAATCCGTCTTATTAACCGACTTCAAAAAAAGGAGGAGGTTCTCAATTCGGTAGTTTTTTTTATTTTTATCATTCATTCATTATTGACCGATTTGGAAAATTCTTTTTTGTCTGGAAAGGTACACTACCCGTATGGTCCCATTGTCATCAGATCAGGATTTGATTACTTCTTAGTGTACTTTGAAGTCGGTTTAAGTTTTTTTTTTGTAAAACAGTCCAATTATTTTACAAAACTTTTTGCTCAAAAGAAAAATATTTTGACGAATCAATCATACCGACAAGTAATTATTGAAACAAAAAAGCGTTTTTATAATAGTAACTATGGAAATAAATCGGCAAGAAAAAACTTTGCGTGGCTAATGAACTATGCCACGATTTCAAGGAAGGAAATAATATTCATATTGTTGTAAATCAAACGAGTTATCAGCGAGCTTGTAAGTACTGTTTGGTAAGACATTAAATCATGCGTTGGTGAGCACCTACAATCCTATACCTACAATCGTAATTTAATTTAGCATCTATAATTCACGCCCAGTGAATACAGCATCAATAAATAATACAATTGTAACTTTTTATTTGACGTTTTACACAATAATGGAATGGTAAAAAAAAGTAGAAAGCATAATTACACAGAACCTTGCTGACATTCTTATCATGACTTTATCAGTCAGTTTCTAGCTAACCTACCTATTACTACCTATTTCATTTTCGTCTATTCAAATGTCCTTGATTCAAAATGTATTCTTATTTTTTTAAATATAGATTGAATTACGTTATGAATAGCTGAAAAACCATCACCCACACATCAACACTAGCATTTAGCTTTTTTATGTAATCTAATTGGAAGCAGTTTTTTTGTATTGTTGTTAGAATAATCGTATTCTTATGAAATTAAAGCAATTACATAATTTCAATGAATATACATCAGAATTTCAACACACATAACCTCTATGGAAATAACTAACTTATATCTTAATACTAATAATTATAACCAACTAAAATAAAAGAGCTAGTAAGTAGCAAAGTTTGAGGCAGATATAGTATGCTGAAGTGCAAGCCTCGCGTGGCAACAAAGTACCTAACAGAAAGCCCTGACTGGACCATCAATTTGAGAGCCAATAGATGAAAAAACGGCTCTAGATTTGTTGAGATAATCTGCGGCCTATGGGCAGTATTTAAATTGATTATCAATATTAGTTGTAAAAATAGTCAGACTAACATTAGAAAATTTTAATAAGGGTACATTTATAGATTTTAACAATCTAAACTGAGAAATGCCTTGAGCAGAGTTGATTGACTTTTCTATGCACCTCGAATAGTAGCAACTTTTTTTCCATAAGCATGAGGCAATATCTAAAAAATACTCTATTCAACTTTTTATATTTCGTTAAGTTTGATCGGGTATATTGATAGAGCTTACAAATACAACGCTACGTGTAATCTGTACAGTAATTAATAAATAGAGCAAAAGTGAATTCAGTGTCAATGTGGCCTCAAGATGTAAGTGCAATTTGAATGTTTATAGTATCAAATTATGAAATAAAGAACGCCTGAAGGTCAACCCTGTTTTAATTTGACCAATATCCGATGACGAAGATTAAGATAATGAGCACGTTCGAGATAGTAAAGGGTTGCAACATGATCAAGACATTTGTTTAGACGCGAGCATGGGAAGATTCTGTGACGAAATAGAATTAGGTGTAAGACTTGGAATTAGATGAGGCAACAGTCCAGCAAGCGAGCTTAGATATTTAAGTGCATTTCATACTAGATAGTTAGCAAGCGTTCTTAATAAGATGGGGAATTGAACGCCGAGTCTAACTCACTCGTTACGCCGACTATCGACAGATTGTACAATTTGCTGATATAAAGATGATTACAACAAAAGGTAGGTTTGTGCATCTTTTACATTTGTTTTCTGTCTTTGATCTCAGTTTTATATCGTGCTGATTTTTCAAACCAAACTAGATTGTTGTAATACTTTCACAAAATAATTGGCTACAACCGAACATGGCCTGCGTTCACTATCCCGAGCCATCTTCCTACAGTTGTCGACTGCTCTATCTCTACAGGTCATCGTAGCACATACTAAATGTCTAGAAATTAACTTCCTAGACAGCTTGTTTGTCCTTTAGGTTATCGGCTTGGTGACAAATTTGTCCAGTACGTTACTTGTTAATTTTCAGCTTTCTCTTCCCAAGTCCATATTTTTTTAGGAATTACTTGTATAAAAAGATTATTGATTTTTTCCATTTATGGATAAAATATAAAATTAACACACGGGTAAATTTCACATTGTCAAAATCTTTTTTTTATTTTAAAGTTTTACGTATTTTTCTCTTCATCTGATTCTTGATATCTTGAATACCTGAAGCTTTATTAGTTGTTATTGTTTTACTTTCTCTTTCAATTTGTTTCTCTACTCAGAAGCTACCAACCAAAACAAAACCTATAGGTCCACAATTCACCTTTAGCACTTGCCAATTCTGCAATTTCAACAGCCGTTTCATTCAATACGCAATTTCACAGTAGCCCTTTAGTCAGACTATGCTATATAATATTACAAACGATTATTACAACACCTTCCTAATAGTTGTGTCTCAGATTTCCGTCCGATAATTTAATAAGCGTAAAGTCTCAAGTTACATTGAATAATAAGAGAGCTTTATTTTAGTATTGTCTATGCTCTTATTGCATTGTCTGTGAAGGCCTTTGTGATATTTTAACATAGCAAACGCGATTGGACTTTCATGTAATGCTAAATACAACAGTTGTAGAGTATCGCGTTATCATCTTATCAATGAGCATATATAAAAGGTCCTAAAGCAAAGTCACCCCGCCGCGTATATCTCTAATTATTATTAATATTTCTCTAAACGCGATAAACTTAAAAATTTAACAGATTTTCATACGGTTTTCTTCAATAGACGGAGTAATTCATTAGGAAGGTTAATATGATATGATATGATATTAAGTAAATTAACATTCATTAAGGTTTTGAGTAAAATATGACCATGATTGATGAAGGGTCGCTAGTTTACAGTTAAATAGTCATTTTCAAACGTACGGTTTGGCTACTTAAAGCCATGTTAAAATATCGTTAAATCATATATTTCACTCTGTATAATAGCTGGCGTTGACTTAAAATGCCGTAACAAAGGTTTTGGGTTCGAATTCTACGATGAGCATAAGCTTTCGGGGATGGAAAATATTATGAGGAAATTATATACCTACCTACACAGTTGTGTACCGCCATGCGAACACCCTCAAATTTAAAATCTATCACCAAACCCCGTTGTGATCCGACAACTGCACTTGAGAGCGTTGTTAAATTGATTTTTTATTGCTAATTAGTTCATAAACGATGGAATATTTATTAAGCATTCATTTTACCTTCAATATATCGTATTATAAGTTTATTAGAAAGGAACTTCGTTGCCATTTGTAAAGCTGATATAAGACAAGCCTGCTAGGCAGGTGATAAATATATCGGAAATGATGATTATGAAATGACATCACAGCAACTGCAAAGGAAACACGTCCACGGAAGTGACCGCCAACCCTTACTTTTTGGCAAACCAGTAACACTTAAATAAATGAGGCAGTCATATAGTAGTTCAAATAAATGAATGCAAATGCAAAAATGTGATAGTGTAATAAAATTTATATTTGGTGCATCGGTAGTAATAAAATTTATACTTGATCTAATTAAATTGGAATTGGTTTTTAATTGGATATCAATGCAATAATTATAATATGTTCATATCAATTAAAAAAGATTTAGTTTCAATACGGACAAAGGAAGATTTTATGCTTACCAAGATTCGAAAATAATTGATCGGAAATAATTAATTTAAAAAAAAAAATTTACTGTGTTTTTACTCGTCGAAAATTTTTCAATAATACAAAACACATGCTTGAACGTACTTTCCCACGGACTTGAAAGAATGATCGGTACGTAACCAGTAACCACGATATCCGTTAGAGACGGTTCAAATGACTAACGAGCTCTAACATAATATAGTGAAATGCTTTCTATGCAATGCCTTAAATAGTATCGGGAAGTGATACAGCATGGAAGACAGTTGTCAGATTCGAGATACCCTGTACACAAAGGGCTCACGTCAGGTACCATGTTGGCACAACTGCATATTGCATTGACTATTGACTTGAGATAGTACAGATGCAGAGCATCCTTTTGACATTAATGAGACATTATATTGACGGGAATTTTAAAGTGAATTTCTAGCTTCTGCCATGTGATTCAACCAGTGTTAATGGTAATGGTTCTTGCCGGAGTCTTCTCAGTTTAAGTGTATTCCGAAATTTTCCGAACCAGTGGTAAATTCAACTGTATGTATGCGTGAGCGATGCTTCATGTGTTGCAAGCGTCCATATGGCTACGGTAACTTAGTATGCTTGTTTACCGACTTAGTTATATATAAAAAAAAAACCATATTTAACGTTCATAAGTGCCTTACGAGGGCCTAAACTTAATAAATGACTTTTTGATTTTGATTTGATTTTGGTAGGTACTTACTAAGTTATATCTACCAATTTGGCTTTTATCCATAAGTAATGCACTTCCTAATGAAACGGTTTGTAACGATTAACATATACCTTCTCATTATGTAGTTACCTGCTCCAAAATATAATTTATAATGTCTTAAAACATCTACCGTTTAGTCATTTATATCATACACTAGCGACATTGATTAAGATTTATATTTTTTTTTTTGTAATATAGCCTGAATTGTAAATTAAAAGTTGTACAATAAAAAACTAAGCCTTGAATTTTTTTTGACATGAACACTAAAATGATTATTTTAAAAATTACTTATACTTATAATAATTCGATTTTTACGTATAAGTCCACCTATAGAACAATTAGGTACCTATCACCATGGAAGATACGCAATAATTTTTTGAATAAAATCAGCTTATAATATTTAAAAAAAAATGCTTTTAGAGGTACTTTCGCAAGTTCAGTCCTCTATTTCTGTCACATGCTATAGTATATTATACAGCAGAAATCAAATACTTTGTAATGCCTCAGTGCTGCCACTACACCGGAAGCCAGTCGCCATTTCCGGTTGCCAAGCCACGTCACATCCCCGCCATGCCATCCGATACCGAGCAGCGCCACCTAGCCTAGCCAAGGCGGGAATATGTGACAAGCCAGCCATTAAAGCCACGCACGAGTTTGCGGATTGTATTTTTCTTGTTGATTATCCAAAATATAAAAATATCAAGCATTTACCTACGCTATTTATTCCATATCCTACATATTCCGAAGTGGGATTATAATATCTGCCGAAATGAAGACACGTTCTACGACAACGTCCAAACGGCCACGACCTCCTAGCTGGGATATGGAATCCTCTACTGCCACCGGGAACCCTGATACCGTAGAAGATGATCAGACGGATGACAACAGTACATCTTCACCACCAGCAAGAAAAATCTTAAGAAGCCTTCTGACGCAAGAGGTACAAAAGGCTTTACATGACCTAGAAAACGACATGCCTGCGATTTCCCGAACGAAGCAACATCGTGCTGCATCTTTGATTCCTGAATTCGACCCCGAAAATGAAGACTACACCGTAAAGTCATGGCTGAAAAAGATCGATCAATTAGGAGAAATCCATGACTGGGACGAAAAAACCAAATCGTTCCACCTACAAGATAAGCTAAGAGGACAAGCCCGCAAGTGGTATAATCGCTTGGAAGAATATGATTATTCGTGGGAAGAATGGAAAGACATGCTGATTCGCGCTTTCCCAAAAAATAGAGATTACGCCAACATCCTGGAAGAAATGCTAAACAGAAAGAAAACTCCGACCGAAAGCATGACTAAGTACTTCCAAGAAAAAACCGCCATGTGCTTCCGTTGTAAGCTCTCCAACGCCGCCACCGTGTCATGCATCATCCGCGGCCTACCCCCGGCTCTGCAAGCAAACGCACGAGCTTTCCAGTGCGACCGGCCAGAGGAATTATACGAGGGCTTTCTATCCGCTTTAGAAGACTATCAAACTCCAAATGAATATAACCGCACCACACCCAAAGAAAATTTCCGGCGGGTAGCGGAGAAAAAAGCGCCTGTTAATATTGAGACAGACCCTTGCCCACGCTGTAAGAAGACTGGACACCTAGTACGAAATTGCTCTGTACCTGATCAGCGTACCTGCTTCAAATGTGGTGCACAAGGTCACATTGCACCACGTTGCCCCAGTCTTCTCAAAACTACCAATACGGCAGCTAGCAGCATTAAGGAGATAAAACTTATTCAAAACTACAATGATATCTACAAGAAGACTTCCAAAATCAACGGCGTCTATGTCAAAGCATATGTAGACACTGGTAGCCAAGTTAACATACTTAATAAAGAAGTTGCCGAGCTTCTTGACCTGGACGTGAAGCCTTCATATGTCACATTAAAGGGATTTTGTGGCGATTACGTCAAAAGCAAAGGTGAAGTACAATTCAGACTTCAAATTGATGGCTTAGACATGCCTTGTACGGCCTATCTGACTGACATCAAGATGAACGGAATAAACTTATTGATCGGCCAGCCCATAATAAACAGTGACAGCGTATCTTTAATTATACAAAATAGCACAGCTACGCTCAAGATGATCGAGCCTGAATTCCTGACTGAGATGGAAGTAGCCGAAGAAATCGCACGTTTTAAGGTCACTACTGCTTTCAAGGAATGTTTGCCGCCAGGGACCTCCATCATCAAGGTTCACATCCTCGGAAACAAAGACGGCAATGATGTGACGACGCCAGCCCGTCACTTTGATCTACAAGGTGTTTCTTATTCACTGCCAGCTACCCTTCTGCGTGGCAGTGAAGGCCATTTGAAGATCATCAATACAGGAAGTAAGGACATCGAGTGGGACGAGGGCACCATCTTACTACGAGCCGAGATCTGCGAGGAAGCACTAGTCCAAAAGGTCAGTCTTAATGCCAATACTTGCTTGTCATTCTCAGCCAAATGCGTTCTAAGTACTAGCCTGGCCAAGCCTAATGATACGCAGCCAATAGGGGGTGTAGATATAAATGATCTCGATATTGGCCCTATAAGTGAACAAGAACGAATAAAGTTAATCACTCTATTGACCGAATACAATAAATGTTTTGCACTTGATACAAAGGACCTAGGGTGTTCAAATTTAGTTCAAATGCAAATAAAATTAAAAAGCGACCAGCCTATTTACTATAGACCCTATAGGCTATCCCACAGTGAGCAAGAAATCGTAAAGTCTAAGATTTCAGAATTATTAGATGCTGGTATTATAAAAGAGTCCGAATCTAGTTATGCCTCCCCAGTTATATTGGTTAAAAAGAAAAACGGCGGTACTCGTTTATGTGTTGACTACCGCGCGTTAAACGCAATCACTATACGCGATAGATACCCCCTACCTAATATAGATGATCAAGTGTCTCAGTTGTCGGGCAAAAACTATTTCACCAGTTTAGATATGGCTCAAAGTTATCATCAAGTTGGTATTAGTCCCGAGGATACACATAAAACTGGGTTCATCACTCCTCAAGGCCATTATGAATATACACGGGTACCCTTCGGCCTCGCAAATGCCCCTTCAGTTTTTATGCGTTTAATGAATAAGGTAGTGGATTCTATAGGTAGATCTAAGGAAGGTACAAGTGCACACACACGTAATACGGAAGTTATAGCATTCTTAGATGATCTGTTATTACCTTCAGTTGACGTACAGTCCGGAATCGAATTACTTAAGAATGTACTCGATATGTTTAAAGCTGAGAACCTTAAATTGAACATGAGTAAGTGTTCATTTCTACAAAAAGAAATCATGTATCTAGGCCATAAGATATCTCCTAACAGCATGCAGCCGGGTGAGTTAAAATTGACTGCCGTTTCTAACTTTCCAACACCGCGCAGTGTACATGAAATCAGACAATTTATAGGCCTGTGTAGTTACTTTCGCAAATTTATTTTCAAATTCGCGGTCATAGCACGGCCTCTCACTGAACTTACAAAGAAAAACGCCCCTTGGGTTTGGGGTGAAACACAAATTAAGAGTTTCAATGAACTTAAGAAAAAACTGTGTAGTAAGCCTGTATTAGCTATTTACGACCCTTCGCTGCCAATAGAAATTCACACGGATGCATGTAAACTAGGTATTGCTGGTATCTTGATACAGAAACAAACTGATGGCACTTTAAGACCTGTGATGTACTATAGTCGCGTTACGACTCGAGAAGAAAGTGTATATCACAGTTACGAACTGGAAACACTAGCAGTTGTGGAATCGTTGCGTAGGTTTCGCGTTTATATTTTCGGAAAACATGTGCGGGTAGTTACGGATTGTACTGCTGTACGTGCAACATTAACGAAGCGT
The DNA here is from genome assembly GCA_947623365.1 of Achlya flavicornis. Lineage (NCBI taxonomy): Eukaryota > Metazoa > Arthropoda > Insecta > Lepidoptera > Drepanidae > Achlya > Achlya flavicornis. The sequence goes on from OX392474.1 coordinate 11,717,753, forward strand.
GACCTCATTCCGCGAATTGCACGTTGGTGGCTTTTAATTCAGGACTTTGACATTGACATTGACTATAGACCGGGTGAACGAATGAAACATGTAGATGCATTAAGTCGTAATCCGGTTGAGAACGAATTCATTCATTCTAAAGAAAAAAAAAACACGGTACCAGAAACCATCGCTGAACGTTTTGAACCGGTCATCGACACTGTCAATGTCAATCGTCTAGAAGTGACAGATTGGTTTTACACAATTCAACGGCAAGACGAAAAACTTAAAAATATTATAGAATTGATAAATAGTGGGTGTACGGACTCTGATATTGTTAATAATTACGCGGTAATTGATGATAGGCTATATCGAAAGACTCTCCTCGGTAATCGACTCATAGTTCCACATTTTGCACGCTGGAAAATTTTACAAATGCACCACGACGATATCGGTCATGTGGGTCTAAAACGATGTACCGATCTTATAAAGGCCAATTTCTGGTTTGCGAAAATGTCGCGATTTATAAAGAAATATGTTTCTTGCTGTCTTCACTGCTCGTATGGGAAAGGGGAATACGGAAAGAAGGAAGGTAAATTACACCCCATACCTAAGCCTGCGGAACCTATGAAGATGATCCACGTCGATCACCTTGGGCCCTTTTGTAAGACCAAAAAGGGGTACCAGTATATGCTGGTGGTCACAGATTCATTTTCAAAGTTTGTTATTGTTGAGCCTACGCGCACAGTAAACTCTGTTGAGACAATTCGAGCCTTGAAAAAGATTTTTAGCTTATTTGGGTTTCCTCTGCGCGTGGTCTCTGATCATGGGAAGGCTTTTACAAGTAGGCATTTTAAGAAGTTTGCGATTGAAAAACAATTCAGACATACTCTGTGTACAATTGCTTGTCCAAGAGCGAATGGACAGGTTGAAAGAACAAATCGTACAATTTTGGATGCATTGAGAGCTTCTGAACCGAGTGAGGCAGGCAACAACTGGGATAGTAGTTTATGTAATGTTGTATGGGGCATCAATAACACTCAAAATGCATCTACTGGATATAAGCCCTATGACTTAATGTTTGCTCAGGCTGGTAGATCTGTGTGTGACGTGACTAGCCCAGGCCAGAACTTGGAACCTATACACACTCGGCGCACAAATGCAACGGCACGTAATAAGCTTGCTAGTGATAGAATGAAGAAACAATATGATAAGAAGCGAAAGAGTAGTACGATCTACAAGAGAGGGGACTTTGTTCTTTGGAAGCAGGCTCCAGTTAGTAGTGCTAGTAAGGTGAACTCCAAACTAGATGACATTTATTCAGGCCCTTATATAGTTGTGAGTGTTCTAGGCAAGGATAGGTACAAAATTAGGAGCATAAAGGGACTAAGAGGTTACAAAAAGTTCACTGGGCTTGTTTCGGCGGACGCTATCAGACCATACAGAAGTGTAGCACCTATGACTGATAGTGGAAGTAGTACAGATGATCAGCTTGAGACAGAGGATCTTATAGACCTTTTAGAGAGCTAGCTTTATCTCAATGAGCAGTACTTAAGTGTGTTAATATTGAAAGTAATGGTATGTGTTTGTTCCCATTGCGGGAGCAATTGTTGCAGGACGGCCGAATGTAATGCCTCAGTGCTGCCACTACACCGGAAGCCAGTCGCCATTTCCGGTTGCCAAGCCACGTCACATCCCCGCCATGCCATCCGATACCGAGCAGCGCCACCTAGCCTAGCCAAGGCGGGAATATGTGACAAGCCAGCCATTAAAGCCACGCACGAGTTTGCGGATTGTATTTTTCTTGTTGATTATCCAAAATATAAAAATATCAAGCATTTACCTACGCTATTTATTCCATATCCTACAACTTAAATCAATTAAACTACTAAATATATGAAAATCCTTACTATAGATAAAGCATCTGCCTATGGTAGTTAGTCATACATATTTAATTACAACTTTCTTTTTACTCTACATATTATTATGGACAGCTGAATTACCGCTTGCGTTAATGAGTAATTAGTATTACATAGCATACATTAAATATGTCGGCATAGACATGACATCATCACTACTATACCTGGCAGCGCTTTTTAAAGCGTGTTTTGTAGTTTTTTAAATTAATTTATTGGGAGTTGTTTTTAAGTGTAGTCATTAATTTTGCATTAAAAATATTATAGATATTTTGATTGTTCTTAACAGTAAGGCTTTAGTTGCTTATATCTTCGAAACGTGTCCTTTACGAGGTTTTGTCACAAAATAGTTCTTGATTGTATTGATGTCAGCTACAAATATCTTATAAGAGTTATTCGTTCGTTTTGAAAAAAAAAACAAAATGACGGACAAGAGGAATAGCAAAACCTTCGAATTCTTTTTTTTAAAAGCCCGCCTGATGGTAAGCGGTAACCAGGGGTATCACGCGCGCGTTGCCGAACCTAAAAACAAATTATAACAAAAGGCCTCAAAATAAGTCGTGTCACAGGTACACATTTGACTATAAAATAAATAAATATTAATGAGATATTGTTAAAATAATAACAAACATTAAATATAACAAAAGGCCTTAAAAATAAGTCGTGTCACAGGTTATAAAATAAATGAATATTGGTAAGATATTGATAAAACAGTAACAAAATTAGTTACATCACATACCAACTATTATATATTCCAAAAAGTTTACAAAATTTTCGATGTTAAATATAATATTGCATAAATACCTATAACTTAATATTGTTAGAAATATGTATTATGAATTCATATAAATCACCTATAATAATAATACATAGTTTGCCAAACGTGATAATTTATTACAATGAATAATAACATCATATATAGCTATTATTTTATCTAGGTTCAAAGCGTATTTTCTAATTTATTTCATTCACCTTATCATACCTTTCGATAATTCTGCGGGAATTAACGCAGATCTTTAAAAAAACCTTATTTATAACCAATAATAATAATAATTCATTTATTCACTCCCACAATAAACAAAAGAACAATTTTTTCATTTATAACCAGGTAAGTACATTTAACTGTGGGAGACAGGAGCTCAAACTAGGTTTCCCTGTGCTATGAGTCTCCTGGCTCCCCCTCTTGGTAGGGTCTAGATACAGTTAGTTCAAATTTTTATAATGAGAGGAACCGAATTCTTAAAATTTGACTTTTGTACATGTTTTATCAATAATTGTTTGAAATAATAATTAGTTGTTTATCATCTAAGTATTTATGAAAAATTTCGCACGTATCTTACCAGTATTTTTTTATTAGTTTTTTTGCAATTAAAAATCAAAACAAACGGTATATAAAAAATCTATAATGCTTCTGACTCAGATAGACAAATGGATTGCATAAATAATTAATAGAGGTATAAAAGTGGATGAAATACGACGGAGTAGGCACATACAGGGAAAAGTGGAGGGAACCAGATCGCGCGGCAGGTCACCTATGCGCTGGTCTGACCAAATAAAATCTGCAGTGGGAAACCGCGTGTCTGACTGCACCAGACAGTCTGCTAACAGAGAAAGATGGCGGGAGATCGTGCGGAGAGCCGTGTCCGCCTCTATCACCGATGTGGACGCCTCAACGTGACCACGACCGCTCTGCCAAGAGCGAAACGACAGAGAAGAAGAGGCACATAAAATTAAACTTTACAAAGACCACGTCAATTGAAATGTTTGGTCTCAAAAAGCTCTTAAAACCAAGCAAATAACGGAAAATATTAAGTATAATTGAATAAAATCCCGACAATTTAACTACAATACCTTAAAACAAAGTAGTAAGGTAAATTTGTAATTTGATGTTATCACGACAGTTCCGACGGCGCTACGCGTCGCCGGTCATGGGCCTGTCTTTAAAAACGATTGGGTACTTAATTAATTACCCATACCTACCATTATTTTTACAGCACATAAGAATTTTAAATTATATACTTATGTCACGCACAATTTATCTAATCACCCTTCGAGGCTTCGGTGTAATCATAAAAATGTTACAGTGTATTTTCATACGATTTGTATTGCTCGAAAACATACCTAATATCCTTATATATATATAGGTATCTTTTTAGTTATTTATTTATTTAAAATAAGGAGGCTGATAATATAGCACGCATGCCCAGGAAATGTGGGTAACTGTGTCCTATGTTTAACTTCCTATGCAGCTTTACCAAACCCCATTAAAATAAGTTCAGTTCTGTTATCATCGCATATCGATAGCAGATGATTATGCTAATTTGACCTCCAATAAAATAATAATCAAGATTTAATATCCAATAACCAGATTGTATCACAAAACAGAATCGAAATTTTTATTTTAGCTATTATACAATTCTGTTATGAGACATTTATTACACTCAGATAAATAATTGGATACTACGATGCTATGATAATCGTTTTACAAAAATGAGTCTAGCCATTATGAAATCGATATTCATTTGAAACCTTAACCTTAAAGTAATATGGTTTATTTATTCTTGTATCTGACTATGATTTATTAATTCATACAGGAAGCTGTATGCGTTTAATTGAATCGCTTTGTATTCAATTGGAAAGGATTGAAGATTAATGAATCCCAAATAGTAACATAATAACTTGACTGCACCTGGCAAACATTTGTGTGTACGAATCAAAAAAAATCAAAATCAAAATTCATTTATTCAATTTTGGCCCTTATAGGGCACTTGTGAAGGTTAACAAATGACTCTACACCGGTTCCAAATACAACTTGAACTGAGAAGACTCCGGCAAGAAACTCAGCAAGTGTTCTTTTTTTTTTTAATGTGTACTTATAAATATTACAATTTACAAAATATATATAACAATAGCGTGCGAAGCGAACAATTCATTCAAATGCATTCTTGTCATCTACAAAATCAGAAACTTTATAGTACCCCTTCTTGCATAACTTCTGTTTTACTATCTTTTTGAATCTATGTATAGGTAGCTCTTGGATTTCTTTGGGTACTTTATTATAGAAACGTATACATTGCCCCTTGAAAGAGTTAAGGACTTTGCTGAGCCGAGTTAAAGGTACAGCAAGTTTGTGCTTATTTCTAGTGTTCAAACTATGAGTGTCGCTATTCTTAGGTAAGTTATTTATGTTTTTCCTCACATGAATAAGATTTTCATATATGTACTGTGACGACACTGTCATTATATTAATAGATTTAAACTTGTCTCTCAAAGAATCTCTAGGCCTTATTTTATATATTGCGCGGATAGCCTTTTTCTGCAGTATAAAAATTCTATTGATTTCGGCACCACTACCCCAGAGGAGGATACCGTAAGACATCAAACTGTGAAAGTAACTGAAATAAACTAATTTTGCCGTAGATTCGTCAGTGAGAGCGCGAATTTTTCTCACTGCATAAGCTGCAGAACTAAGTCTATCCACCAATTTACAAATGTGAGGGCTCCATTGTAACTTATTATCTAAAGTGATACCTAAAAATACAGTTGTTTCAACAAGATCCAGTTTTTCGCCTTTAATTACAATATTTGTGTCCGAATGTCTCACATTGGGTAGACTGAATCTGATACATTTTGTTTTTTTCTCATTTAGCAATAAATTATTTATAGTAAACCAATCAACGACTACAGAAAGAGCATTGTTCACATCGTCAGAATTAAAATCATGTCTATTCACTTTGTAAAGAAGTGAAGTGTCATCAGCAAAAAATACTATCTCATGTTTTTTTTCTACAAGATATGGTAAGTCGTTGATGTAAATGAGAAAAAGAAAAGGTCCAAGGATAGAACCTTGTGGTACACCCATAGTTACTGATGACCCAGGGGATACTTTACCATTAACATCAACCTTTTGAATTCTGTCACATAAGTAAGAAATCAAAAGATCTAGTGCAGTGTCTCTAACGCCGTAGTGATGTAATTTGCTGATCAGTATTTTATGATGGACACAATCAAAAGCCTTGGATAAGTCACAAAAAACACCAATGGTGTCTCGTGAATTTTCCCAGGCGTCAAAAATATGTTGAATAAGCTCAACACCAGCATCGGTTGTTGAGCGACCCCTAGTGAAACCAAATTGTTTACTGTGAAGCAGTCTATTACTATTGAAATGTACCATCAATTGATTAAGAATAATTTTCTCGAATACTTTACTGAATGTCGGTAATATGGAAATCGGTCTAAAATTTGTGGGGTCAGATGTACTACCGGTTTTAAATAAAGGCACTACTTTACTATGTTTCATAAGATCAGGAAACTCACCACAATCAATACATTTATTAAAAATAACAGCTAAATGAGGTGCAATACAATCAATTATAGAATTAATAAGTTTAACTGAAAGCCCCCATAGATCAACAGTGTTTTTCAAATTTAGAGATTTGAACGCTTTAATTATATCGCTAGAAGTAACAGTTGAGAATTTAAAGTCAACAGTACACTCTTTTACATTTTTCCTAAGTAAAGATACAGCGAGGGTGGGAGAAGAATTAAGAGACTTGGTAGTCGAAACTGGAATATTGGTGAAGAAAGTCTCAAAAGCGGCAGCAACATCTTGATCAGATTTTATTGATTTATCATTTATAATAAGTCGAAACTCATGATTACGTACTTTGAACTTTCCAGTTTCACTATTTATAATTTTCCAAGTCATCTTGATCTTATCATGACTATTTTTAATTTTATTTCTTATATGTATTGATTTAGCCGCAGCACAAACGCATTTAAATGTTTTTGAGTAATTCCTTACATAATTTAAAAAAACAAAATCATGATTATACTGTTTTTCCCTATATAATTCATACAATTTTCGCCTACTTATATAAATTCCCACCGTCGCCCAGTCATTGAAGACCGTATTAGATTTCCGATTAACAGTTTTTGAAGAAAAAATTGAATTATACTCATTTTTAGTTAAATTAAAAATTGAGTTATACAGTTCATTAACATTATTATTATCGTAAGGTACGTCTGGTAATTTATTGACAATGTTATTTCTAAATTTTTCAAGGCGACTTATACTCATAGGAAGACACTTAATATCTTTTTTTATCACTTTTTTTCTAGGCATATTAAATGAGACCAACTGGCCACAGTGATCAGAACTTAATTTACTTATTATTGACTTTGTTACTGGCTCTAAGTTAGTAAAAATATTATCAATGCAAGTTGCTGAAGTGGCAGTGATTCTAGTCGGTTCTAAAAAAAGATTTACTAGATTGTAGCATAGAAAAAGAGATTTGAGTTTATTACCTATTGCGTTATCCTCCAACAAGTTTATATTAAAATCTCCACAGATTATTATATTTTTATTCACACTATTTAGTTTACACAAAGCTTCATCCATACATTTTTCAAACAATTTGAATACTGCAGTAGGGGGTCTGTATACGCTCATGACAATGAATTGCTCAAGCTCTACACATGCTATTTCTATAGTTCGCTCAATAGATAGGCTCTGAATATCTTTACGTTCCTTAAATTTCAAATTGTTATGAATTATTATTAGTGAGCCACCATGTATAGAATCTTTTCTATGGAATGAACTAGCAACCTGGTGCTTACTAAAGTTAAAAATGAACTGGTGGGCCTTTAGCCAATGTTCAGTGATACATAAAATGTCAATATTATCACAGTTCAGAAATAACTCCAGTTCTAATTCCTTGCCCTTAATTCCTTGTATATTCTGGTGTACCAGGTTAATATTACTTTTGTTATATTTATTATTATACATTTTATTACTGTTTATTTCTAATGATAATGGGCAGGATACATTTATAATTTCATAGTTAATATTCTTATGACTAATGCTAGAGGTTGCCTCTATTGTCACTTGTTAAATTAAATTACTACTAGTACTTGGAATAGCTTCCAATGAATCCAATCTATTTGGAATAGCTTCCAATGGTTGTAAATAGCTATGCTGCTCAATAGAAGCAGCCGTCCGAGTAGCCAAACAATTGGCTGAGTTAATATAATATGATAGCGATTCTGCTACTTGTCGTTTGTGGTATTTTGGAAGATAAAAATTATCTTCTGTTAAATAATAATAATAATTCAAATTACTTAAATAACTATTAATATCAATCAAGTGAAACTTATCACTATGACGACATGTCAAAGTGTGTAATGTCATATTTAAATTGTGTCTATAAATATTTTCAGTCTGTGGCAAACTTTGAAGAAACGGGAATGAAAACAAAACTATATTTTTTACATTTAATTGTGCAAGTGTACTAAAGTATTTTATTAGACTTTGTTTGTCTACATTTCCCCTTCTTCCTATAAATATTATCAATGTAGTATTATTATTAAATGTACTGCTACTAATTCTATCTAATATCTGACTATAAGAAGCACCGGGCATACACATATTAGTTATAGACTGGCCCAAGCAGTGACTAAGTAACATTCCCATATTTTTTCCTATTTCATCACTAAACATTACAATATTCTTTAAATTATTTAAATCCTGTTTGCATTCTGTAGGATTTGGTGTATTACATTTATTTATTGTAATATTTACCAAGGGAGTTGGACAATCTGTCCTGGAGGAGCTTGATGGAGATTTTAAACAATCATAATTATAATTGTTTACAAGGGAATCAAATCTATCAGAATTTCTTTTAGAAACCTCCACCAACTCATTCATGGCCAGAACGTAGGAGTTCATCTCTTTCTTACAAGTTTCATAATTAGTTGAGATAAACTTTAACCTATCATTTAAACCAATAATTTCAGTCTGGAGTTGCATTGTATCCGAGTTATATTTAAGGATGCCATTTTCGAAGTCTACATGGCACATATTTACTTCTGTTATTAAGTTTAAACGTTCCTTCCTTAATTTAATGTTATTACATACAATCTTATTTTTCTTAATAAGATTTTGTGTTTTTTTGATAACATTTTTGATTTTTATGTATTTCTTTAGCTTATTTTTACTACATTTGATTATCCGCACTGCACCATTAGAAACAATTGGATCTTCACATGTTAAATCTATTGTGACAGTGGGTTTTGAGCATAGGGCTGAGGGACCAGAAACCAAACCCGGAGCTGGTCCGACCAACTCATCGAAAAGTGTATTGGTTTCTGCTACCTCTGCTTCACGGTTACTATTTTCTAAGCGAGTGATGTAGTTACGGGCCTCACATAATTCTTTCTCAAGAGTAGTCACTCGCCTGAGGGCCTCTTCAAACTCATAGCTGCATTGGTTGAACCCGTCGACAATGCTCTGAAGCTGATCCCGTTGATCGGCTACTTCTGTGTGCCGGACATGCATATCTGCCATCTCAGTTTTTAACTTTTTGTTCATACATAATATATCTAGCATTTCTTTTTCACTGTCATCGCGTTCTGTCATTAATTGCTCACATTTGGTTTGAGAAATTTTAAGTTCTTGCAGTACAATCTGCAGTTTTTCTTCTGTCTGACGAGCTGAGGTCTTGCGTGTTCCAACCATGGTGGATTGTTATTGTATTTTAAATGACCAATAGAGTTTGAATGAGCAAGTAATAACAAAAACAACAGATACAGGTATGAACAATTTGCTGTAAATTTTCTTACGACTATTTTAGCGACTAAACAGGATTATTACTATAGATATTATTAATTAGTATGTGCGATAGAACATATATGTGAAACAATCAGAATAAACTATGTACTCGCCTGAATTTGGACCAAAAGGACGGTTGAACCGATGAGTCACTCACTATGAAATATTAGTACACTGATTTAACATCAAAAACAGCGATACAACATTAATTGATTTATTCCACTTATATTTTCGTAGCAAATATTTAGTGATTAATCAACCTAAGCACTATATTAATAGGATTTTTATAATTAAAATTATATTTTAAAATTACGATACAATATTTGACAAGTTGTCCGTAGTGTTGCCACAGAGAGAAAAAAAATAAAAAAGAAAATGTTTATTTGTTCCGAGTCTAGTAAACTGCTTCTTCATAATTAGTGTAATAATAAACAGATTACATGAAGTTTATTACAGTATACACAGAACAAGTTCAGGATCAGTTTAGGTTGTGTGCTCCTTTTAAATAAATGTTCCAGAATATTTATATTGTAACGTTATTATTGTAACGTTATTTTAAGTCAACACCCGTCCTAAAACATAGTGAATAGCAAAAAACTCGATTGTTTTGATACAAAAAAAAAAATATGAACACAATTACTGCACATAGACCCCCTTACTCATAAAACGTTATTTCACTAATATTAACGTTAGGACAGTATGTACTGTTTAAAGGGTCACGTAAATAACGTCACTTTATTGTCAAATAATGTGACATTATTTACGTGACCATTTAATCAGTATATTAGTTAAAAAGCGCTTTATGATTAAGGGGTAGAATCATTAAGAACGCGATAGTGAGGCATTTTAGCTCAATTTACACGTAATAGTTTTAATTTGACTCGTTTGCTCAATCTCACACCGAGAGCCTTCAAAATTATAATTTAGACATGTCATTCAGCGATGATGAATGTCTTGTTATGTAAATTGATATAAATGCATAGAAATAATATATACCTAGAAAGAACGTCGCCATACTACCCGAATATATAAAACAGGCCAACTTTTATAGGCTGCCGCGCGTAACAGCTACGTTTTACGCTCCCTCTGCGTCATTCTGCTTGTCATAGTGACGTTCATAAAGATAGCAGTTGTTGAAATATTCCAATTAAAATCGGGAGAAATTTAAATATTGATCATTATTTTGCATTTTTAGTTATTTTTATTTGATTTACGCCCTAACAGTTAGAGCGTATTTTTATCGACGCGTGCACAGCTGCGACACTCTATCTGGATGTATTCTTAATCAAAGTATAAATGTGCTCAAATTAATATCTTCACATCGGTCAATAGATCGCTAAAATGAGGTGTTTTTAAGTTTGTTGTTGTATGTGGTTAAACTTTTTGAATTCATAAAACGCATTTTTATTTCCTAGCATTAAACATTCATCTACGAGTACGTAACAAACAGACATTACATTTTACAGGCGGAAGGATTTACAATAATTTTAAATTTAACTTTTAGCGACTCGTAAAAAAAACTCAAAAGGTGAATGGAACATGGTTTTAAATTAGCGGTTTGTATATTATTGTATTGTTGTTGTTATTATTGTATAAATAAGCGTGTATTCACATCTCACAATGATAAACGATAATGTGGCCGAAGGAGTGGTAGGTAAGCACACAAAGTCTGAACGGGCCTAGTTGTAGTTAGCCCAGTACATTTGAATGGGGAGGGACAGGCAAAGCTAATCTCAGATGGCGCCACCCTCACTGGTAACTGTCATTGATATTGAATTGATGGATTGATTTCAATTAATTAAACCAACCAGTAACCGGCTTTTATAATAAAATCGTTAGGTTTGAAGTGTTAACTGCATAATCTTCCTATGAGCTTGGTGTCCATTTTTTTTTAATAATCCACGGCTTTTTTCTTTTCAATTGGTGTAAACCTTTATTATTGCATTAAAATTCACTACAGAAAGGCATTATAATTATTGAATAACTTATTTGATAACGAATACGTAAAAAAATTATGGTGTTTGACAGATTGACGGCACCAGCGACTATACGACACCTAGCGGGATAAATTGTCAGTGTGCCTCCTCATTGTGGTTGATGTTGGAGTGCGTAGAGAAACCACTTGTGAAGTATCAAAGGTATATTGACTATATTCACAGTAAATGTTTGGTGATTCGTTCCTCTTGATGTTGTTGATGTAAGACGTTATAATGCACTCTAGTAAAATGTTAAGAATCCGTGTATTTATGCTATTATTAGCGGGCGACAAAAGTAGGTTGCTGCATACACAGCAAAATGTACGGTGTTGAAACCGTACAAAGTCAAAGTCTCAATGCACCGTAGGTGTTTGTAGATCGATTTTTAACATGAAGTTGGCTGCTAGACACATACCACAAAGTACCAAGTAGGGTACTATACGGTGGTTTCCTAGCGATTATTTCCATTATAGGATTCGAACCTACGACCTTTACTAATGCATTTGATACCACAAATAAGTACTTAGCTATCGTCACCTTAAAAAAGTAAGGCGGGTTTAAACCCAACCAGGGGCTCTACCACGTAACTTTGGTGGTAATCGTAACGAACACCATTAATGAATTTCATCCAATCAGGGCCCACGAATCGTCATCGTAGCGTCATACTGCGTGCGCGTCATTAGTCGAAAGAATTAATGGTGTTCGTTACAATTACCACCAAAGCTACGCGGTAGAGCCCCAGAACAGAATCAGGAACGAAAGTATGTTCTAATTTTCCAAAACCTACCTACTTCAGGCAAAAAAAAGTGAAGTGTCTTGTTTTTTACTTTATAACTACACTTTATATTATTTCAATGACCTTAAAATCTTGACTACGTTTTTAATTGTAGTAAGGCTATGAATAAATTTCCTTCATCGAAAGTGAAGTGTTGATTTTTACATAACATATAAATATTTTATTTACTAGGAACAATTATTATGCTTATGGCCTGTTCGTGAGAAATATTAATCAAATGTATTATACAATACTCTCGGGCATTAAGTGAGTTTCAGTATTTGCATATTTAAATCTAGGCAAGTTACTAAATAGGCAGTGCCAGTGCAAGTCCGTAGCAAGTGTGAAGAATATTATTATGATGTTATTTAGGACCGTTAATTGTTTCACGTAATTTTTTAGACGTATGACAATGCATTATTCTATTTACCTATTGATTATGTTTTCAAAACTATTTAATCCATAATCGCCCACCCCTATTAAATCACCAATCATCACGTTGAGTCACAGGGACTCATTTTTTTTTTTTTAACATGTCACTAAGATTAATAATAATATATACTAAGTAGCTTTTTGGAATATACTTAGGTAACTGAAAATGCAACTTTTTTGAGTTAACTTAACATCTTATTCTTTCCAGTCTCCAAAAATAAAGTTATTTACCTAAAATAATAAATAATACTGTTATAAAACTTATTTTTTATTAGTCCCGCGTACTCAGGGTGGCTAATTATGGGTTTAAACCATATTTTTATCTCTTATCAATAAATAATGGACATCTGTAATTACGGCTTCAATGCAAAATTAATACATAGACATCTATTGCCATACTTCTTATACACGTATCGATATATTACGTCTCAGATGCACTTAAATTGACTTAATAAATTAAAACGCAAGAAATAATTGTAAAATAACTGTAGTACTATCAAGTACATACCTATACTAGGCGTAATGCTTAGATCTTCAAAGATTATGGCTTGTCTAATGAGTATGTAGGTAACTTATTGACACACAAACCATGAATTTTATTAGAGTTTTTGTCATTAACTGCAATTAATAACATCTACTAATTGATTATTATAATTTTATATTTCCGCTGAACTAAATTATAATGACATCAGTAGTTCAATTACACCCGTGAGGTTATAAATCATTGCTGAATAAATTACATTAGCAAGCGTTGCTTGTGTTTCGCTGCCACATATTACAATATTTGGACTAAATAGCGTATCATTAGTGATTTGCTCATATTTTGAATCTAACGTTTTTTTTTATCATGTTGTCAATTAAATGTTATAACAGCTAAATTCAAAACTCAATACTGTTTACAAAATCGTCTCAGCATTCTAATGCTAAACTAAGCTACGTAGAGTGTTTTGACTCTACAAAACCCTTTGAACGTATCAATGTATCAATCGTATATCCATACATAAAAAATCTCTATCTAAAAATATAAATTAAGTATAAGATGATGAAGAATATACGTAAACGCCTATAAGTTTTTTGTTTCATTTTTTCGTAGCAACATCGTAGCATGATAATGATTTTGTACATTATATTCCCAAGAATGTAAGAATTGACCGTATATGTATAGTTTATATTGTATTTAAACATGTAGCACACATGTGTGTACCGCATTGTGATGTGTGGCATAAAATATTCGTCACGGGCAACGATTTTGCATTAATTTTTACATACATTTTGTTATGCAGAGAAAGCTTATTATTATACCCTCTCGTAATTCCATGTTATATAATTTTGGAATTATTTTATAGGAATTCTAAATTGATAATTATGTACTTGGTGATGACGGAGTATCGATTTCAAAAAAATATTAAAGTGCCACCTCCATTCAGAGGATTGAAAATTATTCAAGTTGTATCCTAAAATCGAAGTGCTAGATCGTGTTATTCAGGTATTATCGTTGAGTCCCTTAACAAACAAAATCAAGGCATCACAATAATCAAATATACTTTGCCTTTAAATAAAATAAATACCCTTAAAATAATGACACATTTTACCATGAACACCCAAAACAATAAATAAAAAACACAACGCACCCCTCGTAATCACCCAACGGCTTGTTACACTTTAATAAAGTTATTTTATAATAAAATCACTCGTAAAGTTTATCGATCACAATTGTAAAGTCACAGGCACGGCGCTAGCATCGGCTAGCGGATGTGTCTTCCTTTCGACGCACGAGCATCAACTGTTCGTCAGCGCGCGCACCGAGCGTCGTCTGATAACCGATAGGTATCATGGATAAGCTCGGTATAAGTACGACAAAAAATTGCGAGACAATAAAGAATTTTTCCGTAAAGTTACACGAAACAGCCGGTTTGCAATAGGGCAACGAGCTTTTAATTTTATAATTTTGCAAGCAATTTGTCAGTTAGATATGGATGTTTTTTGGAATCTAATAATTGTAGACACACGCTTACAAACTTACGAAGTAAAGCCTCACAGAAATAACCACAGTTATCCACGAGATTGGTACATGTGCGATTAATTTTACTCTGTAACAAATTAATATTTATCTTATGGATAAGAGTTATCTGAAGTTGGTAAATATCCTGCTATATTCCTCACACATGGCTATCTGATCACAATCTAAGCAGAGCTTCCCATAGTACTTTTTTGTTTGTAAACACTTATTTACTTATTATTATTATACATACCTAATTACACCCAGACTCAGGACATGAAGACATGTTCATGCACACAAATTCATGTCCTGGGTGGAAAGCGAACCCACTACCTACGGCGTGGTACCCTACTTTTCCATTACGGAGGAAACAGCTAAGTTACGTCGAACTCCTACCGACTAAAACACCACAATGATTTTATCTTCGACAATTAGGGTCATACTAATTCGCATTTGTATACGGTCCAACCAGTGCCTGTTAAAGCCTCTCCTGTGAGGAAGGTGAGGACTGGAACATTGGTACTTAGACTAACAAGTGCAGCTTATTACTACTGGACGCTTCAGAACAACTAGACCTACGAAATCGATAGACTTGAAAAAAAACGACAGTGAACTGGATCTCAAATATCCACATTTTTTTTTTTAGAATTGTAGTCAAACTATATAATTAAAAATCTCACGTGTTTCTTTTAACCGCTAGTTGCTAGCCAACTCGAAGTTCAATTTCATAGCAAACGTAGATCCTTTCTAGGTCTTATACCTACTGTCTTATTACATGAAATAAGCCATGTCTATTAAAACCCAGGTTTTATGATAGATAATATGATCTCTCGTCTCTTTTGATTGACAATAGCAAGTGACGGATATTAAAACCCTGGGAGTTGCTGACATTAAACCATCTAACATAATAGAGATAGAGATTTGTTTATTTAATTTTGGTTGCTTTTGATCATCTTTTGTTTGACAACAATCTCACCATACTAAATAATGATGTGGCTGAAGTCTATTAGGAAAGTGGTTGTCAAATGGCAAAGTTTTGTCAGCCAGGCAAAGTAACGTCCCACGGTTTTGTGGTTTCTTTATGATGTTATCTTTCACCGTAAGTTGTAACTTATGGTAGGATTCAAACCCACACCTTTATCCACGGCATTCGGCATCATTACAACTAAGCTATTATGTCTTTGAAAGTTATGGGGAAATTATTTTCCTAAGTACTAATTATATGGGATGACTGGTAACTGATAAACAATACTAGCTACTATAAATATCGTTAACTTTCCCAAAAAAACAAATAGGGACAAATAACTAAATTAAATATAAGCTGATGGTGTATTCTTATTCTTTTTAGGTACCTACTAAATATTACGGGCGCACGTGCTAAATAAATAAGAAGGAACCTATTCACTCTGGCCTTGAAAGTTCCAAGATTCTACGAGTCAGGAAACACAGACGCCGGAAGCAAGTTACACACCCTTTGCTGTCCGCATAAATGAGGATGCACGCACACGACGTACGGTGAAAAGCCCAGCGTCTTGTGGTTCGGTGTTAGACCGTGTATATATATATCTATCTATATACATATTATCAGAATGGTTTTTGATTACTTAAATAATTTTTTGATAATGTTACTATCGTAAAAGAAATGACTGAGGCCATAGATGTATAAAGAAGCACACACCGCTTAGTATCTCAGAATGCACTTTTCGCGGAAATTTGCTAATTAGTTGTGTCTCACGCATTAGTAATTAGGTGAAACGCTTGTATAATTACAACATACGACAGGACTTCATTTCTTAACCATTGCATCTAACTTGTAATTAATTAAAATGCTGATGTTGATGAGTATTTTTTTCGTCTTTTCGACTAAGGCATCCAATTGATTTTTATAAAATTTTAAAGAATCTTACCTAATTTTTTTTCAACTATTTTTGGGTGTATTCAACGAATAATCGCAATGACGTTAGTTTTGTTTCAAATCTATTCCACTTATTCCACCAAAGACTGGCTCTGATTGGCTAAGTCAAGGACACAATAAACATTTAGATGCAATGACGGTACTGTTATTAATGGGTACAAAAGCAGTTGCGGTGTTGTTGATTATTATCTAAAATCAACTCTAAAAATAGTTGTTTACCTCGCAATTGTGTTGAAAACCGTTGTACGCGTGTGCATTGATCATTACACCTTCGGCTCCCTTATCACACTCACCTGCAGCTCCCGTGGTTTATACCGCCTCGTGTGTATAACTAACTTTGCACACTTGTATCATAATGTACTATTCTATCGTGCTATGGGCTTCTCTAAGTTTACCTTTACCGGAGGCTTAAGCTGTATGTAGGATTCGAACTTGCGCTTTTCGTCATGGTATTCATTGTTACTACTAACATCGCCTTTGAAATTCCAGATACTTATGTAGGGAACATTATTTTCATCTTAGAAACAAGGAGCGCCTAGTAGTTTATATTTCGAGATATAAAACTACGAGGAGCGCTCGTGGTGTAACATGATTAGCCGTTCTTAATCGATCGGCAAAGTTAAGCTTCGTCTGTCGTGGTCGGTACCTGGATGGGTGACCACCTAGTGGTATTTCAAATCGAGCGTTTCCGTGATTCGGAAGGCACGTAAAGCCGTTGATCCCGGTTTTCACTTAATTGTGATAGTCGTTAAGCTAGTTGGAGGCCTTCTAGGCGGCTTGAAAACCCCAAAACGGAGGTTGTTCACTAGCCTACCTCCACCGATCCGCAGTGGGCACGCGTGGTGGAGTATCTGCCCATTCCCCTTCACCCTCAAAAGGAGGCCTGTGCTCAGCAGTGGGACATTATAGGCTGATGATAATGATGATGATGATGATATAAAACTACACAGGTTGTTTTAAAACTTAATTTGACAGAAATAAACAACTTCACAACGATTCATCTACGTCACGATATAAGGACGTTCTAAATGTCAACCACCTGTACATTGACAATCCTATAAGTAAAAAATTGTACCTCGAACGCGGAGTAATCACCTCTCATTGCAAACTCGGTTCGACTTGTTTACCAAAAGCGTATGTTATAATAACTTTAACATTTAATAAAACAGTATTGTGGGAATGACCTGCAGAAAAAAGTTTAAGTATAAATTTATTTAATGTCTACGACACGCATAAGATTACTTTGTGTGATTCTAGGCCACCTTTTTTAGGGTTCTGTTGACATCAGTATGTTGGAGAAACTTTGGTACAGTGCAGTCCACTGGTCAAGTTCTCAATACCCAACCTTTACAATGTACATCAAAAATTATATGATACTAAGTTAAATTCTGTCGTTTACAAACAAAACTTTGTAGCTGATGTTTTGGAAACTAGCTGTCCCTCGCGGCTTCACCTGCGATCCTGGGATATTAAATAGTCTATGTCCACATATTACAGAATAAGGCAGATAGAGCGCGAGGAACACGGGAGTGAGGCCAAAAAAGCAAATACAAATTGAAAAACACGTACCTGGCATTCGCTTTTGAATGTGTATTTGCTTTGTTTAACAAACTTTATGTAACAAAAAACACTTCTTTATTAATAAACTGTGGTTAAACAATGCAAATACAAACTGGAAAACGAATACCAGGTATCAGATTTTCAATTTGTATTTGCTTTTTTGGCTTCACTTTCGTGTTCCGCGCGCTCCATCTGAATTATTCTGTAATCTGTGTCTATGTCCTTCTCCATATAATAGAATATCTGCGTGCCATATTCATCGCTATTTGTTAAGAGTTTTAGTCGTGAAATAGTTACAAACAGACAGAGCTTCTTTCGCATTTATAGTATAAGTAGGGATAAAAGATCACAAAATATTTACACAACAACGGTAAAAAAAAATGGCAAGCTGTTGCAGTGATAATCTCCCTGATGAGTTTTACAGAAGACATTATCATTGTATTATGCTCAGATGTTGATGTATCAGTGGTACGTGCCTTGGTAAATTGGAGTGAACGTGATCGGTTGATCAAGTCAAGTTGCTCCTATAAACCAATGTGCATACGTGGCACTTGAGATATCTTATCTTGATATCTTTAAGATAGCAATCGAGTCCAAGTACCTAAGGAAATAAGGTATGTCCGGTAAATACGTATAACCTCAGAGTAGATAAATACTACGTGTATAACCAAACGTACCTATTATATACAATACGAACGTGACGAAAAAGGAGCTTGGAGCAATCGTAGTTGGCGCAGTTTGTTAAGTTTCCACCTATCGCGCCGCAGGTCGTAGGTTCGATTCCCACACAAGTTATGCATTTGTGTGCATGAACATGTCTGTATGTCCTGAGTCTGGGTGTTATTATGTATATTAAGTATATATTTACAAACAAAATGTAGTATATCAGTTATCTGGTTTCCATAGTACAAGCTCTGCTTAGTTTGGGATCAGATGAACGTGTGTAAGGAATATCCCAGGATATTTATTTATTTTATTTATCTAACAGGCCCGTTTTGACAGCACATAAACATACATCATCATCATCATCAGCCCATAATAAGCCACTTCTGAGCACGGGCCTCCTTCCACAAATGAAGGTGAAAGGAAAATCAAGTACACCACCGCGCATTTTCACTGTGGATTGATGGAGGTAGGCTAGTGTTTAACCTACCGTTGAAGTTCTCTAACCGCCTAGGAGGGCCCCAACAAGCTTAACGACTATCACAATTAAGTGATAGGGCTTTACGAGCACAGAAAACGCTTGAGTTGAAATACCACTAAGCGGCTAATCCGGATACCATCCACACCGGTGATTGCTTAAATTAGCTGATCTATTAAGAGCGACTATTCAAGCTTAACCACGAGCGCTTCAAAAAGAGAATATGACGCGAAGAAACACCTCTTGTCAAAACGGGTATTAGATTATTAGCTCAGCATAATCTCAGCTCAGTATACTATCAGCAACACGATACTCCTTGAGGACACTGATGACTCTTCAGATATACGAAGACACTGTAGAGCTAGTAGGTATTTTCATCTAAACAAATTGATCGCAGTTCCGTTTACAGTATTATAATGAGGTTAGAGTTTGTACAACTGATGTACGTTGAAGATTAAAAAAGCTTAACCACGCGTAACTGTGCTCGAATCATTACAATTTTACTGTCAGTATTTACGCGCGGTACACAAAAAAACAGACACATGGCATACGCGTTATTGATGTGAGTAAACATAAATGTGGGTCATCACATCATCAAGATATTAGTCAGTTCAGTCATAGTGAACAATACTCTTTTAACCATGACTAATGCATGTAATCTTTGTTACATTAAAAGTTTTGTCTTTTTGTTATTTTAAGAATAGTAATAGTGCATTCATTGGTGCCGATTCTGTTGTAAATCGCACCAAATAAATTTTAGTCACATCTCATCTCTTTCTTACGGACATTATTGAAAAAGGATAGAACATATTTAAAGCTGTCAAAATAATCTTTGCCGTCTTATTTTGCGTGTATTTAGGCGTAACCGCGATAGATGGCGACTAAATTTATATTGAAAACAAGCACTGGACTAATTTGACTGGACTAAATTTCTTACATCCTTTTCTTATATGCTTTGTTAGAAAGAGACATAGTGAGTTTAAAATTAGTTTAGTTGTAAACAACAGAATCATGGCCATTGTTTCTAAGTATGGCTTATAATAGACCACTTTTCGCTTTTGTAAGGTGATAGTGTGGCTGAAGCTGGTAAGCACACAAAGCCTAGAAGGGTCGGCCCTCAAGTATAGCTGAAACGCACCGGTAGGTGCCTGTCGACAGATTTGCAAGTGACGTCGTTAACATAATTAATGTAGATGATAGCTACTGAGAATACTGATCGAGCTATCGCCTAATTAAATGGTTTTCAAGTTCAAGCGTCCATTTGCGAGGAGGGCGATGGCTGCCACACGCGTCATACTTGTGAACAGGTGCTGCTTGTGGGGGCTGGTCTGCTTAAGTTTGCTATTTATTTACTTATTAAATATTTGTTTAGTCTTCTTTGTAATTTTGCCGCCGCGCCGGGGCACGCAATTGTTTTAGGTGCGATTAGAATGTAAATACACTGAAAAAAAGGTTCTACAAAACTAGTTATGTATGTTGAAGTTTTGTTGTCTGGAAACTAACTTTAGTTACATTTAATCGTATATCTCTTAGATTTAATCAAACAATTTAGTAATTAACCAAAACTAGTTTTGTTACTGGTAATTTTTAGTTCGCAAGTCACTCTGTTTAAGTTATTGGTAGTAAAATTTTGTGTTACTGTTAAATTTTTTTTTTTTTCAGTGTATTATGTAATAAATCTAAGCGAACTGACAGCGTCAACCTTGACGTTTCAAAATTTTTTCAGGGTAATTATTTAAATAATTTAATATTAATATAATTCGTTTTGTTTCAGATCTGCGGCCGGCGTGCGCTGCCTATATCCAGCCGGGAGGTGATCTGCCGCCTCCAGCGCTGCATCCCTTCCTGCTCGGCTCTGGGCAGTCTTCACCATCCGAAGATCGTAATATTGTATAGTTTTTGTGTTTGTGTAAAATCTATATGCTCCCTTTGGGCATACGTATTGGCCCTGGTACCAGTTCGGACGCACAACCATGTAGCCAGGTCAGTGACGCATCGCGAGAAAACTTATTAAAATGTGAGCAGTGTTCGGAACCTCGTTATTTTCGTGGCAACCGCGGTTTAAAAATTCATGTCGGAAAGGTGCACAAACCTAATCCGAACCTAATCAATCAAACCAGCTCCACAAATTCAGACTTATATATTTCGGCTCCAAATTCTTCCTCTACTAACCTCCCGTTTTGGCAACAAATTTGTTCGCTAAAGAATAACGTTCCGTTATTAAAGCGAATCCCACGCGGAGCACGTATCTGCGTGGCTACAGCTTTATGTGTATGTATAGACAAAATTCTTAGTATAAATTCACTAAGAGCTTGGGAAGACCTGCTCACATTTGCATACAGAGTGCTGCATGTCCCTAGTCACCAAAAAAATGAGATTTCTCTCACCCAAAAAATTAAAAATAACTGCTCATTATTAGACTCAATTAATAACATTATTCCAAATTTTCCCAAAATCCAAAAAAAGCATAATCAGGCCAACACTATAAGAAAAATAGAATCAAAAGCAAATGATGGCGATTTCAAGGGGGCAGCACATCTGCTCTTTTCTAGCGATGTTGTCGCTTCAGACACACCTGAAACCCTGTCTGCTTTAGAATCTAAACATCCATCTCCGCTTTCAAATACAAACCTCCCAGATCCCCCATCTTTAGACCAATCTGTTCTAAATTGTAACGCCCAAGATCTCTTGAGCGTCATTATGTCATTTAAACCTGGTTCTGCTGGCGGTCTCGACGGTTTTACACCACAGCATTACAAAGATCTTGTCTGTGGTGCCGCCGGAGACGCTGGTACCAAATTATTATCGAAATTAACCTCTCTTATAAATTTAATGTTGGCAGGAAAGGTGCCAAGCCCATTCACTGAGATCATTTATGGGGCCAATCTTTGCGCGCTATCCAAAAAAGATGGCGGAGTAAGACCCATCGCTGTGGGTAATACTATCCGTCGTATGGCCTCCAAAATTTGTTGTCGTCACATTCTCCCGAAACTTTCGGAAATATTTCAGCCCATTCAACTCGGTTTTGGCTCAAAGGGAGGTTGTGAGGCAGCTGTTCATGCGGCTCGGACCTTTCTATTAAATAACGGAGGTGAAGTGCTGCTTAAAGTTGACATAAAAAATGCATTTAACTCTGTCGATAGGGGCGCTTTATTGACCCAAATTCGGGATATCTGCCCTGACGTATATCCTTACCTTTGGCAATGCTATGGGCATCCATCAAAACTTTTTTTCAGAGAACACCCACTTATTTCCGCCATGGGTTGTCAACAGGGCGACCCTCTCGGTCCAGCTATCTTCAGTTTGGCCATCCATTCAATTATTTCTGGGTTACAATCTAAATTTAATGTCTGGTATCTAGACGACGGTACGCTGGGGGGTGATGCGGCTTCCGTTCTCAGTGATTTTAAAACATTGACAGAAAATTTTAAAAAGATTGGCCTAGAATTCAATAGCTCCAAATGTGAGCTCCTTATTTTAGATTCTTTCCCAGAATCTGAAAAACCAGAATTAATTCAAAATTTTAATGTTTTGGCTCCCAATATTAAGTTACTGTCAAAGGAGTCGCTTCATCTTCTCGGAGCCCCAGTCTTAGATGAATCCATACCTAGTTTCTTTGAGAAAAAGATTCAAAATTTTAATGACTCTTCAAATAGACTTTATGAAATTAATGCCCATTATGCATTTTTTATTGTTCGACTCTGCCTTTTCGTGCCTAAGTTTACCTATTTACTCCGCAGTACGCACTTATTTAAATTCGTTCACATATTAGATACTTTGGATAATATGATCAAAACGTCTCTTTCCAAAATTCTAAATTGCAGTTTTTGTGAAAACAAAGTGTGGTCTCAGGCCACCCTACCCGTGTGTTATGGTGGCCTAGGAGTGCGGAAAATTTCAAGCATATCAGTACCGGCGTTTCTATCCTCGGTATACAGTGTGGGCAGCCTCGTCAGATCTGTTTTGGACCCTTCTATTGAATCTGTTGAGGTTTCTTACCTGTCCGATGCTAGAGACGCCTGGCAGGCAGCTTGTCCAGGCACAAATATTCCAACCTTGAGTCACTCTCAGAGAGCGTGGGACAAGCCTCTTTGTGAAAAAACTTGGCAAAAATTATTTTCAAACTTTTCGATAGATACAGACCGCGCGCGCTTGTTAGCCGTCTCTCAGAGTGACTCAGGTCACTGGCTACAAGCTATTCCATCCACAAATACCGGGACAATGTTAGACCGTATAACATTAAGTCTGTGTATTTGTCTTCGTCTTGGTTGCAGGACCAATCAGCCTCATCGCTGCCGCTGCGGAGACCTCGTCAATGAGCTCGGCCACCATGGACTTTCGTGCTCCCTAAGTGCTGGTCGAATATCACGGCACTCGGCTATTAATGACATTATCCGCAGGGCTCTTGTTGTCGCTAACGTGCCTTCCGTACTGGTCGGTACTGCGCGGGGCGATGGCAAGAGACCGGATGGTATGTCTTTGATCCCTTGGAGTGTCGGCAAGTCGCTGGTGTGGGATGCCACATGTGTCGATACACTCGCGCCATCTCACTTACCGGCTACTTGTAAAGCTGCAGGGGCAGCGGCGGCCAGTGCGGAAAATTCAAAATTCAAAAAATATGCATCGATTGGACCCAATTATATTTTTATGCCTTTTGCGGTCGAGACCTTGGGACCATGGGGGTCAGAAGCTCGCCGTTTTGCTCGCACCTTGTCTTCAAAATTGATCGAGACCTCCGGAGACCAGCGGGCGGGGAGCTTTTTCCGCCAACGCGTCAGCTTGGCTATCCAAAGAGGAAACGCTGCCAGCCTTCTGGGAACCTTGCCGTTAATCGGAAGCAGCGGCAGGCTTGAGGAAATTTTCTATATATAGATTATATTTTGTAAATATAGATTGTATTTTGTACATATTTGTTGTATCTAAGCTTGTTTTGAAAAGAGTAATTGCTGAGTTTATTGCCGGCTCTTCTCAGCAAATGCAACCTTCCGAACCGGTATTAGAGTATTAGAGTCAGACTTTTCATAAGTGCCTGCGAAGGTCTATTTGAATAAATGATTTTGAATTTTGAACTTTGGCTTCGGTTACCGCTTACCACCAAATATGCTTTCTATATTAACCTTGTATTATAGCAATATGTAACATGATGAAAAATATCGTCATTGTACGGAGCTTTCAATTTGATGGACAACGTCCACTCTTGCAAGTTTTATTTTTACCTTTTGTTTTATTGAAAGAGAACGGTGTTTACGGAAACTATGAGCTGATATGTTTGCAATTTAAAAGACGATTTAAATAATAATTATTGACACGATATTACGAGTACTTTATCCTTACATGATAATAACAATATACATTGCCCTTAATGCGTTCTAGAATTAATAACTTGAATGTTCAACATGTGGTAGTAATTAGTAAGGAGATAATATAAGATTAAGTAAAGTTCATGTTGTGGTTGAAATATGCCCTCAAGTACAGGTCATTAAGCATACCTAACGATCGTTAAGTCAATACAGAGTTGTGTTTGTTTTTCGACATTAATTTATGTGGTATCTTATCTGCCGATTACTTTTTTAATAGCAGTAATAGCACAGAATAAATAATAGTACTTACGTATAATAGTTGAATGACGAAGATACTCCATCAAATATTGCTCTAGTTCAGAAAGTATCTGTCGCTTCGCTAAGTACAGGGGGGGCTAAAAAGGAAGCTAAAGCAATATTGCTACGCAATTAATTTTTTCGAATTCTCGGCGGATCCTAAGTGATTCCAATATTTTTCGGTAAAATAGTTACTCATATACAATTCAATTCATTAAAAGATTTGGAATAGATGAATTGCATAAGATTTGCTTTAAATTAAAAAAAAAAGAATTGCGTTAGCAATATTGCGTAGCTTCCTTTTTAGGGGGTCAGGTAACTTCTTCGCTCTTGAGTACTAGTTCATTTCCAAACTTCAGGTATATGTTTACCACCATTAACTTTAAAGGCGATGATACTCAGTGGTATTGACGTCAGATGCAGAGACGAAGGTCCCAGATTCGAATCCTACAATGAGTTTGATCTTTCGGTGAAGAAAACATCGTGAGGAAACCATAGCACGGTGGTAGAGTACTTTGTAGTACCTACCTTGCTTGCCCTCAATTTGAAAATCTGCCGCCAAGCTCCCACCGGTGTATTCCGACAGCTGCACTTGAGAGCCAGTTCCTTCTAGGCTTTCTGTGCTTACCCCCTTCGGCCACATCATCATTCACCATGGTGAGATAGCGGTCAAACATATACCAAGTAAAAAATAACTATTGCCCCCATCATCAAATTGGTGATGATATTAGATTCAAATGAAATCAAATCAAAAAGTCATTAAAAATTATTCAGTTTAGGCTGTGGTTTAGGCCCTGGTAAGGCACTGATGAACGTTAAATTAGTAACATATATACAATTGAATTTACCCCGGTTCGGATTCAAATGGTAAGTTCATCTACTCTAACTAGTACTTTTGCCGCCGAGTCAATGACTATCTATACTAATACTAGCAGACCCCCCGCGGTTTCACCCGCGTACGGTTTGAATTTTTTCTTTCGAAAACCAATGCACGCCACTGATTATTAGACACAACAAATCAAGCACAGATATTTTTACAATTAAAACTAAAAACCTACACTAAAAAATCGAACTCAAAGAATCTTATTTAATTATTATAACAACAAATGAGAAAGAAATTAAATTAAACTACAATCAAAATATTCTAATGAAATAGAGAAAATGAACTTTTTTCTTTCATTGGCGTCACACGCGGTGTGTATTTTGCCAATTTCCAGTTATATTATATAAGTTCTAGTCACAATAAATCATTTTCACATAGTCCTCATGCAGTCAGTCACCGTCCAAAACTCAAAATACAGGAATTTATAAAAATAAAAATTAAAACGCAACGTCACTCTGCAAGTTCCCGCCAAAAAGACCGAGAAAATGAACTTCCAAACAAATTTCCAATCCTAATCCGATTTAAATATTCTTTAATATTTGACATTCCAATTTTAAAGAGCATTTCAGTTTCCAGAACAAAAGGCAGATAGAGCGCGCGAAACACGGTAGTGAGGCAAAAAAAAGCAATTAGGTACAATTTGAAAAACATATACCTGGTATTCACTTTTGAATGTGTATTCGATATGTTTAAAAGCTGCTGTGTGCTAATTTATTAAAAAGAAAGTGTTTTCGTTAAAAAAAGATTTTAAACAAAGCAAATAGAAATTCAAAAGCGAATACATGGATTACGTAACTTTATTGCAATGAAATTCCAATTGAAATAACCTCTGAATCGGTAGAAATATTACAAAATCGGAAATGGTTCCATTTCTAATGAACCACTGTTTGTATTTGCGGTTATCAGAACGTAAAAAAGATTTCAGAAAACTGCTTTATTGAACCGATTTCAATTAGAAAATGATTGAAATTTAGTTACGTAATCGCCACTCGTACGTAATAGTTTTTCAATTTGTATTTGCTTTTTTGGCCTCATTCCCGTGTTCCATTCGCTCCATCTGCCTTATTCTGTAATCTGTGAAAATCTGATTGAGATTTCAAACTTGTGTCAAAATAAAAAATGAAATTTAAATCAAAACTACTAAGGAGTATTGATATCAACTTCAATGCAAATCACCCCTAAAATAATTTTCTACCCCTTTTTAATCCCGTTTGGCGATGAGTTTCAATAAAATATGAAACACCACTTCCATCAATTATATTAAAGAACGTTTATGCAAAATTTGAAGTAGATCGGACCAATCACGTTGGCCCATACAAACTTTGCCCCCGTTTTTCACCCCCTTAGGGGTAGAATTTCGGAAAATCCTTTCTTATCTGATGCCTACGTCATACAAAGAACACACCCTCCAAGTTTCAGGTCCCTACGATCAGCGGTTTAGGCTGTGCGTTGATTGTCAGTCAGTCATTCAGGACAAAGCATTTTATATATATAGATAATAAAGCGGAAGAGTTTTTTTGTTTTTTTAAACGGGCCAATCTCTGGATCTACCAGTCGGATTCTAGAAATTCTTTCACTAATTGGAAGCTACATTATCCCCGAGAATTATAGGCTACTTTTTATCATGGGAACGCGGGTGAAACCGCGTGAGGCAGCTAGTCGTTTAATAATTCTCTATTAGTGATAGAAAAATCATTGTTTCAATCAAGATGAAACATGAACGCTATGAAACCATTGTATGCCTTTGACCAATTTCTATTTTAAAATACAACTAATTCCATGAACGCTTGTATGGCCTGCCTTGTCGTAGGGTACCCATAGTTCTATGGTCGCTTGCTATAACCGGGCAATCACTCACGCGTTACCGACCCTTCCCCCACCCCGATGAGCTCTGGTGACCATACTCACGCGTGCTCACGCGCAGGAACAAGTAATTTGGCTGCGGTATTCTGTTCCCTTTCACCCTGATTTGTGAATTGGCCTCAGCAGTGGGACATTATCGGGTGATGATGATGATGATGATGATTCTGTCACGTCCAGTCAAGTTTATATTTATTTATTTTTATAATAAAAGTAGCTCTTTGAGCGAATCTACCCCTATTAACATTTATTAATAACTTTGATAAAATTATCGGCAAAGACTAGCCTTATCCAAAGTTTATTATGATTAATATTGCGTTTCATAATATTAGTACCAATTTTAAACATAAGCTTATGTAGGTTTTATTTGGCAACTATTTGTCAATTAGTGATTAAAACGAGGTACCTAAAACTCATGGTGAATGCATAAATAAAACTAATGGTGGTCTAAAGAAGCGTGATTTTGATTATAAACTTGTGTCTATGATCCAACATAGTTAATTATTTCATCAAACAAATTATGAAGGCATTCAGTATTAATGAAAAAAAAAACGTGATCTAATCTGCGTGTCTGTGTTCACGAGCCGTTTAATAGCAGATTATAGAGGGAAATCATAAATCTATTTAATTTGTATTACAATTATATTAAATAATACCAAGCTTATATTCTTCCAGAAAGCTGCTTGTTGCTACTTACCCTACTTAATACACATAATTGGACTGTTTTACAAAAAACTTAAACCGACTTTAAAGTACCCTAAAAAGTATTCAAATCCTGATCTGATGACAATGGGACCAAACAGGAAGTGTGCCCTTCCAGACAAAAAAAGAATTTTCCAAATCGGTTAATAAAATTACGGAGTTATGAGGTAACAAACATAAAAAAAAAAAAAAAAAAAAAAAAAAAAATACAACCGAATTGAGAACCTCCTCCTTTTTTTGAAGTCGGTTAAAAATGTACATGACATAAAATCAATTTTTTAACCATAAATTGTTTTTCAAAGAGAAATCGAAATTAATACCTGGAAGTTATTAAGTACTTCATTTTCCTATCAATTTATAGCTGTAAATTACTCGATACGGTGAAGGTAATAAGTACTTTCCATAAGTCTTTGAATTTACTTTCCATTTCAAATGAATATCCTTGTCATTTTGTTTTATTACCTATACTTGTGTCTAAAATGCGCATTAATAATTCCGAGCCATGCAACATTATTTTCGACAAAAGTACAATTCTGTATGCTTAATTTTATTTTCAAAATACAAGGCTCAGACATATAATATAGGAAATAGATACTTATACCTCAGAGTATATAAATACTACGTACAACTTATACAATTATTAGCTGAAAAGCTTCCACGCCGGGATTACCCACTGCGTTCCCTAGTGATAAATATTTTTTTCAGGTTAAAAAGTTTCCTTATTTTGAACCAGGGTTTGAACTACATATTATCCAAATCCCTTCAGATATTACAGCGTGATTGAGCAACATAGCTCACATAAACTTTAGCATTTGTAATACTAGCTGAAGCCGCGGTCAAATCTGCGTTCCCAGGACCAACAGTACCCTATCTCCTATTTTAGGAAATAAAGTTACCAAATTTCATCAAAATCCGCGCAGGGTAATAAACATTCACAAATACGAACTAAATCATTTATAGTATTTAAGAGGAAAGGATGGCTGCAAGAAATTACAAAAATAGGTTTTTAACATAATATCTATTGCTGTCGCGATGTTTCCGAGCTATCCCGCCCGAGGGCGATAGAGACAACTACAGATTGGATCAATTATACCTATTTAAATTAGACGAAATCGCTATTTTGTATTCCCCGGTTTTCTAATCCAAACTGGATCGATTTAAAAAAAAATTCAAGAATCACAATAAGAAGGGCGTTGGTCTGTCGGTTTTCCTTTGTTGCTTTATATTCGTCAAATGTGTTCGCTGGACGTCTGATAAGGGTGTTAAAAATGGTATTTTTTTTGTGATTTTAGAAGGCTTCTAATTCTTATTATAATCAATTTATGGATAAAAACACAACCGAGGCACAGCGGTACCTAAAGATTGCATTGTAGAATAATCATTGCTCTAGTATTATTATCCAAAGAGGAAACTGAGGATTACGTTTGTATGGAACAAACGCCACCAGCATTTCCTCTTAACAAGATATGATAGTTTTACTATAGGATCGTAGATTTGAGGCGATAAGGACCCAGTCAAATCAAATAATCGACGATCAATTAAAGTGATATCTCTATTACGAAAATAATTGATATCTTACATACTTGATTAGCAAGCCGTTGGGCTGTTAAGCGATTACTTGCTAGATGTGTGTCTGATGCGCCAGTGCCAGTATTTCCATTTCAATGTATTAACCATAGAATGAGGCAATTTAAGACTTATGAAACGACGTACATCGAATTGATGCTTGGCTAACTCAAAAATGGAATCTTCGCTTCTTTCGTACTTGCCAATTGGCAATTTTGTTGTTATAAAATCGAAGTAATAATAAATAAATCGTTGAATGTACTGGAAAGTACAATCATGAGATTTTTATGAGCTTAATTTCGTTTCACTACATTCAAGCACGTATTCGAAGGTAGTAGGCGTTTTATAGGAAAACGTACGGCAAAAAAGGTATCTACTGTTTAGAAAAAAATAATTGTCCAATCATCATAAATTACTCACTTCTTCCGTACATTTAATATCAGCCTTTATACATTTTAATGAGACACAGACGCCCTCTGACATAACAAATATGGCATTAATGATATATCGAGCTCTCAATTACTTCGACATTACATGAAATTATTTTCTAATACATTGATCAATATGTATCGGTAACTTTTTCCTTGCATTTATTAATGGCTAGTTCCTCAGATATATAATATATAAATACTACGTACAACTAGTTATCTCCTTCGGTATAACCACCCGTTGTAGTAACTACTGCTGGAACATGTACCTACCGGAAGGTATACTAACGTTTCTGTGGATGAATTGAAACAAAATATTGTGCATCTTTACAACAATCATGAATAACTAGTGAAATCGATGAAAAGCTTGCAAACAGTAAACTATCAGTTCATTTGACATTTCCAGAGACCTCACTCTACACTAGCGCCTCTCGCGGAGGAATTCAAGCGTGATAGCCCTTATTTTGCTTCATTACAATATCAATTTTCTATTCGTGAAACCTGAAGAGGCTTAAATTGAAGAAAAGATTTCGTATACGCAAGGTGACCCAATTCTTCAGTAACCCAAGTCTCCTAACTTAAATTATAATAGGCTGGTACCTATTTGATTATAATACAGAGTGATGATAAGTGAAGATTAAAACATACCGGCACGGAAAACCACCATGCACCTTGATACACATTTAGTTATTAGGAACTACTAATGCTGTGCCAAATAACATTTTTCTCGAAGGTATTATAAACGAGTGACCATATTCGAGGTCATTTATAGGCCAGTGAGCATGACATTCAAACGATGTATCAATAACCTTGTAGCGAAGATATTCCGCATAGTTATGTTAATACAGTGTTTTTTTTTCTATAGTTTACATAATATAATAATTTACTTGTTGATTAAAGCACATTAATGCTTTTGGATTTAAATATTTATAGAAATAATTGGACTGTTTTACAAAAAACTTAAACCGACTTCAAAGTACACTAAGAAGTAATAAAATCCTGATCTGATGAGGACCAAACGGGAAGTGTACCCTTCCAGACAAAAATGAGGTAACTAACAAAAAAAAAAAAAAAAAAAAAAAAAAAAAAAAAAAAAAAAAAAAAAAAAAAAGAGCCGAATTGGTACAGCATGGGGTTCATCAAAAAGGGTGTGAACAGGCTTAGGCTGTATGTACGTTGTCAGTCAGTCAGGACAAAGCCATTACTTACTTACTTATTACACTTATAACGCATATTTGTTTATAGGCTTTATATTTGTTTCTCGTCTGTAAAAAGAGCATATCATGTTATGATCCAGTTTCAACATATGAATATGGGAGTGAAAGGACCATATCTTACAAAAATCATGGAATTGATAGAATTGTTATTCGGAAAATTTCCCCAGTATTCTAATGTACATTGGCACATTTACTATCAGGTAGACCATTAGCTAGTTGATTGTTTGTTTTTTTGTCGGCAAAAATAAATTACGAGGTATGTTTTTGATAGCCTTGTTATTTAAATTGTATATTAAAGTTTCTATTAAAATAAAATAAATAGAGGCGAGAAAAAACTCACAATTCTATTTAATAAATCTTACACCATCAAAACGATATTCAAAATGACTACCAAAATTCAAATACTTTATTACAATAGTAGAGAATAAATATTTATTAGTCGTAATTTTTTATTGAAGGTATAAACGCCTATTGTTTTACAACATCTACTAACGTAGAATGTATGCATTGAACAGAACTTTCAAATACCACACATTGCATAACTAAACGATGAAATAATAATAATAGTTAATTATTATGTTACTATCTACCAGCCCTTAGCAGTTAAACAGCTTACCGCAAGTAATCATAGAATTTTGAAAATGTATGCTCTCGTACGGGAAGCTTAATATCATGTGATATTGTTCGATGCTTAAAGTTCCTTGGAAATCCTTACTTCCTTACTTAATATTATAAATTGTTTGTTTGTTACGCCTTCACGCCTCAACTACTAACGGATCATCATGAAATTTGGCAAGCAGATGGTATGGAGAAGGAATAAGGATTTTTATCCCGGGAACGCGGATGAAACCACGGGGGACAGCTAGTATGTTATAAATAAAGTTAAACATATTCCAAAATGAACAACCGTAGGACTACGCAGCATGCACTCTATCTTTTCTTTCTTTTTTGAACCTTTTAAATCATAGATATTTTTATAGCAGCCTTTAATATTGCTTCTTTATAAGCAATTTCAAATTGATATTTATCGTTCTAAAACATGTGATTGAGTTGTTTACTGTACTTTCAAACAAACAAAGAGCTATTTATCGTTAAATAAATTGAAAAGAAAGTAAAAGTGATCGGCTCTGATAATAATGAAATATGAAAGAATATACTGCTGTGATAGTACAAGATAAACACGTACTTTATACGCTATTTTTGAATTTAATCAAATTATAGCACTATCATTGACTTATATATTACTATCGTAAGGACCGGGCCAACCGCGCGATAAAATGACACCAACGCGCTGGCCCTAAAATGTTCAGTTTAGGGCCAACGCGACTCAGTCGTCTGCGGTCCGCGGAACAGCTCGCTCGTCCATTGCTTATCTCTCTCCCGCATGTCTGCATTGTACGCACATACAAGGTTACATCGTACACCTATGCAACACGGCACTTCGTAGTTCGATCGATTTTAAACAAATGGCGGTACTGTTTATTTGTATGAAGAAGTTTTATGCAAAATGTTCCGATGGGCATATCCTGACTTTTGAAATCATTGAGCACTATCTATTAAATAGCATTAGGTAAAGCGTAGCTGCGTTATTCTGAATTTCGGGGGGCCTACCACCAACTATTATGAAACAAAATAATTCATTAATCCTTCATTTCGTACTTTTTTGACGTCCGGACGTCTCTTACTTACCTACTGTAGCAGCGGTGGAAGGCTCCCTGATGCGATAATTTCCAACATTCAGAAGCAAGGTGCATCAAGCTAATTACATAATTCATGTTCTAACATCTGGCTGTGTACCACTCCCAGTTGGGCCATCTGTCTTATAAGGTCTGGCCACACCACAAATAAACATAGTTTCACACGACAGTTATTAGGCTTTAATTATAATAAATTCAATACTGGACCAAAGAAATAAAAGAGAAGATTTTTCCTCCTATATTGATTGTTTAGTGCTTGAAAAACCAAGATGAAAATAATTTCATGATAAAGAGCATTTCTTATATAATTACTGTGTTGCCAGCACTTCCTCGAATCATTAGCCTACCATAATAACCATCCAGAATCTATACTCTGTAAAAAATATAGCAATACTGTATAGGGCTGGTAAGTTAACTACACAAAAATATTTAAGTATTCTTTTACAATGCATCAATTGTATAATTTCCCCATGAATTGATATTATATTGTAAACTTGCGAAACAGTGGGCACAGCACGCTACAAATAATTTTAAACGATTGAATATACCCCTTGCAAGTGATAAATTAAGATCCCTATCAAAATACCACCTACCTGACAATAAGGCTGATAAAATATCACGACACCTTATCGAACAATAAGAAGTCCTTTTTACGTAGATTGCAAAGTTTTGTTTGTAATCGATAGCTTTTAATTGTACATAGTATTTATATACTCTGAGCTTTTAATCTTATATACGCATTGCTCCACTAGAACAATATTTCGAAAATTATCTTAAACTCGTACACACAAGTTCCCTGGATAAAATTTCATCTCGGAGTACATACGACCTCTGAGCTGTGTCTTCATTATGCACCCTCCCAAGGCATTTAAAGTAACAATCGTGTTATTAATTATTTAAGGATAGGCATGAATCGTTTATCTCAAGATAATGCAGTAATAAACATAATTTTTTGTTCTATAAATTTTTGTCACATGCAGTGCCACATACTGATCCAAAAAAAATTACATTCAACATTTTCATACGAGCAATTATACAGACAGTGCTACCATTTCATAAAGGTTAAAATAGCATGAAATAATAATGACAGCTATACGTTGCCGCCCAAGCTTTACTTCTTTGCGACTCATTCAAAACCTATCATTATCATCGAGGCCCACGCAACAATTGTATAAATTAAGTTGTTTTCATCAAACACGTTTTGAGTAATGAATATCATGTCTGCCGACGAGGTTGCTACTAACATTGATTTATTTGCCATTTAACTGAGTAAAACATGCGTGTCATGGAGGTAAGATCAAACTACAAATTTTGACAAACATTATACTGAAGTAAACACTCCTACTTGTCGGCAAAAAGTATCACATTTGGTCGTATATTATCTGATCAAAATAATAATTTATTGCTTAACAAACTGGCAGACAACACACAAAAAACTGACATTATAAATTACATTCCATCACTTTTGTACTGACAATTAATTCCTATTAATAAATTTCTGTCCTCTCATAGTAATACCAATACCTTTGAAATAGAACAGTAAAGCACATTAACAGTAGATAGATATTTTCATAATATATGTTGTGTGCTCGCTAGGCTCCACTTATAATTGTAATCTCAGCCGTTTACAAAATTATTGACAATTATCAAGTAATACATTATTTTTGTAAATTATACCAGTGTAATTTAAAGATTGTTCCATGCAATTAAATAAAAGGAATGTCATCGTATTTAACATTAAAATTTTCCTTTGACATATTACAAATTCGCTCACAGTCGTGCTCTTAAAGAACCGCGGCCAGACTTATGTTACTTCCTCATTTATCTTTGTTGACTACTCGTCTTGTTAAAGCACTGTGAAGCTTTATAAATTAAGGCAACTGTACACGAGACTGTTTGACAATTGTTTTTTTATCCAATTACCAACTTTTTACAAATTTCACATAATATATAAAAATATTCTTAAATGCTTATCACATACATATTTTAATGAAAAGGATAAATTAATTACAACAATATTTTCATATGTCTACCATTTTTTTTGTTTGTTTTAATCATTTTTTTTTGCTGTAGGTACTTGTGATGACGTTACCGAAGTTAGTAACACACAAATCTCTAGTGCAGGCTTCCGAGCACACCGAGTGCTAATGTACCGAGAGTTAGTGACAGATTTTCAACATGAGGCTGGTAGCCAGCCATGCAAGGATAACGAAGTAACCTACCAACGTGCAATGATTTCTTCACGACAAAATTCGACTTCTCTACAATTGAGCCGTCATAGGCTTAATCAATAATATTGCAAAAATAAGAAAAGGAAAGAAGATTTTAACAAAAAATATCGCACCATAAACCAAAATTATGGTCGCTTTTCAACTTGTAGAGTTTCATAACAATAGGGAAATTTAAACTCCCATAGCATTTGCACGTAAATTTGAATGACAGAATTAGCTTGATTTTCTTGATATCGTACACGGAACCCTACTTGCGCGAGTCTTACTAGCACTTGATATTTTTACTTGATAGTTTATTTATTATTCAATATAGGTTTAAAACTAGAGTTTTTATATTAAGCTATCATTGTAAATTACATGAAGTGACTCAAGTGGAAAAATGGCGTTTATTGTGTTGACTAGGTCGCAACACTGTGCATTCAATTTGCACCGACAAAGTAATCGACGATTATGTGATTTTCTTGAACTATGAACGTGTTAGTTTCACTATCGCTTATTTAAAATCGATTACGATAACTGCTACTTCTGTCTAATTAGGTACGATCAGCGGAACGGCTGTTACACTAATACGTCCGATAATCGTTGTTACAATTAGAAACGTGACGGTTTAGCCGTATCTAATGAAGCATTAGAGAATTTAGACAATGAAACACTGTGTAATTAATTACGCGTAGGTATGTAAAAAGTCACCTCGTAACTGCATAGTATGCAAGATATATTACATAATACGAGTGCAATTTTACTACATTGTATTGTGTTACTACAATACCTGAAATACCTACTTATTCTCTACGGATGTTGGTACAACTGAAAATGAAAAGAACTATGATAATATTAAATAAATAGATGAACATAATAAAACATAATTGGACTGTTTTACAAAAAACTTAAACCGACTTCAAAGTACACTAAGAAGTTATCAAATCATGATCTGATGACAATGGGACCAAACGGGAAGTGTACCCTTCCATTCAAAAAAAGAATTTTCCAAATCGGTTAATAAATGACCGAGTCATGAGGTAACAAACATAAAAAAAAAATACAGCCGAATTGAGAACCTCCTGCTTTTTTTGAAGTCGGTTAAAAAGGTCTATAGTACTCAGCTATGGCTGTGGATAAGCATATCGCACAACCTCTGATATTCTGCACTAGCCTAGCATAAAAAATGAGGCTGCATTAAATTACACAATTATATACGAGTGAAATAAATTAAAAATTAAATAAAAAAAAATAAGTTACAAATAATGTCACTAATCTTCACAATGGCTTTTCAAGTTCACTGTAAAATTGAGAAGTTATATTTAAATACCACAATCTTCTATGATTATTATTTACAGTTTTTTATTAAAGCTTCTTTGTATAATGCACCATTACTAGATTGTTTTAAAGTATTGACAATGACACTGAAACTTTCCATTTATTTGAATATATAAATTGTCAGCTAGTTGACACTAAATGTATTGTGTAGGCGGGCCTTTAAAACCTGTTTTGTCAGTACATCGATGTACTAAAATCAAGTTGAGAAGAGGTACATTCAAGGTGAATGCTAACTACCTAGCTAACTATAGATAAATCAGTCTCGTGGCGAATCTTTACATCCTTAATTACAGCGGACCTCCTGCAATTGTCTAGTTTAAAGATTTTTTTATAGATTTTTTTACATTAAACACAGTTAACTCTTGTTATAGACGTGCTTCTCCTTTGATATTTTCATTTAAAGTTATTCAATTGCACGCATCTTATTGTTTTATAAAAACTTGATGTTTTTTTTCATAAATTAAAAGTTAGATACACGCTGTTTTTAATATATAATTATTCCTATGTAAATTGATTATTACAATGTATGCAATTAAATAAAACTTAAGCATGGGATTCTTCAAAAAGGGTGAGTGTGAAGAGATTTCTACAGGGTTGGCAACACGCGAGTGATACCCCGGGTGTTGCAAGCGTCCATAGGCTACGGTAACGGCTTACCATCAGGCGGGCCGTATGCTTGTTTGCTACCTAAGAAGTATACAAATACAAATACAAATGCTTTATTATCAAAATCTTAATCATACAGTAATAAACGTAGTGGAGATCTCCTTTTAAGTATAGAAATACTTGTGCTAGGAGACCTCGCTCTTCCATAACAGAGTATATTTATGATTAAGGCGTAACAAATGGAACAGGACAAAATAACAATATGTAAAACAATTTAACAAGAATAACTTAAAGTATTAGAAACAAACAAATTTATAAATGTCTATTATTGTGAGTGTGGGGGTGAGTTTGTGTGTTGGGGGGTGTGTGTGTGTGTGCTTGTGAGTATGTGGGGTGTTTTTGTGTGTGTGTATGTGTTTGTGCTTGTGAGTATAAAAAAGCATTATATAAACATAGGCTTATTTCTCGCAATTTTTTTTTTCACAAGTGGCTATTTTACCTGTTAAGAGTGAATATTTCAGCTGTAAAAAAAATAAAGCAAAAAATATTCGGTGTTTTGTCACGATCTTTACCTTCACAGAAAGCCAGTCAAATCCATATGCGTATTGCTATAAATATCAGTCCCAAACATTCTGAAAATTATCATAAATAAAATTAATTAATGCAAACGTTGCTCTGTTAAAGTTCATCTTATTATAACCGAGGTTAACTAGTAGTTAGGTGCCACATAAAAATAATTATGTTACAAATAGCCAATCTTTCTCACAGATGTCATATCCCATATTCATCAAAGAAGCAAAGCTCTCCAAAGCTTTTGGCGCCCTCCCACGGAGTCAGTCGATCATTTTGACACCTACCAAATTCAAACACCGACCAATCAAAGGTGACCTTTGACTCATAAAGAATTTTCTAACTGTTTAAACAATAACTATTATTATACGGTATGGTATGATAGATCTCAATTAATGTTGGTAATTATCAGGCTACAAGTTTTAATTCTTATGACGCTGATACAGAGTCATCAAAATAATTTTTATTATAGGTACCTTATATTACATGTACAATGGTTTGTATACATCTTTGTTATACTACCTTATATTACATGTACAATGGTTTCTATAGATCTGTGTATATTATCACGATTGGATTGGAAATTTGGCATATGGATCATGAACAAGCTATTCTTGAACTTTCATGGGCAGAAAATTTTAATTGAATACATTTACTTCTATTATGATGTATGACGTAATACGCGACAGGTCCAAAACGAGGACATTCGTGAAAGAACGGAAACGATGGATATAGCTCGGGGAGTTAGTATGCTGTAGTGGCAATGGGCAAAAAATGGGCAAACACATACAGAGCCGATAGTCCATGGGGAACAAAAAGGTTCTCGAGTGGCGACCACCTACCAGAAAGAAAGCTCTCTTTTAAGAGAGGTAGAGCATAGCGTTTATTCGCTCAAAGAGCAGCTCGGCTGGGGAAGTACCTCGACCTTATAGAAGATCGCAGCCAAATAACTTTATGTTGTGATCCTGCGCATGAGTACGGTAGCCAGAGCTCATTTGGGAGAGGGAAAGGCCGGTAAAGCGTGGGCGATGCCTCGTGTGTTACAAGCGTCCATATGGCTACGGCAACCGCTTACCATCAGGCGGGCCGTATGCTTGTTTACCATCTTAGTTGTATCAAAAAATAAGAAAGCGCCGACTGTGACAACCTCCCACCAAGTGGACAGAGGACGTTCAAAGTAGCTGAGCGCCCCGCTGGATGCAAGCCTCTCAAAAAGGTTCGTTGTGAAAATCAAACGGGCCTATATTCAATCAAATTAAATATATCTTGTACATTTACACCTGCATCACGTCACCTTCAAACTAAAGATAACATTTCATTGGTATCATATAAAGCTATAAATCACACACTTCCTAAACCTATTATTACAGTTGTATTACAAACATGCAATTGTATTATCATAGTCATATCACTTGACACCAAATTTATATACCTATATCAGATCCTCAATTCAATGCATGTGTCGTAATCATACTCCAAACACAGAAAAGCCATGGCCAAATGCCATCAAGATTACTTTCAATGTATTATTTTATCAAAGACACAAACTTTTTAATCGAATTGCTTCGAACATCGCTTCATGAGATGTCGTTGAGACCTTCATACTAACAACCGTTTTAGACCTGGAGCCTGAATCCGCTGTGTTATAAGCATGTTTACAATTCTGTATAGCATTTGAAATTGGTCACGGTCAGGGAAGCTGAACATAATCGGGACTATAAATTAGACTCGGTATTAAATTATGTCGTACAACAAAGATGAACCAAACCACTGACCATGCAAATGATATCTTTATTCTTTTTTCATCATATATTTATCAAAACTTTGAATAAATCCCAACCAAATTCGTATAGTAATAATTTTTTTCATATTTTTTCCTACACCAAAATGAGCATAGGTTTCCTCAAAACATTTCGTAATAAATTTGTTTGCAATCTCTTTATCTATAATTCTTGTAAATCGGAGGCTCATTGTATGATAATTTGACAGCTCATAATGACAGTTAAATTCTAGCCTCCCATTTAATGTTCGCTAGTTTATTTGGGGACAGACGGTGTGACAGTGACAATGGTTCCGCCCACTGCTGCGCGCACCTTACAATGTTGTTCAACTGGTAGCAATGAATAGAGACATTATTATTATAGCTCCATTTCGTCACGGAATTGTATGGAAACTCATAAAGGTCTATGTTAGTGTTATAACAACAACACTACCCACTATATGATTAAAGTTATTCTGTACCGTAATTATATATCTCGCTCGCCCTCGCATGCACACATATTTTCTTTTCGAAATACGAAGTTTGCCGAGGCGCGTAACTTAAATATAATACGGTGTTAAAAAAAAACATAGAGAATTGAAATATTGCTTATATTACAGTCAAATTTAGCATACGTAGCGGATAGTGAAACTTGTAAAAAGAACTACACATTTTCATTTTCATAGTATAGTTACCAGCACGTAACGGCCGTGTTTCGGCCATATTCGAAAGACAATTTTTCTTTTTCTTCAGTTAGTTCTAAACAGATAATTAAAAAAAATAACTATAACCATAGAAAATAGTGACAAGCAATTAGTGTGAACTGAAATCCAGCAATTTTGAATATTAATCGCTTCGTCATTCATTTCTAATAAATAGCTTAACAAACAGTTAAAATGCCTAAATAAAGCATAATTATACTTACTCGTATTATTAAATCGTTATCTTATTTACTGGATAAAATTACGAAAGATTATTACTTCACTCACACCTCATTCCATAGTACAATATGCGTGGCATGTATTTGGTCAAAATGTTGTTCGAAGTCTTAAAAGGACTAAAAAGATTTATTTTGATGAAAAAACGTGCGACAGACTGATTACAAACGCCTTTATTAAGTCGGCACACGTCCAGTGTGAGTTACGGCTCGAATACGAATTGATTGTGTCATAAAAACATTTTAATTTTTACATTTGTAGGTTAGGTAGGGCAACTTACACAATCTCTTGTTGGAAATATCCTTTGTTTGGACTCCTTGGAAGTCGCTTTAAGTCCGATATGCTATCGGCCTATATAGCCACTTATTTTTCTCAATATTTATCTACATTCCTATCTCCTTTCGATTAAAAAAAACATAATAATATTATTTACACTGAGTTTACAGTTTGCAAAGTAACTGAGTCTCTGTCCATTTCTGATGTCACACTACACATATATTATGTTTATACCATTACCCCTCTAAAAAGCTTATTTTATTCACTGAAAACAGTGAATAAATTAAATCCGTCCTTTATTCACTAATTGCATTCTTATAAATTCTTTCATTTTTAGGGTTCCGTACCTCATAAGGTAAAAAAAGGAACCCTTATAAGATCACTCTCTTGTCCGACTGTCTGTCCCTGTGTCACCACCGATTTTCTCAAGAACGGGTGGACCTAGCCTGAGGTCTATCTATAGTGAATGTAAAAACCAAGGTTTTGGGTCGTAACGTATATGGTAGTTTCCGTTGAACTAGAATCACGAAATTTGGGCAAAAAGCAAGGCACAATTAAAGGGAAAATTCCTAAAAATAAAAAAAATTAAGATTAAGGTAAATGGTACTTTTAAATTTTGCGCCTACTATTCATTTCACAGTAAATTTGAGTTAGGTTACATTATTATTATTATTGTACGGAACCCTCCGTGTGCCAGTCCGACTCGTACTTGGCTGGTTTTTTTATTTATTGACTTTTTCTTATATTGTCCACATTAAATGATGTTTGGTCACTATTTGTTTGTTTGGCAACACCAGGGGTATCACGCGCGCGTTGCCGACCCTGCAGAAATCTCTTCACGCCCCTTTTGAAGAACCCCATGCTGTACTCCATTGGGAAAACCATGGCGGGAAGCTCATTCCACAGTCTGAGCGTTCGCGGAAGGAAGC
Organism: Achlya flavicornis; assembly: GCA_947623365.1. Lineage (NCBI taxonomy): Eukaryota > Metazoa > Arthropoda > Insecta > Lepidoptera > Drepanidae > Achlya > Achlya flavicornis. The sequence continues at coordinate 11,759,631 of OX392474.1, forward strand.
TCCTTTGAGCCCGCACAGTACGAAACAATTCAGGTTTCAATATGTGAGGATGGACTCCCCGTCGATGGCGAGAGTTGCGATGGTAGAAAGTAGCCGTGGGCATCATCTTAAACAATTCTTCAGAACACCGTCCGTTGTACAAGCGGTAGAACACACATAAGGAGGCAAAGTCTCTCCTCAGACTGAGGGGCTCTAAACCGCTTGTGAGTTCGGGATCGTCAACAATTCTGATGGCACGTCGTTGAACCGAGTCTAAAGGATCAAGCTGGTATCCAGGTGCCCCCGCCCATAGATGACAGCAGTACTCCATATGAGGCCGGACTTGCGACTTATAAAGTTGCAGCCTTTGCCCCGATGTGAAGTACTGCCTCGCTCTGTTGAGCACTCCGAGCTTTTTGGATGCCAGCTTAACCTTGTCTTCTAAGTGACTTCGGAACAAAACGTCGCTAGAAATTTCGACGCCAAGGATCCCGATGCTTTTGCTGATGTTCAGGGACGTGTTCTGGAACTGTGGAGCCACAGCAAATGGGGTTTTCTTAGCGGTGAACGCGCAGGCTTGAGTCTTAGTGGGGTTGAAATGGACTAGGTTTAGTCTGCCCCAATCGGAGACACTAGTTAGTGTACTCTCGATTTCAGACAACAGCCGTTCGCGGCTTTCCTCCACCTCGGAACGAGGGATATTAGCACGGCCCGTGTAATAAGTGTCCCCTGTACTGTCATCCGCATAACAATGAACGCCGTCAAGAGACAGCATATCATTGATATGCAGTAGGAACAGTGTTGGGGACAGCACAGAGCCTTGCGGGACGCCGGCATTTATGTCCATGCTGTCGGAGCAGCTACCCTCAACGACGGCTCTTATGCATCTGCTGGACAGAAAGCTGGCAACCTATTTGCATAATCCCTCGGGAACCCCGTATGCTGGTAACTTCGTTAGAAGACCCCGGTGCCAGACCCGATCGAACGCCTTCGCCACATCTAGGCTCACTGCCAATGCCTCACCTTGACTCTCGATGGCGAGTGACCAATGGTGCGTGAGATACACAAGGAGGTCACCAGCTGAGCGACTGTGGCGAAAGCCATACTGTCGGTCGCTCAACAAATCGTGATCCTCCAGGTATCTCAAAAGCTGCGTGTTGATCACTCGCTCCATGACTTTGGAGAGAAGGGAGGTGATGGCGATAGGCCTGTAATTCGTCGGGTCTGATCTGTCACCCTTTTTGGGCACTGGGTGCACATGGGCAGTCTTCCACGAAGACGGGACTTCATTTTTGGTGTAGGAAAGCGCGAAAAGACGCGTCAGTACTGGACACAATTCCGGAGCACACCGCTTCAGCACCACTGCCGGTATGCCGTCTGGCCCACTCGACTTATGGATGTCCAGAGAAAGCAATTCCCGCCGGATCTCCCGTTGGGTAATGCTTATCTCCGGCATGGAGCTGTCACACCGCGGAATGGTAGGCGGTGTGGCGCCACCATCATCCAAAGTTGAGTTCGAGGCAAAGAGAGAGCCTAAAAGGTCAGCCTTCTCTTTAGCACTATGGGCCAAGTTCCCGTCCGGCTTACGTAGTGGTGGCAAGGACGACTGGCAAAAGTTTCCTTCTGCAGCCTTGGCAAGAGACCAGAAAGCGCGTCTCCCAGAGGGAAGGCTAATTAGTCTCTCACCAATTCTGCCGACGAAATCGAACTTTGCCCTGGCAATCATTCGCTTACTGGATCTCGAGGCAGCGTTAAATTTGCGTTTCGCAACAGAGATGTTAGGGTCCTGATTAGTTCGAGCCGTGGTCCAAGCCTCGTACAAAGTCTGCTTATTTCGTCTAGCTTCTTTGGAGGGCCGATTAAACCACGGTCGTTTCTTCACCCCTGCAGCCACTAACGGGTTTGGGATATATCATTCCATACCCGCCAGAATCGCCTCAGCGACGGCAACTGCACAGGAGTCAGGATCATCTGATGCGAAGCAAAGCTGCCTCCACGGGTACGATGCGTAGAATTCACGCAATCCATCCCAGTCTGCTGACTTATAGTGCCACACGCGACGATGCCCGGGTGACCGGAGCGAAACGGGCCGCGCACAAGGCACCTGCGTCCGGACGAGACAGTGGTCCGATGAGCCAAGTGGCGCATCCACTGTCACTGCATAGTTGTCCGGTCGCGTAGTCAGCAGAAGGTCCAGTAAGGAACTAGTATGGCTCTCAATGTCTGGGATTCTCGTAGGAGAAAGAACCAGTTGTGAGAAGCCATAGGCCAGGGCAAAGTCGTGAGCAGTCCTCCCCGCGAAGTCAGTGGACCGAGAACTAAGCCACTCAACGTGGTGAGCGTTGAAGTCTCCTAGTATCACTAACTCCGCGGAGGGGTACTGCTCCAGTACTTTGTCAGTCGTCAATTGCAGGTGCTCAAATAACCGGATTGTGTCCGCGTCACCGCTGTGGGACCTGTAAAGGCACGCGTAAACTTTGGTGTGGCCACCGTAATCTACGCGCGCCCACAAAATCGACAGGTCCCGGTCTTCCAAGCCATGGAGACGGCGACAACAAATATCCTCCCTGACGTACATACATACCCCGGCACGCCGCACAAAGTTGTGCTCCAGTTTGTACCCGGGGTAGTGTAGATACGATGTATCATCAGGGCAGGATATTTGTGTCTCCGTGAGAAAAAGCAGAGTCGGCTGTGCAGTCTCCAGATGTTGGTGGACTGCATTGATGTTCGCATGAATTCCCCTGATGTTGCAAAAGTCCATTTTAAATGTGGACGGGGAGGCCGCTGAAAATCTCTTTTTTGCTTTTCTTCTTGGCATTTTATTAAAAAGGGTTTTGAGAGATTGAGAGCAGTCGCTGTGCCGGCAGCGAGAAGGACAAAGTGCAGTGTTATTCTGCTAGAGTGCTGGACAGGTGATGCGGTTTATTGGTGCGGCAGTCGGAAGGGCCCCCGGTCCCCCCCTGCTACAATCGGACGAGTCCACTCCGGTCTCCTTCTCCGGCACGACCGATTATACCACGGATTATGCGCGAGGCGGCGGGTCAGCCTCCCAGGGCGGAGATTAAGTGATCCCTGGGTTCGGGACCCCTACAACCTGCGGGCAGCCAGCGGTCAGCTGTTTCACCGGGTCTCCCTGACCGCCGCAACAACATGCCGCGCCTGCACAACCGTACAGCAGTATTACACCGCTGGTCCTCCCACTGCCAGCACAGCCCCTCCTCATGGAGCTCTGGCGACCTTACTCACGCGCAGGAACACAACTTTACACAACATAAAGTTATTTGGCTGCGGTATTCTGTAAGGTGGAGGTACTTCCCCAGTCGAGCTGCTCTTTGAGCGAATAAACGCTATGCTCTACCTCTCTTAAAATCATAATACTACTTAGAAATCTCTCCAACCGTTCATTAGATTGTTCTGAATTGCCTAAGTGGCTCCAAAATACATAATTACCTACCGACTTTATCAAAACGCCTGCAATTTAGGCACAACCAGACAGCGTTGCACATTCATTGCTTTATTATAACTTATTTCGTTAGTATGTCCGTTGGCTATCGTTTGCTTGTCTATCATTATTCAATCTACAGACCGTCCTGATTCCAGATGTCTTGACGCGATATAACGTTGATTATTGTTATAAAACTTCACGCCGTCACTGGCGATTGCTACTTACACTTCTGTCATCGTCGACTTTTGCAACATTTAATACACTTTCAAGTTAACGAGTTACGTCAAATTATCTGCATCAAGACATCATTACATACAACTCTGGGGCAATAAATAGTAATACGAATCATAGAGAGACATCACTAAATACTTCAGGGGACAAGATGGATATCGATAATAAATATCCTGTTGATGACGATTGTCGACATCCATCTTGTCTGGGGGCAGGTGTGAAACGTAACAAAGACTGGAGTAACTCAAAGGTGCGGGTTTCGTGCAAAATTAAGATTTCTACTTCGTAATAATTTGCTTGTTTGGAAATCGGCAAGTAGCTTTTGTGATTTTGCGGAGAAAATACCGAGACCTCGTTAGTGGTTGATAATGGAGGCTCAAAGATCACAGACTCGTTTGCGCGTTACGGAATATATGGAACTAATCTGAAAATTACGGTGTTTACGGTAAAAGTATAATTAAATACATTCTGGGACATTCCTCACACGGTCATCTGATCCCAAACTAAGCAGAGCTTGTACTATGGAAACCAGATAACTGATATAATACACATACTACTTTTTGTTTGTAAATACATACTTAATATACATAATTACACTCAGACTCAGGACATACAGACATGTTCATGCACACAAATGCATGTCCTGTGCGGGAATCGAACCCACGACCTGCGGCGCAATAGGTGGAACCTTTACCAGACTCTTAACCAACTGCGGCCCGTCATCGTACCAAATGGTCTATTCAAGTGGATGCCAGCTTCTTACTGATAGTTTTCATCAAAAATGAGGCTTAAAATGTTGGCAACTCATTGTTTTTCCCAAAAGTAGGTAAGAACTCATGTCCCTAAGCTAAAAAACTTATTTTTAGCGTCAAATTTTGAACTTGAACAAAAACATCAACATAATAATATGACACTTGTAACCAACCAACCATTAGCATCCATTTCATAAATTAACTTGTTTTGAAGTATTTCTCATATAACATTCGTATAAATCGTTTTGCAATTCCAGATGCTACCAAGTTCGTTGTCTTATTTCACCATCCGACTTAGACTTAGGGCAGCTTAACACGAGAGTTAACGAGAACTCAGATCATCTGTGTTGTAACTTCTTGGCAGAATCGTGACTTATTACGTGTACTTTTGGTATAATCACAGGAAAATTTTACGCCTTAGCAGCTAATACTACGAGGATCGTTATATCCGTGGTACATTTTTAATCAGTCTACTTATAGAAGGTAAGGTAGTAGGTAAGTATACCAATAAATTTAATTATCTTCCTTCCAGTAGGGATATACTTTTTAGTATTCGGATAAAACCATTACGTATTTAACTTTTGTTTTGATATATTCAGATACAGTTTTATGACAATATTGTATGTCAACATAATTATAATAGAGTTTGATAAAAAGCAATAAAAAAATGCCACTAAGATTGCCACATCTTAACTCGCCAGGGTTCATTAAATTTAAAAACGAGAATAAAATATTTATAAAATGAAACAGTTGACATTGATTCATTTTTACATTAGCTAAAGTCAAAAATGTTAAAAGTGTACAAAAACACCGACGGGAACGATTGCCCGAAACTTATAATATAATTAATAAATCCTTTTTTTACTCTATTATGTCATTTTTGTCGTATAAAATAACTGAATGTTTTGGTAACAGTTATTTGATTCAAGAAATAAATTATATAATATAATTAATAAATCCTTTTTTTACTCTATTATGTCATTTTTGTCGGATAAAATAACTGAATGTTTTGGTAACAGTTATTTGATTCAAGAAATAAATTATATAAGTAATTGATAAAAGTTTTAATTCTTGCTGCCTTGCTAATGTGATGTACCAGAGTAGTTCAAGTAAGTTGTTTATGTAAAATACTATTCAAAACCAGATTTGCATACCTACAGTATAAGGTACATTTTCATATTGAATTCCTACAACACTTAGAGCAAGACACTGATAATGACTGATATCATCAAAACAAAAGCCGGTATAGGTATCTGAGTAGCCGCCCTTTGCTCGAAAACTCGGAAAAACGCGTTTTCCCAAAGATGAGATCTAACTAGAGAGATTTTCACCCTTAAATATAGCAAATTTTATGAAAATCGTTAGAGCCGTTTTCGAGATCTCAAAACAAATACAAAATTTGCTTGGTTAATATTATAAGACATTAGATACTTAAAAAAGAAATCCTTGTTTACATTTAAGTTGTATTTTTTCATCATTTTGAGAAGTAAAGATTCTAAATGTTTGTTTGTATGAAATCTTCGCACTTTAAAATACCTACTAGGTATCTATACTCCGCGCAGGAGTCCTAAATACCTCAGGCACCTAGTTATTATTAGAATTGAATATCACAGCAGGTGCATTTAATCCACACTGTTATTGTTCCACTCTGCACTCAGCTATTACAAAATTTCAGACAGAAATTACACGTCAATACGCGATTATGTGAGGCAAGAACTTTGTATCTACAAAAGAGATTTAGCCTATTCCTTCCAAGATTACTTCGTAGTAATAACGATTATAAGTACCAAATCCGTGAATTATTTGAGCTCGGTTTCACCAAATATTATAGAGAAACACAAGTTAATAGACCTGTTAAAAACGTATCGTGAGCACTAAATCCTACATCCAATCACGAATAACCATTGTATGTTCATAATTAACAAGTAATAATTAAATTACACAGCAACGATTAAGCAAGCGTTCATTAGGCTTTGAATAAGACTGGAGGATGCAATATGCCAATCAAATCAAATCAAATTTGTACTTCCGTAGAAAATTATTAATGCTGCCATAAGCATGTAGATTTGTTCAAGTTGATGTGAAACAGTATTTTTACCTAATCCTCGGTGTTGACATGGATCGGCCAATATGGAGTTGGTGAGCAAATAGCTTTTTTGCGTTAGTCTAGAGTATTGCGTGTAAATTGTGTCACGTGTGGCGAGCTAGGGAAAATATAGCACATCGCATTAGCTCGTGAGGAAGCAATCTTACGCAGCACGTCAAGCCACTCACGACGCTGAGGAAAAACGCCGCATCGATAATTGAAAATCAGTCCGATGCGTTCTCGTCGACGTCTTGCAACAACGATTTATTTCAGTGCCTACTACGCAACGTTGCAACCGTTTGCATACCAAAATTTACCCAATCTAGTAATTATATAGGCAGACACCCATTCACGCCCCGAATGTAAATTGATAGAGCATGATAATATAAAGTAGCATTAATGCACTCGATTTTAATGTCAGGGTCCGAGAAAACTACTAACCTTAAGTTGTAGCCAGGCAATTAATCGTGATTCGTTTGTTTTGATTTAAGCAGCATACACGTCTAATGACTATAATTTAAAATCTAATTAGCGATTTTATTATTTAAAAATTTGCATCTTAAATAGTATTTTATTGACTTCAAGTATTTGGCACATCACGGAATAATTGGACTGTTTTACAAAAAACTTAAACCGACTTCAATGTACACGAAGAAGTAATCAAGTCCTGATCTGATGACACTGGGACCAAACGGGAAGTGTACCCTTCCAGACAAAGAAAGAATTTTCCAAATCGGTTCATAAATGACGAAGGTATGAGGTAACAAACATAAAAAACCGAACCGACCGAATTGAGAACCTCCTCCTTTTTTTGAAGTCGGTTAAAAAAGGACACGTAACGTAAATGTAACATATCCCGTTGGATCGCTGACAGGACGCGCGTCCTATATCTAACTACATAAGAAAAAATAATTTCAGGAACTGTTATTCAAGAAAATATTTGATACTATACTACTGAAGTTTGTAGAGGGACACATAGTATATTAATTTGAAAATGCGCGAGCGAAGTTGCGGGCGAAGATCTATTTTATAACAAAATGGCATCTAGACCGAAATAAAATGCAATCAAAGTACGATTTTATTTCTCTGATATCTGAAATATTCAATACATTTACAAGGAACAGAGTTGTTAAAATAATAAATCAAAACAGATTTATCATAATGACACAATCACTTTTATATTTTGCAGGACATTTTTTGTAACGATTCTGATGTTATCATAATTATTCACAATTATTTAAGTACTCTGTATTAGGCATGGCATAAATCACAAGTAGCAGGTGATAAAGAATATGATTCTGTTTTCATATGTCACATCTGTTACCGTCCATGACATAGCCTGTTACATGTAATAAAGATTATTTAAGAATATAAATAAAATGTATGCGACTGAAGGACTTTGTATCCATGGTCATGAACAAATTAAAAAAAAAAAAAAACTTTATCATTGATTAGCTTTTAAGAGTATTCAAAAATAAACCTTAAATCAAGTGACATAAAGTGTTAACTTCTTTAACATGTTATGTAGCAGGATAGAAAAATATTTTTTTGCTACGAAAGTATATAATAATTTGCATCAGTGATAATTTGACACTTGCGTGCGATACTCGCACATGATTTTGTGAAAAATACCGTCGATCAGCATCGATGACGTAGGTTACAAATCATTGCAAATCATATATCGCAAGTGAAATCATGCTATAAAAAATAATAATATCATCAAATGAGAATTCCTTTAAAGTAGCAATAATTTCCATGCCTACTCTGTATTATTATTTCATTACAAGCTTAAATACAGAGCGATGTCCGTAGAATGAAACCTGTATTTTGAAGGTCATCTAGTTTTAATTGTACTTATTATTGTGCTTCATCATAATATTATTCAAATCACTGAATATAAGCTCGTCGAATAACTATTTCTAGAGCATACTCTTGCCAGAATTTAATGGGCAATTATAGGAATTCTAAATTAAAAAATAAAAGTGACGATGTAATATGTACATATAAAAAGACTTGTCTGACTGATTTATCAACGGACAGGCTAAAGCGCCGATGGTGCTTATATAAATACTGCTTATATATATACTATATTATACTTTATATAAAGTTGTATATTTATACTATATATATACTATATTATACTTTTATACTGGGCGGAGATTTCGAGATGGCTTATTTTCGAAACCTGTGTTGGGTTAGTCATGCTGAACAACTTTTACTATGGGACCAACACTGAATTCTCAAAAAAAAAATGTTTACTTTTCATACATTATGATCGAGCAACGTTGAAAAAAAAAAATTTGAGAATTCACTATCGTTTCCATGGTAAAAGTTAGTCAGCATTAATAACCCAACATAGGTTTCGAAAATTTGCCATCTCGAAATCTACACCTGTTATAGCGTAGGTAATGGAATGGACCAACCGAATAATTGTCCTTGGTAAGGGTTTTCCAAAATTCAAACAATAAAGGCGCGTGAAACCGTGCGCGCGGAGGGCTAGTTGATATCTAAGCATTTTTCTTATGAAGGACCTCCTCCTTTATCACCAGACTCCATTCTTCAGTACACTTTGTCAGCGCCTTTTTAAAACTTTAACTAGATCCAACATTTACAGTTCATTGCTAATGATAATCATCTGTCTAGACATCCACTGATATATCTTTTAGCCATTGCTTTCTGTTTACAGTCACCACGTTACGCAAGTCATTTGTTCATCACCGTCGTTTACCCATACATCGACGATCGTCCTTTGAGAATATCTATACTTCTGCTTTTTATATAGTTTTTTTTATTTTTGACTCCTAAATAATTCTATGCATGACTTTATCAAATCATTGTTATTCCTACGGTAGATATTATCAGAGGACAATTTACTTTAGAGGGTTCATTTTTTCATTATTGATTGACTTGAAGATTTTAACCCATTACTTTTTTTTTTATTTGCTTCCTCAAGCTTGTCTCGTCTAGACACACAATTTTTCTTTCACACGAGTGGAGATTAATGAAATGTCAAACGAGGTAAGTATCTCGCGATGGCAGGAAATATGACAGTTTCTTGTATTTATATCTATTAGAGACGCCTAAAATTAGTCAGAATATTATTGTTAGGTACTTTGGAGGAACCACGTCGTCCAGGCATCCTCGATTAAGTTTTGGTCAATGAGTATTTTAGAAATAGACTCGAATATAAGTGTTATCAATTCATTGGCGTGGTTTCGGAAGCTGTCTCTATTAAGCCATCCAATTTGATCATTTTGTCTTCCTCTACGCAAAGGGTGCCTGGAAGAAATCCCTTTAGCCATAGAGGCTGCATTTTTTTTTTATACCACTGAGGTTGCAGACAAGCATACTGCCCGCCTGATGTTAAGCAGTTACTGTAGCCTATGGACGCTTGCAACACCATATCACTAGCGCATTGCCGACCCTGAAGAAACCTCTTCACACCCTTTTTGAAGAACCCTATGCTGTACTCCATTGGGAAAACCCCGGCGGGGAGCTCATTCCTCAGTCCGAGCGTCCGCGGAAGAAAACTCCTTTTAGCCCGCACAGTTCGAAACAATTCTGGTTTCAATGTGTGTGGATGGATTCCCCATCGATGGCGAATGTTATGTTATTATCTCTATTTTTCTAATATTTTTTTGTATCATATATTTCGTTAAAATCATTTCCTATGGGAAGAAAAGGGATAGCAGAGGTTGTATGGTTTGTTTATGTACGATTTATGTATGTATTTTTATTAGGAGGACTGAAGCTTCTTCTGAAGATGTAACGTCCCATACGTTACATACGGTACTAAGAAAGTTTTTCGAAATTCAATAGATAATAGTAAAATATTGCGAGTAAATATCTTCATATAAATTATCAAGTTTAACATAAAATATACTTTACAGTACGTGTTTTACATTTACGCTTTGACCGCAAAACACATTTATTTTAAAAGGTAACATAATCTTAAATATTGCCTTAAACTTTAACGCCTTGACAAACATATGCTTCCAATCTATATGCCAGTTTAATCGACGTAAAATAATTGAAATAAGTAACCACGTAATTTTGGCGAATAAATTACATAAATTATTAGTTCAGTGCCTGTCATTTATAAGAACATAAACATCTTAGCGAATATTATATTAATTCTTCAAATAATTTATCTTCCCATAAAATTGTCTGTATTTTCTAACTCCATAAAATATATTATTATATTACTTTGGATAGGCGTGTTTCAGCACTATCTCACAGTGGTTAGTGATTATGTTGGCCATGGTAACATTCCAAAGTTTTCAGGGGAACTGGATCTCATGAAGTGTAAACAATATTCTAGTCTGAATAGGTCTATTTTTTTGTAGCAAAATCAAAATATTTTTTAACACAATGAGTGCTAAATCAGCGTTTTAATACCAACCTCACGTATCACAAGCCGTATGAAATAAAACTCTATAAGAACGACGTGTTCATGAATAAAACTTTGTTGTAAGTTGAACGTGGTTAAACCACCTATAATCTAGTTAAAACAAGGGCTACTAACCTAAAAGCATGTGAATTAATGCTGGTAACGGAGCAAAACCTTCATGGCCATGTTTGTAGACTGTAATTATTATGTAATTTATTGGTGTTTGGTAGCCCTGCGCAGACGCCGCGCGGCCGCGCCGTACGTTTAGTTAGATGTAAGGATAAAAATTAATTGAAGGCTCTTCTTCCGTCGATCGCGGCTCAAGGCCGGTCGATACACGATTCACAGGCTGATCCACATTAGGGTCGGTAAAATGGCGCTATACTTTATTTGTAGATAATATTTATTTAAAAAATCATCAGTTTTCATTCATCATCCAATATTATTAAGGTGAGATGGCTGACAAACTGGAAAATATTAAAATACATGATAAAATAATAGTATTTTATCGTGTATTTTAACATAAGGCGGCTTCCATATGGACTTACAAAATATTTGTTTTAATAATTACACTAGTTATTACATTTAGGGCTGCCGTATCTGATCTACAAATTCACGAATATACATAGAGCTATATTCTGTAAAGGTGTTATATACGTTATTTATTATTTTATTTTGTTTTATTGGTTTACTAGTTATTATTATATTGGTTAAATCTTAAAATGTATTTACAGTATACATGTAATTATGCTTATTGTACAATCTATCCACTAGCATATATACAACACTATGTAACATGATACTATTTATAGCTTGATTTGAAATTCGTTATACCTACTGTGGGAGCAATAACAATTTTGAATCATGTAATTTCGTTTTCCATGATAAAGAACCATGGGCATTATGGTCTAAATATAAACTGTGGCAGCCCAAAAAAGGAGTGGAATGTTTTCAGGGTTTATTGTATGTATGTGAGTTTCTTTATTCCACCATAACTCATAAATGCCTCAACACATTAAAATGTATGGGGTATCGTAAGAATCCTTACATTAAACTGAGTGACACTGACCATAATTTTTCTTTTTTTGTTTTATTTATTTGTATATACATAAATAAATATAGCAGGTACTTTATACAATATTATATTATGCAACATTTTAATTGCCCTCCTTTTTATAATTCATCAAATCGTGATATAGTTTTATTGATGAATACATGCAAATTTGGTAACGAGTATGCTTATTGGCAGCCCACTTGACACATTTAGTCGGACAAATGTGGCCTTTTATACTAGTTATATGCAAAAACTGATCATTATTTAAATGTCTTATGTTTATTGTAATGAAAACATTTAGAAATGGTAATAATCTATGTTCCCACTCATGTGACAGTTAAATTATGCATAAGTTTGTTACATTATTTGTTTGTTACATTTGTTGTTTGTATGCTACATTTCTGGGTTCTGATTTTATAGTTGTATGTTTGGGCTGACAAAAGACACTAAGGATGAATAGGGTTAATTTAGATACTTTTAAAGCTTAAGTAATAATAAATCTAACTTAATTTTGTGCCTTTGTAACTCAACTGTGCAATTTTATATTTTTCAATGCCGAAACAACTTTAAAGTGTATGTTTTTTTTCGTCTTTGGACCCACGAAATAAATATTATAGTGGTGTAAATTCCTTTTAAGAAGTAAGAAGTCTGAGATCGACGAGATTCCATTCAGATTCTCTGGGTATACTGGGTGGAGATTTCGAGATGGCATATTTTCGTTAAGTTAGTCATGCTTAACAACTTTTACTGGTACCAAAACTAAATTCTCAAAAAAAAATACTTTCCATAGTAACGATCAACCTTGCTCGATCATAATGTAAGATTTTTTTTTTCAAGACTTCAGTGTTTGTGCCATAGTAAAAAAAAAACATAATGACTAACCCAACATGGTTTCGAAAATATGCTATCTCGATATCTCATCCCGGTATACAGAACTATAAAAATGACAGGTTATTTATTTTTCGATTTAGTACTTTCCGGATTCGGTAATTAATGCTAGATTTTCGAACGGGTAATAGCAGGTTCTCTACTTAAGTCTTTAATTCGTATAATCTCACATTTAATAATAGATTATCGTACAAACTATGATTCAACTATATGTCACAAGCCAAAAATGATTTAGTCTGTTCATAGCAAATCCATGACCCGGATTTAGACAGTAATTGTTTCATGCATCTATAGATAAATGCATTTATGAAAACTTTAATGGCAACCCAGTCATTCATATGTAGAATATCCTTATCCATATCCTATTATGATTCTTAATCAATAAAATAGGCTAGTATTATGAGAATTAAAATATTTATTCCGTTTAGATTTTTTTATTGTAATGAGAAGCGTGAATTAAAAGCTTATTTACATATATTTTAAACTGTATTTAATGTGCATTAAATTAAGATAATGATATTTCAGGAGAATAAAAACATATTAAATATTACTACTAGTTCCTACTTCATTGCTTCCTATTTATATGTAGTACTAGCTGCCCGGCGCGACTTCGTTCGCGTGGTGCTACACTACCCTATGATGCTACCCTACCCTACCCCACCCTACCCTACCCTACCAACACTGAAAAAAGTTTCAATTTGACAGCACAATCCCCATCTGAAAAAAGTTTAAATTTGACAGCAAAATCCCCATTAACAAAATGATCCGCCATTTATTGAATACATGTGGTAAATGTGATAAATGAAGAACCGCTCGACCGATTTTGTGCAAACTTCACATAAATCATCTACTAAATAGTCCGAACAAAGCCTAAACATTTGGTTTGGATAGGTGAGACCGCCCCTTCTTGAGTTATAAAATTACAACGTAAAGTGGCATTGATTTTTATATATATAGATAATCTACGTATCAATTCTAGTGAATTCTGTGGTTGACAGCATTCACAAAAATGCAATATTCACTACGACCGCGTTTTCTTTTTTATTTAAATTTTCCTGTAAACGCTTCCTTCAACAAAAATTATATTAACCTGTATTTCTTAGTAAGAACCTAACATGAGAATTAAAGAAGGAATGTTGCTGGCCAGTTTTATTTTAGCTGCATAGAGAACGTTGCACACAAAAGGTATTATCTTCAAATATTGCTTCTCTGCAACTAGGTAAAGCAATCAAATACCATTAATGACGACCAAATCTACGAGTACAGTGATCGCCTTCGAGATAGATAATCATAACGCTTCATGCTATTGAGCGACATATTACAAATAACTGCACCAAATATGGTTGCGAAACATTTAAAAGGCCGTGTTTCTCAAGTCGACTTCTCGTTTCAAAGTTATTATCGCATTCAGAGACCGGCCGGTGCGGGCGTTCGGCGGGCGGACAGTTGTACGTCATTATCCTATGATTGTCGCTCGTCGGAAGCGTCAGGAGGCAATCTTTAAAAGTCAAGGCTAGCCCAGCTCACACTGGACCAATGTTAACTTGTGTTATTTAAATACCAGCCCAATGTGTAACAACGACACCGGACTGACTCTTTCGAAACGTCACATTGTTTCACCTCGAAAGGGCACTTGTGATTAAAGGGATGTTTATGGGAGGTTCTCATGTTATCTTGTAATGTAACTCTGGTTTCTTCAGCTTATTTTAAACGAGAGACTTGCATTGGATTTCAATAAAGAATTCTTATTTTGTGCCGGTTATTCAAAACAGAACAACTTTTTAACAAAAAAAAACTGCCTTCAGAGTGGGTATGAAATAGAAAAATATACTGATTTATCATATTTCTGTTTCATATTGATTAATTATCTTACAACTAATTATTGTATTTAAAAAACACAATTCATAAAATAAGCATAGATATTTTAATTTCCAAGGAATTATACAAAATACCTTGATATCACATGTATCCGGTGACATATAATAACAATGGTGTTTGAGTTATAGGTGTAATAATTATACACCATTATCATCAGCAATAAAGGTGTATGTATAATATTTTATTATATTACAACATACTTCGGGACGTACCATGTAACCACTCGATCAGTAAAGCTACAAAGCTAATTAAAGCAATAAACGCTCTCGCGTATTTAATATCAATACCAACAAAGGAACTTGTTAAAATATAATAATACATTGATGATACCAAAAGAAGTAGTCAGATATGAAATTGAGTATCCAACAGCGAAGCTGTCAGTTTTAATAGACGTTAATAAATTACATAAAGTAAGCTTACACTTTATATTTATAATGCGCATTGGTAAAAGCAACTTCATATGTGAGGGTAACCTACAGGACGGTAATATAAACACAAGTAGGTTCAACACTTTATTAATAAAATAATCAAAATTAGGTTAACAAATTGCAAATGGCGGTCAATTACAAAATAGTATGCAAGATAATTAGCACAAGATGAAGCGCCCTCGATCGCTGGAGCAAAAGTGTCGGCTCGCGGCTAGTCCCTGCTCCATGACAGCCACCCGTCAATGTTGCCACTCGCCGAGAGACGACACCCGAGCAGTGTTGCTAACACATATTTATTTTATTCCTTGATATTGATATTGATATTGAATATTTTTTTCTGCGTTTTATGCTTTATTTTTATTATAGTTCTTTTTTTTACTGTGTATAGGCCTGTGTTTGACCGCAATCTCACCATGGTAAGTGAAGTCGCCGAAGGTGGTAACCACACAAAGCGTAGAAGGAACTGGCTCTCAAGTGCAGCTGTCGGAACACACCGATTGGTGGGTACTACAAACAAAGTACCTTACCACCATGCTATGCTATTAGTTATTCTGTGGTTTCCTCACGATGCTTTCCTTCACCGAGTGCTCAGACTCATTGTAGGATTCGAACCCGAGGCCTTCGTCTCGGCATCCAACGTCACTACCACTGAGCTATCATCGCCTTCAACGAGTTTTTCTCGAGTAAATCTGAATTATGTTACTTTATCTTAACAGGTATAATAGGCAGGCGGTCCAAGATGTCGCCGACGCCTATGGATATTTGCATACCGGAGAACGACCGACCCTATGTCGTAGCGCGCGGGAAAACAGTAATGAAAAACTGCACATCCTCATGGTCCGCAATTCAGACGTCCGACTGAATCGTTGTCGTTTACACTACAGAGGCGGCTCGAGGATGAACACCTAATCTTCGGCGAGTGAAGTGATGTTATAAAAGTGATGACGACAACAGATCAACAACCCTCTACCTATCTAGCTGGTGAGTTGGTGCGCCTGCCAAAAGATATGAGCAGTATTCCACTATGCACCCTAAGCTGCGCTTTACAAAGCTGCAGCTACTTAAGAGGTACAGTACCACTTGAAACTATTTAGCGCTTGGAGCTAGTTTTGCTATCTGAAAGAAAATAGAAAATTCTGTAAGTCAAATGAAGAATGCGTTGGCTATAATCGTACTACATTTTTTTTACCTCTTATATGTCTTATAGTGAAATAATAACCTACCTACTACATCTTAAAGGAATCATGCTTATTATCAAAAAATGTAAACCCATCGCCATTTCCCCGAATTAACAAACATTACATCCGCTTCTAATACAGTAGTAATTCATAACGACTCGAGCTCGGCCCGGATTACCTTCACTTCCATGTTGCTCCTTTAAAACTTCAACAAAGAGTAATTGGTGGATGAGACACACCCATTCGATCGGTATCATCGTAATTGGCTCAGTAAACTTGGTTCATTCAACAATTATCTCCATTTTATCAGAAAGGAATGTTTGAAATCCGAGTAGGAAGTGAATGACAGGAAGCTATTCGTTACGTGCTCCGATGGACAGGTACAATTTCATCTGAAGGAAGTATTATGACGTAGGTATTAATTATATTATACATTATTATTATTATTATTAGCCTATACTGTCCCACTGCTGGGCAAAGGCCTCCCTTTCCTTTTTCCATACTTCTCGGTCGGCTGCAACGCTGATCCAGTTCTTTTTGAAACTGTCTAATTCGTCCCGCCATCTCCGGCGAGGCCTGCCACGGCGCCGCTTAACATTTTGTGGGGTCCACTCTGTGGTAATTTTCGCCCACATATCATTCGGCATGCGGCACACGTGTCCAGCCCAGTCCCACTTCAACTTAGCCGCCTTAAAAGACACATCAGCGATTTGTGTTTTGGATCGTAGTATAGTGTTTTTTATGCGGTCTCTAAGTTTGACTCCCAATATACTACGCTCCATGGCACGCTGGCATACTCCGAGGGCGGACCTCTGCTGTTCTGTCAAGGACCAAGTTTGAGCGCCGTAGGTAAGAATAGGCAAAATGCACATGTCCATGAGTTTCCGTTTGAGCGCTATTGGCATTTTACCCGTCATTAGCTCCTTCATAGACCAATAGCTCTTCCAGGCATTGTTTGTGCGTCGGGTGACTTCTTTATCTTGCCTTACCTGGAATGAGACTATTTGACCTAAGTAGATGAACTCATGAACATATACAAACACCACATATTATACATGCTATTTTAAAAGTATTTCAATATATTTTAAAGTATTTTTTAATAGTTTCATCAAACTAGTAACGCAGGCATTTAGAAATTTCGCTTCTTGAATCCGTTCATCTGTCTTCTTAGATAATAGTCGGTTAACCTTAATACAACGATCGTTTGATTGTTTTGAAATATTGCCAAATCTGTGTGAGCATCTGTATTCCAAAATGGTAAAGCAATGCAACAATTAAAGTGCGTCGAATCGACTCTAATGAATATTATTATTATGCCTAATCAATTGATAGACTGTTCTCGCGTTGTGAGTGACGAATCGTCGATAGATGTCATAGTTACATCAGTAAAAGGTCTTCGAGTTCTCATACTTTTTAATGTCACTCACCAAATAATGCCAGAGGCTTAACACAGATTAAAGCCCAAGAAGAGTAATATAATATGATGTAATTATTCCTTTGACCAATGCACTTATGTGTAGTTTCAAATTAAGTGTTGTGATAGATTGTTGCGTATGCAACATTAATGAATTTGACTTCGGATGTGTTTATACGAGAATATAGGTTGCACCTTGTTGCAAAAAGTACAGTATCACAAACTGTTGTGATCTATTTTGCAAAATATAATTATAATTCAGTTAATAAATTTAAAAAAAGCATTGAACGATATAAAAGGTAGATAGGTTCATTTAATAACCGATCATGCATCGAATTCCTAAAAACGTATAGGTACGCATATAACGTAGAAAAAAACCAACATAATTAATAAAACTGGATACTTTTTAACCTAGGTATTTCTAAATAGAAGAATGATAATAGTTTCATTGCAAAAATCATAGAAATTTGAGTTAGTATCAAAGTAGAAAGATAAATTATCAAAGATCATTTGAATATAGAAATGTTAACTAAGAAAATCAATTTTGTTCTCTTTTTTTCTTGTCATCTTCAGCAGGTATAAATCTCATGCGTATCTAAAATTATAGTACAATGCCTGTCATAGGTACGACGTTTTTAAACACACTATTATATATTTTTAAGTAGATTTTTTGATAATCATCAACCACACAATGAGAACGTTAACAAATATGGCGCTCAGGTTATTTTTTTGTCTTACCCGTTTAAATTAAGAAGAATGCTTCGTTTACACACATTTCACGTCCTACAGCGAGATACAAACTTAACATACCTAATCGGGATAATATCATAAAACACTAGTGTAGTAATGTAAAGTAAAAAGCACCAGTTCGTAATACGCTGCCTTATGATACTAAAATCGGTGCAATAAGAGCCACTTTACGAGCAAGTGTGTTGAAAAATAGTTAGGGTTATGTCGCAGCATATTTTTCATGATTTGTCAACACCGGCCAATCTTATTCACACACTAAATCAAGTACTGTTGCAAGTACTAACCTAACACATTATTTATTCGTTCTTTGTTCTTCCGAAATCTATATACGGTTATCAGATATTTTTCTTGCAATCGGCATGAAGTTGGCATGCAGTTCGTGACCAAATATAATATTTATTCATGTCGAAATACACTTGGTTGTCTTTATTGAAAACCTTATTTCATCATCTAATTTATAGTTTTCAAATTGTTTCATCAAATACATTTATATTGTAATTTACTAGTTTTGATCGTTAGATTGACGAAGAATGCGTGCCAATTTGCAACATATACGCAATTTTTATTGGCTCACTAACAATAACATTAATATTTATATCTCAATAAAAACCTGAATAAATAATAGTTCAGCTAAAACTGCTACGGTGAGACAATCATAATTAATACATGCCAAATCTACATAATATAGTAATGTCAGTGAAAACTGGGACACAGTTTTTTATATACCATAAATTAGCGTGGGAATTTATGATTTACTAGAATATTGATAACGTTAATCTTTTTCAGACAATGATGTATCATTTTTTCGTAGAATGCTGTAGCATTCTACGAAATTGTTGTATTGTTATCATTTAACCACCTATATAGGCCAGTATCAGGCCTATGTTCAGCAGTGGACATCCCTAGGCTGATATGATGAACCAAAAACTACTTCTTACTACTAAGTACTATACTTACGCGATACTAACTTACGATACTTTGCAAAAGGATTTTTAAGGTATAAGGGTATACTAAACCGGCCACGATTTTTTAAAATATCCATACTTTTTATTAGTAAAAAAAACAATATGGTACTTCCGGATGATTTTTATCTACACTGTAATAAGTAAAATATGAGGATGATTAAAATGTAGCTCCATTGTTAGAAGTCGTGAGTTAAATATCGGAAATATGAATAATAATCTATAATCACACTTAAATTGAATGCATTTATAATCAAAGCGTTAATTTTTTGCGTTAGTGACTTCTCTTAGCTGCGCTGCAAATGAGCAAAAAATAGTATTACAGATAGATACAATAATAATGACATGTATGTACATTATTTTTAAGTATCTTACGTATCTGCAGAGCATCGCCTAAAAATGGGTTACGAATAGTCTTCCAAATAGGGCCAGTCGGGATAGCCGGAAATTCATACTCCTCTGAGATAGTTATTGGACATGGAGGTTCTATACTATATTTTCTTGCACTTTAAGAAGATAAGAGTTAGGTTGAATGAGCTACCACGTATGAATTTTTTTTTTTTTTTTTTTTTAAATTAAATGGGCTTGCGTTTGGCCACTGACCCGCCCAGAAGGGGCGATGACGAAGCCTAAGATGAAACACGCTTACCCAGAAGAAACCTATTCACTCTGGCCTTGAAATATACCTACTTTTAGGTTTAACATGGCATATAAAAACAATATATCACCTCGGCATAAATAATGTAAATAGATAATAAAATTTGTGATTTTTTTGAGAAAGTGATGGACATGACGAAAATACAATAATAGATTGTCATACAAGGGAGCAAAATAGTTTTTTTACATATAGTTTAGGATTGTAGAATAGAATCCCGAGCGTAGCGATGGATTCTAACGTAGAATCCTGAGTGCACCGAGGGATTCAAAGTACATCGCCCGAAGGAAAAATAATTTGCTCTCGAGTCATATACTCAATATAACTGCAACATTGTCTAAACCAAAAAAATATAAAATTACGTTTCCAGTACCTATAAATATGTGAAACTGTTTACATTTTATACTGTACAATTAAACTGCAATGAAGTGTATCAAATATAAAAAAATGAAGATGAGCTTTGCAAGTCATACCGGATCTTAATATTAAGTCACGATTTGTACTTGAACAATAAATTCTTTGAATTGCACGTCACTACGAACCTAGAGCCACCATAAAGTACCTACAATGTTGCATTATTTATCACAACTTGAATCTTAGGTAGGTGAATCGAAAGATGGATATTTTTGCTACCCTAAGCAGACCCATTAAACGTGAAAAAGAGATATCACAATCCTTATGAACACTTTATGAAAGAGAAACAAAACGCATAAACAATGTTGATGTGAGCCAAAACATATCGTGTGTCCCTTGAGAACTTTGGTGTGAATTCACATTTTAAGGGGGCCCTTCATGGCCAACGCAACTTCAACGCAAGCATAGCCTAAAAGCTTGTACTTTCATCCAACGTAATGTTTGACTGCGAAAAAAGAGAGACACCATCAGATCCGTCGGTTATCAGTCGGTAAATTCTTCTGATCAGTTGCGGCCGCTTCGCTAGGTCGTCATTCATGATTTCGCATATCATAAAACTTGTTCCTGGAGTATACTTATTGTGAAAAAATCTTACAAGTTTGTGAAAAAAAAGTTTGTTATTTAGAATCTCCAATACATTTGCAAGCCTGTTTTTCGGAGGCTTTTACTGAATTTGTTTCACACTTTTTTTATTTTTGCCTAGATACACGGCGAGATATAGTGCACAAGATACCAATTTGTTTAAAATATAATGTTTAAAAACGTCATCATCAGTACAGAGCTTTTGTATGAAAAGTATGGCGGGTTGACTGCTCTTAATTAAAATAAGCGCGGCTTGCCGCACTTCAGTCTGGAAAAATTGTTTTCAACGACACACTTATCAAAATATGTGGTGAGAGTGCGAGCTCTCAAAATACTACGAGGTTTGCACATGCTTATACTTGCACCTGTGGCCAATGTACAGTGTTCCTTTTTTTTGTAGTCATTTGTACAGTTTTGAACTGCGCATGCAAGGCGGAGCGTGAAGCATTTTTGCCGAGGAGACATGTACCATTTGTATGAAAAGCTGTTGAAAAAAAAACGATTTCGATGTTGGTCCCATAGTAAAAGTTGGTCGTATACATGAGTACTTTCGTATTGTCGTATCCACCCCGTATATGTTTTATGGCTTGTCATAATGGAAATGAATAGTAAATTAATAGTCACATTGCCGTAATTCAATTTTCAACTACTACCAAATTATTACTCAAATATAGTCTTGAGAAAAAAACACAATGTTTTCCATGTTTTTTGTTTCGAAAATATACCGCCAAGCACTTATCTTGTATCGCACGAGAGCTTTGGAATCCCCAAAAGTAATACATTAAAAAATACATAGATGTAATACATACAAATAGATGTAACGTGTAACAAAATTAATAGGTTCGTTTTTGTTTTAAGCACACTACGCAGGACTACAAATTTAGAAACCACCTTAACAGCATATCATGGCTACGTAGCTTCAACGCTACGATACGGACTTCTGTTATGGGGTAACTCAACACAAGTCAATAGAGTATTTTTATGCCAAAAAAAATGTGTAAGGGCCATCTGCGGAATACCATACTATGAATCATGTAAGCCTTTGTTTAAAAAGTTAACATTTTAGAAGTAGGAATATTCGTAAAACATAATTTTGATTTATTTACCAAAGCCAGTGACATTTTCAATAGAATAAAGAGGGATCCCAAGAGGCTAATCTTGCCCATGGTACCCAAAACCACCATGTTTACGAAAAACAGCTACAGTATGTGTATCAAAATATTTAACTCGTTACCTAAAAGCCTTACTGAATTGCCCAATAAACATTTTATATCTAAACTGCAAAACTGGCTTCTTGATAAATGTTTTTATTCGGTAAATGACCTATTCTTGGACAAAGTGTAATGTAAAATTTTGATTTTATTATTATGTATAATCTAAATAGTACTGTAAGACTGTAATATAATAATTCATTATGTAGCCTGTAACTTATTTGAAACCTACAATTGAGATAGGCGGCGCTTCCGTTTTGATTTTAGGTGCTAAAATGACTCTCCTACCTTGTCAGTTGCATGACTTCCGGTTGGCGCCATTGTGCAGTACACGTCGAAAGGTTTGCTCGACTGTGACTTCAGTTGGCGTTTGTTTTTCGTTGCGAGAGGTTGGGTGCAATAACGACGAAGTCGTTCGTGTTTAAGTTTGTTAAAATTATTTTACTTTAACATTCTACCTTAGAGAAGTTATAATATAAATGTATATTTTTGCTAAATAGTATCTTGCAACTCAAAACCGAGAGTTAATTCCGCAATTTTACAAAGTGTGCACTGTTAACCTTATTAAATCGTACATTAATTTTTTAGTTAAAATATCTAAGATGAGTAACAACGCACAAAACAATGGTGACTCTCCTGTAGCGGGTACGAGTGGAGTGAGGAGGATTAACTACAAGCGTCCACGTCGGCTGTACAGTAGCAGCGATGATGATGGTGATGACGAGGATACATATCCGCTGGCATCGCCGAAACGGATGTGCACAGTGAACAATGCTTCAGATCAAAGGTTGGATTATCTTCAAAAGCAGGTTAGTGAGCTCAAATATCTTATTACGAGAAATTTTCATGAGGTTCCGGGATCCTTCGGTAAACCTGACGTCTTTGACGAAGCCATTATTCAGCATGAAAAAGACGATGCTTCTATATCGTCAGTGCTTGTAAAACCTGCTGATAATAATTTCGAATGGGATGAGGATACGATTGCTTCAGAAACCATCAAGCGTACTTCTGAGTCTAAGCTTAATTATTTGCGCAAGGTTCAGCACCTTGATAGTAATGATTGGAATAGCGTCCGATATACTGAAGTCCAGAAGAAATATCTATCTTCTCCGGGTTTTACCAATTTAACTTTGAATGACGAACTACTGGCATTTGAAACAAAGTTCAATCATTTGAGGTCCTTAGATCAAACTTTTGGAGCATTAACAAACATGCTTATGACTCAAAAAGAAACCTTACAAAAGTCATTAAAAGATCTTTTAGAGTGGAGTGCTTGTGATACTACACAGCTTACGAATGCCTCACTGTCAAACAAAGTACGGGAACTATTCTCAAATACGTGCCCGTACATGGGTATTTCTAAAGATATTTTGTGACTGTGTGCGGCAGGCGTGCTAATGTCATTGAACATCGAAGGGACAGTGCCCTCTCTCCGTTAAAGATAAATACAATAAGACGATTTTACGTAAGATACCTCCAAGTGGTGAGTATTTATTCCAACCAAAGGAATTCAGCGATGCTATAGCTTAACTAGGAGGTGGATCCAGAGTTTTTCGCAGACCATATTTACCTGCCGAGGGTAATCAGGTCTCGAGCATGACAGTAATCGGCCCTACTTTCCTGCCGAGGGAAACCAGGCTGCACCTAGGCGGTCCACCGACCCCACGGTGTCGTTTCGTGGATATAATCGAAACAAATTCCAGCAAGTTCCCGCTTCTGGAAAGGGCAAGTCTATCGTCGGCAAGAGAGGCTATTCCACTGCGAAGAACAAATCGTCCCGAAGGCCGAGAGATGACTTCCGAGACCGAGACAATCGTAAACAATGACTATGCCATGACATTCCGAGCCGGATGATTACGTCGTTTTCTAAAGATCTGGCAATCAATGGCAGCCCCAGTGCATATACTCAAAATAATACAGGGATACCGAATTCCCTTTGTCAAAAAACCTCCTTTACGTCTCAAGTACAAAAACCAGTCTCAAATCTTGACAGCACCGGGCTTAGAAACCGAGATCAGCCAAATGTTAAAAGATTCAGTAATCGAGCAAGCACCTCGAGACCCGGGTTTTGTGTCAAATATGTTCCCGGTAAGAAAAGCAGACGGCTCCCAGAGACCGGTATTGAATCTCAGAGCATTGAACTTGTACCTCAAACCAAAGAAGTTTCGGTTGATAAATATGCAAAGGTTACCTCATTTTCTGCAAACTGGGGATTTTATGATGAAAATAGACCTCCACCAAGCGTATTTTCATATTCCAATATTAAAATCGCACCGGCGATTTCTCAGGTTCATTTTCAACGGTATAACCTACCAGATGACTTGTATGCCATTCGGGCTCGCAAGCGCCCCGAGAACATTCGCCACTTTATCCAATTGGGTCGCCTAAAAGCTGCGAGAACGAGGTATAAGAGTAATTGTGTACCTGGACGACTACCTTCTGGTGAATCAATGTCCTCAAATACTCAGAGAGCATATGGAACAGGCCATCGACCTAATGACCAGTCTCGGATGGGTAATAAACAAAAGGAAGTCGTCCAGAGTACCGTCTCAAGAAATCGAGTTTCTTGGCATTATTTGGAACACCCGTTTGAACATCAAATCTCTACCACAGAAGAAAGTGACCTTTCTGACTGCCCGCTTATCCCACGCTTGTCAGTCAAAGTCTCTAACACTTCTAGAGCTGCAAAAACTAATGGGTACCCTACAGTTTTGCAGTTTCATAGTATATCGGGGAATGCTACACAGCCGAAGTCTGCAGTCATGCCTCAATCAGGCTCTGAGAATCTCGAAAGCCGTTCCATTGACAATATATGCCAAGGAAGATGTAAGTTGGTGGCTACAAAACACCCAGACAACGAGCGAAATTTGGACAGCTCCAGTATCCTATCACATCGTCACGGACGCCTCAGGCGTCGGTTGGGGAGCATATGTCAACGGCGAGTATCACCAGGGCTTAAGGCTACCAGAAGAAAATCATTACCACTCCAACATGAAGGAATTGCTCGCTGTCTACAAAGTGTTGTCACAAGAGAATGTGATCCAAGAAAGTCGGAACAAGACCATCCTAGTTCAAAGCGACAACAAAACAGCTTTAGCATATCTACGCAGACAAGGTGGGACCAAGTCATTAGGCCTATTACGGCTGACGAAGTTGATTTACAGTCTGATAGAGAAACACAACATGAACTTGGTTACCAGTTATCTTCCTGGTCCTCTGAACGGTATAGCAGACGGGTTGTCCAGGAACAAAACTCTAACAGAATGGCATCTATTACCCCAAGCTTGCCAATTGATATTCAGCAAGTGGGGAACACCTCATGTAGATCTGATGGCATCCAAGCGAGCTCATGTGGTACCCAGGTATGTGACATTAGACCTGAGGGATCGTCAAGCAATTTACCACGACGCATTCAGTCGAGTCTGGAAGCACAAGTTAGCGTGGGTTTTTCCACCACCATGCCTGATGTACAAGATCCTGGCATCACTGAATCAAGCCGAAGGGGCGTACATTGTGATATGTCCGAGGTGGAAAAATGTATTTTGGAGGACGGACCTAAAGAAAAAAGCTATCGGTGCACCATTCACTATCCGGAACTTGGAGTCAGTACTGATAGACACGAGGACCAACCTACCCCCTCCACAAGTAAACAACATTGTATTGGAGGCATGGAGATGTCGGGGTGGAATGATCTCGTAAAAAATTGGTCACCTTCTGAGATAAATGTCATAGAGTCTAGCTGGCGACCTAGCACACTAAAGACATACAAACAAGCGTGGACGCGTTGGTTGAAATGGTGCAAGATGTCTGGTTCAGATAATAAAAATCCTGGAGGCCATGGTTTATCAAAATATCTCATTTATTTACATTCGAATGAAGGGTTGAGTTACAAAACAATATTGGTGCACAAATCCGTTGTGTCATCCTTTTGTCAGCCAGATTTAGAGGTCAAGCTTAGTTCTCACATATTGGTCCGGCAAGCTCTTAGGGGTATAGCTAATAAATCTGCATCTAAGGATAAGGCTAAGGTGCCTGTATGGAACCCGCAAGTGGTAGTTGATTGGCTTTTGCGAAATGAGCACAAATCAGACAGCTTGTTTGATGTATCCCGGCGTAGTGCAATCTTGCTTTTATTGGCTTCCGGTAGACGAGTACATGATTTGACGCTCCTATCTGTAAAAAAAGATAAATGTATTATTGATGAGGATTCAATAACTTTTTGGCCATTATACGGATCAAAAACTGATACAATTAATCATAAGCAGTCTGGTTGGCAGCTAATATCAGGTGACGATCGTAACACTGACATCGTTTTGTGGATTAAGAAGCTAATTGATATTTCCCAGACACGACGTCTATTAGGGAATAACATCGAGAACTTGTTTGTAACGACAAGAGGAGACCCAAAACCTGCCAGCCGGACTATAATTGCTGGATGGATTAAGACCGTATTGGTGGATGCAGGAATTCAGGACTCACCTGGTTCTATACGATCCGCGGTAGCATCTTTGAATTGGGCAAATGACATGCCTTTGGAAGATATCTTGGCTCGAGGTAATTGGACAGCTTCCAACACGTTGATTCGATTTTATAGACGGCCTGTAAGAACATATCAATTACCAAACATACCGTCTCTTACTGATCATTTTACGCCTGTGTAAAATAATTAATATTTTTGTTAAATATGATCTAAATGTGTTAATTCCATTTGCTATACTTACTTTTTGTTCATAATAAACGATGTGATTTCACAAGTCTTTTCAATTGAATCACAGTTGGCATTTTCTTAACATACCTACCTATGTTGGTGCCACCATGCGACAATAGACAGGTCTCAATTGTAGGTTTCAAATAAGTTACAGGCTACATAATATAAGAATTTTTCCTGAAATAAAAATTACTTATTATGTACCTTACTTATTTGAAACCTAAGTCAGGGCTGCATGGCGATTGAGCCTAACTGAAGTCACAGTCGAGCAAACCTTTCGACGTGTACTGCACAATGGCGCCAACCGGAAGTCATGCAACTGACAAGGTAGGAGAGTCATTTTAGCACCTAAAATCAAAACGGAAGCGCCGCCTATCTCAATTGTAGGTTTCAAATAAGTAAGGTACATAATAAGTAATTTTTATTTCAGGAAAAATTCTTATAATATTATGTACTTTAATAGTTAACATTTAATCTTATTTTATTATTGGAATTATCTGTAGGACATTTTATTTCTCTTGATCATTTAATTTATTTTATTTTATTCCTAATTTTTGATACTGAACTTAATTCGAATAATTTGTATGTGGATTATTGTTAACGCTGTGCTACTTAATTTTTGCATGCCATTTCTTGGCTGAATATGTGAACTGCTTATTTTCTATTTGTCACCATTACCACCATGTTCTAGCAAATAAAACAATTTATTATTTATTATTATTATAGTTCTGTTACTAAAAACGCCTTAATATTTTAAATACACTTATTTGTAACAGCAATTTGCTAACAATAATCTGTAAGGAAAAGTTTGAATTGAAAAAATCTTGTAGATTTGCTAACTCAATAACAAAGGCGCCGTGATCAAACCACTTTAAGATCTAAAGTTTTCTTAAAAATATATTAAATAGTTTAGGGCCGGCAATGCGCGAATGATATTCCTTTTTTCAATGGGAATTTTTCAGTAGGTATATAACGTCTGTTTGGGTCAGCTTTTAATATTATATTATTTTATCAGCACAGAAATATGATGATAGTAAAACCCGGCTACGGAAAGACGTTCTAATAAGATACATACTTAAATAAATATAAATAAATATCCTGGGACTATCCTTATTTATTTATTTACTTAACTATAGTATGTATTTGCAAATTGTTTACCATTGTTTATCAGTAGGTATCTCGTTATGTAATGACTACCTATACTGTTTTACCTAACTTAATTTAATAATCTGTGACCATTACTTTCAATGCTGACTGTTGTCTAGAGAAAGCATATTATGGGTTTTAGGGAAAGCAATGGTAACCATTTTTTTATAGTCAGTCTATAATGCTGTGGCCAAAGGTGCACAATCATAGAGAATTTAGTACGGGAGGTGCTAAATACAGGCGAACCCTTCTGCTAAAGTACATTGGCCATATGGCCATTATCCATATAAGGCCATATATCGAGCGATGTCCACTGCCAGTTGGTATCGTTTCATGCCGCGAGATTGAGCGCCTAAAAAAATGGTTAATTGTGCCGTTTTCTCGTGTAATTTTCAATGAAGTGCTCTTTCAATCTGAGGTTCACTTTAAAAATGTGGAAATGAAAATTGGATACGTAGACTCAACTCAATATTATCTTTTATTTACAATTTCGGTGACTTATTTAATATCTTACAAATTATTCATAATATAAATACACACTAAAAATAATAAATCCAATAAGGTTTATTGGTCTTGATATGACAACTTTTGATAGGTTTGCGTTTGATTAAAATCTCTCCAGTGTTTGACAACATCGGTATATACTTGGTAACTTCCAATTTGGAAGTAGAAGCCAGCCAGCCGGGTTCTACGAATAAACTGTCATGGTTTTCTCAGAATCTTCCAATTTTTAAAGGTGAAATAAATTAAAAAAAAAAAAAAAACTTATTTCACTACCACGAGTATCTTATCTACTGCTTCCATGAAATGAAAATTCTGAATAAATATTTAAAAAACACGATAGAAAATAGTATCAATAAATATAAAACGTGGGTTCAGAGACTTATATAAAACCTAAACAATAATCTTAAATTCAATTTAATTAATAGAAGTGACGAGGAGGCGGTGGCGGATACGGTCCATCATATTCAAATCCGTCGTACTCGGGAAACTGCGAAGGTCCAACATTTTGATACACTGAAAAAAAAACAAATGAATTCTTAAACCAATAAAGAACAATAGACAGTACACAATACGGTTGCGAATTGTTCAAACGTAATATCATTGTTTAAATAGAAGTTCATTACATTATGTTATGTCACAATGAATCAAAATCAATGTATTGTCCATAGAAGCATTTTCAGAATTAAACAATGAGAACAAAATACAAAAAATGCTCATGTGAAGCTCTGTGAGTAACTGACGAAACCAAGTCCATTATATGCTGTGAAGTGTTAAATTTGAATTGAATTGACACCTAGCTGTACTGAAGTGTTTATTTTATTAATTAAACTAGCTGTCTCCCGTGGTTTCACCCACTTTTTCTGGATGAAAAGTGTCCTTTACCATCCGGGAACAAATTAGCTTCGTACAGTGAAATAAACAAACAGAATCGCATCAATAGTTCCTGAGATCACCTCCTACATTCATACTAACAAACAAACTTTACCTCTTTATAATAATAGTTTAGTATAGATTAGTATTTTTTTCATTTCAGTTGCTGAGTTAGAAATATCTTTCTCAGATGGATTAAAACTTTACTATATAACTGAAATACTTAACTAATATTAAAAAAACTTACAGAAGGGAGATGCTGATCCATAAATACCCTGTGGGTACAAATTCTGGGGCATTTCCACTGGTACCGGTATAGGCTTCCTCACATATTGTACCACAGGGTTAGGTTGTTGAGGTATATGCGCCTGCGCAGGGCCCGCGTGAACGTTCGGTCCGATTTTTGACACGATCGCATTAAAGCCGTGAACTGAGTCCGCTGTGTAATCCACCGTTCGTATAGAACCGTCGGGCTCTACTAAAGAGTATTGTCCTGGAATTGGAAAAAGATTTGTATCATTAAAGTTCATAGAATAATTAAGGTGGGTGTCCGAGTTAATTAAAAGCGCATTTGAGAATGTTTACAATCTCAGCGATATTAAATATCTTGGTATAATAATATCAGTAAACATACAAACAACGCAGTCAGCAAACATAAAAACTTTTGAGAAAATTGTTATGATCAATTTATGACTTGGGTATTTCTATTTAAAAGAAAGATGGCTTATTCCTAAAATCCCCCCTAAGGGAAAAAGTGGAATCAATATAAAAAAGTAACCCCCCCTGATAATGCCCCTAAGGGGGGAAAACTGGACTCGAAAAAAATACTTTTTCCGCTTAACGCTCTGTATACTATTTTACATTAAAATGACTACCTACTGATTTATGGACAAAAAAATTACGTATCGCAGTTTTCCAATTAACATGTCACGTTTTAAGAGTAGGTAGCATGTGAAGTTGGTGACTAATAAATCATTTATATAATCTTCATGTATTTAAAGTGAAACTAAGAGTAAAATTCAATACGAGTCAGTTACCTGATACTTGTCCAATTAGAACAAACAAAGCTGCGAATTTGGAAATCGACTCCATGGGAATCTAGTTTTTCTTTGCTTATTTCTAGATTTCATAGCGTAGTTAGTGATAATAGTGGCATAGTTTTGCAAACAATACACAACAGATTCATCAGTGGATGCATAGAAAAAGATTCTATGGGCATGATAGCTATATGATATGAATGCTGAAGGTTATGGGGATCGCACAATGGGCGGCTATTAACTTTTGTGCTAGTTGAATATTAAAATAGTGGTCCTAAATTAATTAGTAATTCCTTGACAATATTTTTCCGCAATGAAATAGATGTTTTTGATAATCTAGACTTGCTTGGTAAGCAATCAAACTCCATGATAAATTAATGAATAATGATAATAATAATAATATTCTTATATTCAGAGATACTATAAAACATTTTAAAAAACAGTAACTGTGATCGAATGAACAACATGTCTCTTTAAATGTATCCTGTACATTCTACCTATAACCCAAGAATCTTATTTCATTAGTAACTTTGGATATGAATTATTATTTCCAGAAATATGATTATCAGGCAAGTGCTATATATTATTCTTGCTAACTAGCAAGCGGATTTCAATCTTATTTTAATTATGGAACCTTGCCGTTAATCGGAAGCAGCGGCAGGCTTGAGGAAATTTTCTATATATAGATTATATTTTGTACATATTTGTTGTAAATAAAAATGCTGTAAATCACTTTTAATTATTTTGGTTACCTTTAACAACATCACCATCTCTGGACTCGTGTTGCGACTTCACATCTCCCGTAGAATGATCCGCTACACCATAGTTGAATGAATATTTTGGTGAATCCTGAAATATTGAAAATGTATTTACTTAATCAGAAATTTTACAAAAAAGAACAATAAAATAAACATGAACGAAAACTACTTTAAAAAATATCAAATGTTCAGCAAAATAAATTAAACTTAACGATTCATAAAAATAAACATTAACCCCCTTACTCATAAAGCGCTATTTAACTAATATACTATATTAATTAATAAACTATATTAATATAATATATTATTTTAAAATAACAACAGAGTGACTTTATTTACGTGACCCTTTAAACAGTATATTCGTTAAATAACCTTTTATGAGTAAGGGGGTAAATACACAATCGAAATTATCCCGTTTAACTCTCGTCAACCCAAAATGGCGTTATTTATTAAATAGTATGTAGTTATTTATTATTAGTCATACTTACATAATAATCATAAGGCACCGGCTGATTATAACCAGGGCCAATCTTTGGATTAGCAAAACTGACACTTACTAATGCAGCTAAAAACATACACTGATACCGACACATAATAAAAGTTAATACACAGAATTAATCACGGAACAAGCTAATACAACCGCAGTACTACAAGTTCGCTCCCTGAATAGTACAATGGAGGGTTCACAGGCATTTATATGTGGCCTTATTTGTTTGTGAGTGCCAGTGATGCCAGCCTTGGTAGGCGGGGCTAAGATGGCTTCCGAAAATGAAGTTTCCTTTACAGCGTTAACGTGCAGATGCTAGAGATGGGACTCCACTATGGTGGAACCTAAAGTACTCGAGTACGTCGTACGGGCCAGTTGGCGCGGGTGGTTAAGACTCCACCTATCGCGCCGTAGGTCGTGTCTGATTCCCACACAGAACATTTGTGTTCATGAACATATCTGTATGTCCTGGTTTCCATAGTACAAGCTTAGTTTGAGATCGGATGACCGAGTGTGAGGAATGTCCTAAAATAAAAAAACCTAGACTTAAATCATATTATGAAGAGATATTTATTTGACTCTGAACCTTTACCAAAATGATTTTTCTCACATGATGGAAACTATCACTTACGAATATCTGACTAGTATATCGGTGTCTCAACAGAA
Organism: Achlya flavicornis; assembly: GCA_947623365.1. Taxonomy (NCBI): domain Eukaryota; kingdom Metazoa; phylum Arthropoda; class Insecta; order Lepidoptera; family Drepanidae; genus Achlya; species Achlya flavicornis. The sequence goes on from OX392474.1 coordinate 11,792,107, forward strand.
TGCATAAATATTGCTTGAAATGTTTATGATTGTGTACGTAACTTATCTCTTATTATAAGATACATTCACGCACTTAACATTCATACAAGATTTTTAAGAGAGGTAGAGCGTAGCGTTTATTCGCTCAAAGAGCAGCTCGACTGGGGAAGTACCTCCACCTTACAGAATACCGCAGCCAAATAACTTTATTTTGTGTAAAGTTGTGTTCCTGCGCGTGAGTAAGGTCGCCAGAGCTCATTGGGGAGGGGGGAAAGGTCGGTAACGCGTGAGCGATGCCTCGTGTGTTTCAAGCGTCCATATGGCTACGGTAACCGCTTACCATCAGGCGGGCCGTATGCTAGTTTGCCGACATAGTCGTATAAAAAAATAAATACAAAAGGGCTGAAATGTTAGCAACTCGAGTGATAAGTTAATATTCCCATCTCTAGAAGGTACAGCAGCTAATTGAGAAAAGTTTCGCACGCTACAATAGGTCGTCGTATGTAGATTAGGTTGCAACACACAGGTTTTATGGGAGCCATGGAATATGATGTTATTTAAGACTTTATGACCTCTGTAATTACGACAAAATCTGAGCTGATATCCTACTAATTTTAATTTGATTGTGGATCGTCGTTACTTCCTTGCATAGCAGACCCTCCCATATGGAGCTATCACAGGTAAAATTAGCCAACGAAATGATCTATATGCCCAGTTTGGCTATAAAAAAACAAACCATTGGTAAGCAGAACGATTCGTTTTAATGTTTTTAATGATTTCCGCAGGGATGATTATTTTCCAAACGATTTAAAAAAGTAGGAGGCTCTATGTTAGATGCGTATGTTTTTTTCTATGTATGTACACCGATTACTCGGAAACGGCTTATCTGATTAGGAGGGTTTAAACTGTATAACGGTAGATTCCATTTAAATTTTATCATCTGACTATGGATTTTGAAGATATGATGGAATACTTTAACCGAAATGAGCACCAACGTCGCGATTGTATTTAATATTATCGACAATTTATCAATAATATGCATATCTGAGTGACAAATCTTGAAAGATATTGAAAACGCAAATGAAACTCAAAATTGAAAAAAAAAACATTTAACAAAATTGCGGTAGTATAAGTTCAACATTGCGTATATTTTTAAATGTTTCAATTTCAGTAATAAATATAAAAATATTTTCATGGTCTTATAATAATCTATTCTAACTCCAATCCTGCCTTTAAATGTAAGTAATATAAATAAAATATTTTTACTTCCGCATTTATAAAGGTTGCTAATAATAAGTCACAGTAAGCGAAATGCAAATATAACCTCCATATATACAGGTAATCGGTACTTGAAACTTATTAGGCGTCGCGACTATAACTAATACGCCTATACTAGTTGTTCGAGGCTGAAAGAGCAATTAATCGAGGAAATTGACTTTTAAAACATAGTATCAAAATATAATGTTACTAAATAAATCTAGTTATTTAGTGATTAAATATGTATCTAGATATTCTTTTAATATGAAATAATGATTTTAAATCAGCTATGCCATACTATTTCCTATGTCGTACCAAGGTAAAGACTTATATGGGTTGTTCGGAACAAAATAGATTTTAACAATTTTAATATATTATTATCGAGGACGCTCCTTCTTATTTAATATGTCTAACAATAGATACTAAACGTGTCACCATTTATGGAGTTGAAGACCATTGAACTATGCATAATTTTTGCTCTGCTGTATTTGAAAAAGATACCGTAACTAAGTACTTAGGTATATCTCTTTGTATGCTGAACATAAAAAATCTAAAAAATTGAAGCGTATATAATTTATTTTTCAACATTTGTCCTTATACTAAAATATTCCTAATATATTATTTTTATTTCACTTAGGTAGATATCGTGTTGTGAAAAAAATTATTAAAATAAACATTAAATATAGTAAGGATATAGTGTCAATAACATTTGCGATGATCAGACCCCATAACCAATTGGATCCCAAACAAAGAGCCACAAGCAAGCGTGGCTAATCACTTCCATTATCAATAGAAAAACACTCGCCAGTTCCGTCACTTCTCTGTAAGGTTGTTACATCCTGGATTATTTTACAATAGGTGTATACTAATAAAATAATATTTATTTCCCTTCTTTGTATTTATTATTCTTAGCTGAGCACCTGGAGTATCAGGTAAAGCTATGGTCCACTAGATTGATAGTTTTATACTACAAAGGTTTCCAGTCTCAGATACGTCTACAGCAAACAACTCATTACATTATAATGGCTATTGTAGTATAAAATGCCGTGTTTTATTTTTATTAATGACAAAATTTATTTGCGATATTCGGTTATGAATCATTATCACTTTTTAGAGGAGGTACTTTCACCACATAATAAATAAAAATAAATATATATCCTGAGACGTTCCTCACACATCCTGGGACATAGCTCGTAGAATATTTCATCAGCTTAGTAAGCTGCAATGGCAATGGCAATGGGCGGGCCACATCGCTCGAAGAACCGATGGCAGATGGGGAAGGATGGTTCCCGAGTGGCGACCACGTACTGGAAAGAGCCGTGCAGGACGACCTCTCACCAGTTGGACCAACGACCTGGTCAGAGTCGCTAGGTGCCGCTGGATGCAAGCGGCCCAAAACCGTTCGAAGTGGAAGTCAATGGGGGAAGCCTATGTTCAGCAGTGGACATCCATAGGCTGATATGATGATGATTCCTCGCACAAATGTGAATTTTGTTACATAAATTACTCGACAAAATATGTGTACGTCTTAAACAATTTGATTTTGTGTTCTTAAAACAAAGGGCTATGAGATAATCGTTTATTTTTGGACAAAGCTTATACAATAACCTTCAAACCTGCATAATACACGATACTCCATATCAACCTTTGTATTATTGGACTTATTCCTTTAAAAACAGTAGATTGAATATTATGGCATTCCCACACAATATTTATATAACAGCTTTGTTGCAGAAGAAATTATAATGATTTTATACAATTGAGAAACTTATCAACTTTTTTCATGCTTCGAGGCCCAGTGGCGTCGCCATTGGAGGACTAGACGGTGCCGTGCACCCCGGTGCACTTCGGAAATATCGACGCCAAGGATCTCGATGCTTTTACTGATATTTTCAGGGTCGTGTTCTGATTGTGGAGCCACAGCAAATGGGGTTTTCTCAGCGGTGAACGCGCAGGCTTGAGTCTTAGTGGGGTTGAAATGGACATGGTTTAGTGTGCCCCAATCGGAGACACTTGTTAGTGTACTCTCGATTTCAGAGACAAGCCTAGTTTTTCTCTTCAGTTAATTTTTATTTTACGCAGTTGGGTTTTTTGTTACTTTTAATAATTATTATTATTATTGACATTTCTATATTTTTATTTTTAAAATCCTATACATTATTCAATTTGTTGGTTTATTCTCATTATTCAACCGCTGATTATTGCGCACTACGACTTAGGCAAATGAGTGCTCTTAACTAGTAGTAACTACATACCAATACTCACTTTGATTTGAATACACAAAACCTTGCCGTCTCCTTGTTAGTACTTTTAATCCGAATGCGAGGGACAGCAAAATTATTTTTCATAATATATGGTGTTACACTGTAGTGTGGAACATCCTTTACACGCTACGCAAAACAAAGTATATTGTGTATTTTTCACATGCATATGTAAGTATTTTATAAGATCGTTGTATTTTGATTATACCATTGTTAAATTAGTAGGTAGTGCGTGTAATACCTACCTATATATCCCTTCTTAAATTATGTACAAAAATAGTAATAGTGTTTCTTTCTTTGCCTGGTCCTGATTTTATTTGGGGTCGGCCCTCCGTATCATGCGTTTCCAGGCAGCTCGGTCCTGGGTCGTCTCTTTGTTGTACAAAATTAGTATAGGTACAAACTGCAAACTAGACAAAGGCAAAGGTGATCATAAAAAAGACAAGCCAGTGCGAGTAGGATTGGAGTTGTGAGAGTACACGAAACAGGGGAAGGTAACAAATGAGATGGGAAGACGATGGCCAGTTGGTGCAGTTGTCGATTCCCGCACAGGACATGCATTTGTGTGCATGAACAATATGAACATGTCTGTATATCCCGAGTCTGGGTGTAATTATATACATAATTAAGTATGTATTTACAAACAAAAAGTAATATATGTCCTATATCAGTTATCTGGTTTCCATAGTACAAGCTCTGCTTAGTTTGTTATTTTTATTTATCCCAGGATATTTAGCTGTGGGGCCTAACTGAGTGGCTCGTGATAGAGGACAATGGAAGATGCTAAGGCCTTTGCCAAGGGGTATGCTGATTTGCACGATATATTATGAAACACTCAAATAAACGACAAGACATACACGATTCAGAATAAAGGGCTAAAATAAATAATAAATTAATAAGTACCTACAAGTAATGGGGCACTGCATGAAATTAACTGTAAATATAAGTTTGTCTCGTAACTATTCCACGCGGGATTTTATATTAAAGATTTCTAATTTATTTCTTCGCTCAAAAGTATACAAACAGGTACACTTCACTAGGTAGGTTCTTCAGGGTCAGCAACGCGCGAGTGATACCCCTGGTGCTGCAAGCGTCCATAGGCTACGGTAACTGTTTACCATCAGTTGGGCCGGATCCTTGTTTGCAATGTTAGTGGTATAAAAAAAAACTGTATCTGTACGTGTACAGGGTACAGATAGATTTTGATAGGTTAGCAATATACTTTAAATTACCTTTTATTTTTATTGCGTTGGGCTAGTTTCTGTTATTAGAAAAATCATGTAATTTTACTGGAGAGAATTTAAAGGTCAAACAGTGAATATCTATCTTGTAAAAAATGGGATTATTTTTGAATAGGGTCGGCAACGCGCGAGTGATACCACTGGTGTTGCAAGCGTCCATAGGCTACGGTAACTGCTTACCATCAGGCGGGCCGTATGCTTGTTAGCCACCTCAGTGGTATGGAAAAATATTATAATTTAATAAAATTAAATATAAAATGTTGACTTGATACTTTACTACATTTCTTAGCAAAAAGACAGAGACACACAGACGTCAAACAAACTGAATGAACATGAGATTGCATCCCATACAAGGATGTAAAAATATGCAATTCTTACTCATACTGTTTTATTTTAAATTATGTTGTGTTTCTATTTATTCCTGACAGAAGGCTACGCAATTTTTTAATATAATCAAGCGGCAACATTCGTTTCGATAAATTCATCACATGAAATGCGGATAGTCAGTAGACTATGAAAGTAAATAATTGAATACAATTCATTAAATATATAGACAGGTTAGTAATTTAAAAACCAAACTGTTTATTGCCAATTTTATTGACACATTTACTTTTCTTTAACAGTTTCTTAAAATATATACCATTTGAAAAACAATTAACAATATCCTCACTACAAAGCTATAAAATAATCTATAGTAATTCAGGTACAAGGTGTAGAATTATAATAATAAATAAGTCAAAGGAAAATTCATTCAACAACTCGAATAATAGAGATCAAGAACTTTGACTTAAAGCAATTTGAATTCTCTTATTCTGTCTACAATAATTACATTAAAATTAGTTATAACGTTATCTAGAATTAAATAGGCAATTATAAACTTAATAATAACATTACAAATATGGATTGGAACCATATTTTCAGTATATTTGTGCCAATAAGGAAATTTCAGATTCAACTATAACCCTTTATCGGAAGAGCAAAGTAATAGGTATCTTAATTTTTTTTCACAAACTTTTGTTTGAAATTCTGAATTGAAAATTCCCTATTTCATAATATTTTAATGTTATATCTATATACATAAATTAATGGTGGCGGTGAAGATGGGCTGCCTCATGTACTGAGATGGGCGCTGTTTTATGAACAACAGCATTGAATCCGTTGTGCTTGTCAGCGGTGTAGTCTACTGTACGAATAGAACCGTCAGGTTCTACGACAGTGTATTGACCTGAAAATATCAAAAAAATATACTAGAAACACATTTCTTAATAAGCTCCTTCCTCTCTAATTTTATAACTAAATGCGATCACAAAGTTACTGAGTTGCATCTTACTGTAGTCAAATAAATAATAATACACATCAAAATATGTCTATCAGCCATCGTTGACTACGTCACTCCCCAAGGGCTACTAAATAATTTGCCTGCTACCCAGCACCGACCCTAACCCTTGAACAGGATAGAGCGACAGTCTTTCGGCGCCATTTGGTCAACTCGTTGACTTGGCTGGCTACAAACCCCGTCTCGTCTGCCTAGCCATCCCCGCCTCACTGCACCGCTCATAAGGCGCCATTAAAATTTTTGTTTCGTTTGAAATTCTTTTTCGGACTTGACATTTTAGCGCTCCCTTGTCATCGGCGCATAGAGCCACCGCTCCTCTCGCTCTATCCTAGGGTAACCTCATGGGTAACGAACAAAATCTTTTTTGAAACACCTATTTCAAGTATTTTTTTCATGGGGATTTATAAGCAACCATTTAAAACTCCCTCAATAAAACTGTTCCTTCCTAAGAGTCTGGAATATTTTCCTTTAACTTGTTTAATTTCAAAGTCTTTCAATTATATTACACATACAAAAATTCTTGTTGATTTTAACACACTTGTACAATTTACAATTAAAAGAGCGAAAGCAGGTAAACATTTATTTACCTTTGACGACATCGCCATCTCGACTCTCTTGGTGCGTCTTTATGTCGCCTGTGTGGAAGTCATTCACCCCGTATTTGAACTCGTACTTAGGGTATGCCTGAAAATAGCAACATTATTATATAACCACCACTCTCGATCCAATTTTAAACGCTATATGCAGAACCAATCGATTCAGAATGGCTGCCCGTGATCAAAATAACTTGCGAATACTTGTGACGTAGATAGAAGGTCATTTTGCACATGGGTATTAAGTAACAAATCTTCGGAAGTGGTAGAAATGCGTGCAGTGAAACCGTTTATACGAGCCATATGTTTTGCGTAATCGTATTATCGGTGTTCGCGTTTAAGTTATGAGCAGAAAGCGTGTCAAGTATCGAGTTAGTTGTGATTACCGGTTATGTTTATCACCAAAATTATGGAATGTAATTTCATAAAACTTAACTTTCAGTTCTTGGAAAAAAAACTTTCCTAAAAATAATACCAATCCATAACCTATTGGTTCGCTAATAAGATGGTTCACGCGTCCTATAGATGCATAAGTAAAAAATATAATTCTTGGAACTGCTTAAAGATGCTCAAATGCTCTTTTCTTAACTATTCTCCACTCGCTTATCACTTTCCCTTAGCTCCGCGCATGCGAGAACACAAAAACGAACGCATACGCAGCCAACGTACTAACAAGCGGAACACAGGAAGTACTATCTTGTTGATGGCAATTCCTGTTCGTTCACAGAGTAAATAGTAATTATGCGGCGTCTTCACTTTTTATCTATTTATACTTTCTATATTTAGTACTCTTTTTTCGATGGTAATAACTTTTTGTGTATATGATAGTGAGAAAATTGGTATATAGAGCAATAATTACCAACAATTATGGTTTATTAATATTGAATGAAAAACAAAACTGTATACAGGACGTCCCCTACTAATATAGGTCAAATCGAACAGATGCGATGAGGTGGTCATTACCAAAAAAAATACTCAGTAGTAGGTAATTTTACGCTAATTTTAACTTAATTTGGTAATGTAGTACCTACATACATTTAATAACATAAATGTCTGTATTAAAAAGTTGATTAGGATAGGTCAAATGGTTGCAACAGTTCGATTTGATCCATGTTTCCAGGGACATCCTATATTTTCTCTCCACATCTTTTAGTAATATACTCGTATAACTTTGCTAGTTTTCATCGTTAGCTTTTCGACATATACATACATACCTACAAATACTTCACAAATACCTAATATAGCTGTATTAGGATAAGTTTAATTACAACCCATGGCGTTCTCCATTAGAAATGATCAAGGCCTTACTCGTAATCTTATGAAAAACTAGCTGCCTCGCGCGGTTTCACCCGCGTTCCTGTGATAAAAAGTAAAGCTTATAATACTCGGGGATAATGTAGCTTCCTATTAGTGAAAGAATTTTTAGAATCCGACTGGTAGATCTAGAGATTAGCCCGTTTAAACAAACAAAAAAACTCTTCCGCTTTGTTATATTATTATAGTATAGGCAGGCCTGTCCCACTCCCATGTTTAGGTACGATCGCGCGCACGCGGACTACCGAAACAACGCTAGTCGGTTGCAACGCGCACGCAGCGCAAGACGCGTGTGGGTATAAATACCTACGTACTACCTATATTAAGTGTTTACTGTTCTTTTTTTAACACTATCTTGTGTAGATATCGTTGTTTTTATAGTACTAGATATTTTGTTGTTGTTTCATTGTATTGTCCTAAAGTCCTTATTATAATAATAGGCCCGTTTTGATAACATACCAGTGTGTTAAAAAGAGACAAAAATAGAGCGACCAGAAGAGACCCTCTTGTATAAACGGGCCTCTTAGACCTCGAAAACTCATGTGAATGATTTTTAACCCACTTCAAAAAAAGGAGGAGGTTCTCAATTCGGTTGAATGTTTTTTTTTTTTTTTTTTTATATTTGTTACCTCATAACTCCGTCGTTTATTAACCGATTTGGAAAATTATTTTTTTGTCTGGAAGGGTACACTTCCCGTTTGGTCCCATTGTCATCAGATCAGGATTTAATTACTTCTTAGTGTACTTTGAAGTCGGTTTAAGTTTTTTGTAAAACAGTCCAATTATTTTTATGTGTGTTCGCGGATAACTTCGTCGTTTATGAACCGATTTTGACGATTCTTTTTTTAGAATCTGTTAGTAGTTCCAGAATAGAGAGAGTTCCCTCTTTAAATATACAGTAATTCTACCTTACAACTCTTAGAATAACTAAGATTTAACATACCACTATTTCAAAAATCAGTAGAACAATATTCAGAAAAATTTTACAATTCTTATTGTTATGTAGGTAAGTAACTCAATATATACTTTTTTTGGTTAATTCTTTATTATTTTTTATATAACAAACTTCTTTAATCAACATGAAGATTATTAAGAACAAATATTGTGAATTTCGGCTGACGGCTACTGGACTAGGTAATCGTGCCGTTTCTTGTCGCGTCGTCAGTCATTCCAGATTTGATAAGCATGACATTTTAAAATAACTTTCTGATCTAATACTAGTTAGCTAGGATATTTTAAATGTCATTGTTCACGAAAGGAGAATAGCATAGAATTAAAATAAACACAGAGAATAGTAATAGGACATACATAGGCGATAAGGAAATATTGAAGATTCATAATACGTCATTAGACAACCCTACCGTAACACGTGCCGCGTCATACAGGATAGAGTTATACGATAGAAAGAGAGGGAAGTTGTAGGTGAATATAATTTTAGGCGCCCAGCGCTGCGCGAACTGGATTGCGCTTTATTCTGTCGTTCCAAGAGTCGATTTTTGTTTAAATGTCGTTTTCGAAGTGGGTTTTCTGTACGTAGTACTATTAAATATTCTGTGGTATAGGTAACCTGAATTAAAGAATACTCATTTTCATAATTTATAACCCAAGTAAGTCATTCAATGCTGGTACTACAGAAAGTGAGTAAAAGAAAGTGCTATCGATAAGTGTCGTAACAGAAACCATTGGTTAATGCACTGGAATATGATACTGGGTATGATATCATTTCCCTCTCAGATGTGAACAATAATATACGATATACATACAAATAATATATAATATAAAAAATATCATTCATTACACTGCTGCATTATGTACCGACTAAATTGTGGATGATTAAACTTATTAAACAAAACATACAACGGAATTGAGAACCTCCTCCTTTTTTGAAGTCGGTTAAAAAATCATATTATTCAATCAGAAAGTGTAAAACTGCCGTATTTAATTCTTATTCAACGATAAAATTATTTTTCAACTTTAATATGTTTATAATCCATATTTTTTCACAATTTAACGTCATTTACCAATATTATATTTAAACCATGAGAATAATTTTAGTTAATTAAGGGAAAACAATCCTAACTAACATTATAAATGCGAAATTAAGTTTGTTTGTTGCGCCTTCACGCCTCAACTACTCAACGGATCATCATGAAATTTGGCATCCAGATTGCAGATAGTTAGTGGTATGGAGAAGGACATAGGCTACTTTTTATCCCGGGAACGCGGGTGAAACCGCGGGGGAAAGCTAGTATATTTATATTATTTAAACCAGTTTTCGTTATAACATTAATCGCTTATTTGTAGCGCTCATAATTTTTCGACCACGGAAATTTTATATTATCATTAGGTACATTACATAAAAATATTCAATTTTGCCGTCAAAAAGAAACCTCCAGTTAGTCACGATTGAAAGCACAGACAACCATTTGTTTGACGGATAGTAACATTGACACATTGAATGAAATATCTTCTAGTACCTTGGAAGATTCTAGGTTCCGGCATGCACTTGTAAGCAAAATACCTATCTAGGCTTCGTGAGCTAGTCTTTATGGGTACATAATCTCTTACTATAATGACACTGTTATTAAACTATCAATGTCAGATAGGAAATGTATAGACATGGGGCGTCCTAATTTATGGTGTTTTGTCTTGGTCTTTGTCTACTCAGCGGAGCTCCAAGCTCTAGATTTTCCAGCGAGCGGACGAACGCAGTATATTTGGAGTTAAACTTACAAACCACAATAAGAAATACACTGCGCTCTTAAGCTAAAATCACCCATGTCTCACATATTAGGCAAGAAAACTCTAATGCGACTCAGCTTGTGACGTAATAAAGAATTTTGTATTATATTGTCTTCCGTATGCCTAGCAAACTGTGTGCTAAAACTATCACTATCACTGACCCACAAAACCTAGATACATGTGTAAATTTGAGCTCGATCTCTAAGGGATTAGCCCTCTAAGGGAAGGAACAGGGAGATGAGGAGAAAGGTACTGGGATGATTCTGGTTGATAATAAATGTTACTCACATAATAGTCGACATGTTGATCCTCAGAAATGTGATGATGCTCATACCCGTGTCTTGGCTGAGCGTGCACTATCGCTTGAGCCGGCTGTAGGTCCACTTGTTTGATCGGTCTCCAATATGTGAAGAGCCGTGCGTGCGCGCACGCCACTACTGTCAGGACTACCATAATCGACTGGAAATAGTAATGGAATATCAATTAGATAGATGAAATTTAAATGAATTGACATAATATGTTAGGGTCAGCTCACACCGAGACGAGACGCGACGCGGACTTTATTAAAATTAAATAACAATAGAATATCGAACTTTATTTAGTAAACAAAAAGGGAGAGAGAATTCTCTATCCGAATCACAGAGTACTTTTTATAACTGATCCGAATGGATAGATACGCCTCGCGCGGCGCGAGTCACTAGTCACGAATTCTCTCACTGCAATGTGCACCTTTTTGTATAGTAAATCAAATTCTATATTCTATTGCTATCATAAACTTGCCGCGTCGCGTCGCATCTCGGTGTGAAGGAACCCTTACGGTTGAAGTATTCTATGGTAGAGCAAGCTATGCATCAGAGTTAAAATTAGGGCTAAGATGTTTTTTTTATTATTCTCATTTTATTCAAAGTAAACCATTTAAGGCCGGCATTCGACACAACATCACTGCTTCTTCCTTTACACAATCCATCTCTTAAACTACGGCACTTTTTGGACTATATTATCGTACCAGCAGTAAGTATAACGTCAATATTTTAGAATCTAGTTTTTATTCAACCCTTTCGTGACTGATTATGGTAACGGTTACAAATTGTGTTACAAAATGTAACAACTTCCGTCTTTCTATTACATTATCATGTTACATCTTCGATACGTGATTGAACTATGATTAAATAATAAACCACACATTATCTGCACGAATATCGTTTACACTATTATATACTAAACATCATCAGCCAGATTTATCAATCAAGAAATCCAATATCATATTCATATTCTTTATTTGCATTCCACAATATCAAAATTAATCTAAATCATAATCATCTAAATCAATATGAATAAAAATCTAAATAATATTGTGGACCCTGTCGGACACATATCATATACTATTTTTGTATAAAAGATTTTATCGTTTTTTTTTTAGGAAACGTAAAACTTCTATGGGTTCATTAGTATATTCTAGCTTTCATCCTCTGTATTCCAGAGGGATCTTTTATTTTACTGAGAGAACGATTTAACCACAATCGTTCAAGTCGTAAGGGAATCAAAACCTATATAGGGTACTTACCGTTGACCTAGAATCATGAAGTTTGCCAAAAAGCAATGCCATGTAGAAGAAATAGAGAAAGAAATCTAAAAACAGTAAAATTTTAGTTGTCGTAAAAAATAATACCGGACTGAAAAAATCTTCGGGACTCCATTCAAATTTGTGCGGAACCCTCGGTGCGCGAGTATGGAGTACTCGCGGCCGTACATAAAAGCTACATATCCATTGAAGCCATAAGCCATAGCCATTGAAGATGCACTGATACTCATCAACAAATAACCGATGAGTAGCAGTGCATCTTCAATGGACAAAGATATGTTTTTTTTCCTCATAGTTCCCACACTCACTTTCAACACTCATTTAATAGTTACGTTGAAGTTTTCTTGTTGTCGATGCATTTGTTACGTTACGCGTTCGCTTTTATTTTCACTTTTACAATTACGAACAAATTGTACTTATAATAAAAAGTCCTGTTAGGAATAGATGGTTAGTTTATTATAAAGGTTAGCAAAGCGTAAATAATATACTACGTAAAACTATTCGTATAGAATTACAGATTGCAACTTCAAAAGTAGAAAATAAAAAATATTGTATTTTTTTCTTGTTCATGTTTAGCTTCCTCATTGACTTTATTGATAAATAAAATGATTTCATTATACCTTGTAGATCATTAACAAATATAGTGATTAAAGACCCAAAAGACATAGTATACAAATTAAAAGTAATATTGTAAATCTCGAAGTGAACTAGACTATTTATATTAGTTAAATTCTGTGATTTTTCTGTAAAATCCAAGATATAACATATTTTTTAAAGATTTACCTTACAGGACATTTTCTCCTTCTCAAAAGAACTACACAGATTTTAGTTAAGGCACCAACACAACACTGGATTTAGTTATCGATAAAATAACAAATGAAGTACGATACACACGTGTGAAAAGCTATGTTTCGAATGTGTCGAGTGAAACTTTACGGTGGATTTATATATGGGCATGTAGGGTGGTGACTGGTGGGCGCTGCGCACTCTTATTTTATCGGAAAATATATAAGAAATCTTCTGCAGGATACCTAATACTTACCTATATTACTTTTATATCGTCAAAAGCACCAGTTAACAATAATATATTATAAAAATCATAAGTAAAATGCATCTGCTTATTTCTTACATAAATAATCCATGTGATTATATTAAACCGTAATTAACAGCTAATTCCATCTTAATTACTGCTAAAGTTCATATTTTTGTTCACCACGCAGCGTTGGTTGATGTTTGTACATTGGTGATTGTTACCCTATATTATACGGATTTATGGGTATGCGGGTATAACGTACCCTGCAATGTCTTACCAAAGGCTCACCAAAATCATCTGCTTATACAGCTTTTGGGTTTAAATTGTACTATGTACCTACCTATCTACTATGGTGGCTAATGGCTATTATCTAGTAGTTGAACATCTATCGGGGATGTACGGAAGCAATACCAGCGAATGCTTCAATTGCCAACCTCACCTGCACGCGGTCATCCTGCTGACTAACGAACGAGGTTTTGGCGACCGGCCGATGGCGGTATAGCCCCCCCTATCCTGGCACAGTTAAATCCACTGGCCTCCGTCGGGAAGCAGCGACGGTGGCGCGAAATAACTGGGCCCTGCGATCTCCAACCCGCCTGCCCAGCGTGGAGATTATGGGCATCAACCCCCCAAATGATAGACGCACAAAAGAAATGGCCCCCAGTTCCCGGTCGCCCTGCTATTCCTGGTCAAGGTAGCGGTCACGGTTACGGCAGGGCAGGGGGTGCTAGGAATCCCCGGGCTACCTCAGGCTACCTCAAACAACTGACCCTGGCAACGTATAACGGACGTACTCTGAGGCTTGACGAGCACCTAGCACAGTTGGAAGTGGAGCTGGAGAAAATAAGGTGGCATGTTTTGGGGTTATCTGAAGTCCGACGAGAGGGGGAGGACACCGTAACCTTAAACGGAGGTCACCTGCTATACTTCCGTGAGGGTGATCAACCATCCCAGGGTGGCGTAGGATTTCTCGTAAACAAGGCTCTCTCTAATAACGTTGAAGAAATCTCCAGTGTGTCAACCAGGGTAGCGTACCTCATACTTCGGCTATCTAAGAGGTATAGCCTGAAGATTATACAGGTTTACGCACCGACCTCGACACACCTGGATGAGGAAGTTGAAGAAATGTACGAAGACATATCAAAAGCCTTGAATAACACCACTAAGGCACACTTCAACGTTATTATGGGGGACTTTAACGCCAAAGTGGGAATCCAGAATCGCAACGAATCTCAAGTGGGCCCACATGGTTTTGGTAGTAGGAATCACAGGGGGCAAATGCTCGTCAACTTTCTGGAGAAAGAGGGGTTTTTCTTGATGAATTCATTCTTTAAGAAGAAGCCCCAAAGAAAGTGGACGTGGCGAAGCCCTGACGCTGTGACCAAAAATGAGATCGACTTCATCATGGCAGACAAAAGGCGCATATTCAGAGATGTATCCGTGATCAACAGGTTCAATACCGGATCTGATCACCGGCTCGTACGAGGCTCTCTGAATATCGATCTCAAGCTGGAAAGAAGTCGCTTGATGAAGTCCACGCTCCGACCTAATCTACTCCAAATCATAGCAGGCTCTGAGAAGTTCCAGAAACTTCTCGAGGAGAAATTCGATGCCTTGGAACCCACCGAGGACGTAGACGAGGCCTTACAGAACGTGGTTGGGACGCTGAGTAAAGAGGGCATCAAGTTCTGTAGAACCCAGAGTACAGGTACGAAGTCCAATCTCTCGGTCGAAACTCAACGGCTCATGACAATACGGCGGGAAGACACGCAAGCCACTCCGTCAGAGCGGTCAGGCCTGAACAAGCAGATTGCGAAGATGGTACGTCGTGACCTTCGGAGCTCCAATACGCGCCTAATTGAACAGGCAATAGAGCGAAACCGAGGGTCCAAAGTATTCACACAGCAGCTTGGAAGGAGCCACCTGACGAAGCTGACAACGCATCATGGCAATACCGCATTGTCGAAGCCGGAGATTTTCGCTGAGATTGAAGACTTCTATGGCCGGCTGTACGCTCCACATGCCCCTCAGACGCAGCGTGACATTCACGATTCTAGAGCCGCCCTGACTCGACACTATACCGACGAACTACCGGACATCAGCCAGGACGAGATTGTGTTGGCTCTAAAACAGCTTAAAAATGGGAAAGCCCCGGGTGAAGACGGAATTACTTCAGAACTTCTGAAGGCAGGAGGAATTCCTGTACTGAAGGAACTACAGAGCCTCTTTAACTCCGTCATTAACTGCGGGAGAACTCCAAAGGCTTGGAACGGGAGTATTGTCGTTCTGTTTTTTTAAGAAGGGAGATAAAACCCTTCTTAAAAACTATAGGCCCATCTCACTCCTGAGCCACGTCTATAAGCTGTTTTCTAGAGTCATCACGAACCGTCTTGCCAGAAGACTCGACGAGTTTCAGCCACCGGAGCAGGCCGGGTTTCGAGGAGGATTTGGTACCATAGACCACATCCACACAGTGAGGCAGATTATACAGAAGTCAGAGGAGTATAATCGGCCTCTGTGTCTAGCCTTTGTGGACTATGAGAAGGCCTTCGACTCCGTCGAAACCTGGGCTGTTTTGGAATCCTTGCAGCGATGCCAAGTAGACTATCGTTACATCGAAGTGCTGAGATGTCTTTATGATGCCGCAACCATGAGTGTCCAAGTACAGGACCAGCAGTCTAAACCCATCCAATTACGCAGAGGAGTGAGACAGGGGGATGTCATATCCCCGAAATTGTTCACGAACGTATTGGAGGATATGTTTAAGACGCTGGACTGGAAAAGGATGGGCATAAACATAGACGGCGAATACATCTCACACTTACGATTTGCAGATGACATAGTCTTGATGGCGGAGTCGCTGGAGGAGCTACAACAGATGCTGGACGGTCTAGCATCAGCCTCGCGACGTATTGGTCTCGGCATGAACTTGGATAAAACCAAAGTCATGATCAATGATCACATTGATCCGGGACCAATCGTCGTAAATGGCCACCATCTCGAAGTTGTTCAGGAATATACCTACCTCGGGCAGATTCTGCAATTAGGTAGAAACAACTTTGAGAGGGAAGCCAAGAGAAGGATCCAGCTGGGCTGGGCAGCATTTGGGAAACTTCGCAGGGTCTTCTCGTCACACATACCGCAGAGTTTGAAAACAAAGGTTTTCAACCAGTGTGTCCTACCCGTTATGACATACGGAGCCGAAACGTGGACACTCACGGTACGACTAGTCCACCAGTTTAAAGTCGCTCAGCGAGCTATGGAACGAGCTATGCTCGGAGTTTCTCTGAAGGATAAGATCCGTAACGAGGTCATCCGTCAGAGAACCAAGGTCATCGACATAGCTCATAGAATTAGCAAGCTGAAGTGGCAGTGGGCTGGTCACATATGCCGAAGAACCGATAACCGGTGGGGAAAACGTGTTCTTGAGTGGAGACCGCGTCTCGGCAAACGTCGTGTAGGGCGCCCTCCAGCGAGATGGAGTGACGATCTGCAAAAGGCTGCTGGTAGGAAATGGATGCGTCGAGCCGAAGATAGGGCGAGATGGCGCGCATTGGGTGAGGCCTATGTCCAGCAGTGGACTGCTATAGGCTGATGATGAATGATGAATGATGAACATCTATCGCAAAACACGTGTAGCTAGCATGTTGAGAGCTAGCTACATCGTCACTTACCAGATGCGATTGTGGTCACAAATGAATAAATATCCTGGGACATTACTCACACACGGTCATCTGATCCCAAACTAAGAAAAGCTTGTACTAATGAAACCGATAACTGATATAATACATATATATTACTTTTTTGTTTGTAAATACATACTTAATATACATAATTACACTCAGGACATTAAGACATGTTCATGCACACAAATGCATGTCCTGTGTGGGAATCGAACCTACGAACTGCGGCGCGATAGCCAACCGCGCCAGCTGGCCCGTCAAAAATCGGTTTCTAAAGCAAAAGTTCTGCTTTGGGATCAAATGGCCGCGTGTGAAGAAATGTCCCAGGGTTATATATACAGGGGACCTATATGTTGACACAGGAGTACTTTTAATAAAATAAATTTAACGAAGTTTTGAATACTGATTAAAGCACCAAAGCCGCCGCGGATCCTCGCTTGCAGCTGTAATCGCTTTGAGATAAGAAATTAATCATCGTATCTTAAGCGCATGATTACGTGAATTCATATCACTACACTACACGTAATGATCTTAATTCCGCTTCCCGGCACAGCTTCCCGCCTACTTTTGAAATGCATCTGACTATATTGCCATGCTAAACTAATTGCGGATATTAAAATTGATTATATTATATCATGTCACCCAAACACCTATACAGACCTGTATATTTTTATTAACGCTAGCTGTCTAGAATGTCTTCGTTTATATTTTGGTACTTGTCGCTCTACGAGGTTGCATCTATGTAATCATTATAACAATCTTTCATAAACAGGTGAGAACTACTTTATAATTTTTTATCAAAATCAGTTGAGTTATTTACCCGTAAAAAGTAGGAAACATACTAATATCTCAGAGTAGGTATATAAATACTACGTACAACGAATAAGGATTAGAAAATACTAACTATTTTAAGGTGTTACAAGCGACTTGGTAATGGTGATGGTGATTGGTAAAATAAAGGCCATACAGCCTAGTCATATTTGAGTTTTAAATTTGTGAGCAATGAATATGGTTGTACCTAAGTGAACCGAAATTAATTAATTAAATAAAGAAATATCCTGGGACATTCCTCACACACGGTTATCTGATCCCAAACTAAGCAGAGCTTGTACTATGGAAACCAGATAAATGATATTATACATATACTACTTTTTGTTTGTAAATACATACTTAATATACATAAATACACCCAGACTCAGGACATTAAGACATGTTCATGCACACAAATGCATGTCCTGTGTGGGAATCGAACCTACGAACTGCGGCGCGATAGCCAACCGCGCCAGCTGGCCCGTCAAAAATCGGTTTCTAAAGCAAAAGTTCTGCTTTGGGATCAAATGACCGCGTGTGAAGAAATGACCCAGGGTTATATATACAGGGGACCTATATGTTGACACAGGAGTACTTTTAATAAAATAAATTTAACGAAGTTTTGAATACTGATTAAAGCACCAAAGCCGCCGCGGATCCTCGCTTGCAGCTGTAATCGCTTTGAGATAAGAAATTAATCATCGTATCTTAAGCGCATGATTACGTGAATTCATATCACTACACTACACGTAATGATCTTAATTCCGCTTCCCGGCACAGCTTCCCGCCTACTTTTGAAATGCATCTGACTATATTGCCATGCTAAACTAATTGCGGATATTAAAATTGATCTTATTATATCATGTCACCCAAACACCTATACAGACCTGTATATTTTTATTAACGCTAGCTGTCTAGAATGTCTTCGTTTATATTTTGGTACTTGTCGCTCTACGAGGTTGCATCTATGTAATCATTATAAAAATCTTTCATAAACAGGTGAGAACTACTTTATAATTTTTTATCAAAATCGGTTGAGTTATTTACCCGTAAAAAGTAGGAAACATACTAATATCTCAGAGTAGGTATATAAATACTACGTACAACGAATAAGGATTAGAAAATACTAACTATTTTAAGGTGTTACAAGCGACTTGGTAATGGTGATGGTGATTGGTAAAATAAAGGCCATACAGCCTAGTCATATTTGAGTTTTAAATTTGTGAGAAATGAATATGGTTGTACCTAAGTGAACCGAAATTAATTAATTAAATAAAGAAATATCCTGGGACATTCCTCACACACGGTTATCTGATCCCAAACTAAGCAGAGCTTGTACTATGGAAACCAGATAAATGATATTATACATATACTACTTTTTGTTTGTAAATACATACTTAATATACATAAATACACCCAGACTCAGGACATACAGACATGTTCATGCACACAAATGCATGTCCTGTGTGGGAATCAAACCCACGACCTGCGGCGCGTAAGGTGAATCTTAACTAATTGCGTCAACTGGCCCGTCAAAATTGCTTATTAAATTAACTTGCTTATATATAATTAACTTCTTAAGTTTAAGCTATTAGGATATGTTAAGTCACAATTAACTTTTTTATAAGTGTAAAGTAAAAAGTCAATACATTAATTTATCTACTATATAAAAATTAGTCGGGTTTTCCTTCCTGACGCTATAACTCCAGAACGCACGAACCGATTTCCACGGTTTTGCATTCGTTGGAAAGGTCTCGGGCTCCGTGAGGTTTATAGCAAAGAAAATTCAGGTATGGTAGGGTAGGGTAGCGTAGGGTAGGGTAGGGTGGGGTAGGGTAGCACCATAGGGTAGGGTAGCACCACGCGAACGAAGTCGCGCCGGGCAGCTAGTTTCCTAATAAATTTTGAACCCACCTACGAATAGTTTACCAGTTAGATCGACATCTATAATATGCCAACCAACGCTGCTGTGTCGGAAGATACTACCACCCCTTCCTTGGGGAGGTTGAAGGTTCGGTAACACGTGATTGATGCCTCGTGTGTTGCAAGCTTCCATATGATTACGTTAACCGCTTACCATCAGGCGGACCGTATGCTTGTTTACCGACTTTGTGGTTTTAAATAAAGCCAAGCTACTTTAGGCGAATTTACGCGAAAATTAATCGACAGTTAACTAAATTATTTTTATTGCTTTTAGTCTCAAACTGCAGCCCCATACCACAACTTGCAGATAGGTAATACAAGAAGAACATAGCATGAAAATTATGCTTTATGTTAATGAAGTCTATACTTGAATGAATAATTAACAAAACAAAGTCGATGAAACGTTACATCCGTTGCTGTTACACGCCTCGCTCACCGCAGTGGTGTCATAACAGTATAATATCACAAACGTTAATAAAAAATTATAGAAAGTGTACTTCGTGAGGGAACCCAAACCCAAAGTCAAATTTAAAAGCCTGCCAATCCTCAATGGGCTCATTATGGTTAACTATGGGCTACATCAAATAAAATTATTTTGAGAGAGGTTGAGCAAAGCGTTTATTCGCTCTAAAAGCAGCTCGACTGGGGAATTACCTGCACCTTACAGAATACCGCAGCCGAATAACTTTACGTTGTGTAAAGTTGTGTTCCTGCACGTGAGTAAGATCGCCAGAGCTCATTGGGGAGGAGGGAAAAGTCGGTAACGCGTGAACGATGCTTCTTGTGTTGCAAGCGTCCATATGGCTACGGTAACCGCTTACCATCAGGCGGGCCGTAATCTTGTTTACCGACTTAGTTGTATAAAAAAGAAACCCTCTCATCGCCAGAAACACTCTTGATTCTTCTCGTATTGATCCTTACCTGCGGGATTGGTGATATTTTTTTTACATATTAGACTTATTAAGAGCCAGTTTCCTTCTATGGTTTGTGTGATCACCACCATCGGCCACATTATCACTAATCACGGTGAGATTGCGTTCAAACACATACCAATACATAGTAATAACTATTGAATTTCAGTCATCTAATAGCTGTAATAAGAATGAATATTTAAATAGATTCTTTAGCGCCATTTAAGGAAATACAATTCAAGCTCATTTAATATATAAAATACTAAAATAAAATAATTTTGCGTAATACCTTCTACAATTTAATAATATTTTTCGCCATTAGGTAGAGTTACGACTCAGTAAAGTGTTCAGTTTTATTTTATATTCGAATCCCATTACAATATGTCACTAATACGCGAAAATCGTTACGTAATCGACGCGTGCGCCGCTGGTCCACTTTCCTTACTCCATCTAATTATGTGACAATGACTAACACATTACGGATAAACTGCTATTCCACTTAATAACACTCTTAACTGTTGTAGGTCAGTGATTTTAACATTGACTGACTGGTCTAGAAGTATGAAGTGTGCACAGGTATTTATGTTATAAGAATAAGAATGTGATGTGAGAACTAGAAAACGTATTCGAAAATCAAACCCTAAGGGTAAGATTACCAGATGACAGAAGAATTACCCTGACATGTCAGGAATTAAGGCCTTCTATCAGATAATTGGTTTTTTTTAATAGAAAAATTAATAATCATATTTATTAAATAAAATTTTATCCATACACCAAAAACTCGTACTCTTCTCCGCACCGATCACATACGCGACACAAAAGCGCGTTATAAAATATTATTGCAGTATCCGGCATTTTTCAAGGAAATCTTGAATAGGATCTGGTAACCCTTCCTCAAGGAGTAAAATATAGGGAATCATGGGTGTCTAGGTGGAACTCTGCGGATTCATTATTCATTTGCATATTTTATAACTATATACCTACCATCAAGTTAAAGTAGACGTGGTCGTGGAATCGATTTCCATCTTAGACATAATTTTGTGTATATCCCAGAGTCATCTGCTTTTTTGCCTTCAGGCTTACCCTAATGGGTGCATACCTGCCCAGAATAGTACTAAGAGTCAATAAACATATTTTACATCTAAACGGATTTGTAGGTTAGGAGTTTAAATTCATATCGGGTACCTTGCGATACCGATAAAAGAAATTAACGTTAATAACTCATCTTTTGATGAAAAACTAATGCTTACTTTATGATTACACAATGCATTACGCCTACTGTGTGGTACTTAGTATGTTAGTTATAAATATATAGGTACTTATGGAACATTGTCTGTTTTGTTTCATAGAATATTTTATGCCACTATACTATAACATTTTGAAGAATAAAGAATGCCACCTATTCTAGATACGAGTAAAATTAAAATACATATATTATGAAATAAATAAAAATACAGGTAACTTATTTCGGCATCGTATTCTACAACGTATCTTCCAAAATGCTATGAGATATATTATTATACTACTTATAATGATACAACTTATTGTATTGTCAGCAGTAACATCACCACCATTACAAAAATCTTTGACAATATTAGTTACGGTTACATGATTCTAGGTGAAACTCGGCGACGGCGCGGCGGCGCGAGCACAGCCAGCCCCGCGCCGCGCCGCCTTTGTAAAATCGTGGAAGTGATCGCAGACGTCAGAAGTTTTAGATGCCCAATTGTCGTTTCAAGATCATTTTTTTTATATAGTTCGATACTATCCGACTGCAAGTAGGGCCACCGATATCCTGATGTATTCAGGAGCAGCTGCGGCAAGTGCGGAAAATTCAAAATATATGCATCGATTGGACCCAATTATATTTTTATGCCTTTTGCGGTCGAGACCTTGGGACCGTGGGAGTCCGAAGCTCGCCGTTTTGCTCGCACCTTGTCATCAAAATTGATCGAGACCTCAGGAGACCAGCGGGCGGGGAGCTTTTTCCGCCAAAGCGTGAGCTTGGCTATCCAAAGAGGAAACGCTGCCAGCCTTCTGGGAACCTTGCCGTTAATCGGAAGCAGCGGCAGGCTTGAGGAAATTTTCTATACATAGATTGTATTTTATACATATTTGTTGTAAATAAATGATATTTTAAAAATAACAAAGGTTTATAATAAAAAATATTGAATAATATAGAAATACTTGAGTGGTATATAATAACTTTAACAGAAACCAGAGTAAAATATCCATACTAGAAACATAGACATAAAAACCATAGAATAAGAACTAAATCTAGAAATCATAGTTTGACATTTCTATAGACATCAATGTCAATAAACTTTAATTTTGTAGAGATTTTATAAACTTATTTTATTATGATAAAAAATGTAAGTAACAAAAACTCAATCGCTATTATTTATCGTGGACAGAATGCGATCACTTCAGCCAATCTGTATTCATTAAACATAGTTAATTTCGTCATACGTAGAGTCCGGATGCAAAACCCATGTATGAACACTACACTGGTGTACTACTAAGACGCACTTTCGCTACAACCATCTATAAATTCCAATAGACAAAACATAAAACGGAACAGTCAACTGTGAAGAACAATATTAACATAATAGACACGTGGAATAACAAAGTTGTACTACAAAACCTCACTCAACTTCACACACTATCTAATGCGACAATGTTAAGTTCTATTAGATAATTGTAAAATATTTCCTCCCAAATGATTTTACTTAAAGATCGTAAAATCATGCTGTAATTTACGAACAGGTACCTAATGCAGGATAGATTTCCAATTAGTAAAACACTTTTTTACAACCAGTTAGTTAATACATCTACCCATCGACGTTTGAATTATTCTTTAAATATTTCTCCCTGCATGTCTTATTAACACTAGAAGCCAGTGTTGTCGCTATGAGTTAACTCATATGAAAAAGCCTCATACCTTCATCTGTATCGAATAGGCACGGCCGAATAGATAACAAAGCATACAAATAGGTATTATACAATAAACAGTTCATTGTTATAACGAACACAGCACAGAAAATCAGGATGCAACGTAACTAGAGCATATTACGATGCTCTGTATGCAACTGTGACAATCTCTTTACTGGTTGTTCTATTTTTGGAAACTAGAAAAGAAAACACATTTATTTTGAAGTTTTGAACTCACTAAAACACGAACAGAAGAAAAGGCATATATTTCGGGTTGTGTCGGGTAAAAAAAAGCACTTGTCTCAGCTTATGCTGCAATTACTCATGCTATATCCTTTTAACTTATTTATCATTTTCATTACCTGTTTTAATATTTCTAAGGTACTATTACTAATTAATTAATGTATTTTGTTTCTATTTCAGGTATTCAAGGCTTCAAGTAGTATCTCGTGTTCGAGAAAAGATTCTTTAGAATGTTCTTTATGCAAGAATTCCTCTTGTAAAGCAATTGTTTACGTTTGTAGCTCAGGCCATATTATATGTGGAAAATGTAAAAATGTCGGTGAGTGTTCCATTTTCTATGGTGCCATATTTTTTTTATTATTCCTAAATTACTTTATGTTTAGATAACAAACAAGACTGTGGCGATAATGCTAAATATAAAGCTGAAAATAAATATTCTTCCTCTCATAAAATAAAATCACCAGACCTCAATTTTGCTTGTGGTGATCACGTTGAACAAGCTGAATCTGAATGTAAGTTAATTACATATACATATTAAACCATTAACGTATTTAATAAGTAAATTATAAAGACCTTTTGTTATTTTATCAGATATCAGTCACAAACTTGGAAAGAAAAGTTCCAATAACTTTCGGAAAAACAATAAAATTAAAAACAACGATATCGATAAAAACGTCCATGATAAGAACTTGGTACTTCAGAATAAGGAAATTACAGTTGAATTCACGAATCTTAACTATAAAGATAGTTCTTCAGGCTCAGATTCATGTTTAACTAATAATATAGATAACGTCCTACAAAGGTGCAAAATATCAGCAAGGTTTGGAAAATGATAAATTCTGGTTTCGTTTGTTTTCTTTTTATGCTCGTAATATATCTAATATTTTTTCAGGCCTATAATTTGCCCAGTATCTCACTGCTCAAAAATGGTTGCATTAGATTCTATATCATTACATTTTTATTTCGACCATTCCAAGATTCCAAGAATGACGTTAAACCACACTGAAGCTCAGAAATTTAATTTAAGAGCTCCAAATTTCACAACAGAAACTACATGTATAGGTATAATATTAATTCAGAAAGAACATCGGTAAGTACTTATTCCATGTAGGCTATCGATAAGACTATCTTCTTAATAATTAGGAAATTAAAATGTTTTTTGTAGATCAAATCAAGCATGTCATGAAAAGGTTGCTACTCGTTTTGAGATTTCTCAAGATTTTGATAGTGATAATATTTTACTTTTAATGATTGCAAAAATAACAACACCATATATTAAACCGAAATCGAAATCCAATACAATTTTAACACGGAACAATTCAACACAAACAGAGTCTTTTGAAATGCCTAGGATACAGGTAAAAGATAAAGTTCTTGGTTAGTATAATTTTATATCGCAATATTCACATAACTTCTAACATATTTTGCGAATAATTTCAGAAATCAGACACTCGTGTAGCACGATTGAAGGACATCAATAAAATCACCTCAACTGTTCATGAATATGAATTTAGTGACGATGATATTTTTATGCTTTGGCTTTGTAAAGTTGATGACAATAATACAATTTATAGCGTAAGTAATTGCAATATGACTAAAAGCCTTTTAAAAAAAATATAAGCTGCCACTATTGCAGATGAAATATTTCTTCCCTAGATAACTCTATGTAGAGAAGATAATAAACTAAGTTACACATACACTGGAGAGGCTTCCCATATACGGAACAAACAAGATGCTGCGTCTATTTACAAGAGATCTGAATGTCTTCACATAAAAGGAATTGCCGTAAACAGATGCTTAGACAATACAAAACAGATGCAAGTTTATATTAAAGTTGTGTAATAAATAATATATTAAAACTCCAAATATTTTTTTTTTCTTTATTAAATAAGCCGTAATAATAATATACGTAAAATTAAAACTGATCACAATATTGTTGAGAGACTCCATAATTATTAATTGCATCCCGAATTCTTCTTTTTTCTTTGTCATAGTATATCTTTATTTTATTATTGTTACAGTATTTGGGATCATCTTTCAGTTCCTTTTGGTAATAAATGTCATAATCAGAATTGGTTTTATCAACTTTCTCATGATTCAATTTATGAACCTGTTTATTTAAATAATCAAAAGCATCTTTATTTAATTTCATGCCTTCAATAGTATTGAAAGGAGTTGACATCATTTTTAGCTGCGGATCATTTAAATCATCATCTTTTATATCTGGCATTTTAGGGTTGTTTTCAATTATTTTGACACTATTTAATTCAACCCTGGAAAACGAATGATGTTAGGTGTATTTATCTGTTAAATTCAAAGAATAAAATACAACAATACCTACCTGTTTTCATACTTAGATGGTGCGGGTGGTAGACACAGGTGGTACGGAACTAAGCAAATAGATTTTCATAGTAGATAATAATTAAATAGTAAGGGTATAGACAAAGATGATGTATGACGGGCCAGTTGGCGCGGTTGGTTAAGATTCCACCTGTCGCGCCGCAGGTCGTGGGTTCGATTCCCACCCAGGACATGCATTTGTGTGCATGAACATGTCTGTATTTCCTATAATTATGTATAATATTAGTTTTTTTTTTTTTATACAACCAAGTTGGCAAACAAGCATACGGCCCGCCGTAATTTAATTTGGGAAGCGGTTACCGTAGCCATATGGACGCTTGCAATACACGAAGCATCGCTCAAGCGTTACCGACCTTTCCCCCCTCCCCTATGAGCTCTGGCGACCTTACTCACGCGCAGGAACACAACTTTACACAACATAAAGTTATTTGGCTGCGGTATTCTGTAAGGAGGAGGTACTCCCCCATTCGAGCTGCTCTTTGAGCGAATAAACGCTATGCTCTACCTCTCTTAAAATATGTATTTACAAACAAAAAGTTTGTATAATATGTAGTATATCAGTTATCTGGTTTCCATAGTACAAGTTCTGCTCGGCTTGGGATCAGATAACCGTGTGTGAGGAATGTCCCAGGATATTTATTTATTTATTTTTAAACTTCTAAGGTAGCAATCAAGCATATGGCCGACCTGATGATTAGCGATTACCGTACCCTATAATAGCAACCCGAGGTGTATAACAAGCGCGTTGCCTGCAAAATCTCTTATCTCCCTTCTAGAAGAACACTATACTTTACTCCCTTAGGAAAACCACGATAGGGGCTAATTCCACAACCTGAGTGTCAGCGGTAAGAGATATAAGGAAATTAATGTTAATTTCTTACCCGTAGCTTGTGTTGTCTGCATAGTATTTGACATTAATTGGATTCCCTTCTGCATCGACGTAACTATACTTTCCTATAATTGTCCCATTAGGAAGACGTATTTCGTTATTTACTGTTGGCTTATTATTTTGATTGATAGGATAAGCTGGAGAAAAATATTTTAATCAGCCCTGAAAATCATTAGTTGGGAAAAACTATGTACCCATTATGGACGTCCCTTTTTACGCCAGACATCATAGGATTTACAAATAAATTGTATCATGTAGGATAAAGGAATTAAAGTTTTTATTTTTGTCGTTTATCATCATATTACCTCCACATCACCAAAATACTGATGATTTGGATGATCATTCATTGTGCCCAATGCCATTATATGTTAACTTACATGCTAGTAGTCCAAAAATATACCACATGCATAGAGTCCAGAAAAATATTGTACCGTGTCTAATTTTTACTCGAAGCATCGTTTCTAGGTTTTTAATGTTTTGCTCCAAATTATATCAAAGACAGCAAAATTTCTCAATTTGTTACGTCAATTTGATAGACAATTATTAGTTTTAATTCAATGATAAAGAAAAAAACAAAGATAATTATAATTAACCAGTAATCCTTCATGCCTATGAAAACTTTTTCGTTGCAATCATGAATCTGGTTGCAATCAAAAGGCTGAAATAGTATAACTGTGAGTATAATTTCGAGTTTCTGGACTCAGTGGCTTGGGCTGTGCATTGGTGAGTCAGGTTTTCTTTTATATAAAGACACGCTGGTTTTACAGTTTTATTGTATGTAAAGAATGACAGATAAAAATAAAAATGTAATACAATAATTATTTCCATATTTAATATAACTTATTCGCGTAAGGCATAGTAACTAGGAGGATTATTAACATTATATATTTTATTCGGATATTTTGCATCACTAGGAACATTAATTATATGATTAGCTTCAGTTTTCTTTTTATTAGGTCTCTTTGGTCGACTCCAAGTTATTGACGATTCCACAGGTTTGCTTTTTGGATTATCAGTGGTGTATATCATCTGTTCTATTATGATGGGTTTTGGGACGTCATTAGATACTCTGGAAATAATAAATTTTACTAATTACAACATGGCTACAAAAACTATATTTACAGAATCTGATATAGTTTCTTTCACGAGCTGAATAGCCTTATAAGAAAATTTAGCAACATGTTTCGTCTGTGATACTTATCATAACACAATTTCGAATTTTGCTATTGCTTATTATTTATTATTTTCTAGTATAATATTTTTACTGACAGTATATATTGGTGCGTCCATGCTACGCGAATCGAGCACGAGCCGAGCCACGAACGAGCCTACAACGAGCACGATGCGAATCCCTTATTTCGTGAAAAAACTCACAATCGCGCTCGTTCGAGGCTCGCAAGCCCGTCCACGCTACGCGAATCGTGCTCGCAGTGTGCTCGTTCGAGGCTCGGCTCGTGCTCGGTTCGCCAAGCATGGACGCACCATATTATTGTTAGAGGTAAAGTTTGTCTGTTAGTTTGGATTTAGGAAGTAATCTTCCGATTCTGAATAAAAATGGAATATGAATAGGAATCAAAATCGATCACGGGGGCTAAATTTCTTCCAGAGAAGGCTGGTGAAACAGCTTGATTGATTATAAAATATTTACCTGTATCCCCTTTCATCAGCAATATAGCGAAAACGCTGCAGAGCACCTAAAGCGTCCACATAGCCGTAGGAACCAACTACGGTGCCATTCGCGTAGCGGTCTTCAGTACGGTACTGAGTGTTGCCAGTCGCTGGATCCGACACATCATAACCAAATGAATATGAGTTGGGGTCGCCTGGAACAAAATTAATCTTATGAGCTTCAGGTACTATCCCAGGAATGCTTTGCTTTTAAAGTAAACTTTTATTTTAGGTGCAGCCGCCGAGAGAATCCGTTTACACCAGATATTATTGAAAACGGATTATCATACGTCCCATCGCAATAGGATTATCCGTTTTCATACCTTCATATGAACGACGGTTCAGTAGTTTCTTAGGCATAGCTCATTGAAAGTCTCATCATACCTAATCAGATCAGCAGTTTCCATGATTTGGCAAATATTAACAGGTGTCAGAAACGCATTCTCTTGGAGGCCGCTTTAGTACCTAATTGATAAAAATGGCATTCAAATATCACCCGAGAAGGTCAAATCAATAACTGAAACACCAGTTCCCTGGAATACCAACAGATTTACACTCGCGATATAATAATTTCAGATATCTCGCGTCGAGTATAATAACTTATTTATTTGACCAACTGTTACATTTGCTACACCATTCAGAATTATGTCTTAAGTATTATAAATGTCTTTTTTAATTTCTAATTGATGGGAACATAATGTATCATCATATTGGGATCTTCGTCAATCAAAGAAGTTAAAAGTTAGGTTGTACAAATGAACCACTCATTAAAACAAGCCGACTTTTGACTGAGTCGATGAAAAAAATGTAATATGGTTTTTACGTTACCTAATGACTATATCGTACGATACTATATGGTTCAACTTATGGACAATTCTTTACAAAGTTACTTCACGATCATCCTTACCATCAATATTCCTATAGAAATAACTAGGTGATTCGGCTATTGACAATCTGGCTCTTCTGGGAGCGGCCTGGATCTGTACTATCCAAATCCATAAGAAAGCACAAAATATCTGAAATTAAAACACAATAAAATAATTTATAATTTTAAATACTATAAGGCTTTTGATCAAGATATATGAAGGTAGTAAATCTCTTTGAAGTACAACTAGTTTGAGATATACTTATGTGGAAGAGTGTAGCTAACATTCGCGTCAGTATGAATAATATGATACATTAAGTCACCTAAAAAAACATGTTAGATGGATCATGAAGAATATAGGAAGCTTTGTAACATTTCTTTTTTTTTAGTATGACGTAGAAGGGCAATGAAAGAAGATGTATGGAGCCGACCGAAAGGTTAGGAACAGGGCAGGCAGATGACTAATGATAGAGTCGTGTTTGACGAACGTTCTAACTGAAGATGATTCCGATAGTGATAAGCACAAAACACTTAAAAGGGAACATTATTAGGTAAGTATTCATTTTTATTTGTATTTTACCAATTTTAAAATATTGGTTCGCGGATGAGACGCGCGTCCTAAAAGTGCATTTGAAAAATATAGAATCCCAGGAACTGATAGTCAAATGATTACTAAAATAAAGCAAGTAGGCTAACTGTAAAACATGAGTGGAAACTAAATTAAACATAGCTAACGTGCAAAGTAATTTATATTTCTATATGAATCACAACTCTAGTTATTTAATAACCAGCTTTAAATGAAAGCACTTCAACCAGATTTAATACAGGAATCTTAATTTTCCGGTTTTTTATCATAATGTAGTATACAGCCGTCTTTAATTTGCGCATTTATTTTTTGTTACTTTATCAACTATCCCATGAACAAATGAACAAATGTATTCCATATTACTGTCATAGGAAAAATAATTTAAAAGGAGAACACTTCTTCACTTACCTTTATCAAAGTATCCATGGTTTGAACTTCGAAACTTGAATCACAGAAAATCACGGAAGTAGTGTTGCCAGTAAAACGAGTGGCGATCACATGCGTGGATTCCTATATAGCCGACTCCTTTTAGTATTTTCAAATTGGCAAAAACAACAGCACGCATGAACCTCGTAAACTCTGTGGGTGAAGGCAATTTCGCCCATATCCGCTTTACACTGATGTCATACTATTGGGTATGGCAGGATAAGGTTCGCCTTTTGCAGCGAGGAAAGCTAGATATCTATAGTATGTTGCTAATCTATAAGACGAACGGTACTTCAGATTCCTGTTTAGTTAACAGGAATCTAGATCGGTATACTGATAATGTATTTACATAGTAAATATCAAAATAAATTGCCTCTTTGTTTGTTAAAAGATGGGTTAAAATCTATGTCTTGGATAATATTATGGTATAATATCATTTTGGTTTAGAAAAAATATCACTACTGCATCTTTGACCCACAAATAAGTTAAGACATACCCATGTCGGTGAGTAAGACAAGGTAAACATAACTGAGACAACCACCAAAGCTGTGCACCAAAGGGATTTTCCGAAACGAAATCTGTCAAACCTCAATTGCGGTGTAGGGCCAAAGTTTATAATCGCTTTCTCTCACGTTCCTGTGATAAAATGTATCATGTGTCCTGCTCTAAGACCTAAAGGTAAATACCTCCCAAATTTCATAAAATTCTTTCATCGGTTAAAAAGCAACAGCATACAATTTTTTTATTTTCTTTTTTTAATAATAGTAGCATATGAGAATTTTGTAAACCATTTTGTACCTATCCCAGAACATCATCAGCCTAAATGACTTATACTAAGTGCAAGTCAGACTCGCGTACTAAGGGTTCCGCAATACTTCACAATAATTTTAATGATAAAGTTTACATATATTATGACTGTTTATTTATATTTTGTATATATACAGGGTTCTTGGTAAAACACTAACAACCCCTCAGGACTATATTACATTATACATATCACATATACATTATAACATCATAAAAACCAACTTTGGTTCTATGACTTTTTACAAAACATAATAAATTTACCAAATAC
This sequence comes from Achlya flavicornis, assembly GCA_947623365.1. Taxonomy (NCBI): domain Eukaryota; kingdom Metazoa; phylum Arthropoda; class Insecta; order Lepidoptera; family Drepanidae; genus Achlya; species Achlya flavicornis. Next base: position 11,823,816 of record OX392474.1, read on the forward strand.
AGACTTAAAAGATATCGTTGTTCTATCTAACACATTTCAATTCTGTATTTTGTTATACCTACGCGGCCCGTGCACTGTCACACATAGTATTTTGTTATGCGTAGAATTTGTAACATTTAGAGCGTTGAATATAAATATTTTTATTTTTGTATGAAAGTCTGATGGATTAAATTCTGATGAATTATTAAGTCATAGAATAAAAGTTGTTGTTTATGATATAGTCCAGAGAGGTTGTTAGTGTTTTACCAATAACGCTGTAATTTATTAGTGGTTGGTTGGCATGGACTCTTAGTAAATGTTCATATAATATTTATACGTGTCTTTTTGTTAATATTGTTGTTACTTTATTTGTGGTCTAGCCATTGATTCAGAAAGAACTGCCCCGATAGTCCGATGACCAGCACAAAGCCGCGTCAGCCTGCACTCCCACTCTTGAATTGGACTCTCTCACGACTCAACCGTATATTTACTTATTACGATTAAAAATATGACCCTGAAAGCAACTGAAGCCCTGAAAGTGATATAAAACATAGCAACAAACATACAGAGAGTAACTGACTGACAGACTTCGTAATAGGATCCCGTTGGCACCGTTTGTGTACGGAACCCCGAAAATGATCTGATAACTATATTATTTTTATATCTTTCGAACGACAACAGTGTGAAACCATTAGCATTCGCTTGAAAGTAGTTTTATTATCCTTTTATTTGTTATGCCCAAAAACAATAAGCTTTACACGATTATTTCTTTATTAGGTATATTGTTTCTCTTGAGAATACAAATAAAATGCTGTTTGAAAAGGCGTGATACCGTAAATTGACTAATTTGGCAAGTTTACGAAGCTGCTAGTGGGATTCCACCCACTTCTCTTTGCAGTATCCATAAATGTATAGATATATTTTATAAATACTTAGGTTTAACTGTTGAACTTTAACAATTAGAGGGCGCCCATTTAATTTGTCGACTGGCCCCCTCTTCCTTCCTTAGTTAAATTTGGATCAACGAATCTAATCTCACGTGAGATTTTTCAAAATGCTTATTTTTAGTGTAGATACTTTAATGTCTTCTCAGTTTAAGTGTATTCCGAAATTCCGAACCGGTAGTAAATTCAACTGTTTGTACCAATATAACGTTCATAAGTGCCTTACCAGGGCCTAAACTGACTATACCTATGACTTTTTTATTTTGATTTTGAATGTGCGCTTGATTACGTTGAATTTATTTAAATAAACATTTATTTGCTTATTTATTTATTTTTAATACAAAAATGCGTATATTTATTAAGGCCTATTTCCGACTACAATATTATGGTGCGTCCATGCTTGGCGAACCGAGCACGAGCCGAGCCACGAACGAACAGAATTCATTCGTTGCTCGCGATTTCAAGTGTAGACGCAACGAGCGCGATGTTCATGAAAAAACTGACAATCGGGCGGAGCGCAGTCGAGGGCGAGACGAATGCTCGTTCGAGGCTCGCAAGTACGTCCACGCTACTCGAACAACGAACGAATCCTGTTCCTTCGAGGCTCGGCTCGTGCTCGAGCTCGCTTCGATAACTACAAGTATTGAACTAACTGCATTTCAAGTGTCATTCCAACTGTTTTTTTTTTCACCCGTCATTATAATATGACGAGTCTTTTTTTTTTATTGTTTCAAGACAAATGATAATTTCTATACTTCCATCATTATATTCATTTCCAAGGTGATTGCACCATCATAAAAAAGCTACAAATATTCAAGATCCAGTTTCCAAAATAGGATAAGCAGTAGTAAAATGACAAAACTTTTGTAACGGCGTTTTGTGGAGCTTGTTTGGCCTTATATGGAATTTCAAGCAAATAAATATGATGGTGGCATATATTAAGTTATGACCAAATTAACCTTCCGCAGGTTAACGAACTCAATAGAACTTTTGTCATCTCAATTCATCATTACCATTATAGTCAGCTTAATGATATTAAATGCTGAGGATAGACCTTCCTATTTTAAATAACAATCTTCAACTCCTTTCATACAGCGACTCACAAAAACTCTTTGGTCTACGTTGTAAGAGGTTATATCCAGTGGCATAGCTATCGCCATCAGCCGTAAAAGGTTAAAGGGCCCCCGGGCTACAGGGGCACCGAACGTGTGTAAGCAAAAATTTCTGAATATCAGAGAGGTAGAGCATAGCGTTTATTCGCTCAAAGAGCAGCTCGACTCAGAGAGGTAGAGCATAGCGTTTATTCGCTCAAAGAGCAGCTCGACTGGGGAAGTACCTCCACCTTACAGAAAACCGCAGCCAAATAACTTTATATTGTGTAAAGTTGTGTTCCTGCGCATGAGTAAGGTCGCCATAGCTCGTAGGGGAGGGGGGGAAAGGTCGGTAACGCGTAAGCGATGCTTCTTGTGTTGCAAGCGTCCATATGGCTACGGTAACCGCTTACCATCAGGTGGGCCGTATGCTTGTTTACCGACTAAGTTGTATAAAAAAAAAATTACCCTCTATTTGGGCTTCACTGCAGTCAGGAAGAAGGCACCCTCAAAATTTTGATACACGACCCGTCAACACAAGCTACGCTACTGGTTCTATCCTATGGGTATCAATAAAATATTTATTATTAAATTATACTATATACTACTACTAGCTTACCATGAAGCCATTTATTCAATTAGTTATCGAAAGTCCATAATCCATAATTAAAAATTATTTAATTTAAAAATTGGCCTTTGCAGGCACTTATGAATAGTCTGGCTCTAATACTCTAATGCCGTTTCGGAAGGTTACATCTGCTGAGAAGTCTTCACCTGGCTTTATAAATTCTGAACTTAATATTGCATGAACTAACTTAGCCTTTAACCAAGTCCCGCTCGTGTTCATGTTAGACGTATTTTAAAGCCGGTAGATTAAAAACAATTTAATTTATATCATACCATTAGTTACGTGGGCTTTGACCCCGCATTAAGATTTGTATTTATCAAGTTTCCCATTAAGATTTGCCGGCGGCGGCTGATTTGCTTTATATTGCGGTAATTTTTCAATTTTATTGGACTGTTTAGATATAAGTCACAGTAGATAGGGGCACAAATAACAAAAACCGGCCAAGTGCGAGTCTGAATCAATTTTTTCTTATTTTTCATCATAAGTCAGAAACTACTTACATAACATAAAAGAAAATAAAACAGATAAAACCTATTTCGGACCCTTTGGCAAGCGTAGTTTATAAGTAGTAAGCACTTTTTTTGTGTTAATCTTCAAGATACTCTATTATAAGCAGTTAGTTTTGTCAGGTCAAATGTATCCAGAAAGAACAGCTATTCTTTGTATAATATACTACAGTAAATATTACCACAATGTCTTTTCTCTTGAGATGTTCTTGGTAGCTGCGCGTGATTAGATACGTCGCAAGTACTTTCGGGTGTTTTCCAACTGCTTTTGATATTTTTTGTCGAGACCTGAATTTCCTTTATACAGTGGTCATTGTATTTAGGTCTACATGGATTTCGGAATTAGTAACGAACCACGGAACATGCGCTATTGTTCTTAATATTGCATTATGCATTATTAGTTGCTAAAATATGCCACTGTAATACAAGAGCATACCTAAAAATCTACAATGGAAAGTTAAAAAGATTATTTCATTTATGAAAATACTGTATACTGTTTGAATTCCTAGATGATATTTCTTTAAGGATACATTACTGTATAGAAGTACAAAAAAAATTGTCACGGACGAAGATAATTATTTAATTAAAATTAAATACATCATACACATTTGACAAAATAATAGTAAGTTAGAAAGAAACAGAACTTTAGATCGTAAATTGAGATCAACATAAATGATTTAGATAATTAAGGAAGCGATGAGCTAAGGTGTGACGAACTCTATTAAAAATCACCAACTATAATATCAGGAACAAGTAATTTCAAGAAACCACAGCTAACAATGTGCTTTACATTCAACAAGACAAACGGCATAAAGGACTATTAATCTGTCAAATAAATATGTAAACATTTAGACATATAATTCTAGTAGTTATAAAACAAATACACACAACATATCAATTACTTGTACTTCAGATGCTAAAATTATTTGAAATGGCAAGTTGATCACGACGCAAACTTAACACAGTGATCAAATATCCGATAAGCTCAACATGCGCTCGCAATTCTCTTTTCTTAGAACCATCCTTAATAGATTTTGGCAAATTCTTGACACAATAAAATGATGTTTATATCCGACCTTACACCCATTCCAAAGCTAATAACTAAGCGAATACTATTAGTATAAAATTATTTCTCTACCAATCAACTCATTATCTCAAAATCCTAGATCCCATAAAATTATGAACATTTTCCATCTATATATTTTCCTAAAGCTTACCCTGTCTACCAAGTCTTAAAATCTTATCCGGTGTATACAAAAATTAAACATTACTAAGGACACGTCGTTATATTCTAGGTAGTGGATAGTTACTTAGTGGAGGCCGTAATGGGACAATGATATAGATGGGGCCGCGGCATAATGTGCAACTGGGGCCGCAGCATAATGTGCAACTGGGGCCGCAGCGTAGTGCGCTACTGGGGCTGCCGCGTAGTGCGCTACTGGAGCCGGTGCATAATGCGCAATGGGTGCAACTGCCACTTGTTGCTGAAAAAAGAAAAATAACACACTAATTACTTAGTTATATTGACTTAAGATATCGTGATGGAATTATGGTCAAATATAATTAAAAATATATAAAAAAATAAACAATGGCTGATATTTTCATTCACTGCTAGAGAAGAGTCTCTATTATTTTATAGAGAGAAGATTATTATGCGATTACAGTTCATCGTTTTATTATACGAGTACATACTTATGAATAAACTCTATTTATGCAGTTTCATGGAAGTAGGCTTCAAAGAGCTTGAGAAATAATAACTTTTCACTGTGTCATTGTGGTTCAAGGTTATAAGCACTCGAGCGATGCATTTCACCAGTTGGGTATGAAACCACCATTTTTTGCCATGAACTTTGCGCGCATGAATGAATATTTTCATCAGTACGTACCATATTTAAAAGCACTGAACAAAACTTCATAAAATAAGAATTTCTATTTTCTAAGTATGCAGTACCTATGTGCACACAAAGTTCCATCTGATGATGACTTGATAGTTATAAAATAATTTAAGAACGGCTTCACAAATGGAAACTAATTTCTTGATTTCAGACTTGTTTAACGGAATCTATTTTTTGCGCTACTGTGGCGAGCACTTATAAATTTTAATCAAACTGCATTGATTACATTCTTGGCAGGTTTCAATAGCTTAGTGTTGTAAGTGAAACTGTGATGTAATGACCATCTTACTGGTGTTCAAATATACTTGGTACTAACGTTATATAACGCTGATTGATTCATATAAGAGGTATCATGTAATTTAATATTTCTCTGATCCAGTGCTATAAATTAATGTGAGTCAAGCAGGCTCGAAATAATTGCAGTAAATAGAAAGATTTGGCATAATGTAAACATAATGGAATATACTCTAAAGCTGGGCAAAGGCTATGTGTAGTTTAGTAAAAGTCTAATATTAAGTTAAAAAATATAAGTTACCGTAAAAGAAAAAAACTGAGGATTAAACGAATGTTAAACCTATATTAAAAATTAAAACTTATAAACTTATCTATAGGTACCAGATTACCAGTCCAATTGTATTCAGAATCGGTCAACGGTTCTAATATTGGGAACTATCAGTTTCCTGCCAACAACCCACGATCCTTATCTAAGAAATTCGGTAAAAATACTTTGTCCAAGAGTGACGTTAAAAGTTTCCTTATAAGCCTACAAGCCATTAGCATTTGCGCAAGAGTTTAGTGTCGCGCGCACGCTCGCAATCATAGAGAAATCGCGTTTGTGAAATGCCAGGCCCTGTGACAAACTATCTGTTCGAAATTATAATTCTATAAGTATCAGGTATTAAACTGGATTAAGCGACTGCTATTGTTACCGAAGTGATTTTGTAGCGAGTTATGAAAGGACAACTTTCCACTCAGCATACAAATACATAGTAGGGTTCGATATCCCATCGCCATCTACATTTCGACGAGATATATATTTATGATATGCACAGCAGTAGTAAGAACATGAACATTTTCCAGTTAGCCTGTGTTTAAGTTTCCTGTAGCATTAAAATGGAATAGAGAAATAATATTACTACTCTCAGTCAAATTCAAAGTGAAAACCATTTTATCAATTTAAGCCCTAGAAGGGCACTAATAAGGGTCAAAGCTATACTGAAGTTACCATCACTTTATCATCAGAATCGTCATAAGAATAAATATCAACGTGGAAAGGATGCAACATGATCTTTCCGTTTTTTAATAGCTCATAAAAAAACATAAAGATTATGTTGTACCTACTAACGTACCACAAATTTTGCAACACATGCATGCACAAGTGCATATGCATAGGAGCAAGTTTATTAATGAGATATTACCGGATGCACAGCATGTCCGGATTTGTGCACGATCGCGTTGAAACCGGTGTGGTCGTCCGCGGAGTAGGCCACAGTGCGAGTAGAGCCGTCGGGCTCCACTAGTGAATAGCTTCCTGTTGGTAGAAATACAACATTATGTATTAACTTGATAAGCCCTGGCTGGAAAGGAATAAATGTTTAAAAATAGGTATATATAGGGTGTGTATGGTGTACCTATGGTAGAGCACCTTTAGAGGTACCCGAATCACTTTTCCGGTAGAATCACTGTTCAACTAATTGAGAAGAGACCTTGCATGTATCTCGACCATTAACGTCACTATGATCTAAAATATCGATGTCAGATATTGTTTAACATACCATGAAAAATAGTCAAAACTCGAATACTAAAAAAATTCGCTAAACATTACTATGGTTTGCTCTCAGAGTGCTTTGCACCTTTGCACTTCCGATTGACACTAATTCTTGGGATACTCTGTATATTATATTTGGAAGCTATTGGTCCAATGTCCTTCTTAGTTCTGGGACTACAATACCTACCAAATGGTGACCGATTATAAGTATGCAGGCAGGCATCAATCACTGATCCATAAACCGGAGTTCTTTGCTTACAAATGAATCCACCACTGGCTCTCTGATGAAGGAAAATTGTGAGGAAGTCTGCGTGCCAGTGAAGTAAAATTAAAAGGTATTAAAAGTACAGAGTCTACCAGACTCATACTGAACCTATGTGATAGACAATGGTATTAATCCACCTCTATGAAAGGAGAGTTCATCATTGCAAATGGAGATGGGTGGAGATTTTGAAATGGCATATTTTCCGAAATCTTTGTTGGATTAGTTATGCTGAACAACTTTTACTTTGAGGCCAACACTGAATATTCTCAAAAAAAAATATTTACTTTCGTACATTATGATCGAGCAAGGTTGAAATTTTGTAAGAAAAGTTTCAATTTCTTTTTGAGAATTCGCTATTTATCCCCTATTAAAAGTTGTTCAGCATGACTAACCCAACGTAGGTTTCGAAAATATGCCATCTCGAAATCTCCACCTGTTATATGTTTATGTTTTATGTTATATATGCTGTCTTTAAACCATCATAATATCTAACCTTTATTTAAAATAATTATACCTTTTACAACATCACCATCTCTCTCCTCTTGCTGCGACTTGATGTCGCCGGTGTGCGGATCTTTCACGCCGTAGTTGAAGGCGTATTTTGGATAAGACTGCCAAGAAGAAATTTATTTAATACCTACACATAGTACCTACATTGAGGTGCTTCTATACTACGCGAACCGAGCACGAGCAGAGCTCACGTGGAGCACGAATTCGCGTAGCGTAGACGGACTTGCGAGCCTCGAACGAGCGTTCGGCTCACGCGCGCTCGACTGCGCTCCGCTAATTGAAAGTTATTTGATTCGCATCGCCCTCGTTTTGTAGGTATGCTACTTTGAAATATTATCTTACCTTAGATTGTGATACCGTGTCTCAGAGCAAGATGCTCTATTCTAGTTTTAATCGGCATACGGATCATTGTATTCGGCTATCCCTAGTGGATACTGGATATCCCTATGCTTAATATAATAGAAGAATGAAGAATCAAACAATTGCTTACGACTGGCTCAGCGGCAACAGCATGGACTGCTACAGGTGCGTGGACCGCATACGGTGCGTGCGCAACCAAGCCGCCGCCGCCGCCGCCGTGCACCGCGTACTCCAAAGGCACCGCCATAGCTACACTCACACATGCTAATACCACTAATACCTGTAAATAAATGTTAGTAAGCCTTACAATTAGAATTGACAAAAAAAAACCTAAAATATATGACGGAAAATCAGGGCGTTAATAGATCGGTTTACTGAGTGGATAGAGCGGATTACGTAACTTTATTGCAATGAAATTCAGATTGAAATAACCTCTGAATCGGTAGATATATTACAAAATCGGAAATGGTTCCATTTCTAATGAACCACTATTTGTATTTGCAGTTATCAGAACGCAAAGAAGTTATCAGAAAACCGCTATATTGAACCGATTTCAAATCGAAAATGATTGAAATTTAATCGACCCGCAGTAGTAGCGAAGGTCGTGGTTTCGAATCGTATAATAAACTTGTGCTTTCGGTCCAAGGAAACATCGTCAGGAAACTTTATAGTACCTACCCGCCTATCTGGCTACCATCATTATTATCATCAGCATCATACTGCTCTTTGGAGCCAGTAATGATCTAGGCTTTGTATGCTCACCACCTTCAGCTACGTCATCGCTTACCAGGTGAGATAAAATTCGTTAAACAGTCCAGGGCTTATTGAAAAATATTCTTTCGAAAGGTCATAACGGAACGAGATAAAATTGGCAGATAAAAATAACATTTTTGGTGTTGTACTCACCCACATGATTATCTAAAGTGTATGAATGCACTAGGTGACACACACGTAACACTATCCAAGCTGTCTGCGCGAGCGCAATCACCTTATAAATATAGGACCCCACCATTCCCTAGCTCGTAGGTACGTTGGAGGCACCTGAAGTTTGTACAACTTTGATCTGCTAATATACATTCCTATTTGGAAAAAAAAATGATGCATAGTATCTTCCTCATCATTGTCCTAAATTCTTACTTTAACTTCGAAACAAATATTTCATTCTTCTTTATATGTATACAGGATGGAAATGTTCGATGGTCAATGAGGGCAAAATACTTTAAAGGTTGAAGTCATGCAAATGTCTTAGAAGACTATCTTTAACATTTAAGGTACCTATTGCTATCGTCATTTACAGAATTTGAAAAAAAAAAACTTATCAAATTCACTTTCCTAACAAAATGTATGGAAAAAGTTTTTTTGATTTGTGACGTCACTAGTACCCTAACTTAACTTGGCTCCTGTTGATTATTGTAGATCGCCCTTTACTCGCTAATTCGTGCTAATGAATAGACTTTCATTCAAGTAATTTATAGTACTAACTAACTAATAGTTAATACTAGTTACAGTTTCTGGCTGGTTCTTCTCTGTTGATGGCTGAATTCAAAACCGCTGGAAACTTAATTACTAATGAAGTTTCCAGCGGTTACTTTTCCTGACTTAACTTTAACTTAAGTCGTAACAATATTTTATTAATTTTCTATATCGATGTTTTATGTAAACAAATTTGGGCCAGTAGAAATAATTCAGTATCCACAGACGCAATAGGAACATGCCTATATTCAACAACATGGACTGAAACACCTGTTTGAGTAGTGAATTTGTTACTTTTCTTACTATGTTTACCTAGGCCTGTGTTTCACCCCAATTTCACCACGGTAAGTGATGATACGGCCGAAGGTGGTAACACACAAAGTCTAGAAGGAACTGGTTCTCAAGTGCAGCTGTCAGAACAGACCGATAGCTGCTTGGTGACAGATTCTTAACTTGAGGCAACCGGATTCGGTCTTCGTATATGTCTATGTATGTAAGTGGCATTGTACCTCTAAATCGCATGGACCTGCTTAAATCTTTTTTTTTTTTATTGGAAGATTGGGATGGATTTTAGCTGTTTGATGATTTTTTTTCCCAATGGGTTCTTCAAAAAGGGTGTGAAGAGATTTCTGCAGGGTCGACAACGCGCAAGTGATACCCCTGGTGTTGCAAGCGTCCATAGGCTACGGTAACTGCTTTCATCATCACATCATCAGGCGGACCGTATGCTTGTTTGCTACTTTAGTGGTATAAAAAAAATATGGATCAACCGTTTAAAGGATATCTAGGACGGAGGGTTTTTTTTTTAAACTGTATATAAAAATTTGGTATGTATATTTTTAAGTATTTATTTTTCAATTTAATAATTAGGTTTAAAGCGCTCGTGGTGTAGCATGATTAGCCGTTCAGAATCGATCGGCAAAGTTAAGCTACGTCTGTCTTGGTCGGTACCTGGATGGGTGACCGCCTAGTGGTATTTCAAATCGAGCGTTTCCGTGCTTCGGAAGGCACGTAAAGCCGTTGGTCCCGGTTATCACTTAATTGTGATAGTCGTTAAGCTGGTTGGATGCCTCCTAGGCGGCTTGAAAAACTCCAACAGTAGGTTGGCCACTAGCCTACCTCCACCGATCCGCAGTGGGCACGCGTGGTGGAGTATCTGCCCATTCCCTTTCACCCTGATTTGTGAAAGGAGGCCTGTGCTCAGCAGTGGGACATTATAGGCTGATGATGATGATGATGATGAATTAGGTTTATAGGATTTTTGATAAGGAATACAGTAACAGTACAAAACTGAGATAACAGTCATAAAAAACGTTACATATAAATAATTTTACAATCTAGGGTAGGTATTGCAGAATGCAGACCAACACTCAGTTCACATGTTGACCGATATAGATCTGTCATTGGTGCAAATATTGCGTTACGTAACAGCTGTCCCACGCTTACTGAACCTATTTTATAAATCTTGCTTTAGAAAGCATATATTACAGATAATTATTAGCTATTACAGATTATGATATTAACTTGCTAAGTATACGTACCTACTTATTTTGTTATATTTATATAATAAATCTAACATTTTTGTATTATTGTAAACGATAACATTGCATAATTTAACTTAAATGTTTTTCTATTTTTTTAAACTTTCGTTTTAATTTTCTGGTTCTTATAGCCCAGCTATATTCATGGCGATAGTATTGCTGCAATTAATTCCGCAATTCAAAATTGATCGAGACCAACGCGTCAGCTTGGATCCAAAGAGGAAACGCTGCCGAAGCAGCGGCACACTCGAGGAAGTTTTCTATATATCGATTGTAATTTGTATATATTTGTAGTAAATAAATATATAATATAGTATGCAAATAGCTCGTCTATATCGCAGGAACAAATTGCAACATAGTGCTTCTCATAGGTATTACATATTTAGTGTAAAACTTATATTTTGGAACATAGGTAGATACTTACTTGCACAATTAGTTGAAGCAAGAGTATTGCTGTAAATGTTGCTGGGCTACATAAAAACCAGCAGATTTCCAGCTAAATGCAATTTATATACTAGAATTCAAATACAATTATAAATAAAATATTCAGGGATAACCGATCATGGAAAGCCGAATCAGACATATCTTTAGTTAGAAATAATGAACTAAATAATAATGCCACCGAAAACATTTGCACGTAAAATGTTGCCAAGACGAGACCATATGGCTCGCATTGTCAAAAGTTATCAGATCTCATGTAGAGCCAAGCTGATAACTCTACACGCCCTGACTCACCAAGCACTAACTTCACAAACTATACACTTAGTCAAAATATGTGGCTTGGCCGTTTCGGTAAAACTATTGTATAAAAGAAAAGGAATGAGCAGTGAATAAATTTTTCACCTTGAGGGGTCCATATCGACTAGGACCACTTCGTATGCGAACTATATCTTTGTTCCTGTCTCGACTTCATGTTACGTCATTTTCTTTGCGGAGAGCCAGTTTCTTTGAAAGGAAGTTGTCATTCATGGAGATCTGTTTATTCTAATTCATATACTTATCTGTATCTTGATATGATCGTGTGATATAATCAATAATCAAATTCAAACCTTGCAATTCAAAGTTCTATTATAAACTTAATAAGTGTGATTATTTAGTATCAGGTACCCCCTGAATTCAACCCTTTAGTGTATTTCAAAGTACGCTCTCCATAACTTAATATTAAAGACAAGCCGTCCCCCGCGGTTTCACCCACGTGCCCGAGATAAATGTATTCTATGTATTTTTTCATACGATAGGCTATCTGCGTACCAAATTTCATCGTGATCGGTTTAGTATTTAAGGCGTTAAAGCGTAACAAACAAACGAACTCACTTTCACATTTTTAATATTAGTTAGGATGTACTGACTGAGGTTAACAGTTTTCTTCTCATCCATTTCTAGCTAATTAAGATTATCAATAGTTTTAGATGAAATTAAGGCATTAAAAAAAGTAATCTAGTCTAGTAGGTACACAACATAAATCTAATGTCGAAATACACAATCTCCGAGTAGGTGTACATTTGAGACGCGTGGTGCAACGTAAATTTGTGGCTAGATCAACGCGCATTAGGGCACACTCAACACGCCTATTCTGGTATTCATTATACTACTTACATTGCGTAACTTAACTACTAGATACCTTTAAGTGTTACTTCATTATGTACGCTAAACAAAATCTTACTATATTGTAATTACTTTTGCATATGACAAAAGACAAATCCATAGATCTCGATGGACAAATCCCTAATGACTTAAATTCATGATCTCACAAGCGGTTTAGAGCCCCTCAGTCTGAGGAGAGACTTTGCCTCCTTATGTGTGTTTTACCGCTTGTACAACGGACAGGGTTCGGAAGAATTGTTTAAGATGATGCCCACGGCTAACTGCTACCATCGCAACTCTCGCCATCCACGGGGAATCCATTCTCACATATTGAAACCAGAATTGTTTCGAACTGTGCAGTCTCAAAGGAGCTTCCTTCTGCGGAAGCTCAGATTGTGGAATGAGCTTCCCGCCGTGGTTTATCCAATGGAGTACAGCATGGGGTTCTTCAAAAAGGGTGTGAAGAGATTCCTGCAGGGTCGGCAACGCATGAGTGACACCCCTGGTGTTGCAAGCGTCCATAGGCTACGGTAACTGCTTACCATCAGGCGGGTCGTATGCTTGTTTGCTGAATAGGTAGTATAAAAAAAAATTGGTCGTTCCCTAAAAAAGGCATGTAGATAAAGAAATACAAAGGTATAGGTAGGGCGAAAAAAAGTCAAGTGTCATATAGCTACAGTCACATAATAAATTAATATCTTAAGGTACGCTAATCGAAGCCCTAGTACGCTAGCTCGCTGTGAATTATGGAATAAGACTGTCTCAGCAGAATACTTGCAAATCAACGCACGAAATAATCGTAATACCTACGCCGCGCACCGGTTCCAGGATGTTGTATGCCCTTTCCAATGGTAATGTTTGTAAGAGGATAATAGCTCTCAATCTATCACATTCACGTTATATCATAGAATTGTGGGTTGCCTAGGTTATGTGGCTGGTGTAACTATTATTGTTGAAAATTGTGTGTAGTATTTGATTGTAGTTACAAATAAAGAACTAGCTGGCTGTCTCCCGCAGTTTCACCCGCGTTCCCGGGATAAAAAGTAGCCTATGTCCTTCTCCATACCACAGGCTATCTGCATGCCAAACTTCATGATGATCCGTCCAGTAGTTAAGGCGTGAAGGTGTAACAAATAAACAAACAAAGGTTTTTGTTATCTTAACCCCAACTCTGGCTGCGGATTTCGTTTATCCTACAGTAAAAGCTTTAAGTGAACGGTGAGCGGGTCTGCCGGCTCTAAAAGATCACACGGTATCCTGTAATATATCTTACATTGTATGTTTCCTTCAAAATGGATACACGCACCTACTTAGTATTAAAAGTCGATGCTATACTCTGTCCATAAGAATATTACATATAACAATAGGTATCACCATTTCTCACTCGCTACGCGTCTCTAGTGGAAAGCTAGCCTTAATCTTCACGATGATCGACGATGATTTCTATGAGTTTCAGTAATTCCAAAATACTTCTTCATTACGTGAAGAGATAGCTATGATCTCCATAGATTACTCTAACATGTAGAGTTGTAACAGATGGTGGTCGTGTATGAAATAGAACAGCTGTGGGAGACCAGAAACCGGAGACCAGAACCAGATTAGCGCAAGATATATATTAAAAGTTTTCCTGTGCATGGCAGTGAGTAGACTTAGGATGATATTGAAAATCTCTTTAAAAGAGTCGAATTCATCTGAGAACCTATATTACTTACTCCTTGCCACACTATGTTTTTATTTTTTGGCACATTCCCAAAAGTAACCCATTAAGAAAGCCCTAGTTTAACAACCGATCTGCAAATATATAACAAATTATATACAAGTCTCATCACCTCAGTGTTGTTAACACATCATAAAATAATGGTAATGTTCTACAACAGACAATTAATCTATATTTTTAGTTTCATATCCCCAAAACTGATCATTTGGTGAAACAGAAATAACCGCGGCTATATAAACTGGCAGACGTCAGTCTGAGATCAAAGGGATGCCATGGGTGTTGGACATCGACCTAACTCTGCGTCTGCGAAATTATGCAGCGTTATAATATCGATGAACACATTTTCTTATGTTCCAAGGGTGACATATTCGGACAAAGCAGAAAAACACTAACACGGCCTTTGTTCCATACAAAAGCTACCAATACAATTTAATTCAAATATTTTATTTGATCGCGGATAAAAGTTGTTATCTAAAATTGTATCCAACAAAATTCTTCAAGTTTTTCTTATTACAACCTAACCTACATATCACGAAAGAAAACATTTACGTGTTTGTGTTGATTGCTCAATCTCAACTCAACTGTATAACAAATCTGAATGAAAAATCTAAACAGGACTGACCTGGAGTAACACGCTAGTCCAGTTCGATCACCTGGTGCTCGGTATAAGGCAAACAGAACCGTAAGCCAAGATAAGTGTAAAATGAGAGCAAAATATCAAGATTGACCATGAACGATTCAAAAGACTGATTTGTAGCATAAATATTGTGTAAATTATAATAACGCCAACAATGTGCAATTCAGAAGCGATGTTGTTAATTTACGCCACGTGTATGTGTGTAGCAACCTCAACAACTCAATCCACAAAAATAGATCGAGTGTACAAAGGATAAATCATTTTTTATTTTCTGCATCAGAGTTGTGAGATCATTTGCCACTTCTCGTTATCATGTTGGTCTCATAGTGGCATTAACAAATTAACTTTATGTAAACAATCAGATATTCCCACATTTATTATCTAAACATCCTCCAATAAATTATGTACTGCAGTGGCTCATGATCCGCTTCCAGAATACCTAATTCTCACAATTTGGAACACCGCAGGCCGGTGAGCGCCCGCGCCCGCCCGACGATATGGCTGAAAGTGCGTTATTTATTTATTTTTACCGACCTGGTCTTCTGCAGCTCTCACCTTAGTATCATTATAGACACCGGTTAGAAGACACGACCACTTAACACCTTTTGACAAAAGAGTCAATGCGCCACACGTTGCTCGGTGTCTCGTTCCACATGGATTTCGGTTGCCTCGACAAGGACTCGGGGGAAGTGGAGTGCTACCTCGAAATACGTAAATACATTTTGCCTAAACTCTATCGACGGTGATTAATAGCTTTCTTATTGTTGTGGAACATCGCATTGTAATTGATATTTTTAGTTGGATTCAGTGTAGTTTTTGGGTCGTGTAAACAGCCGGACTCTTCTGACAGTAAGTTAGTCCGCATGACAGCGCAGTCTGTGATTGTTAGCCGAGTTAAACGCTGTTATTAGCATATGTTACAGTTTTCTTCGTAACGATAACATTATAAGCGCTTATACTGATAAATTAAAATGCGCCGCTCCGATTTAAGGACAGTAAGCACTAGACGTGACAACATACCAAGTCGTGAGTAAATAGACAAAAATATGTTAACGAATAAAAAACCGGAACCTAATTTTGTATTAAATATTTTAGATTGCGATACGGGTACGTCTTGCGCTATCACGATACAAATGCGTAAGTACCTTAATACGAGTGGCTCTTGCAAAAAAATATGTAATTTTCGCCGTGTGATTTGTGCGAATTAACAGTTCTGTAGTTCTTATAGTGCTATAACAATAATAAAATTCTTCAGCGTTCTAATAATACCGATAAAAGAATAATCCGAACTAATAAAAATGAGGGCGTTGAAAACATGAGTGTTTGTAGTGGAAAGTTGGAAATATACGATTTTTCTTTCTGTGACAGCGAATCCTGACTCTGTGGGATGTATAGAAAGATTTGCCACATTCCTTTCATTCCTGCTTGTCGTCATCACCTTCCCGTTTTCATTATTTGAATGTTTCAAGGTATGTAAGTCTCAATAAATTATATTTATTCAAGAAATGCTTCAATTAACAGTGTATTTAGAATAATTAATCAGATAAACCTGAAAAAAAATATCTCTGTGCCTTGTATTTCTAGAGAAGATATTAGAGCTCTTTATAAATTACTAGCTGTCCCCCGCAGTTTCACCCGCGTTCCCGGGATAAAAAGTAGCCTATGTCCTTATCTATACCATAGGCTATCTGCATGCCAAATTTCATGATTATCCGTTGAGCAGTTGAGGTGTGAAGGCGTAACAATCAAACAAACTCACTTTCACATTTATACGAGTACTAGCTGTCCCCCGCGGTTTCACCCGCGTTCCCGGGATAAAAAGTACCCTATGTCCCTTTCCATACCATAGGCTATCTGCATGTCAAATTTCATGATGATCCGTTGAATAGTTGAGGAGTGAAGGCGTAACAAACAAACAAACAAACAAACAAACTCACTTTCGCATTTATAATATTAAAGTTAGGATTAGGATGAATTGTTTTTTTTTATACCACTTAGGTGGCAAACAAGCATACGGCCCGCCTGATGGTAAGCGGTTACCGTAGCCTATGGCCGCTTGCAACACCAGGGGTATCACGCGCGCGTTGCCGACCCTGCAGAAATCTCTTCACACCCGTTTTGAAGAACCCCATGCTGTCCTCCATTGGGAAAACCACGGCGGGGAGCTCATTCCACAGTCTAAGCGTATTTGTGTGTATTTGAATTAGCTACAACATATATACCTACAAAATACAAACATTTCCTCGAGGCGAGTACTGCTGCTAATCATCAGCATGGTTCCCAGCAGGCTTTGGATCTCTCTATTATTTGATAGATATTTACATTATTGACTTTCTCGACCTAACGCAATATAACTCACGGTCCCCATTCTATCCTGATGAACTCATCAACAGGTGGTACAAGAGTTCGAACGTGCTGTCATCTTCAGGCTGGGACGAGTACGAAAGGGTGGTGCGAGAGGACCAGGACTTTTCTTCGTGCTGCCCTGCATCGACACTTACAGAAAAGTCGACCTTCGAACAGTATCTTTCGACGTCCCTCCACAAGAGGTAAGTACCGTCTTTTTTTACGTTTGTGTATATGTTTTTGCAATAAGAAAATTCAGGTGAGATAAAAATGGCATTAAAGAGCAGCTCGACTGGGGAAGTAGCTCCACCTTACAGAATACCGCAGCCAAATAACTTTATGTTGTGTTCCTGCGCGTGAGTTAAGGTCGCCAGAGGTCATAGGGGATGGGGAAAGGTCGGTAACGCGTGAGTGATGCTTCGGGTGTTGCAAGCATCCATATGGCTACGGTAACCGCTTACCATCAGGCGGACCGTAGCATGTTTACCGACATAGTCGTATAAAAAAAATTGCAATTATAGAAATCAATGCTGCGTTCTATTTCAGATTTATTCAGGATCTAAACATTTATCCTGTGTAAAACAAATTACAGTATCAATTAAAGGCAATTAAATTATTAGGTTAACGGAGGTGTTACAATATGTAAAAATCAATTTATCTTCTTAAAATTAAGACAGAGATCATATTTAGACGGATTATCAATCAAAACTCAAATACGCTTTTAAAAGCTTCATCAAAGCTTACAGTCAATCAATTCCAGTTTACCTAAACATTATATTTTCTAGTAATTTTCATTTTTCCAATGAAAATGATAGTCCATTATCGATATGATTCGAACGTTTATGTTACGTAAGGAGTTCCAGGTTATTGCATACCATTTGTTGTGGCGCCAGGTTAAGATCCAAGATATTTCCCTCGCCATCAAAAGGAGATCCATGGGGGGAGAGTCGAAATTGCGGTTCCGAGGCAAAGAGGGTTGGAAAGCAAAACTAAAGTGTGCCCAACAATAAAGCTGGGTATGCTAAATAGATCCAAGCAGTACTTCACACCACTTGAGCAGTAAATTCAACTGTAGCTTCACAAAGCGCTGATTATTTTGCACACTTTTGTTACAGAAACAGTAAGAGGCGAAATATATTTTTGCCTCATGGAAGAGTCCCTAACTTTGCTGAGTCAAGTTACTGATCAGCAAGTTAGTTTCTTATTTCTAGTGTCCAAACTATGAGTATCGGTGTACTTAGGAAAGGTTTGAATGCTTTTCTGGTATATAGGTATAATTGTAATGTTGCTGTTTGTCTTCCGAATAAAATAAAATTATATTAATGATTGGATCTAATAATTCTATATCAATAAAAACTACTTATTCATAATTGAGATGACGTTACATATTAATTCGGTAAGGCATTAAATTTCTTACAGTCCGGTTTTAAAAGACACATGAAAAATATAAATAGTAGTTATTACCAGACCGGCCGGTCCGACAATTGGATTACAAGAAACGATTGTTATGTATATCGTTAAACTTTGATTGATAGTTTACAGCCGCATCAATTAATCGTTATCCGACTGAATGGCGAGAACAGTAACTAGGTTAACTGTTTTCAATACCAATGCCATACCAGAACACATTTTGTAGCCACCACGTGGCGTACAAAATGTTTTGTTGCTTTATTCATTTACGATAACACTAAAACAATGAACGCATTCTGTGGGAATACATGCAAGCCATGTTGCATGCGTACAATAAATTAAATATAATCGATGAATTTATTGATTTGCATCGTTATGTTCAAGTATACGCATTCAACGTTATCATATCGTGAGCCAGGAGCACATCACATCACATTATCCAACAACCAAGGTATAAAGCCCATCACAGACGTGCTATAATATATATTAATATAAATCATAGCAAGGCATATTACGATATATTTTCGATACTAATCTTTGAGTGACCGCACACGCAGCTATAATATATATTTTTGTTACTTCACCAACTTGTACTGGCATTTATATTATAGCTCGGCATATTAATATATATTATAGCTACGTGGGTGATGGGCTTAATTCTGATCTGATCGATACTAACATGAGGAAAAGGTGGTCCGTATGTTATTTATATTCCATACATGATCAATTACGTTATAGAATATTTTACATAGAACAATAAATAATGAAGTAGTCCAACTCTTGCTCCACACAACATCGTACAACAAATTATATAGTGTAAATAAATGGTCAGTATCATAATTCGGGTAATACGATGTTTATTTTAACATGTCCAATGTTCCGTAGCCGTGAACAGACACCCAACAGTCGCGGACTCGACCTGGATACACTGAACAAGCACCATTAGTGTTCCTTGTCAATAAACTGAAATCGTCCTCAATATATTTTATTATTAGGTTGATACCATCGAGCTTAAATTAGATGTAATTTAAGCTCGATGGTATGAACCTAATATCATGATATTATTAGATGATATTATCTGGAATTAAGAAATCGTATCGACACATCACTCTTTTCAGCTACAGTCATAAGTCGTGATAATAATACTGAGTATAGTTAAATTACTTTGAATTATTACATGCAGTGTGTAAGATGGGAAAAACAACATAAGCGAGAAGTACTCGTAAATAATCCAATTGAGTTTCAACCACACATAACTCAAAACTAACCTTTGTAATTGGTGCGATCTCGACTACAAATAATTACTACAATAAATACATTGATCTTGACCAGTTTCTTGTAACAAATGTCGTGATGTCGTCGAGAGAGCGGCGCGACACCGACGCGCGATGCCAGTTTCCCACGACATTTGAACTTGCCAAATGTCATCCACCACCAGCTGGAGTTCTCGCGGGCACAACCACATGTCACTTGTCTAGATAATGTCTCAAGTATTTAGTATGGACATTGTACTACTATTTATTGTTATAGTAATGTTAAAATCGCCGCGTAATATCCGTCAAAATAACAGTTGTTTTAACTTTGGAAAGCATGTGTGTATAACGTGTGGTCAATAGAGGAAAGCGCACAAACTCTAAAAGGGAATTTGGCTCATGACCTGGCTATGAAATTTTGTCATTCTGTCATGACAGAATTTCATCTTGATGGTGGTAAAAGCCAGCCATGTATCACAAAGTAATTATATTTTCTCAAGATGGTGAAAATTATATTTATATTTTTTTTTTGTGAACAATATCTTTTATCAAAAATAATATTCGACGAAGATATCATGTTTGCATCTGAAGGTTTCTTCTATCTAATTCTTCTTATTTGTCACGCAAAAAACTGTTCATATATTTGGGATTCGGGGAAAATATTGATGGAAAAAGACACATTTTTAAATATATATTTATTTCTATATTACATTTTTTTTTTACCTATGCACGAGCGACAACCCTTTTTGTTCTTAAAGTATAATCCTAACTTTTTAATATTATAAATGCGAAAGTGAGTTTGTTTGTTTGTTTTTTACGCCTTCAGGCCTCAACTCCTCAACGGATCATCATGAAATTTGGCATGCAAATATCCTATGGTATGGAGAAGGACATAGGCAAATTTTTATCCCGGGAACGCGGGTGAAACCGCGGGGGACAGCTAGTAATTAATAATACTACAATCACGTATCTTTTTCAGGTATTAACGAGAGATTCAGTAACTGTAGCTGTAGATGCAGTCGTTTACTACAGAATCAAGGAGCCACTCAATGCAGTCGTCAGGGTTGCCGATTACAGGTAAACTTATAAAGAAAATTAATATACCACTTGACATTACATCGACAGACGCAGAACAAAACGCATAAGAAATAAAAATATTATTTACTTTTTGCATTATATTCCAGTGCATCAACCCGCCTCCTGGCTGCAACAACCCTCCGCAATGTGTTGGGCATGCGAGACCTGGCACAACTTCTATCAGACAGAGAGGCCATTAGTCACATGATGCAAGCCAACCTTGACGAAGCCACTGACCCTTGGGGAGTTGAGGTGGAAAGAGTGGAAATGTTAGTTTATTTAATTCTATGATATAAATATTTAGCTGGGTCCCGTGGTATTGACGGCTTTTCCAATTTAGGTACTAAGTCTTTCAATGAGTTTGGTACGGTAACGTAATCGATACTTGCTAGTGAGTAGGTACGTTGAAAAATGTATGTTTACGTTGTATGAAATACTGTGATTTCAAAACTGTCCACTAGAGGCGCTGCACGATCATACATTTTTGCCAAAGAAAATACTAGCATGCGCAAATCTATACAATAACACTTTGTGATATAAAAAAAAAACAAAAACACGCCCTTACTCTTTTTACCCCTAGACCACTAAAGGGGAAAAGATGCTTATATACAAACATTATTTATATTTTCAGTAAAGACGTTCGGCTGCCAGTCCAGCTGCAGAGAGCAATGGCTGCCGAAGCAGAGGCGGATCGCGAAGCTCGTGCTAAGATCATTGCAGCCGAAGGAGAGATCAAAGCATCAAAGGCCTTAAAGGAGGCATCACTTGTGATGATTGACAACCCTATGGCACTTCAGGTTCGAAATCACAACTTACCTCTCAATTTTATAAGATCTGTTCATGTAAGATTTTTGATCGGAGATTAGAATAGAAAATGTTTGGTAAAATACTTTTACGTTACACTCTCGGCTTCCTTATCGCCTGCGCCTCGTCTGTAATGTAACGACCAACTTTGCACACATGTATCATAATGTACTATTATTCAAATAGGCCTGGGTCTTCTGATAAGTATTATATTACATGTTTCAGTTGCGATATCTACAATCACTGAATACAATATCAGCTGAGAAAAATTCGACAATAATATTCCCGTTTCCAATGGATTTCCTGAAGACATTCTTGGGTGGAGGAGGTCCATGTTCATCGCATTCTCTGCATGCATGATAATAAATTAAATTCTATATTATAATAATTCTAGTCGCTACGTTAAGTATATGATTTGTAAATAAACTATATTACTGCTTATTTCGGGAAAATTAATTCTACCAACTTAATACTACCAAAAATTGAATAATAAAATAAGTTGTTGCCAGTTTTTGACGTCAACCTCACCATACTATGATGTCCTCACGATGTTTTCCTTCACCGAAACTCTTTGTGGGATTCGAACCGCGACCTTCGTCACGGCATTGTAATAGTGAGTACTTAGTGGTTTGTTATTCGAGTTAGTTACTGGTTCAATTTAAGTAGCTAGTAGCTACATTATATTCTTAAGCTTAGGGCTTAATATTCTAAGTTATACTGTTTATATTTTCGCCGACAAAAAGTCGGTCACTGATTGTATGACATGCGCGTGCATGTAAAAAAGTCACATGCAAGAATCTTATATATGTCACATGTCAGCGTTGCATGTCAGTCTTTGTGTCAGTGAATAAATATCGTAGATAAATACATTTTCTTTATATTGTTAAAAAGCTATACATACAATATTTTTAATTGTGTTTACCCATAATTTATTAGCTCCCAATATTTTACAATGGATGTTAAGAAGTCGAAGTTTATTCTTACTGGTAACAAAAAGATAAAATTATTTTATTATTTTTCCATAGCTCGTTCTCTGTAAAATAATAAGGCTTATGTTTAACGAACCACCAGATGAAATCACCTTTATATTTCCAAAAATAGTAAATGATCACCAAAATTTATATATTATCACCAAAATTAAATACCCAATCTAGCGTGAAATTAGAAAAAATAAATTACATATTGCGATCCTACTTAGATCAACCAACTCCAAATTGTGATTGTTTAATCCAAAAACAGTTAATGACCAACAAAAATTTAACACAAAGCACAAACTTGAATCTAGCACAGTCACAGTGTCACAGTTCTAAACTAACCTAACCAACTGTATTTGGAGTGCCCCGTGTCGGTTCTGGGTGGAATAAACATACTTACCGTAAGACCGTAACATATGTACTCACCATAAAAATGTAAAACGTGTGTGTAACGGTAAAATGTTTATATACTACATACATACTACCGTATAGAAACATTTTATGGCCATTAAATTTCCTCATTAAAATTTGGTGATCATTTACTAAATCCTTCCTATCCTTCTAGGCTTTGTGTGCTTACCACCTTCGACCACATCATCACTTACCATAATGAGATTGTGGTCAAACACAGGCCTATACACAGTAAAAAAAAATTTGGTATCACAGTAAAATTTTATATAATAGAGGACACAAAATTCTTTTTGAAGGGAATTATATTAGTTCCCTAATAATAATACAGACTATTTGTATTTCAAACAATGATATCGATGTGCATCACATTTTAGTTTTAATCCCATTGATTCAAAGTGATAGAAATTTAAATGTAGTTATGATTTTATTCAGCGATTGTACATAACTTAGATATTTACTTTTTAATCAAACACCTATTTCAGAGATCAAACGCGAAACTTTAATCGAAAAGGTTTTTCGATTCTTTTCCATATTGCTAATAATACTGTTTCCCTTCTCTCTGCTGTGTTGCTTTAGGGTAAGTTAGTGTTTATTTTACTTGAATTATATGTGAATTAATAACTTATGATTTTGAATACAAAACAAAAGCATTCGAAATATTATTATATTATAATTAAATTAATTAAAAAAATCTTGTTAGGTTGTAAAGCAATACAAAAGAGCTGTTATTTTGCGATTTGGAAGAGTCAGAGGCGATTCTCCAGCAGGACCTGGCATTATATGGGTAGTGCCTTGTACTGATACTGTTCTACTTATCGATCTTAGAACGCACTCTTTTAATCTGCAACCACAAGAGGTACATCTTATTTCTGTAAGGGCAAAACCTAAAACCACAGTGCAGCCGCTTAAAGAATGCGTTTTTGACACCGTTAAATCACGGAAACGGCTGATCTTATTAGGATGGGACTTAATTAAACTATACCTAAGAAAAAAAAAGAAAAACAGTAAACGAAACTTCAAAAAGTAGGTTGATTACTAGCCACCTCCACCGATCCGCAGTGGGTACGCGTGGTGGAGTATGTGTCAATTCCCTTTAAGTCTAATTTTTGCAAGGAGATGCTCAGCAGATGATGATGATGATGAGGCCTAAGAAAATACGGAACCATCATGTGAAAGTAACATCCCAAAAGGTTTAGCCATTTCCGAGATTAAACCAATATAAACGACAATGCGGCAGCAATGTAAACGACATACTCATAATCTGCCCACTGTCTGTCTGTCTGTATCTGTTTATGAATTTATGGTAAAAACAGTTTTTTTTCTGAATCATAATTTGCTTACCTAATATCCTTTTTCAGATATTAACAAAAGATTCTGTAACAGTCACAGTTGATGCAATTGTGTACTATCACGTGTCAAAACCTCTCAATTGCTTATTAAATGTCCAGTCTCACAAGTAATTAATTGTTTTAGAAATATTGTCTAATAAATTTGTTAATTTGTCAAAGACTTACAATTATCATTGTCCGATTGCAGGCGTGCAACAGAGCTAATTGCAATTGCAAGTTTGAGAAATATTTTGGGTACATTCACGTTGACTGATTTATTGACCAGTCGAAAAGCGATTAGTAGAACAACAAAAAATGAAATTGATAAAGCAACAACTGAATGGGGTGTACAAATAGAATGCGTTGAAATGTAACAGTATTACCAATTAATACAGCTTTCTAATAATTCAACAAAATAATAAGATCATAATTAGTTACTAGGTATTTCATTATAGAAAAGACGTGTTACTGCCGATTGGTCTACAAAGGGCTATGGCGGCTGAAGCAGAAGGTACACGTTTAGCTAAAGCTAAAATAATCGAGGCAGAAGGAGAAATAAAAGCAGCTGAATACATCAAAGAAGCATCCAGATTAATGATGGAGAATCCTCAAGTTATGCTAGTAAGCGCCAAAACTAATAAAAGTAAAGCACATAACAAAATACCGAACTAATACTTAATAATATTCCTGATATATTTTTCAGCTGAGATATTTGCAGACACTGAATTTTATAGCTTCACAACAACGTACGTCGATATTTTTTCCATTTCCACTTGATATTCCTGAACCTAAATAAGGAAAAAGCAAGGAAGATAATGTTGTTTAACCTGCTCGAGCTTGATTGCAATAAAATCAGTGTATTGCAACTAAACAAAAACTCTTCTTATGATAATGGTTTTTTCTTCTTTTAATACGATTACGTCACCCATGTCACATGTGTCATAAGTTCTTATAAATTCACTCATGATTCAACCCGCTGTGTATTAAATATTGTTTAACCTGTCTAATATAACGAGTAAATATATTAATGAATATGCCACTATCGAGACAACAATCTCGTAATACTATAATAATTAATACGCCGAGTCAAGCCGAGCAAGTTATATCATAAGAGGATGACCAGAGTCAACTACATAACACGCAAAGTAATCCGAATCCTGAAGTAATACTCACCGTAAATGAGCCCTCAATAGTATCAAAAGAAAGCTTTCACAAACGTTATAGTAACATGAATGATGATAATGCGGGTAATGCAAAGTGATTTGTAGAACTTTTTCAAAAATTCGAGTAACCACTATTTCCTCTAATCTTTTTCTCTTTGTCTAAGGTGGCGTCAAGTGTATGGAAACATTCTTGGTAGCTTTATCTATAATTGTTGCGATAATATCCTTTCCAATTTCCTTATTATGTATATTCGTGGTAAGTTTTTCTTGTTCCTTAGACTTACCATTTTCCATGACTTGATCAATGTTTTTTTATCATCATCATGCACCCAAACAACGCGGGGCGATTGAGGCCATCCACTTATTACTTACTGTAGCATACGAGTAAGTATATTTTCGAAATAAAGCTCGAAAAGATCTGCATGAAATAAATCTGCACCTGATGCTCGTAAGAAGATAGGTAGGTACATCTACCACCGAGACACCACGACATTATATTTTATTTACCAACAATAATATACCTCAGATGACCATGTGTGAGGAATGTCCCAGGTTTTTATTTATTATTCTTTATTACTATTGAAGTGCTCGTGGTGTAGCATGATAAGCCGTTCTTAATCGATCGGCAAAGTTAAGCTACGTCTGTCTTGGTCGGTACCTGGATGGGTGACCGCCTAGTGGTATTTCAAATCGAGCGTTTCCGTGCTTCGGAAGGCACGTAAAGCCGTTGGTCCCGGTTATCACTTAATTGTGATAGTCGTTAAGCTAGTTGAATGCCTCCTAAGCGGCTTGAAAAATTCCAACAGTAGGTTGACCACTAGCCTACCTCCACCGATCCGCAGTGGGCACGCGTGGTGGAGTATCTGCCCATTCCTTTTCACCCTGATTTGTGAAAGGAGGCCTGTGCTCAGCAGTGGGACATTATAGGCTGATGATGATGATGATGATGATTCTTTATTACCTTTAACAACAATATGTCTAACAGGTGGTCCGTCAATTTGAACGTGCAGTAATCCTCCGTAACGGAAAAGTATACAAGAACCGTGCATTTGGTCCTGGTCTTATTTACTACCTACCTTGCGTTGATACCATTCAATTTACTGATCTCCGAATCTTCAGTTACGCCGTACCACCACAAGAAGTAAGTATTACATGAAACATACAGAATGTTCGGGGATTTTACATATAAAATTATTTACAGGCTCTGACGAAAGATTCTTTAACAGTCACAGTGGATGCAGTCGTCTTTTACAAAATATGTGATCCCGTATGGGCTGTTATTAATGTGGCTAATTACGAGTAAGACTTTTTTTGTTAATTTTATGAAATCATTTCTATTTTATAATCTTAATAATTAATCTATTCGGTCGCATAGGATGTCAACAAAATACTTGGCAGCAACAACTCTTCGAAATGCACTTGGTATGAAAAAGCTTTCGGAAGTTCTTGCCAATCGACCAGAAGTAAGTTTTACAGTTTTCAAGCATATGAAGCATTTAACTCGTGAATGGGGAATCAAAGTTGTTCGGGTTGAAATGTAAGTTGTTTTTTTTTTTTTCAATTTTGTACCTATTACTGAAGCATTAAAGAATAACAATAAGATTATTTCTTACAGCAAAGACATATGTCTACCGTTACAATTACAAAAAGCAATGGCAGCAGAAGCAGAATCTTTTAGATTAGCAAATGCAAAAATAATAGTTGCCAAAGCAGAAATAGAATCCACGATAAATCTTCAAAAAGCCACTATTATGCTTATGGATAACCCATTGTGTATGCAGGTTCATGTCATTTTATATTATTTGGTTGATAACTGCGAATTTCGCATTAACTAGCGGGAGCACCGGGATACCAGCTTGGGCCTTTAGACTCGGTCCAGCGACGTGCCGCCAGAATTGTTGACGATCCCGAGCTCACAAGCGGTTTAGAGCCCCTCAGTCTGAGGAGAGACTTTGCCTCCTTATGTGTGTTCTACCGCTTGTACAACGGAGAGTGTTCTAAGGAATTGTTTGACTTGATGCCCACGGCTACCTTCCACCATCGCAACTCTCGCCATCGACGGGGAATCCATCCACACACATTGAAACCAGAATTGTTTCGAACTGTGCGGGCTAAAAGGAGTTTTCTTCCGCGGACGCACGGGCTGTGGAATGGGCTCCCCGCCGTGGTTTTCCCAATGGAGTACAGCATGGGGTTCTTCAAAAAGGGTGTGAAAAGGTTTCTTCAGGGTCGGCAACGCGCGAGTGATACCCCTGGTGTTGCAAGCGTCCGTAGGCTACGGTAACTGCTTACCATCAGGCGGGCCGTATGCTTGTTTGCCACCAAAGTGGTATAAAAATAAAAAAAAATAAAAAAAAAACTAGTTCTTATTTGTAATAAATTCTTTAATAATAAAATTATCTACTTACTTGTTTTTCAGTTGCGTTATTTGCAATCACTGCACATGATTGCCGGAGACAAAACTCATACCATAGTCTTACCGTTTTCTGTGGAAACGCTAAAGAGTTTTTTTAAATGAATCTTGTTTATTTTATTTCATGTAATTTTTTAATGATTGTATTTATTTTATATTATTTATAATACAATTAAACATGTTGCTTTAGTAAGTCTCATCTTTTATTATACAACAGTAATAAATAAACAACAAAACAGTATTAAATCTACGTAACAGATATTAAGCCTAGTATTCCCTGGAGTCATCTTCCTCTTGGTTCGTTTGGCCGTAATGGACAGGTTTTTGAGCTTGACCGTTTGCCTTTTTATGCACCACCGCCTGTAAATAGCATTATGTATTTCAGTAATTGATAGTATCGGTAACCTGTTACCAATGTAAGTAGTTCCTTATTCAATCTTTAAACACATTATGTAAAATGGTATATTGCGTTACTCGCTCATTTAACACTATTAACTTATATCAGCTATTACTCAAAAATGCACTCAAGCGCAACTTAACGTTATGCATAGTTCAATTATTTTCTAGAGCCCTAAAGCCTATTTTTAAGCCTGTGTTTGACCACAATCTCACCATGGTTAGTGATGATATGGCCGAGGGTGGTAAACACACAAAGTCTAGAAGAGAACTGGCTCTCAAGTGCAGCTGTCGGAACACATCGGTAGGTACTTAGCGCCAGATTCTCAACTTGAGGGTGGCCAGCCAGGCGGGTACCTACTAATGTTTCTTTTTCTTGATATCAAGCATGATTAGATTTATCAAAATATTACCTGGAAACCATTCTTAGGATCAGCAGTATACCGCACAAGACGGACTGAACCGTCAGGTTCGACGAGCGAGTACTCGCCACGGACAACATCTCCATCACGCTGCTCCTTATGGTTCTGAAGATTACCAGTATGAGGATCCTCTACTCCATATGCGTAGCTGTAATCGGGTTTGGCCTGAAGTAAAAAAGAAGTTGATAATCGACATAACTTTAAATGCATGGTAGTTAACAAAAGTGAGAATAGATAAGTGCCGTACTCCGAGATTCCAATTAGATTTTAATGTCAAATTACAGTATCTCCATCTTTGCTTATTGAATATTTATGGAAATAGAGAGGTCTAGTGATAATCAATTTCATTGATGACTTTGGGTGCAGTCTACAGCTGCACTATTTTATGGAGTTTAGGGAGAGTTTAGTTTTTAGGGAGATTTTAAGTTTTATGGATATTCGATCCCTAAAAAGTTTGAAACCACTTACCACATAATCCACAGTTTTCAAATGGGCGTATTTAGCTGTGTCGGGATGAATTTGTCCTGAATTATGATCGTAGCCATAGTCAGCGTGTTGTTGAGCTGGACCTTCAGCTGCTGGTACTTGCACCTCCACAATCTGACCACTCACTGGACCACTGAAGCGATTGTACGAGTAACCACCCGGTGCTCTTCCAGACAGAGCTACTGACGCCAATGTGAGGGGGATTAGGATCTGAAACAAAACATGACAATGTATTGGTACCCACTAAAAGTTTCATTATTTTGATGAATATTATGTAAGTGATGTCTCTGGGTATTATTTATGTAGGTTCTGTAGGTATATAGAGCATTACTTTCTTCCAATCTTTTTCCAGGCTTGCGTATGACCTAGATTTGACCCAAAACTGAGACACCAAAAATTGCAGAATCAGCGGGGTGCTGCTGCGTTAGTCCACGGTAATGAACTTCAATAAAATGGTCTTCCTTTTTCTACAATTCTATTATATTAGGTATATTTATGGAACTATCAAACGAGTTAAGAAAGCCATCAATTGACTCGTCCGATTATCCGCTTGATGTGTAAATGATATAAAACTCCAGATAATGGGATTTCAATGGAGTCCAGTTTAATGAAATTCCCCCGTAGGTAATTGTAGCCAAAAGTGGTTAGCAAAAAAAGAATAAATAAGCAATACAATTTTCTCTACGTGACAGGGTCCGAAATGAGGACATTCGTAGGAGAACAAAAACGACGGACATAGCTCGTAGAGTTAGTAAGCTGAAGTGGCAATGGGCAGGCCACATCGCTCGAAGAGCGATAACCGATGGGGAAGAAAGGTTCTTGAGTGGCGACCAGGAAACGTACTGGAAAGCGCCGAGCGGGATGACCTCCCACCAGGTGGACCGACGACCTGGACAGAGTCGCTGGGCGCCGCTGGATGCAAGCGGCCCAGAAACGTTCGAAGTGGAAATCAATGGGGGAGGCCTATGTTCAGCAGTGGACATCCATGTGCTGATATGATGAACACATATCGTTTAAGAATTATGAGACAGATCGAGCAGAACTCTATTGACTGATTACAAATAACTATACCTACCTAAGCAATAAGCATGGTTCACTTTTCACGATTATATTTCTTGTATTAAAAAACAGCGACGACCTTCACGGCCAATGGCTACTATCTCGTTACTCAATAATGGTGACAATGAAAACTAATGGACAACGAAGAAAGTTATGACCCGAGGTTTTTTATAACCAAATAATAAGGGGTGTCTAACTGATTTGATTTGGGTAATTGTTATTTTTAGGCCCAAGGTTACTAACAATAAATAAACATAATAGGTATGAATTTTAAATAACACAGCTTGTATTATGTTTTGTAAAAAAAATACATTCCTGAAATGTGTTTACAAAATATCCAGCTTGGTGCATAAAAATGGTATTCATTTAGATATCGTTTTATCAAACTTTATCATCAATAAAACTCTGGGTATAATTTGATTTATTAATTAGATCATCTTATATTTATAAAACCTAAAAAAATCAGTGTTTATTCATTCGTAGTAATTCATAATCGTTCAGTTTAGTTTCAGTTATAAATTCTTAATCAATTAACTGCTTTAATTAATTAGTAATGTTATATTATTGTCAAAATACGTTCTTTAAAACCTACTTTAATTCATAAAATATAAGTAATAGGTACCTTGTAAATGAAAGCCATTTTGTTTGAAGGTCTGCGTGCGGTCGTGGTTACCAGCAATGATCCTAGTGGGACTGATGCCCGTACCAAAGGTGTTTGAGGTTTTATACCAACAACAGACAACTCGGAGAGAATAGGTGCAATCGTCAATCGTGAACTTGTTCAGTTTGGTTGCAGCAAACTATGAATCAATAATTTACAATATTCGGGTACGCAGCCAAACGTTACAGAAGTTGCGTAGAATAATTTCGATGGGCAATATTGTTTTGACAATAATAATTCCATAAACGTATCTAATTCCGTAACATATTGTTTAGCTACAACCTATTGCATAGCCGTAAGCATAGTTATAAGTAAACATTTATTCATAAGAGATTGATAATCTTCAATTTGCCCTAGAATTTCAGAATCACTTATTCGGTAATTCTGAAACTGTTACTCAGGGAAACACTTTTTGCAAGCAGCCAGCTTGCAAAAAGTATTGAAATAGTAGACCAATCGTAGCAGCCAAACATCCCCTAAACAAACAATGTCGCTGGAGTACCTAGGTTTTTGCGCGAAGATAGATAGATAGATAGATAACTCTTTATTGTACAAAAAGTATTTAACAAAGTATGAACATAAATGCTTAAAATTAAAAAAATACTGTAAGTACAATAGGCGGTCTTATCGCTAAGAAGCGATCTCTTCCAGAAAACCTTAGGATGGAGAGGAATTTAGATACGTTATTAGACGGCGAAGGCATTATTATAATGCAAATAAGACGGTAATTGGCACTTTTTGATCCATAGAATAATGGGTGGAGGTTAGAAGATACCCAATACCAAAAAAATAACAAAAACATTAACAACACACACAAGTAATTTCTAATAGTTAGTCTAGTAATCACTACTAAGGGCGTCAGCTGAAAATCAGCGCTGCTGACAGTAGTCATTAGCACTATGCTGAGCTGTGTTCTATTTGACGGCACAGACCTACTGGTTTATTTCTAATTTAAATATTGTTATGTTAATGTGTTTGTCAAATAAATGAGTTTCTTTCTTTTTTCTTTATTTTTTTAAACAATAGGTAACAATAAGGTAACAATATGGATGTTTTATTTTTTGCATTGATTATCATCTGACGTCCACCAATTATTCTATGCATCAAAAATGCCAATTATCGTCTTTCCTTTCATGCCTGTAAATTGGCCGACAGGTCAAGTTAGCAGGTATTCATTCACGTTTGAAGTAGTGTTAGTAGGTACGTAGGTACTACTAACACTACTCAATTCTGTAGGTACATTTTGTCCGTCAGAAAATAAGGAAGGTCTGGCGGCATCGGCACTGGGATCTTATACTAATACAAATAACCTAATATTCAAGATGTTTGCCGCCTGCATGACAATGA
Source organism: Achlya flavicornis (assembly GCA_947623365.1). Taxonomy (NCBI): domain Eukaryota; kingdom Metazoa; phylum Arthropoda; class Insecta; order Lepidoptera; family Drepanidae; genus Achlya; species Achlya flavicornis. Next base: position 11,856,264 of record OX392474.1, read on the forward strand.
CTAACTAAGCCAGGTAAGGCAGGCAGTTTTCGTTCGTCGCGTTGGCGTAGGTACTTGATTTTCAGTCATTGTTTATTTTCTTTCTCGAAAAATGAAGAAGATAACAATAGCATTAACTACGAAGACAAAGTTTGGTCTAGGTATCCAACCATCCAATGCAACACACACTAATTTGTGGTTCAAGTGTTCAACTTTGGTTGGAGTGGAGTGGTTTCATTCAATTTATTTGTTATACAATTAATTATTCGATCAATAAATGGTTACAATTCTTTCAGAGCTTAACAAATAGAAGTGAAGATTTTTTTGCCCGTGGTTTCACCCGCATTCGGATAAAAAACAGCCTATGTCCTTTATAACACCAGGCTATCTGCATGCCAAACATGAAGATCGGTTGAGTAATTAAGGCTCGAAAGCGTAACAAACAAAATCATATTTGTATTTATTATTATTGACGGGCCAGCTGGCGTGGCTGGCTAAGACTCTGGTTAAGATTCTACCTACCGCGCCGCAGGTCGTGGGTTCGATTCCCACACAGGACATGCATACATTTGTGTGCATGAACATGTCTGTATGTCCTGAGCCTGAGTGTAATTTTGTATACCTATTAAGTGTGTATTTACAAACAAAAAAAATTGTAATTGCATTGCATTATATCAGTTATCTGGTTTCCATAGTACAAGCTCTGCTCAGATGACCGATGTGTGAGGAATGTCCCAGGATATTTATTTATTATAATATTACTTGGGATTTGTTTGTGTCGTTTTCTACATAAGTAAATTACGAAAATGTTACTTTTCTCGTGAAGATTTTACTTTTTGATCTGCCTCATGTTACTTTTGACTATCAGCGGCGGGCAAAACTGCTCCAATCACTATCTACTGGCAACACTGCACTTTGCTTTTGTCAAACAACATTCATTCAGAGATCTTTTTGGAGGGAACTTGCAGAGTGACGTAGCGTATTTGCGTATTTGTGTATTTTAAGTTTTATTGTGTATTTTTGGTGGTATTTTACCCAATAAAAAAGAAAAAGTCCGTGAAAAGTTTTAGTACAATGACCAAAACATGACTTTTATGGACGGTGACTGACTGAGGACTATAATATAATGTGAAGTGATAAGTGATTTATTGTGACTGGAAACCACTGGAAACTACACAGAACAGAAAAAACAGTTAGAAAGCGCATGTGACAATATTAGCACGGGAACCTGTGTGGCAAAACTCACACAAATAAACAATTATTCATACACTGCACTACAAACAAACAATTCGTTTCATTGGTAGATTTTATTCAACACTAAACTAGCAGAAATCACAGATTCTACATTTGAAAATATACCTTCATATGTACAAATAGAATTCATTTTGTTATTCTGTAGAATGTGTATACGACGTTTTGTAATATGAAGATGAAGGAAAACAATTGACGAGTAAGTTTCGCTATCCAACAATAGATGGCGTTATTATCAGTGGATGTTATTATCATCCTAATTACATTCAAGATAAAGTTGACATTCGTGTAGCATGTCGATGGATTTATAACATTCTGATTATAACACCATGCGCTATTCGATTTCGTCAGCTACTCAATTAGTGATGTAGGTGATAGATGACGTCATAAGTGAAAGTATCGATAAATGTTTATTGTATATCCTACTAATATTATAAATGCGAAAGTTTGTGAGTGTTTGTTACTCTTTCACGCAAAAACTACTGAACGGATTTGGATGAAATTTGGAACACAGATTCTCAGATATGTCCTGGATTAACACATAGGATACTTTTTATGCCGGGAAATCATACGATTACTCGGGAATGTGGGTGAAACCGCGCGGGACAGCTAATATTATTATAAATATGATGAACACTAATATTATGAATGAAATCTATTCCGCCTAAACGGCGGAACAGATTTCGATGAAATTTGGTATGTAGATAGATGACACACTAGATTAACACACAGCTTATAGTCAAGTCAAGTCAAAGCCATTTATTCAATTTAGGCCCAAGAAGGGCACCTATGAAGGTACATTTTTTAATATTTTCTTTTTTTTTACAATCTGACTATATAGTGGCTATTTTTTTCCAAAACATTAGTATAGTTCCAAAACATACATACTTTTTATTTTTCAAAATAAAATACACAATCATCAAAAAGAATAAACATAAAAAAAAAAAAAACAAAAAAAACAACAAATCAAATATAATATATATATTTACTTTTTGTACCGGAAAAGTGAGCAGTTCCCGTAAATTGGAAATTGGATAAACGAATTACACATATTATTAAAATTACACTTATAAACGAATTCAAAGCGGGCGAAGCTAGGATAGTATAAAATTCAAAGGCCTTAAACTGTAAGCACGTTTTGTAAAAATTCACGCTTGGTAAAGAAGGATAAAAATTGTTAGTTGTCGATAGATTTTCTCTTTATTCAATTTATGAAAATTAAACAGATTCTGTTCTTTGAGTGTTCTGTAGGAAGCCCAGTGAGACACCTTTTGGAATAACAAAAGGACACATATTGGAAATATTTTTGTTTTTGCTCTTGTATGGCTGTTTCATACAAGTATTTATTTCCCTTTTTTTTAATTATAAAATATTTGTCTTCAAAGTGCTCTGAACAAATTGTGCTTGATTATGAAAGAAACCAATTTTGCCTTCCTGTAGCTTGAATCCATTTTTCCTTTATATCTGGAGCCTTAGGAAATCTAAAATCACAAAAATATAACATAACGTATTCAAATAAATAATAATAATATTTAAATATAAAATCAAAATGGCACTACTAATCACAACTGTAAAAGTTTAAACTATCGATAACTCATACTATAAAGAAGTGTGTCAGGTCTCTAATCGAGTAGCAACCGTCACATCAAGTGCATGTATGGAAACTTCGAGAAGCAGTAAGTTTTAAGTTTGAAAGAAACTAGACCTTAAAGCTTAAATTTTAAAGTCAACTTTCGTTCGCGATCATTCATCTTGAAGACAATTAGGGTTTTCTTAATTTTAAATTAATTTACTCACAAAATATAACTTACGGATGGTATGATATACCTCCTTTCGCTAAATTTATTGTACGGCTATCGTTTTTGCACTGTAAAACAGCACAATAAAGCATTTTACTAACATTTTAAATCTTTTACGACGCCACCAAAACAATGTAGTGACAAATCACGACTGAACTGAGCGGAGCTCTAAGTAAGCGGAACTACGCTTACTATGTACTACGGCGGTTCCGCCCACTTGCGCTTTCTAACTGTTTTTTCTGTTCTGTGGGAAACTATAATATAACTCGACACTGGCAGAAATGAGCCCTAATTTCGGCTTGGCTGCCAAAATTAAAAATAAGAAGAAGAACATTCGTTCATCTCACAGGTTCATCTTCGTTTCGTAAGTTTAAATGCACATCTCGCTAGAATGAGAATTATTACATCACCATCCTGTAATTTCTGCAAATGACCAAACTGCGGATCAAATAATTTTCAGCTGCCCTGCTTTTACAACGATTGCTATTGAGTTGCTATTGATCGAAGATCTAATTAATATTTATAAAGAATCCGAAAGCGTCCCGCGTACCCTTCATGAAATTTTAAGAAATGACACCAATATACAAGTTTATATTGAGAAGTGTTAAAGATCTCAAATACGTACTACCTTTATTTTATGGATTATGACGTTTCTTTATCAAACTAAAAGGAAATTAGTAACGGATGAGACATGTCTTCGGCCCACAGGCTCTATAAAATATCAAAGTAGACTTGGCTTTGAAATTGTTTGGAAAAAACAGACATGGATCTAGCCTTTTGAATTGAATAAATCAGACTTGGATTTGACCTTTTTTAGAAAAAAACAGACATGGCGTCGCCTTTTGAACTCGAATATATTATCGTAGTATTTATATACTCTGAGATATTTTAATATGAACTAATGAAAATAAGACTAGGCTGTATGGCTCACACCTTTGCCTGCCTTTTGGCGAATATTATATAAACAACAACAACAATTCGTTTCGTTTTGTAGCAAAAAACAAAACAAATAAAGTAGCGTTTTTTTTGGCGGGAACTTGCAGAGTGACGTAGCATTTTCATTTTTATTTTCATAAATTTGTGTATTTTGAGTTTTATTGTGTATTATTGGTGGTATTTTACCCAATAAAGATCATCCATGTGCACCAGTGAAGTGAAATGAAATGAATTATGTGTATCGTTACTTTTCAAGTTGTCTCAAAATGTCCGTGAAGAGTTTTAGTACAATGACCACCATTGTAGTAAAACATGACTTTTATGGACGGTGACTGACTGAGGACTATAATGTGAAGTAATTTTGTGACTGGATACTATAATATAACTCGACACTGGCAGAAATGAGCCCTAATTTGGGCTTGATTGCCAAAATTAAAAATAAGAAGAAGAAGAAGAAATAAAGTAGCGATGGGTAACTAGCCGAAATTTCAATAGCTTAGCTAGCCAGCTATATGTGGTCTAAAAGCCAGCTAGCTAGTCAGCTATTTTGGCTATTTGGCTATTAGGCTTGAGCGGCGGCGCAGCTTGATGAACACGGAAAAGAGAATACACTGGAAGGGCGATGCGTTAGAATTTGTATCGGAACCAGCGTCGCCAAACTCACACAAATAAATGTTAAATCATATATTGTACTACAAATAAACAATCCTTTTGATTGGTCGTTTCTATTTTACTCAAAAATAGCTTTAATCACACAGGTCATACATATGAAAATATACCTTTTTTCGTTAACATAAAATTTATTTTTCTATAGCGTGCAAAGTATTTACGTCGTTTTGTAATCTACAAACTAACTAGATTCAATCGACGAAAAAATTCTGCCACTCGGCACTAGATGGCGTTATTTTCATGGAACGCAATTTTGAACTCAAACGCATTAGACATAATGTTGATAATTGCGTAATAGCTGCGTCGACTGGCGTCGAGTAGCAACACTTATTGCTATTCGCTTAATGCAGCGAAAGTAATCGATAAAATATCAATAAAATTATCGATATTTTAATTTCGTCGATATAAAATTGAATTATTTTTTGAAATTCCGTAAGAAAATCCACGTTCGATAAGAATAATTGTGCTAAGAATACTGAATTGTAAAAAAAACGTTTAACATGATGAAGTAAATTAAAAAAAAGTTATTTTTACACGGTTTATTGCCCTTGAAATAAAATTTATTTGTTTCGAAATTCTCGTTTTGAAAGCTTAATTTTAATAGATGAATGCGGATATTGATATAACTTTCAACTATTGCCTTAATCAAATCAGTGATAAAAAGATGAATTTTATCGATATTGATCGAACAAAACTATCGATGCACGTGTTTTGGGGTCACGACAGGTCACGACTCACGACGAATGTGAAAAGAACGCAATACATTACGTGCGGAGTTGCGCTCGCTACCTTGCGTACAAATAAAGTGAGTACATTGCCTTCAATGTATAATCTTGCAGTAGTATCAGAGTTTATCGTTTACACCTAAAATTATCATAATCTCGAATACATTTTTATAAATATCACAGTGAAATAAAGGTTTGTAGACTCATCGATGAAAGGAAATCCCTCCTTGAGTTACACTCCGACTCCTCACTTCGTTTCCTACAGGAAATAATAGCGCATCACGACATAATTAATATTTTTCGCGGAGCTACGCACCTCTGCTAAGTATGGCGGATACTACGAAGCGTTGACGCGTGTTTTGGTTGATATATGCCCATTTGATGTCATGTGTGGCGCGCGGGCTCCGCTAGCATAGCGTCTCTATTATATTTCTTTTCTCTGTGTTGATGAATAACGTTCAACTGCGATCTGAGTTCGATCCTCGCCGCTGCAACAAGTCTAGTCTAGATGATAATGTAATAAATTAATGTAATGATTTTGTTTTTCATTTACTTTTTATTTTGTTGTATACTTTTTGAAAATAAATGACTTTCCCTCATAGGTCGTACGTATTACTAAAAAAAACATCGAAAATTAACAATAACGTCATCTCTATTTATGGATATGAACTAAAAGCTTTCACAGTACATCAACTCAGTCGTTAGTTGTAGGCAAGTAAACCATAGATGTCGCGCTACTTCAGATGATTTTAACGATTTATTTAATAAATAATAATATTACAGAATAATTTAATTTAATTAAAAAACAATAGGTTTAAATTCGTATAATTAGTACCTTTCAAATTCGAATTAATAATAACGAAATGCACTCGAATTTCACTCTTTCGGAACATACACAACTCAGTTTCGCAGTGAACGCACGCACACACAGCTATCGGCTACGCGGCTACGCGGTTACGCGGTTACGCGGCTACGCGGCTACTCGGCTAGAATGGCTTTGGCTAGCCGGCCAGCTACCGGCTAGTGGCGGCTACAGTGGCTATTAACCTTTGGCGGCTAGGCGGCTACCCGCTGTGTGTGACGTTAACTTCTCGTAATGAGGAGGATTGTTTATGTTACAAAAGGTTAAAATACCTGAAAATCGTGCACTTAAGGTTCAAATTGGTTCGAATTATCAATAGTTAAACAGGTATTTTCAGCATAGAGGTATCTTAAGAAAACTCCTCATTTTAGCTAGCCATAGCCAGTAGCCATCCAGTAGCCAGTAGCTAATTATCGTGTTGACAGATAACGTAGCCGTGGCTATTTTGTGTATAGCCGTTTTTTGGCTAGTTATATGAATAGCTACCCATCTCTAAAATAAATAGCACAGATAGGTCACAGATTACAGAATACTTAGTTCTCACAGATTACAGTATTCTGTAATCTGTGAGATAGGTAGAGATTTATCTGTGAGATAATGAGATTTATCTTATCTAAAAATTATTTATGTTAGCCGTTCGCTAATAGCTTGATTTGTGTCGAATTTTGTTCATTCAGTGAAATAAGCATGAACAGCCCAAAGAAGAAGAAGACCAGGCTCACACCCACAGACTTAGTAGAGATGCTCACACCAGAGTCTACTAGCATCCAACTGAAACGAGACGTCGAGATGGAGGAAACTCCTAACAAGCGAATAAAGTCTGAAAAGAGTTTCAAAGAAGACTTACAAGCTAAGAAAAGAAAGAATTTCGTAACAGCTTGTGAGCAGGTGTCTTACAAAGCTTACTTCGACCACAGCAGTAGATTTCAGTTGATTTATTTACCTACTTGTGTTGATAGCACTACCTGCAGACACCATGACTTAAATAAAGTTGTAAGTTTATTGCCTTTATTATATCATTTTAATATGTAGATAGTTTTCTAGTTCTCTTAATAACTACTAGGAAGTCTTCACCAAACTTCTATTTTCCATTTTTAAATAGTAATAATAATTTTATTAACTGTTGGACTGCTCCTCAATTATTTTGTAGTTAATTTATTTTCATATCAATCTGGGTATATTTATTTTTATGTTTGCAAATATTGCTTTTATTTATATCAAAACATACTATTAATCCCTTGACTTGCGGTTAAAAAATAACAATTAATTTCTATAGTTTTCCTCCCCCGCTGGATTGCCAAACAGTCAAAGGATCAATTATAGTATTTGTTTACTTATTTAATATATTGTATGCAGAACATATGAGTAGATGCTTAACCTGCCTTCATTGTTTTCCCAATGGAGTACAGCATGGGGTTCTTCAAAAAGGGTGTGAAGAGATTTCTTCAGGGTTGGCAACTCGCGAGTGTACTCCTGGTGTTGCAACCGTCCATAGGCTATGGTAACTGTTTACCATCAGGCAGGCTGTATGCTTGTTTGCTACCTCAGTGGTATAAAAAAAAAAGTTTTTCTGGGAAGTATCATATGTGTTAATCCAGAAAATATGCAGTGTGCCAATTTTCATCCAAATCCATTCAGTAGTTTTTGTGTTGAAGAGTAATAAACAACCTTACAAACTTTCACATTTATAGTACTAGTAAGATTTCCTGTTACCTTATTTAATTATTGTTTCTCAATATTTCATTAATTAGTTGATTCATTATTATGTGATTGAAAGTGGTAAGTTCACAAAGGCTAGAAAGAACTGGCTCTCAAGTGCAGCTGTCAGTACACACTGATAGGTACTTGGCAACGGACTGACATACATTTTTAGGTTTTGTTAAATATATTTTTTTATCGCAATTTACAGGGTTATATAAAACAAATGCCACCATATGCCGAGGAATCATTCAACATAGAAATGAAGACTAATATGTGGTATGAGGCACTAGAAGTGTGCGTCATGAGCATCACATCTGATCAGTATTTATCAGCAAATGTTCTTCAGGGTGTTGTGGAAATCATTTTGGTAAATATAACAACAATTTCATTTTTGGATATTAATTTATGAGACTTAGCAATAGATTTTAGAGCTTTTTTTTTTTTTTTTTTTTTTTATGTCAAGAGGTTGACAAACAGGCAGACGGGCCTCCTGATGGAAAGTGGTCACCGTCGCCTATAGACATTTGCAATACCAGGGGGATTGCCAATGTGTTGCCGACCTTGAAGAGCTCTTTTTACGCCTCTTTTGTAGAACCCCATTTCGTAGCGCTGAGGGAAAACCGTAATGGGGAGTTCATTCCACATCCTAATGGTCCGCAGTAGGAACGTCCGACTGAAACGTTGTGTGGACGATCGAGGCGGCTCGAGGACGTGAGGATGAACTCCACGTCGCCGGCGAGCAGTGCGATGGTAGAAAGGTGACGATGGCACCAGGTCAAAGAGTTCTTTAGAACACTCTCCATTATACAGACGGTAGAACACACAAAGCGAGCCTATATCTCTCCGAAGGCTGAGAGGTTCTAAGCCGCCTGTGAGTATGGGATCGTCAACAATACGAATGGCCCGCCTTTGTACCGAGGCAAGTGGATCAAGCTGATAAGCGGGTGCGCCTGCCCAGAGGTGCGAGCAGTACTCCATATGCGGCCTAACCTGCGCTTTATAAAGCTGTAGCCGCTGGAGATTCGTGAAGTACCACTTAGCTTTATTTAGCACACCCAACTTTTTTGAAGCCAATTTGGCTTTACTTTCCAAATGACCTCGAAACTGGACATCACTCGCAATGTCAACACCGAGGATCCCGATACTCTTTGAGATGATTAGGGGAGTGTCTTCGAACTTTGGTGCAGCTACGAACGGGGTTTTTTTCGCGGAGAACGCGCAGACCTGTGTCTTCGAAGGGTTGAATCGGACTAAATTAAGTCTCCCCCATTCCGAGACCTGCTCCAAGGAGGTCTCGACTTCAGACACAAGTTGTATTCGGCTTTCCTCCACCATGGACCGAGGGTTGTTAGCACGGCCAGTATATTGAGCATCACCAGTGCTGTCATCCGCATAGCAGTGAATGCTGGGGATTTTCAGCATATCATTGATATGCAGGATGAACAGTGTGGGCGATAGCACGCAGCCTTGTGGTACGCCAGCATTAATATTCTTGATGTCGGAGCAACATCCGTCAACAGCGACCTTGATACTCCGATCAGCAAGAAAGCTAGTCACCCAGGTGCACAAACCCTCGGGAATTCCATATGACGGTAGCTTCGATAGAAGTGCCCTGTGCCAGACCCGGTCGAAGGCCTTAGCAACATCAAGGCTAACTGCCAATGCCTCGCCTTTGCTCTCTATGGCTTCAGCCCATCGGTGCGTCAGGTAAACGAGAAGGTCACCAGCTGAACGACCATGACGGAAGCCGTATTGGCGGTCGCTTATCAGCTGGTGCTCCTCTAGGTACCTGAGCAGCTGAGTGTTGATGACCCGCTCCATCACCTTAGAGAGAAGGGAGGTTATAGCTATAGGCCTGTAGTTTGACGGGTCAGTTCGATCACCCTTTTTGGGAATCGGATGTACTAGGGCGGTCTTTCACGAAGAGGGAACACGTCCGGCGGTATAGGAAAGCCTGAATAGGCGCGTCAACACTGGAGACAACTCTGGAGCACACGTCCTTAGCACAATGGCGGGGATTCCGTCTGGCCCACTCGACTTTCGGACGTCAAGGGAGAGCAGAGCTCGCCTGACCGCGTTTTGCGAGAAGCGTACTTCCGGCATCAAGCTGTCACACCGCGGGATAGTAGGCGGTGAGGCTCCCCCGTCGTCAATTATCGAGTTCGATGCAAAGAGAGCTGCCAGAAGATCGGCTTTCTCCTTTGCAGTGTGGGCCAGATAGTCATCCGGTGCGTGCAATGGTGGAAGTGACGACCGACAGAAGTTACCTTCGACAGCTTTGGCAAGCGACCAAAATGCTCGGCTCCCAGAAGGGAAACCAGCAAGCCGATCATCGATTCTGCCGATGTGCTGGAACTTCGCTCTGGCAATTTGCTTCTTGCTGGACCAAGAGGCAGAATTGTATTCTTTTCTCATTTTGGATACATCTGGGTCGTTCCGAGCATGCGCTTTTGACCAGGCCCGATAGGCCTCATTCTTAAGGTTAGTAACCTTAGCACTAGGCCGGTCGAACCAGGGTTGACTCGTTCCACCGATGGGCACTACAGAACATGGAATAAAACATTCCATGCCTTGCAATACGACATCGGCGACCGAGTCTGCGCAGCTCTCCGGATTATCCGTTGAGAAACAAAGCTGCCTCCATGGGTCATTGGAAAATGTCTACACAATATGCTGAAAGTTTTCACTTATTATCCCTGAATTAGAACAAAGCTAAAAGAATGGCCAAGTGTGTGTCAGACTCACACATGAAGGGTTCCTTAAAGATATTTGTTGTAAGGGGGCATCTTCACATTTTTTATTTCTTTTTTATTATTAGTTGTTACAACACCATTAGAAAAACACATTCTGTGATCAACTGTCTACCTATTATGGTTCATGAGATACAGTGACAGACGTCTGTCACTGGGCGGATGGACAGCAGAGGCTTTGTAATAGGGTCCTGTTTGGTATATAACCCGAACAAGTACAATGTTCTTTTTACATTAGCAATGTATTTAGCCAAAATTAAATAGTTGATCTACAAAAGAGGAAAAAAGAAAGACAGTCACATTGGTAACAACATAAGATTATGTATGTTATCTATACCTATAGGTACCAGGTGTGGCATGTGTGATTCTTATTATCCACAAGAATACTCTTCTGAAGTACCAAAATACTGTAAATCACTGACACAGTTTGATTTATCATATCAATCACATTTATCTTTCAATTAATTGAAGTATGTTAACTATTCAGGACTTTAAAATAGATGCTACCTATGAAATAAATGTAATGTTTCAGAATGCTCATGAAGATGACTTTGCAGGCTACACAACATCCTACTTAATTGATAAATGCCAGCAAATTTTAGCCCAAAACTTCAGTGCTCACCCAACGTGCCTCATCAAAAGTCTTAGAAAATGTTACAACAACTTTTTGACACAACCAATGGACCTCAAAGAGAAGACATTTACAAATAGAACTAAATTCGGATGTGAAAAAGGCATTGTAGGATATTGTATGAATAGATTAGAATATGAAATTAGCTCTGAAAGCAAAGATGAACCACTAGTTGATAAATTCGAGAACATTCCAGAAGAAATGAAACAAAGTGTAAAGGGTTTGCATTGGCAAAAGGAGAAATTTGAAATTTTCGAATTGCTTTATAGACCTGATAGAATTGAGAGATTAATGGCAGTACTTGAAAGTATCATTGAGTTGTTACAATTTGATTTAGCTATTTGGCATTCAAGGTAAATAAGGGTCTCACAGACAGCCGCGGCTTGCGGTGATCTCTTAAGTCCCGCGGGTGTGTGTGAGAGGCTTAATTCTTTAAATACAGTGCATATAAAGTTTGTTTTAAATATTTCATTATTTTTAGGTACACCAATAATTTAGGACGTCATATCATGAGATCGGATAAGCCACTCATGGCTTACATTTTATGGTCAAATAATGTACTTTTTACTGGAGCTGTGAATTTTAAGTGTCGCCAAATTTTGAGGCTGTTTGTAAACTTAATACATCTTGATTATCCTGAGGAACACATCAGAATTATAAATGTTAGTATTTCATTACCGTCTGAAGACAAAACATTCACGCATGCCCCATGCTTGAAATAGATTTGTATGGCATTAGAATAAAATTATTTAATTTATATCGTTACAGAAATGGCTCAATACAATGATCCAGACCTTTTACATTTGTGAAACCAATTCCAACAGTGATTATCCTAACATAGGAAAATATTGCACAGCATTTGCAAAGGAGTTCTACAAAATTATTGGAGGTAAGGTTTAATAAAAGATTTCTTATTTCTAGCATAATTATAGACATTCTTCACACATCCAAAACTAAGGAGAGCTTTTATCATGGTGGCCAGAAGCAACTAAATCAAACCATACAGACTATATACTTACAGATACTTACACCTAGACTCAAAACATGCAGACATATTCATGCTATGTTTCTCCTATGAGTGAATCAAACCCACCCACCAAACTGTAGCGTAGCAGACAGTAATGTATTTTTTAAGCATTTCCATGATTTTATTAATTACAAAATATCATCAATATATAATCTTAAAAATATGATTGTGTTTCAGAAATGCCTCATGAAACTATAATCAAAATACTAGAATGGATAGAACCAAATTTCATGCGGTATCTTTTGGGAACTCTTCATATCAGAACATTGCTCTCTACAGAGGAAGACTGTGCCATCAAAATTTTTATTGATTTCATAGAACACTCACAGTGGAATAATTTCCCAGAAACCAAAGACAAAATAGTATTGTCAAAAAAGAAGTTCTTCTCACCAAAAAGAATTAAACGAATATCAAATTACCTCTCAAAGAAATGTAAAGCTTTTGTCAAGATGCCTCAGACTGGTAATATTGATAGAAGATTATATCCAAAACTGAATAAATTGTCAAATACTAATGATTCTGTAATCAGTCGGAATTATATAATTCATACTCTGTACACAACATTAGAAGCCTATTTAGATGCTCACAGTGTACAGTCTGTTCAAGAAACTTTAGACAAACTAAATGAGCAACTGCTGCAAAATGAAACCGAAACAGACAATACATTACCAGGATTTGGGGCATATTCTGTTACAGAACATTTCATTAAAAAGTACAGGTCAATATACCAAATGCTAAAGGAACTTGTTCTTAGACTACATGAAATGAAAAACAGTGGAAATATGCCAGAAGCCTTAAAAATATTTGAGAATATAGGATTGGAATAAAAAATTAGTATTGTAACCACGTTTTTCAATATTGTTTTGAAATGGTATTGTGAATTAAAATAAAACTGAAAGAATATTTTATAATAAAAAAAGCATGACAATTTACTGTAATATGATTATGATAGAAAAGTGATCTGTGATTTAACTAGGTAATATAAGGTTATGCAAACATTTGCCTAGTCTGCTCTTAAGAAAAATAAGAGCTTTTACACTCAGCGTCAAAAGTAGCTGATCATATTATGCAATTCACAGTTCTCTTACAAACAGTTATGAGAATTTGAATGAAAGGGTACTAAAGTTATCATCTACTTTTGTTGCAGACTGTGAAAAACTAGTTATCTGATATATCTGTCAAACAGAACGAGTACTTAAGTCAAGGTGGCACAACCCCTTCTGGTCACTGGTAGTATTTTAGTTATGTACCTTATAATTGGAAATTATTCACATACATAGCCAAGAAACCATCATAATTTTAATAAATTTAGAGCATTCCTGGGATAAATTTTGCTTATACCCTACCGCATGTTGAAGCCTGCATGCTAAATGCAATCAGTTCAGTACTTTAGTTGTGAAATATAACAAGTCAAGTCTGACCTGCAATCAATTTTCGACTATTTTGAAATGTCTAGTATACAGGGTGTAACGGAAAGTGTGTATCAATGAAGAGCGATGCCATGTTGGTTATGATATGATCAAGAAACTTTGAAGCAAAAATTTGGTATGAATTTTTGAGTCATTTATTTTGAGCTGAAACTTTTTATAGATAGTCTATACCTGATGTAGTCTTCACGCTTTTCGGATGTTGTTACACCAAGTATAATTTTTTACTTTATTTTAATTCCCTTCAAAATTAGATGTACCTATTTAACTTAAATACTACTACTGACTTGAAACAAATCAAGCTTTAAGATTAGACCAATGCGGTCATTGCAAAGACTTATAACATCCACTATTTGGATCAATGTGTTTTGACCTTTAGTATCTAACTACAACCGTAAGATTCGTAAGTGTAAAAAATAATACAGATAGCTTTAATTGAACAGTGGTATATTATGTCTTATAGCAAAGATCCAATTTAAATGGCTTGCAATGTGTGTTGTATTTAGAAAATAGCCCCAGAATATAGGTGTAGGTAGTGTAAGATAGGTTTGGCGCTATCCATTAATGTATAAAATTAAGTATATGCAAGTGATACTTAGTATACAATATTTTGAGCACAATCTCACCATGTTTAAACGCGAATGTTTAAGCACACTAAGCCCTGAAGGGAACTGGCTCTCAAGTGCAACTGGCGGGAGTCACCGATTGGTGCTTGCTGACTGTTTCTCAACTACAGGGTGGTGGCCAGCCAATGACTACTACATACAAAGTACTCTGTTTCTTCATTATGTTTTACTTTACTAAAACCACAAGCTCATTGATTGTCGTCATTATGACTGACTGGGCTATCGTTGCCTTAACAAAAAATCTACTTATACTATCCATTATTTAAATGTCAAATAAAAATGAACCTTATTGGTATAAAATAAAGTTAGTTTCACTCTTACCATTATACAATTTAACTGTTGATTTAACTTACTGTTATGTAAAAAAGGTAAAATTTTCTTTAACATTCTTAAACACCAAAATGTAATTTAAATAATGGACAAGTAATAATGTATACGTTGCTTTTTATATTGTTGATTTGTATTTGTAAAAAATATTTTTTTTTAATACTTTTCTTTTATTTCATTACATTACCTTCCTCAAATATTACCTTTCCCATAGCAGAGCTTGTACTACGAAAACCAGATAACTGTTTTTTTATTTAATACCACTTAGGTGGCAAACAAGCATATGGCCCGCCTGATGGTAAGCGGTTAGCGTAGCCTATGGACGCCCGCAACCAGGGGCATAACGCGCACGTTGCCCAACCTGCAGAAATCTCTTCACACACCTTTTGATGAACCCCATGCTTCCATTTTCCATTGGCAAAAACCACGATGGGGAGGTCATTCCACAGTCTGAGCGTCCGCGGATATACTATGAATAATATTTTAAGCTATTTTTTATTATTATTTGAATCTAGAGAAAATACCATACTAGCTGTCCTCCACAGTTTCACCCATGTACTGGGATAAAAGTAGCCTATGCCCTTCTCCATATCATTTGCATGCCAAACTTCATGATGATCAGTTGAGTACTAGTTAAAGCGTGAAAGTGTGTAGACAAACTCACATTTGCATTTATGATGAGATGAACAGGTGCTGCTTGTGGGGGCTGGTCTGCTTAAGTTTGCCATTTATTTACTTATTAAATATAGATTCAGTTACGAAATTGTTGTCAGTGCAATTAGAATGTAAATATTATGTAATTAATCTAAGCATGTTTTGAAAAGAGTAATTGCTGAGATTATTGCTGGCTCTTCTCAGCAAATGCAACCTTCCGAACCAGTATTAGTCAGACTTTTCATAAGTGCCTGCGAAGGTCTATTTGAATAAATGATTTTGAATTTGATATTAAGATTCATATATAATCATAGAAGTTATGGTTCTTTTTTGAATTCTTTTGAATTTAGGTAGTATTTTATTTTTTTAAAACATTAAAAAAAATGTCAATGGGACACTTATTTCCAAGCAATGAGGACTTTCTTATAACTCTATGCTCAAAATACCTGTCAAACCATGAATTTAAGGTAAAAATTATAAACATCAAAATTCTTTTCATCAAATAAGTTTGTGGGATGATAATTAATTTGAGATAACTTAAACAATAAAAAGCTATCTCTAAATGATAAGGTAGTACAAAAAAAAATTTTAAACAGTTATGTATGTAACTACTCAAAACCAATTTATTTAATACTTGGGGAAGAAGTGGCCCCTCGCTTTTTTGCTACGCTTAGCCTTTTCAATGTCAACATCAGGATATTCTGCCTGCAACTTTTCCATGTCCATATTGGGGAAACGTTTGAGTAGATGCTGGACATGGTTGAAGTCTCTGTTGCGAGCCCTCCTCTTTTCATTAAACAACTTTTCTCTATAGAACCTGAGGAATTTCTTCACAGCAAAACTATTTGTAAGACCGTGTTCTAAGTAAGGCCGCACCCAACGTCTGTTCATAAAGTGTGGCAGGTAATGCTCCGATTTTTCATATTTTTCTGGTAATCCAATCATATTGACAACATCATCTACAGGTCGCTCTCCAGTTTCACCTGTTTCTAGCTTATAATAAGCAACGTTACGTTCCCTGACTACTGTTTCTATATTATCCATAGATATTTGCACCTTGTCTATCCTTTCAGGGTTAGGAAATAGCCGCACTTTTTCTTTGCATTCGTGTTCCATGGTGTAAAGCATATTACGTTCTTTTAACAATATATACCACAATTTGTGAAGATCTGTATTCGACTTTATTCTCAATTCATCCAGTTTCCAAGCTCTACCCACTCTTATATTAGTTTCACTCCAATTTTTCTTGGAATCAAAAAACTCCATCAAATCATAGGAAGAATTTGTTTTGTGTATGCTTCTTTTGATGACTGAGGCAGCTCCAACGAAAGCATTTTTCGAACGGTAACATAAAGCTACTGTATTTTTAACAACGTTGCATAGTAACGCAGAATTCATTCTGCAAAATTAAAATAAATAGTAACGATTCAATAAGAGGTTACGGCCATAGGGTTATGTATGACCACAAACTACCAAGAGAACTAAAGTTCAGACCGCCATCTGACGAACATTGGTGATAACTGATAAACCGTATGCAGAGTTTGAACATGACGTTTTTTTTTTTTTAATATTCCCATACTATTGTACAATGAAAAATAGTCATACAGCCTATGATATGTAGGGCCCCGGGGCTTTAGGGTAAATAGAATTATTTTTTATTTCAAAGGTTCTTATGGTATAATAATAAATGAAACACAATTATTTAGTTATAAATTATTTATTAAAATTTTCATTTTTAAGTCTATCTGTAGTGACGGTCTAGATGGGTCTGGACAGCTGTTGGCATCATTAAAATATCTGCAAACAAAGTATAAAGTAACTGTAAATGAGTGCGAAGATTTCGATCGGAGCCTAGCTTAATCTTCAGGCTCCATATTGTTTTTTTTTATTTTTTCAAATAGTGGCGTACGATGAAGCCTATATACATCGATTGGAGATACACATGCAAACAAAAAATACTAGGGTGTCTTTGTCCTAAAACGTCACAAAAAATATCAAAAAGGTGGCCGAAAATAATGACAAAATCTTTGAAATGTTTTATTTTTTATGTACAAGATAGTCGAAGGATTTGAAGATTTTAGTATGGAGACTGGCATTCCTATCATCTGCCTTTTTTGTATATATAATTTATTGGTAAAGATTTTGGGTGTAGTAATTAATTATGCATTAAAAATATTATATTTTTATGTCAGCTATAAATTTTACATAGAAATAGCCTACACAAATGGAACACACTGCTGGAGATACTGAGCCAGCACTTAATCTAATACAAAGGGGACAGGGGAACACATTACTAGATAAGATTATATTAAATGACAAAAAATTACCTGAGTTCATTTGCATTGTGTTATTCAGAGACACACATGTGGCATTACTTTGATGGCTTGCAGCTGATGGTTGGACAGAGGTATCTGAAAATTTGTATGAGCTGTTATTATTTTAAAACCTAAACGTTCATGTATCATCAATATGGACAGAATGTTAAATATTCTTGTGTAAAGTGGAAACAGCCTCATCATGCTCTAGTCCAGTGAGTAAATCTATAAATGGCATGTCCATTACCCATAGTAGTATTTTATAATCAAAGTAAACTTTTAATTTAATTTAATTTTACTTTTATATTATTTCTTTTAATTTATTCAAAAAGTGCTGGATGTTGTATACATACCAAAAACTTCTGTTCTTGCGACTTTCATTGGTAATATGAATGATCATTGTGGCGCTTCTTTGAATAACTATGATCACCGCATACAGTTTTCTTGTTATCTGAAAAAATGCAATTTATCTCTGTAACTATATATAAATATCCTGGGACATTCCTCACACACAGTCATCTGATCCCAACTTAAGCAGAGCTTGTACTATGGAAACCAGATAACTGATATACTACATATTATTATACTACTTTTAGTTTGTAAATACATAATTAATCAATCTTAATATACATAATTACACCCAGACTCAGGACATGTAGACATGTTCATGCACACAAATGCATGTCCTGTGTGGGAATCAAACCCACGACCTGCGGTGCAACAGGTGGAATCTTAACCAACTGGCCCGTCAACCTATGTATAAATAAGGAATAAGGGTGAACTAACCATATAAAACAATAGATTTCTAACTCTGGTGGAGCCATGGTTATTAATGTGTTATATATATATCTCAATATAACTGCATTTGCCAGGCATTTATTTTGGGTTAGACTTAATATGCCTTCACAACCACAAAGGTTGGGTTATAGCTTTAAATGTTATGAGTTGACTAGGAATAATACATATAATAATAAGATATTATATTATTACAGTCAACTTGTAGATCGATAGTTGTTTACCTGCTTCAAAAAAGATATTTGTCGGGTTCCCTGAAGAAATCTCCAAGCTTCGATATGCGCCACTCTTCAGGTGACAAACATATAATTTGCGTGGATCGCTGTTAAGTTATTGTCTCACAATTAATACACTTTATCCACTGTCTCTTATTTTCCTCACTTATAGAAAACTGATGTAGTTTAACGTCTTGGCGTAAACTGTTGCACTTGGGCATACAACATTTTCGAAACTTAAAAATTTCGAAATCACTGTATTGTAAAGACTGTTAAAGTGGCGGAAATTTATCAATACAACACATCTCGTCATACAAATACGGAAAACACTGAATTTATGGATTAAAAGAGGTGGAAATAAATCGACATAAGAACTTAACCTGTCATGTCGCGCAAGGTCCGTACGGACCTTGACAGTTCGACCGCAGTTAGCTCGCCCAAGGTCCGTACGGACCTCGCTAATGGCGGCTCGAATTTCACTTAATTGCTTTTTTTTGTAAACATCGTAGCGTTGGGTATTGTACTCAAGTGCTCACGTGTTTGGTATGTGAATAAAGAGGATTAAATCGTTTGTAGGGCGCATTATGTTACTACCAGTACAAAAAAAATGGAATTTCGTCAATTTTTTGTGGAAAACGGCTGAATGCGTTTTCTCGCTCCGAGGCTAGCCTAAAATTAAAGTGTAAGTGTGATAAACTAACGTATTTCCTATAAAAGTTGAGTGACTTGTATAGAATATTAGCTTATCTAACAGTTTTAGTAATAATTTATATAATTACTGATGTGTGTTATTAGAATTCCTTGAATCTAAACACGCAAGTACTCACGTGTTTATAATCAAGAAAATTTTATTTCACACATCAGGATTTATATAAATCATTATTAAAATGGTTAGATAAACTAATAAGCTACACATATCACCCACCTTTTACAGGCAATCCGTTAAATATCACTAATCACACTTCATTTTGTTTTGAGTCGCGGCGCGAGATTCAAATTCACGTAATGCAACGGCTTTTATCAACAAATATTTTTTTGAACCTTATGCCTATAACATTAAGAGATAAAAGTTAGGGACTCATAAAAGGTGTTACAATCAAAAATGGTTTGAAATTCATTTACGAAGTGTGTGTACGATGACCTGAAAATGGAGGTCTATTTTTAGATATCGACACACTAATCTACCTCGTTTTTTATTTTTATCATCGATTATTATTTAAATCTTGTAACATTCGTCGAGTTTGACACATTATCTTACGAACAAAACAGCAACACCGACACTAAAGTCATAAAATAAGAGAACAATAGACGCACACAAAAAAAAATTGGTTTGTTTACGTTATGCTCGCGATTGTTTACATTAGCATCGTATTTCTCTTTGATGCTTATTTGAGACAAGTAAAACAAATGTATTAATTAGATAGAACGTGTATTCGTGTTGATATAAAGGTGTTTAATATGTGGACAGAGTTATTCGTCTTGAAGTGCAAACTCGAAATGTTTATGAAGTGCCGTTTTTTTACAGTTGTCATTTTTTCCAGGTTTCTTATTGGAATCTTGTAATACTTCATTCTAATTCCAATAAGATTCCAATAAGAAAATGTATTCAGAATGACGCTATAAGTTACTGTTTCTTGATTAATACTGTAAATACGTAGATATTTATGATTATATGACCGCGGGGGCGGCGCGCCATTTCGCAAATTTGCTAATTTGACGTAATTTCGCGAACCCCGGCGAGCCAAGGGAGTTGTCAACTGATAAATTCGCGAGCTAACAGGTTTTCTCATCAAAACAAACACGTGTTTGATGACAGGTAGGTGCATATTGACGAATGGAATTGCTAGGTAGTTATAAAAAGTACTCTGTGGAATGGAATGAAAATAAAATGGCCGGCATGGGTCATGGCGGGGGCGAAGGAAGGAAGAGAGGGGCGAGAACGTCGAGTAAGAACTTTGCACTGTCATTCGATACAGTGGGTTATTTTGATTAGAACATTGCCAGGCGTGTGTATGACACTCACAACAACACAACAGGAACAGCTCTCAGTGTTGCCAACTCTACCAAATCAAATCTCGCTAGATGGCTGGTTCAAAAGTCGCTAGAAGTCGCCAGTTTTTTTTTCTAGAACTCGCTTTTTTAATGATGCTTGAAAAGTGAAACTGAAAATAATAAAGTATTCAAATTTAATAATAATATTATAAAAAAAAATATATATATAAAATCTTCATCATCATCCGAATCAATAACAATCGCACTCGAGGTCGAGGGTTGCGGAACTTGAGGATCACTCGCCATCGAGGTCGATGGTTGTTGATTTTTCTGGGTAAATGTGGCTTTATTGGTGCCAATAAGCCGGAGTACCTACCTCTAATTGTAAATCATAATCATAATTTTTTTATTCATTAAAATGGAATTCAATATTTTTAACCCCGTGCGATTTCGTAACTTTGATTTTACTATTATTAAGAGCACTAAATATTCTCTCAATTTCTCCATTATCGATTGTAGCTACAGTTGTGTTCAATATGGAATGAACTAAGGATTGTAAACTCATTTATTGTATAGTCATAGTTACACAAATGTGGAATCAAATAAAGAAGAATGGGTAAAAACGTCCCCAGACTGTAGCACGATGAGCTATAGTGGTAATTGTAGGTCTCGTCAAGCACATTATTTTATTCTATGACAGCAAGTCTGAATTCCATGGGAGAAAAAAGATATTCACATTTGAAGTTACAAAAATGTTCCTTGGTAATGATGGTTTTTTGTTATTATTAGCTCTGCCCTGCGGCATAGAATACTCAATACAAGCGATACCAACCGCGTTTTCAAGACAAAAAGTACTGTATATCAATTTCGAGGTTCCATGCTATCTGTCTGCTAATATTTATCGATATCGGTCCAGTAACATAGCTGTGAAAACATAACAAACGGACAGATCTACTCTCGCATTTATCATATTAAAGTACTAGCTGTGCCTCGTAGCTTCGCCTGTGTTCCTGAGAAAATAGTATTGCATTTCCATGTGTAGGCTGTATGCTGCCATGTGTGCTCATTTTAATTGATATCAACCTTACTTAGCTAGAAAACGTAACATAAGACATACTAACCCCAAGAAAACCCCTATAGTGTGGCCCTAATTCAGAACACTACCTTAAACATCAGTCAAAGCATCGGGATCCCTGGCGTCGATATTTCTAGCGACACATGCTGTTCCGTATATAGTCACTTAGAAGACAAGGATAAGCTGGCATCTAAAAGGCTCGGAGTGCTCAATAGAGCGAGGCAGTACTTCAAATCGGGGAAAATACTGCAACTTTATAAGTCGCAAGTCCGGCCTCATATGGAGTACTGCTGTCATCTATGGGCCGGATACCAGCTTGGGCCTTTGGACTCGGTTCAGCGACAACCCATTACAATTGTCGACGATCCCGAGCTCACAAGCGGCTTAGCGCCCGTTAGTCTGAGGAGAGACTCTGCCTCCTTATGTGTGTCCTATAACTTGTACAACGGACAGTGTTCTAAAGAATGTTGCCTAAACCTGATGCCCACGGCTACCTTCTACCACTTCTAACTCTCGCCATTGACGGGGAGTCTAACCTCACGCATTGAACCCGAAATAGTTTCGTACTGTGCGGTTTCAATGGAGCTCACTACCGCGGACGCTCAGGCTGTAGAATGAGCGCCCTACCTAAGGTGTGAAGAGATTTTTGAAGGGTCAGCAACGCGCGAGTGGTACCCTAGGTGTTACAAGCGTATATATAGGCTACGGTAACCGCTTACCATCAGGCGTATGCTTGTTTGCTGCCTTAGTGGTATTAAAAAAAACTATCTTTCGCATTAATAACGTTAAAGTACTATTTGTACCTCGGGATTTTACATATGTTCCCGGGAAACAAAGTAGGTACGTACTTTATGTACATCTTCGGTTATCATTAACGATAAGGTTTACTAACAAAATTCATATTTTAAACCATATTCAGTTTTTATAGTCATCTTCAAGTTTTCTTTTTTATTGTGTTTTGCTATTTACCATAATCTAGTCAGTCATTGCCCATGGGGCTGATTACACTTAAAGAACGGCAATTAAACAAAATGTCATATAGTAGGTAGGTAATATGAGTGTGTCATTATTTGCTGTGCCAAATAAAAAAAGAAATAATAATATTTAGATCTTTACCTTATCCTAGTAGTAAAAATGCTTATGTTTTTATCGACGTTTGTTATTAAATTACGCCGAAATGGCTTATCAGATGTGGTTGAAACTTAGCACAAAGATAGATTAAACTCTGGATTAGCATATATAATACTTTTAAACCAGAAAATTTATACAAATACTGCGGGACGGTAACAAAGTTACACATTATTTTGTCTGCTTTAACCGTCAATATCTTTTTTTTCCCATGGAATCCAGACTTGGTGTCATACAATGAAATGATGCCCTCGATGTGGCCCACAATCTCCACTATAGCTCATAGTGCTACATTCTGGGGACGCGTTTCATATAACATGACCCAATGTCCTTTAAATGAGAAACGATTCACATCAAAAAGGCGCTAGAAAAGTCGCTAGTTTTTTTTGTCGCTAAATGAGAATAAAAAGTCGCTGTGAGTATCAAAATGTCGCTTAATCTAGCGACAAAGTCGCTAAATTGGCAACACTGACAGCTCTTCTTCTTCTTCTTATTTTTAATTTTGGCAACCAAGCCCAAATTAGGGCTCATTTCTGCCAGTGTCGAGTTATATTATAGTTTTCAGTCACAATAAATCACTTCACATTATAGTCCTCAGTCAGTCACCGTCCATAAAAGTCATGTTTTACTACAATGGTGGTCATTGTACTAAAACTCTACACGGACATTTTGAGACAACTTGAAAAGTCACGATACACATAATTCATTTCATTTCACTTCACTTGTGCACATGGATGATCTTTATTGGGTAAAATACCACCAAAAATACACAATAAAACTCAAAATACACAAATTTATGAAAATAAAAATGAAAATGCTACGTCACTCTGCAAGTTCCCGCCAAAAAGTCCTTCTTCTTCTTATTTTTAATTTTGGCAACCCTGCCCAAATTAGGGCTAATTTCTGCCAGTGTCGAGTTATATTCGGCATATGAGTGTTCGGCAACTTTTTATATTACATACTATTTTAAAACAACATTCATTAATTATCTATGAACCAAATCATGAGTCAAGTCAAAGGAGATGTCACTACAATGCATGTAACACTGAAAGGTATAAGACTTCTTTATCTCAAAGGTTTTTTTGTTACTTAGGTGCACGCCTGTATAACAAAGCAAACAAACTCCATTCAATTTTCCCTACATGTCACAAGAAATGCAAGGA
The DNA here is from genome assembly GCA_947623365.1 of Achlya flavicornis. Lineage (NCBI taxonomy): Eukaryota > Metazoa > Arthropoda > Insecta > Lepidoptera > Drepanidae > Achlya > Achlya flavicornis. Next base: position 11,880,311 of record OX392474.1, read on the forward strand.
TACATTAAATAGTTGGCTAAGACAGTTGACGTATGATGAAACGGAATTATGCATAATATTCCAATCATAGGATACTTAAAACCTAAATTTAATATCATACATATAGACTAGAGTATACAAATAAACATATACACATAATATAAACGTATACATACAAACAAACACCACCTCCGCACACACATATACACACAAATACACACACACACACACAAGTACACACGCACACATTTTAGATTCATATTTGCATTATATAATCAGTATTTCTTAAATAAAATAAATATTAGTGTAAGTCATATATAGACGTATATATGTATATATATATAATATAAATGTACATGTCGGTTCTTTCCATATTAGCATTTAGAGAACTGTTTGCTTAAGAAAAGGGTGGGGTACTGGTGGCTATAACACAGGTTCATGCCTAGCGTAGCTGCCAGATGCTACACATTATAAAAAATCCTATATGCTGTAATGTTTAACTTAAACTTTGTAAAGTTAATGTTAAGTAAAATATCTTATGTATCTTAAATAATGTGTGAAATGTGTATGTTATTCTTCTTAAATAAATTATTATTATTATTGCATTTATTTATTTGATCTCTTATTTTATACATTTTTAAATATAGATATATAAAAAAAATATACATTTAAAAATATAAAAAACAGTTCCCCACCGGCATCGGGAACAGGGTCCTAGGTACCGGTGGTTAAGGCTCCAGAGAGAGGAACCTCCTCACTATGCGTGCCGTTTCCAGGAGCACTGCCTTCTGAATCTGGCCCTTGATCCAGCCACCTAACGCGAGCCTCTTAAGGTGTTTGTCGAGGCTCTTGGCCATTAGGCCATGGGCGGAAACGACTATCGGTACAATGGTTGCCGTGTCAATGGCCCACATGTCGACAACCTCGTGTGCGAGATCAAGATACTTGCTTTCTTTATCCTTCTCTGCTTTCACGAGGTTCTCGTCATGGGGGACAGTAACATCAACAATCATTGCACGGCGCTCTTGGCGATCTATCAATACTATATCAGGCTTATTGGCGACAATAGTCCTGTCAGTAATGATAGATCGATCCCAGTATAGTGTGATATGACCATCTTCGAGAACCGAATCTGGCACATACTTGTAATACGGCACCTCAGACGTCACTAGGTGGTGGTGGTTGCTGGTGGATTATCCTGGCTACTTGGTTGTGCCTGTGCAAGTATTCACCGTTTGCGAGACGCGAACAACCGGAGATTATATGCCTGAGGGATTCACCTGGGCGATGACATGCCCGACATATGTCGATGGTTCCATCCCTCAGAATAAATCTCCGGTAGTTGTTCGTCATCACAACCTCGTCCATAATTGCACAGACAAAACCTTCGGTTTCCCCAAAGAGGTCACCGAATTGTAGCCAGGCCACGGAGGCTGCAAGGTCCACATCGGGTCCATGAAGGGCCCGATAGTACCTTCCGTGTAGCTCCTTGCCCTGCCATACCTTCCTGCGATCGTCTACTGTGAGCACCACAGGCTTGCGCCAGTTCTCTCTAGCTAAAGATAGAGGGGTCAATCCATTGTCCACTGCGACAACATCCGTATGCATCCCCCTGTCAGTGTGGAGAAAATATTCTCTGAGATTATATACCTCGCGATTATGTAGGGTTTTGGCATTTAAAAAACCTCGACCACCACATTTCCGCGGGATATATAACCTCATCACTGATGATCGAGGGTGATGCATACGGTGTGCAGTCAGCAATGTACGGACTTTTCTATCCAGGGTGTCCAATTCGGTCTGAGTCCACTTGAGTATGCCAAAGGAGTACATCAAGACCGGCATGACCCAACCGTTGTAGGCCCGCACCTTGTTTCCGCCTGACAAAAGACTATTATTATTATTATTATAGTTCCCAGTCACAATAAATCACTTCACATTATAGTCCTCAGTCAGTCACCGTCCATAAAAGTCATGTTTTACTACAATGGTGGTCATTGTAGTAAAACTCTACACGGAAATTTTGAGACAACTTGAAAAGTCACGATACACATAATTCATTTCACTTCACTGATGCACATGGATGATCTTTATTGGGTAAAATACCACCAGAAATACACAATAAAACTCAAAATACACAAATTTATGAAAATAAAAATGAAAATGCTACGTCACTCTGCAAGTTCCCGCCAAAAAGTCCCACAGCTCTTCTTCTTTCTTCTTCTTATATTTAAGTTTGGCAACCAAGCCCAAATTAGGGCTCATTTCTGCCAGTGTCGAGTGACGTTGCGTTTTCATTTTTATTTTCATAAATTTGTGTTTTTTTGAGATTTATTGTGTATTTTTGGTAATATTATTTTACCCAATAAAGATCATCCAAGTGCACCAGTGAAGTGAAATGAAATGAATTATGTGTATCATGACTTTTCAAGTTGTCTCAAAAAGTCCATGAAGAGTTTTAGTTCATTGTAGTAAAACATGACTTTTAATGGACGGTGACTGAATTAGGACTATAATGTGAAAGTGACTGGAAACCTCTGGAAACTATAATATAAGTTTCGAGTTATATTATAGTTTCCAGTCACAATAAATCACTTAGTTTACTTGGATGATCTTTATAGGGTAAAATACCACCAAAAATACACAATAAAACTCAAAATATACAAATTTATAAAAATGAAAATGCTACGTCACTCAGCAAGTTCCCGCCAAAAAGTCCGCAAGATGTCTAGTCTATCTAGCTAAGCTACTGAGTAAAGCTAGCAGTTGGCAACACTGTGATCAAGTAGAAAGAAACGTTTTGATATTACATTATCAAATAATTTCATATAATTTTGTTTTTTTTTTTCAAAACTATAATTCGGTCAAATAAAATAATATTCTTTGAAATGATTAAAATGGAAAAATAATATGGAAACAACTTATCAATGTAACTACCTGATATAAAATCAGTTTTTTAACAATGCCAATTAGTCATATACATAAAATTAAAAAAGAAGCTTTTGACGTCGGATAGCAAAAATAAAATGCATTCGTTGAAAAATTATGGAGTGTGGGAGAGCGTTATATTCTCTTTGTGTGGGAGTGAGTGAGTGCATTCGGATCGGAAGTGATTGTATATTTAGTTAAAAATAATTTCACTTTCGTTTGATATTAGGATAAAGGTTAACAAACACAGTGAGGACTATTATGTTATTTGACTGTTTACGTATCCGAGATAACAGAAAATGTTTTGTTGATTGAAATATTGTCGTGTTTGTGTACATGTTATCTTGGCTTGGAAGAACCTGTCATCTGTGCCGAAGCTTGTTAGAAGGTACCAAAGGATTATGTTCTTTACCTCATATTTTGTTTATCAAAAACTCTTATATGTTTGCTTCCAGTAATGTTTCATTCAGGACATAACCTCTAATTGGGAATAAGAAAGTTTAGTGGTGGTTTCGTAACATTGTTAGTGATCTAAACAACTATTTCTTTCATACACAATGTACGAGTAAGACAAAGAGCTTGAACATAAGAAAAATAACTGCTCTAATATATTCAGTTGATATTTATTTACTTCATCTCGTGTAATAGGTATGGTCTAGATTATGTTTTATATATTTAAAAAATGCTACTAAAGATTTTATCATTATATCAAACAAAAAATATACAGTGTGTGTACTCGCTTAAATTTCACATTTATTGGTTTTAGTTGCTGGTTATGATTTCTTAGACATTTGTTAGACCCAGTATTAAAAGAATCCTGGCAGTTACAGTCAGGATTCTGTACTAGATTTCATCCAACTCCATTCTGCCATTATGAATCTGAATGGTATATAACATACACACAAACATTCACATTTATAATAACTAGGTTTTTTATTTACATAGAAGAACATAAGGAATGTTTGAGAATTTATGTAATTTGTCACCTGGAGCATTTTTTTTATTAATAGCACTGACTTTCTTCAACATCAAAAGGTCAGGAAAATTGCTGAGTCACATATTAGATGGACAGATGTCAAGTTATTGCATTATGTGTTGTTGCCAATTTTTGAACTAAAATAGATGATCCATATGAATCAACACAGAACAGATCTGTTGCATTTAATTAATTAAACATGTATCAATAGTGGTTGCCTATCAGTAAGCATACATGGTGGAGTATCTGCCCATTCTCTTTCACTCTCATTTGTGAAAGGAGGACTGTGCTTACCAGTGGGACATTATAGGCTGATGATGATATCAATGAACTAGCTGTCCCCTGCGATTTCACCCACATTCCTGAGATACCTATATTATATTGATCCTTTATATATTTATTTATATCCACAGACATTTTAGCATCATATCTTACTACAAAAATTACTTATAATAAAAATATTTTAACTCTAATAACCTAAAACTCCATTATGTAAATCTATGGTTGCAATAATGCTTAAAGTATAGGTATGACCCTTAACCCATTGGTTCTCGTGAGGGACGCACATCCGATAATAACATTTGATGTCATTGTTTTATTTTTAAATGCGAGCCAAGGCATTAATTTGGACCTACCAAATAAATGGACTATATCTAGATGTGACAATTACAGCCTAAGATCACAGCTTATGTCTAGGTAAAGAACATAGAGCCATACCTATGAATTGGGGAAAAGTTACAATTATCTATTTAAATGATTATTACAGGAAGATAGAATAATTTTATACCATATAATTTGCAGATGGACTGATAAATAAGTAACATGATGCGTGACATATCACAGTCTAACAATCAATAGGTCATTCCGTCTTTACCATAAGGGCACACCGGGCCCAAGCCCCGCACACTTACGGGGGTCCCAAAAGTGCAAAATATTTTTCTATTTTAGGTAGATGGTAAGAATTACCTTCAACATTCTAAACTACAATGTTAATCAGACACCAGATTAGTTTTTAATTTTAACCTTGATAAAAATATAAAATCATTATGCTTTTTTGTTATTCACTTGTTTGATTTCCAACAGGGCCCCAAATTCTTGTGTGCCCTAGGGCCCCGGAATGGCTTGAGACAGCCCTGCAATTAGTATTAGGTTTATGTAAATGAAATAGATACCTATAGATACTTATATTTTTATGTATGTTATGGTTTGCTCTAAAGACTCTTAATAAAAGGAACCCAGTTTCTTGTCCAACCTCTATTGTTATTAATTATGTATAATTTATCTTCAGTCTCATACACACTTGTGTATCCCTGGGCGATACTTTCAATCTTGTAATTTGTGAAGAAATATATGAGGTGACGAAATACGTTAATTAAGAAAGGGGCGATCCTGTCATCGCGTGTGCTTGTAATTTGTCGCGTGCATTAACCAAGTTGCGCGTCGTTACGGGCCCGCAGTCTCGCTCCTGAGAAACAACCTAATGTCTCAATTGCTCGCTCCTCCGCCTCCAGATGACGCCGTAAACATTTTACATGATAGCACGCTTATGACGCCAACTGACTCAGTTTTTACATAATATCATAGTGAACTCTTAATAGTATTCCATTTAAATTCTTAAAATCTTCGTGAATTTAATTAATGTGATTAAGAGGGCGTATAAAGCTAGAAAAATATGGCAATGTCAGGTGAAACAAACTTATGTCTATTATTCGTTGGCATGAGATGGAGATAGCGTGTTTCGCGGAACAAAAATGAACGCTTATAATCTAAATACCTAACTCGTAAAGTATATAATATTTTAGAAAATCGTTAGTATTAGCCCTAGGTCATACGTTAGTGATATTATTTATCGAATTTTTGTCTGAACGAATGAAAACGAAAATTCACTATTATTAGAGGTAGCTTTGTGATATTTTTCTATCGAGGAATTTTCATTCCATTATGTTTTTGCTCTTATAGAACCCTCGCGTATATAATGAAAACACCCATTTAAAAATATTTTTTCATTTGAATATTATTTACTTGGGTAAATTTCAATTCTAAGATATGCTATTTTGCTTTATACGCACTCTTCAGATCCTTGCTTATGATTCTAAAAAACAGGCCGCGTGCAAATCAAACTCGCTCAGGTCCTTCGTGCGAGTTTTGTGGTAGGTACCTACTTTACTGTGCAATTAGTGCAGTCAGAGCAAAATCCTTCCAGCTCATTGTAGGATTCGAACTCAGACCTTCGTCACTGCATTTGACGTCACTATTGAGCTCATCGCTTTATCTGCTCGAACATCAGACGCGGGTAGAATGCTTTATCAGTTCTGTATACAGAGTGATTAACCAGGATTAAGTTAAGGTAGAGTTAAGTATGGATTACTATTGGGGAAGAATGGTCCCTAAAATAAAACGAATCCCAAAATAAATATTTCAAAGGACGATCAATTCCTTGCGGTATGGTAACACAAAGACGAGTTAGCTTGGGGCTTTTAGTAAACAAACAGGATCATGTATTGATTAATACCTATAATTGCTCCCGAGACTAACCAGATCAATAATTGGAATAACATAATAATAATCACATGATAAGTATATTTTCCTTTTATGTATGTGTAATAGGAACTAAGAAACCATGGAAAAAATGTGTACTGTTTTTTAAGTAACATTTGAATTAGGGATTCGGTTCTCGATTCATGTTCAATTTATTGCTCGTATCCATAATTTATTACATCTGCATTATTTGGAATTAATGTCACGTCCCATTTACTATATCTGTCATCGGCCGAGTAGGTGCTTACGCTGGATCTTCGTATAGAATCGTTGATTAAATTAGGCGCCGTCGCTTTGTTTAGGCAGAGAGCGCATTATCTCGCATGCTTGTCAGTCACACTCGACCCGTTTGTGACATCGGACATCTCTCAGCCCTAGTTAAGCCCGAAACGGACAGGAGGGCTTCCATTCCATAACATAATAGCCTATCGAAATTAACACATCCAGCTAGGCTATTTATTGAAGCACAGTATCTTTTCTTTATTTTTTTTCCTCAAAATGCACTAGTTTCTAAATAACTGAGTACGTCCCATATTGTGAGTAGTTTTCTTTAGATGGATTAATGATTAAAGAGGGTAGCACGTTGTTCGTACGAGGACGCTCTTTATCTTGCATGGCTGTCGCCCAAATTCGACTATCGCGTAAAGTAAATGCTCTTTCTTTTTTATCAGACTCACTGCTAGTAAGGAAATTTGCAAACAAAACTAATACATACACACATTTTCATGGAAGCGGTTCTTGCAAGGTCCTTATTTTTATGGCATCCGGTAAGGGCAATCCTTTTACCCAGTTTTGTGTATGGTAGAGGTGAGTGCGTTGGTCGCGATTTGATTTGTTTTCTGGGGCTCTACCGCGTAACCTTGGTGGTAATCGTAACGAACACCATACCCAAGTACTGTGCATTAAAACACGAATTATGCAGTACTCACACTGAAAGAATAACAGCAAAAATATGTTCGTTACATAATGTTTCGGAGTTGTTTCCTTTACTAAAAGTACGTCTACGCTACGCGAACCTAGCACGAGCCGAGCCGCTCTTCGTTCGTTGCTCGCGATGCCTAGTGTGGACTTACAACGAGCCCACTATACAACTATATGTTCGTCAAAAAACTGATAATTGGCGAAGCGCAGTCGAGCGCGAGCCGAACGCACATGCGAGGCTCCCAAGTCCTTCTACGCTACGCGAATTCGTGCTCCGCGTGTGCTCCGCTCGTGCTTAGTTCGCGTAGCGTAGCCGACCTTTAGGTTTTAGGTTTTGATGATCGGTGAGTGATTCAATCAGCCAGTATTAAATTGCGCTTTGAACGTACTTTATCTATTTGTTGACTTGAGTCATACGCTTGAATAGGGTAATGACGCTGTTGAAGTATGATATCGCTCAGAGTCACTGTTTTTTGAGACTTTAATTCTAAAATATGTTTGTTTTGCTACTCGTATTACCAATATCATAACAACTATTTAATTTCCCTGCGGAGCTTTAACGGGTGGACGGCATCATTGTGTTGTGGCTATAATACTGTTAAAGCACGCTTTATTCTAGAGAGGTCACACCACCCGCGTTATCTAAAACAGCTGTCGCGAACACGCGGCCTACAATGGACTCGTTTGTATCCGTGCCGTGTAATATTGTTTGTAATTTAAAATATCGGGTGTGTTGGCGCGGGTGGCGGCTGCTTTATTTTCCAGCTCAATTGTGGAGTTATCCGAGGTGTATTGTTGCGTTGATTAGATCAGGGCAGCTTTGTTCCGAGGAGAATGGCCGGCTTCATGCTGCTATCGTCTGTCGGTCGCACGCGACCTGCTCATGAGTTTGTGGCTACACACCGTATACCCCTTTCAGCCTTCTCTGAGTGACCGCAGCATACATTAATGTCTAGTAACAACAACAGGATTATCTTTTCTGCATTCACCGAATGTTTTCCGAGATTAAAGTTAAGCCTTTCCAATCCTTGATTTTCTTGTTTTGTGATGTGAGAATTTTTTGGCGTTTTTTGGTACACTGACGAGAAGTTTTCGTTATTTCCAGTGTTAGTTTGTTGAGTGTAATCTTGTCAACAGTTTGAAAATACTCGCAATTTATATCCAGCCAGAATGGTTTCCAGGCTTTAGTAGGTATATAAGGCTTATACATTTTCTAGTGTTTTATTGTTACTTCGGCATCGTGTTAGCATGTTATTTTTACCAAATAAAATGAGAACGTCTCTTCTCTTTTTGTAATGTCTTAGTTAGACTAATCTTATTCATATAACTGAGCACAGTTTATGGCACTTATAGACTTTGGCGATACTAGACATCCATCTTGTATGAGCATTTCATGAAATCTGGGTAAAGCGTGATTGTAGAGGGCCGCGCGGCCACTCTCGGGTTCAATCTGTCTCGACCTAGTCTCGACAAATACGCTCGCCGAGAGTCTGGAACCCGCTTTAAAATGCGTCCCGGCTAATAGCGTCTCACATCCGATGTGGTGCCGATGTTATGACTTGAGATGGTCTTATTTCCGAGATACAGAGTTATATAATGTACCAATGTCTATACTTTATTCTAGAAAGAAGTTTGCTTACCAGTAGAATCGATCCACCTGATTTTATGTTAAAACTGATCAAACACAATATTAAGTGCATTTCAAAAAAACGCAGGAAAGTTATTTTAATTAAAACTTAGATTAAAGCAAAAAGGAAGGTACGAAACGTTCTTACATCGCGTAATTTACAAACTCTCGGACCGGAGTCTCAAGAATATATGGTGTTAATCGAAAAAGAATTGTCATATTGTTCTCTTTCACACCTAACAAACATTTTCACTCGATCAATGCTACTCAGTTTAGCACGACTACGTCTTAATGAAACAATTTTTTTATAAAAGTAAACCCGATAAAATCTAAACCACATGTACCTACTGTAGGTATACCTACTTTCATTACCGTAGGTAGAGTTTCTCAAAAAGGAAGTTGACTATTATGTTAAATAAAATGAGTATGCCCTTAACCATACTCGTTAGCTAGCAATAAGATTCTGCTAAAATAAATTGTATTGAAATAATATTTTCGGACTATGTAAAATTCTAAGCATTTGCGCTGAATACCCTAAAATGCGGGAAAAGTCCAACCTTTTATACTTATTTATTTACCCCTAAGTTAAATTATGGCCATATTTCATTTCCTCAGAATGTTCTTTCCAGCGCCAATTCATTACGACTTTCCCTGAACGTTTGTAATGAATGTCCCGTTTTCTGTTAAGTAAATTTAAGACGGTATTAAATTTAATAAGTCAACAGCCATGGTATAATATGTATTACATTTTTGATACTACCGAAGCATGATTTATTTTGATATAGGCAGCCACTCGAAGATACTCGACAAAACCCGCCAAAATGGAGGGCACGGCTGAAAAGACGCTAACAATACGCTAATGGCTTATGTTTGCGATGACTGTCCCTCCCAGCCAGCCAGCAGGCTCTATTATCACGGTCGGTCCCTGTGCGCTGAATTGGCTAAATGTTTTGTGCCCCTGAAAAGATTCAAGATGACGGTGAAATTGTTGAGAAAATTGATCACTTCCACTCGAACAACTTGGCCTTGTTATTTTAGGGGGCGTTTCGGTTTTGTTTATTTCGCAAACCTGAAAAGAAAAACTAAAGCCTTCCACGTTTAAAGCGTCAATTTGGCTTCTAGGGTGGGTAATGTAGTTTTGCTTGACTTTTTCTTTCACTTTATTGTACGAATCAGCCTTCAGAAAATGTGTTATTTAAGAAATGTGAGCTCAGCGAAAATGTTAAAAGAATGTAACTGAAACTAATAAAGAATTTCTATGTTAAAACATTATTGAAGAAGAATAGCCTCCTGCTTCGATACGGTAGCGTAAAGTAGCTTTCATTTAAAACCTATTTGCGAAGGTCTAGGGCTCCGGATCTATCTCGGAGGCGATATTTTTACAGGCGCGGATCCAAAAACATTTCTGTCGCTGGTATTAGGTCGAAAATCCCTTTCCCCAAGGCTTTAAAGTTAAGAACAGAGCACAGTTAAATAAATTTTCATAAATGACTGTTTCAAGATAGCGGGCTTAAGTTAATAACTTTGTAAAGTTTTAAAGAGCTTGATGGGTTCTTTTAGGGTCCCGTTCCGAAAGCGTCCTACGAATCGATAGGACGCGATCATTAGTCTATTTAAGCCTGTCAAAGTGCAAAGCGTAACTTGAAAGGATATTAAAAACTTTTAGGACCTCATTATTTTTAAGTAGGTATAGTATTTAGGAAACTAGCTACTTCTAGTAAATGCTGGGTAGGCAGGGTACCCAGCATTTAAGTACGCCAAGAAAATACTCAATATTGAAAACTAATTAAAAAAAAAAAAAAAAAATTTTAATACCTAAAAGAAAAATTTATTTTTTTCTATTTTATAACATAATTTTTATTTAAAGGTCATACGATAAATTAAATTTAAAAATAATTTAAAATTGTAATACAATAGTTTAAATTAGATTTATAAATTCTGGTAATCGGACACTTAAAAACAAAAAAATCTCATTTCATGTAAATAATCCCAACAAAAACAAAATAAACATTCATTTCTATCTTCAAATCACTAAAGTTTTGTAATAAAATCCAAATTCTGTTTGCTTTAGTTAGGAAAATACGGAATTTCTTTTTTAATGCCCTGGTTTTGTGATTTAAACTTTTTTAGAGTACCTTTCTTTGTGTTTTCAATGTTACTTCGATTTCTTTTTGTAACCATTTAGGTTTGAGTCAGGATTATATTAATGGATATCTGAATTTGTACGCCCAACTTTTTAAACGTCATAATTTTTTAAATTACCTATATACCTATAAATTATACAATATTCAACGGTGAACCTGCTCATGACTATTTTAGAGAAAATAAAAGAAAAGTACCCGCTTATTGTTGAATTTTGGGACATGTTGTATATTCAAAATCATAATTATCGATATGCTAATAGTAAGCAGTAGCCTGTTTTTAAAAACCGCCTGATAAAATTAATAATATGTAACTAACTTAATAGACCGAACTATACCTTTTACGGTACCTATTACGTGAGAATTGTGTTGTGTCATCAATCAAAAGTGTCTTTTGTCTACTATAATATTGTTATTTTATGTTATATTTTTCTTCCACATCGATGTTCTTACCCTATAATAGAGAAATGTTTGGATAAAAGTATCATAATATTGTAGTTATTTTAGTATTCTGATATTGCCCAAGTATTTTTTGTTCTGTAGAAAGACTTAGCTCGGATAGTTTATGGCTAGTGTATATCTTCACGTTTATGCCGCAAATTTGGAATGTGTGATGGATTACGCGCGATATCGTGGAGGCGATGTAAGCGATGTGTGTGCACACGTCATGGGGGTGTGTCGATCAATCACCGGCGCGGATGGACGCGCGACAGGCCATTAGGGGGCGCCTCGTCCGGACTCAGGTGCCAGCTGGTCCGTCCGTCACATCGCCAGTTCGCCACCAATGGATACCTAACATGCCATGCCATGCCACTATACAAAACCTTCAATTACCCAACAAACTAACCACACATTTCATATCACGCAGGATGGTTTTCGTAAAGTCCGTCCGTCTACTGTGGGGTTGTAATCTAGGTTGTTTTTACATTAGATTTAAATATGAAAAGGAAATTCCCAAGAACTCTGCTGAAAAGAAATTTTGTAAACTAAGTATGCCACCAGCCACCACTAACCTCTTTCACTTCGACCGCCCGTGCGCCTGTCTTAGACGTGCGCCAGCAGAGCTCGTTCTTGGTAGGAAATCCAAAATCCTTTTTGTAAACGTTCTAATGTACCATTTCACACGGTGAACCATTGCCAATTAGCAAAATAAATAATGTCCAAGAAACATTCTTGATGAAAACCACTTCTTTTATACACGGTATGAAGCGCTCGTGGTGTAGCATGATAAGCCGTTCTTAATCTATCGGCAAGTTGAGCTACCACCGTCGTGGTCAATACCTGTATAGGTGACCGCCTATGGTATTTCAAATCGAGCGTTTCCGTGCTTCGGAAGGCACGTAAAGCCGTTGGTCCCGGTTATCACTTAATTGTGATAGTCGTTAAGCTAGTTGGAGGCCTTCTAGGCGGCTTGAAAACTCCAACAGTAGGTTGAGCACAGTCTACCTCCACCGATCCGCAGTGGGCATGCGTGGTGGAGTATACGTGGTGCTCAGCAGTGGAACGTTATAGGCTGAGGATGATGTTGATGATGATGGGACGCACGAGTGTTTTCATATAGTTCGATAAGCTAACTGACTCCCAACCAAGGCATCGAGGGCGCGGCAATGACCTACCTCACATCCCTGACGAGGATAGTTATAAAAAAAGTCTGTAGCTTCACCCTCGAGTGAAGTCTTCGTAGTTCACAATTTAATAGAAAATTATTGTGTATTGACTGTACAAAAAAAGTTGAAAACCATAGGCTAGCGCCCTGAAAAAATCTAGTTCGTCATTTACATTACCAAAAAATATTAGACACGTCTTTTTCCTTAGTCAATCGAACAAAAAATTACGAAGATATGTTTGTAATGGTGGTGTTGAAGTTATGCGTGACGTCACGCTAAGGTACACTTTATATTACGTATATAATTTATATATTTCACAAGTTTATTTCGTTTTCATGAAATTGAAGGATCGCAATGCAGTAGAGTTTGAATGAAATTCTGCGTACACTTTGCAAATCTCAGTATGAACGGCATGCAATAAAATGAGTTCGGTCACAGAGAACTAGCATTGTGTGCGACAGATGCCATCTTTAACTATATGCAAGGCAGCACGAGATGAATACTGCATCGTGTCTCTGAAACTTGCATAACCGTTTTGAAACTACCAGAAAGAATTGCCGCATTTTTTACACAAGTAGGTACTATGGTTTTTCATTCACGTTTTTGTTCCGTAAATAGTTTATATGAAAATTGTATTTAGGTACTTTAGTTTAATTAGATTAATTTATTAATCAATAAAATATTAATTATGGTCATTTTTCAGTGGCCAGATAAGCGGTATCTGACTGTTAATTGGAAATTAGAACAGTTTTTTGGTAGACTTATCACTGGAATGGCTTATCTTTGGTATATCCAGCATTTGAAAAATCGGTCCGAATTGTTGTTAACTTTGGTAGTACTAACGAGATAATTATAATCATTGCTCTACCTACTGTATTATTATTAACAATTTTGGTTATTTCCATTTCGGGATCCATGATTAATAGTCGCCTCTATGTTTGTTCAATCGCCCCTGAACTAATTGATCTATTTTAGTATCAGCATAAAGTGTGACTTCCTTCTTCTTTTCTATTTTCTTTACATTTTTAAATTTCAAAAAACAATTTCTTCTTCGTTTTCTTATGAATTATTCTTTAAAATAAAAATTATCCTTCTTTTATTCAACCTTACTGTTTCAGAGCTTCGGCTATGAAATATTAGGCGGACAGTCCGAATGCAATCCAAAACCGCATAAAGAATTGACAGCCGGGTTGCGTAGGTAATGTAGGTAATTTACTTTACGTTATATGATAAAAAATATTTTAAAAACTATAAAAATATGAGCAATAATCTTAATTTTTCACAATATTCCTTCGTAAAAAGTTATCAAACTGCGCACACTCACATAGATCAACAAGCCACTTGGCTATCTGTACGTTTTCCGCTAATAGAAGTAATCTCAGTTTTACCACATTAGTCCGAAGAAAGCCCGACCCCTGAGAAAAGCCCGCTCCAGTCCGCTCAGGTTGTTATTTGTATTAAATCACATCTCTCCCCAACTCCACTGTAGTAGATTCCAGGGCCTACTTACTGAAGCTTGTGATCTATATTAATAAGTTTTTGTTAAAAAAAATATTTTTACTAGTAGCTTTTTTTGGTGACTGAACTTTTTGTTGACTGTACTTGCATTGTCTTCCAATATACTTATGTTTACCAAAATGGTACCAAATATCAAGTCAATCCGACCACTGGAAGTGGTTCCACCCGAACGAACAAACATACATACATACATACATACATGGCAAGTTAAACAAAAGCTTGTAAAAAAATAGTATTTAAATACTAATGCTACAGTATCTACATAACTTGTGACATTACCTGCTGTGAACGTTACTGAAATAATTTTCAAATTGAATAAAACCGGCCAAGTGCGAGTCAGACTCGCGCACCGAGGGTTCCGTACAAACCTGTAGGTATATAAGTAAATGGTAGTATAAACCTGAGTATTTGATATTAATTTCAATTTATGACCTATTAAAAAAAAACTACTTACTAGATCTCGTTCAAACCAATTTTCAGTGGAAGTTTGCACCGTAATGTACATCATATATTTTTTATAGATTTATCATTCTCTTATTTTAGAAGTTACAGGGGGGGGGACACACATTTTACCACTTTGGAAGTGTCTCTCGCGCAAACTATTCAGTTTAGAAAAAAATGATATTAGAAACCTCAATATCATTTTTGAAGACCTATCCATAGACACCCCACACTTATGGGTTTGATGAAAAAAAAAAATTTGAGTTTCAGTTCTAAGTATGGGGAACCCCAAAATTTATTGTTTTTTTTCTATTTTTGTGTAAAAATCTTAATGCGGTTCACAGAATACATCTACTTACCAAGTTTCAACATTATAGTTCTTATAGTTTCGGAAATAAATGGCTGTGACATACACGGACAGACAGACAGACAGACAGACAGACAGACATGACGAATCTATAAGGGTTCCGTTTTTTGCCATTTGGCTACGGAACCCTAAAAAGCACGCGATATGAAATTATGATTGCTCCCTTCCATTAACTCCATTACAAATAAGTAACAATTATTTATGTTTGTTGTTACTTTGCTTTATTATTAATGGACCAATGTGCTGTATCATTTCTGTACAAATTAATAGTTTATACAGCATACACAAAGATTTATGAAATCGCCAATGAGAAAAAAAAACTTTATAAATTTGTATTCTTCAAAAATCTAGAAATAAAATAGCATATTATTCATTTCAGAATTCTTCGAAACCAAAAATCTAAGAATCGCAATCTGATGCGAATTTTGGGAATTAATTTGCTATTCATAACAGCGTGTAGCGGTTGCAGTATTATACGAATATAGAATTGTACACCTATTTAACAGATAGGAATACACAAGCGAGTACAACACGTCGCTTCCGCACAATAATAGACTGTGTCCATTAATTAGAGCAACATGTTTCATCGTAATGGACATCGGTGACGCGCACTGTACACTGTACAGTAGCCGGCCGGGCGCCCGCGCCCCCCATAACACGTAGATAAATTGATGGTCGCACCTCTATATGGCTTTTTGCGTTGCCTAAACATCCTCGTAAGGCTACTGAAACAATTTGAATCTCATTTCAAGAGAATTCGTAAAAGTTTGGGTAAAGTTTAGAAACCGCTAAATAATAACCGGTTATTCAATTTTATTAACAGTCATTTCATTATTTCGCTCGTTTACAACGTAAAAAAGCAATATTAAATAAAAAAGTAATTTTAAAAAATTAAGTCGACTTCAACATCACTAAAAAGTATGAATTTTTTTTTTTTTTTTTTTATACCACTTAGGTGGCAAACAAGCATACGGCCCGCCTGATGGTAAGCGGTTACCGTAGCCTATGGGCGCTTGCAACACCAGGGGTATCACGCGCGCGTTGCCGACCCTGCAGAAATCTCTTCACACCCCTTTCGAAATCTAATCTAACACTGATTTGAAGTCAGCGAAAGAGAATAGAAGTCAGAAGAATCATATAGGTAATAAATAGTAGAAGGTTTTTACACCTATAATAGATAGATAGAAAACTCTTTATTATACACCAACAAGCTAACAAAAAGATAACAAAAATTCTTAATATTAAAATTACTGTACAATGGGCGATCTTATCGTTTCGAAGCGATCTCTTTCAGACAACCTTTAGATATTATTTATAGCTCAACCATAAGAATCCTAATTTCAAATAAATAATACCGTTTTATTCAACCGTGCTGCGTAAAACCGGTTAATTATTGTTAAAGAAAAAGAACCGAAAAGAAAATTTTCCTGGTAGTATACAGGCGTTATCGGTTTTTTTCTGGTTTCCAAGGCCTGCCAGCAGGTAACTGAATAAACCATCATCCATCTTCAGCGGGTAGGTTATCCCTCGCTCCGTGTTAGGATGGAGCCATTCACCTTTCACATGTAGGCCATTAGTAGAAAGATAGGCTCGATATTGTAGCACGTGCCGCCTCCCGCGCCCGCCTCGTTTGAGATAAGCCTGGAGCGTTAAATATGTGCCTCCCGTGGCTTGCGGTCGGTAATACCGTTTACTAAACAGTTATTGTAATCATAATTTGTCTGAATAATTACTTTTAAAGTGTTACTACATTATGAATTCCTATTTGTTTCAGGTAAGCGAAACTTAACGACCTCGGAAGTTCGTCTTAAAACCAATTATTTCAGGTAATTAATGCGTGATATCATATATTTTTAGGTACTTAAAGAATAATTGGTGAGAAACATGGGAAAAGGGGAATTAGTCTAATAACTTACCCCCTTACTCATAAAACGTTATTTAACTAATATACTGTTTAAAGAGTCGCGTAAATAACGTCACTCTATTGTCATTGTCAAATTATGTGTCATTATTTACGTGACCAGTTAATCAGTATATTAGTTAAATAGCGCTTTATGAGTAAGGGGGTTAAACGATAATTTCTCTATTACTTCACTTTGTATATTTTAGCCAAAACTTTTTTTGTTCAAATTTTTTTGTCTGGTATTTTCTTGCCTGATGGTAAGCGGAGCCATGTGTACGCTTGCAACACACGTGACATCACTCACGCGTTATACCGACATTTCCCCTTCCCCAATGAGCTGTGGCGACCTTACTCACGCACGGGAACACAAGTTATTTGGCTTCCCCAGTCGAGCTGCTCTTTGAGCGAATAAACGCTATGCTCTATCTCTCTAATTTTATTTCATTTCTCATTTATATTTGTGTCGACCCGCGCGGGCGAGGAAAACAATAAAAATCAATTGTTATTTTTTAACCGCAATTTAAGGGATAAAACATATATAATAACATAACATAGGGATAATTAATTGAAATTGTTTAGCACTAGAATGCGGTAAGATCAGATACTATTACGACCAACCGTTAATTCTGGCTACCAAATGTCAAACCCATCTTGACATTTGGAATACCACGATTGACGAGTTTGCTGTAATGGAATGTAGAGACAAATCGACCCGTGCGGGTGAATGTCATTTGATTAAATACCTTGATGTCGAATACGATGTCGATTTTGATTCGTCGATTCTAAACTTATTCTTCCTACTTCCTGCTCTACAATTTGTTAGCAAAACAAAGTAATAAAATAGTGTTCAGTTGGTATATTAACTACTAGCTGTCGCCCGCGGTTTCACCCGCGTTCCCGGGATAAAAAGTCTATGTCCTCCATACCATAGGCTATCTGCATGCCAAATTTCATGATGATCCGTTGAGTAGTTGAGGCGTGATGGCGTAACAAACAAACAAACACACTTTCGCATTTATAATATTGGTTAGGATTAGGATATATGCCCTGAATGGCCCTGATGAAGTCTTCAAAGTTACAATAATTCTTCGTTGCGATTAGATAATCTGTAATTAGCCCCCTCATTGTAGATTTGTTTTGTTGGCTCTTATAAGGTACGGGCTTGGGCTTATATCCATATTTATTAAGGTCGGCGCTTTCAGGAACGACGGTAGGCAATATCCCGTAGCCACCGTTATTCGTGAAGCGATTAAGGTTAAAATTGAAATGGAAGGTACCTACTGCAAATATTTTATTCGAATGCTTGAAACGTAGACGTTATCTAAATAAATGCCTTTGAAATGAATCGCCCGAAGGTCTTCACTGAATTTTTTTATTGACCGACTAAATGTCAATTCTTATTGTAACTTACGTGGAAATCTTGGTAATGTATGTGTATATGTATACAGAAATATAATGGATAATGCATGATTCCACCCATAACAGTTCACTAGTTAGAAATACAATTTTAATCATTTGAAGTGACATTTCTGTGATATGGGTTACGCCTAACACATTTTTGACGATATTTTAAAGGTGGCGAAGTAGAGGCTTCAAGCTACCTGCCAAATTTCAAATTTGAATGTTGAGCGGTATTTGCAATACTTGGGGCATCAGTGATACCGCATCACTCTCGCGCTACCAACCCTTCCCCCTCTCCAATAAGTTCTGGCGGCCTTACTCACGCGCAAGAACACAAAATTATGTTATTTGGCTGCCGTATTCTGTAAGGTAGAGGTACTTCCCCAATCGAGCTGATCTTTGAACGACAAAACCCTAAGCTCTACCTGTCTTGAAAATTCATTTTGGTCCGTTTCTTTTTTCCATCATAACTTTTACTATTACTAGAAACTATTTTTAGAATCCTTATTAATTTTATTCCGGATGACATAGGATCAATAAAAGCATGACATAAAAATGGAATACTTATAAAAGTTAAAAACTCGACAGGTGTTACAAAATGTTGAAAGCAAGTTGTATTTAGGGTCTATTAAAAAATTTGTACTCTAAACAGAACTGTCCCACGACCAATGAAAATGAAGCAGATAGTTAATAACGGGACGATTAAAATGGAGGAATTTTAGTGAAATGAAGAACCGTCCTGTATTTAAACTATTTGGAAACGGATTATCAAATACTTAATTGCCACTACTAATATTCATGGAAAACTAATATCCCGAGTTCAATTCAGTTTAATAAAGCATGAAAATGTGGCGATATTCATCCCCCAGGTGATAGCGATAACGGTAGCTTCACTAATGGTATTATATTTATAACACATAATAGCATAGAAGCTAGCTAGAACAGGTAATATGCAGAAGGTATTGTTCTCATGGGCGCGGGGGACGTCGGAAGACCTTTGTTCTAGCTGAGGGCACGAACGCGAGCCGTTACTTTATCTTATTACACGTGTCGCTGCCGGTCCAACAAAGCTGCCCGCCGCAATTGTACCACCTTCGGATATAATAGCCACCTATATATCTCTACCATTAAACTGAACACCGAGTTGTAACGTCGCAGAATCAAATTTATTCTCGACAAGACCTCGGTAATTTTCCAAGCTATACCGTCGTAATTAACCGGAATTCATCCTTCAAAGCGACCTAATCACGTTACGGCAAACACTACATCTATTTCTTGGTGGTTTAATTAGAATTACGTCGATTGCATTTTCTTTTTATTTTGCACTTTAACATCTAATTGGATGTCGCTAGTTCTATTCATGTTTAATAATACCCGGATTCAGTGCCTAGTGATTTTCAGTTTTTTTTCTCGACTTTCTGCGTTGATATAATAAAAAAAATATAAATAATTGCGTTGAGCGCAAACTACTTGAGTAGTTAATCTTTACGTAACATAACGTATAATTCAAAAATAAGGCGGTACTCATTAAAGTCATAAAGCACAGTCACCTGTTGTTTTATTCAACACCCAGTTCCAGATACGGGAAATGTGCCTAATAATTGTGTACCGCGTAATAGGTACACGATTTATCACTGACAAAGTTAACTAGATAACTTATTAGGACGACTACACGTGCGTAACAAAGAATATTTGTCTTGTTTAAGACAAGGAAAAAGAAAACACAGGTTACGTAATCATCTTAGATGTTTCCTTCACAATCTTTATTACATTACTTTTTTATGCGCTCGCTTGATTTATTGCGACTATAGGTATTTTGAAGTTTTCTTCCCTTCTGTAATAAGTACATCTAAGTTTTATTTGTGTTGAATGAAACGTTTGCCTTCGGGAATATTGTAAGGGGGTTCACAATCTCTTTGTCAACTCACTTTTATCCGGGCGCTGAGTTGTGAGATCCGATAAACTAGTTTGAGTTATAAGGTGGAGTTGGGGACATTGTACGTTACATAACTACGTTGTTTTTATTATTGTTCTAGAATACCGCGTGTATTCTAAAGCATTCTAAAGCGGCCACAAATGGTGCCAGATGCTAAATTACCTTTCGTTAAGACCTGGATTGCGGCAGGTGGCTGTGCTATGTAGGCACTATGGTGCGTTAATGAGTTCATGCCATATGCGCCCACAATACATGGTGCTCGCACTGTTTCCACAGATAACACCCGCGCTTATTGCAATGCATTTGTTTTGTATCCTACTTTTCATTAAAAAAATGTATTCGCACATTTGTGCGTACTTTT
Organism: Achlya flavicornis; assembly: GCA_947623365.1. Classification (NCBI taxonomy): domain Eukaryota; kingdom Metazoa; phylum Arthropoda; class Insecta; order Lepidoptera; family Drepanidae; genus Achlya; species Achlya flavicornis. The sequence continues at coordinate 11,900,955 of OX392474.1, forward strand.
GATAAAATAATGGATTCATTTGTATGAGTAATCCGTAAAGTTAAAATAGGTGGGTACTTTATTCGTTGATTTGTACGAAAGCTTGTTACAACTAAACGATTCAAATTAGTGTTTTTGCCGTCTGAGTTTCCCTAATGGGTATAACTTTTACCGACTAGAACTATGATATATTGTGTAGAGCATTCTTGAATAAATTTTATGTAAATTTGCACAAATATGATAGCCGAATATGAATGTAGGTCAGGTATCTTCAAGTTTTCACGTGGCCACAAACCACAACTATTTAAAACAAGGAATACCACCTCGTACCAGACATATTCCTTATCATTATTATATATTAATTTATCATTAATGTCTGTTATTGAAATATTAACATGAAAATTATTATGTGGTATGAAAAAAAATATTCTAGGCTTTGTGTGCTTACCACCTTCGGTCATCATCACTTACCATGGTGAGATTGTGGTCAAAAACAAGCCTATATACACAGTAAAAAAAAAAGAAATAAGTGGATTGCCATATAAGCCCTTTTTTTTTTTTTTTATTTACGTGGGTAAATCCTCCTAGGATACCCGACCGCCCTGGGGGGAGCGGCCTGGTTATGCCGGACTTTTACCGGCTAAAACCCCACGGTGGTCGCCACCTGCGCTACAGAGGGGGGCGGGCTCTCGTGCAGATCGCGTACCTGCTCGCCCCTCCACGCGCGGCGCTGTGATAGCCCGTCCCGGGGGAAGTGTGATACCTCCCCCCAGCACCCTCGCAGTGCTATCGCACGATGAGTCGTGACCACAACGACCCATCGTCCTCCTCGGGGCCGCTTCTGGGCGTTCAGGGCCCCCGCCCCGATTGCCCACGACCCCGAAGGTCCCCGTTTAGTCGCCTTTTACGACAGGCAGGGGAACACCGTAGCTGTGATTCTAAGCCCCAGCTACAGGGCAGGAGGGCCGCCACGAGGCACTGCTGCGCCTCGGCGGCGTCGTCTCCGAGCGGGATCGTCCCTCTACCGATCCCGTTCAGCAGCCTCCTTCTGGACCATTACGGTCTCGCAGAAGGAGGCTACGGCCCTCCACGCCGTATCCCCGCTCAGCATCGCCGACACGACTGCTGGGAGGGAGAGATTCCGACCGATCAGGTCGACCAGGATCCGCCGCTCGGGTTCCCACGCGGGGCACACCGCGAGCGTGTGCGATGCGGAGTCCTGGTCGCTCCCACCACAATGGAAGCAAGCCGCCGTTGCCTCACGTCCGATCCTACACAGATAATCACCGAAGCACCCATGCCCGGTGAGTATCTGTGTAAGTCTGTAGGTGAGTCGTCCACCTTGTCGCTGCATCCAGGCCTCGAAGACCGGCAGGACTGCTTCGACAACGCGTTTGCGCGCATGCCGCTCATCGCAGAGCCTTGCGCGCCACGTCGCGAATGCGATAAGTCGCTCCTGCCGTCTGCTCGCCTCTATATAAGCCCTACTTAACAATATGAATGCAGGTGCATTCAAAATAAATGAAATAAGATAAGTATTTAAACTAAAATCGATACAGTGTTGTGTCACTGCATAGATAGCTTACAGCATGGTTATACTGTTAGTTGAGCAACTCTGAAAATAATAAATAAACGGCAGAAGAAACCATTGTTCCTCTTACATTAGCGAGCCATATTTTAAATGAGGAAAAGATTTTACTTTTAAATTATGTAGGGAGAGCGTCCTGTGGTTCCATTGTTTTATTCTTGTTATAATTACGGAAGTTACGACTACAACCTGTTGGTAGGCTCGCCTGGAAAATAAAAAATATATGGACTGCGGAAGTTTTGAACTGAAAATAAATAACAGTAGGTGTACTCCTTTTATGTTTATAAATTGGCTATGACAAAGAAACATTGACATTTAATTTGAGACCATGATTTGAAAATTTTTATTTTTCCTTTGAAATGTTTGACTGACATTTTATGCCCAATTAAAAATATGTCTAAGGCACTCTGCTAACGTATTAACAATTCAAACTATATAATACCAATTGGAATTACCCTACTGAAAACTTTTCGTTCCAAAAGTTACCTGACTGTATCCGCTACAAGACAAAATGGACGTAAAGTTCATTCAAGTGAAGATATATTTTTGTGAAACGTAGAGCTAAAATGCCGGAGGAAAAATTAATCTAGTGTCCGGGACCAACAAATATTGTTGTTTGTTCGCCCACTCCAGAGGCTATAAGTAATCTCAGCACGTTATGCACTCTGTCGGTTGGTTTATTGGAAATGTAGATGCCGCTTTGGTACATCTAATGCTTTACAAATGTTTCTTGATGTAAATTCCGCTGAATGCAATCCTATTTATCGTTTCTTGAACCCTCGAAATACCGTATAAATTTCAATTAGCTATGCTTCTATCATCAATAATACAAAATTGTTTTTTTAAATGCTACGAAGTCGGTAAATAAGCATACGGCCCGCCTGGTGGTAAGCGGTTTCCATATAGACGCTGGCAACACCCGGGCACCCCGGGGAATCACGCGTTACCCACCTTTCTCAACTTTCCGATGAGCTCTGGCGACCTTACTCACACGTCCATAACTTTCAGTTATTTGGCTACGGTATTCTGTAGAGGTACTTCCCTAGTCGAGCTGCTCGTTGAACGAAAATACGATATGCTCTCGTTCTTCTCTGGGATACCAACTATTAGATTTGTTAAAAAACCGCAGAAAATCAATCAACGTCCCGTCATCCATAGTTATAGCTAGGTACTTGTTTGTTTTATTTACATTTGTATAGCATATTTCAAGCAAATAACACAATTTTGTTATTTCCACGAATTATTTCAGATTTTTCTCTGCAAATACTTTTTAAATTACTTGGTTGGGTAAATATTTCTTTTTACACATGAATAAAAATTCCCAACTTCCCCCTCTTCCCAAAAAAAACGTACCCCCTTAGTCGTTAATTCGAGCTAAGAAAGTCACGGTTTATCTGGCTAAAAATCTAACTATGCCAAACTTCAATCATCTACTTACGTGAAATATTCTCCGAGAAAAACATCTGAGTTATACAGACAGTCAAATAGACACCTAGGTGATTTTATTTTACATGACCTTAACAAAGGTGTTTAATTTTTCAAGTAAAACGAGAGAGCCGGAAACGTTGTTTATATTTACCACATTAGAAAGCACACAAATAAGTGTGTCAGTTAATTTTGCAGAGCTTCACTTATTCGCTACATTTTTAGTGGCACTTTTCAACTCGTTCAATATTCAAGCCGTCCGGTTCGTTTTGGTTCAATTAATTTATTTAATAAATTCGTAGAGGTTCCCGCGTACCGTCTGTCTCCGCTTCGTTCCGAAGTTATGAATTTATATAGCCGGACGTGTTCAGAATTTATGCGCAGATGTGTTTTCTTAGTTTGCTCTCCCTTGCAACCGTAAGGAATGCTACCACCAGGAATGTGACCTTTGCCATGTACTCCTAAATTTCATCTAACGTTAATTTCCCTTATTCATAGCATTCATGTGATTATTTTACACCATTTTATAGACAAAAATGCCCCAAGATTTCATTAGTTCACATAATCACTTACATCGATCAGTAGCTTAATCGTCCCAAAAATGACCATAAATACTTTGTTCTGGGGGCCTACCACAAGCTCTTAAAACAAGGTTAAAATGTCCTTATTTGTGTTTTGTCTTGTTTTGACGCCGGATGTCAAAGAGGGACAAAAGACAAATAAGGTTATTTTAACCTTGTTTTAAGAGCTTGTGGTAGGCCCCCTGAAGTCGACAATACTTGTACTTCTGCTTGATTGAATAGATTGTTTAATAGTAGAAATGGTAAAAACACACATTTTGTAGAAAAGAGATATTAATGATTGTTTGCTTATTGTATACTTAAGGAGTTTAGTGGTTTTCAATAACTAAGTTGGGTCCTAACCTCGTTGAGAAGTAATTTTAGATCACACTTAGCTGTTGTAGTTGACAGCAGATATGATGGCTACCGGTTGCTTTGTTGTCTCGCATTTCTCGCACGGGCATTGTCCCCTTTATTCTCCCGTTTAGTTTTAATTAAGTTCGCTCCGACTGTTCAGTTCCGATCACTAGATCCCAGCGAATGCACATTTTTTAGGGTTCCGTACCCAAAGGGTGTCAAACGGGACCCTATTCATAAGACTCCGATGTCCGGCCGTCCGTCCGTCCGGCTGTCTGTCAGCGGGCTGTATTTCATGAACCGTAATAAAAAAATGATTTAAACACAGAATGTATCTATTGCCGCTATAACAAAAAAACTTGAGAGGTGTCAAGGGACACTCGGATGGAACGAAGTTAAAAACAAATATGTATAAATATTACTATATATTTTACATATTTGTTTTTTCAATGCGAAATAGAAAGACGAAACGAAAATAACTGGCTTGCTTTCTATAAGAGAGAGAGAGAGACAGACAGAGAAACATGCGCACGCCGCACGGCTTACAACTATAGCAAAAAGTGTCGTTACAACTTTTGGTCTTAATTTTTTCCGTCTAGCCCCCTTTTGCAACGCGCGATAAGGAACTTCGTTCCAACAAATAATAAAAACAAAATAAAATTAATAATTAAACACACAAGAAACGATTGTTTACCTACTTGATTGATACCAATTTTAAACATTTATCACGACTTATTGCTAGTTTTCAATTCTTCCATCAGCCAAAATTTTCGCTAAAATATTTCGCTGGTAAATTGTCGTATTTAATTTAACTTATCAACACAATTATTTTGCCATTGTCGAGTTATATCATAAGTTCTATTTTTTCTTCGATGCGTCCATGATGATCGGAACCCTCGGAGCAAGTCAGACTAAGACTCGCACTTGGCCGGTTTTTATTTTATACTTGTTGTAGCGACGTCTCAACTCTATTCAGTTATGTGCTAGTCATATTACATATTTCCCGAAGGAAACGATCCATCGATATTCCGCCGTAGATAACTATTTCTGCTTTCCACTCAGTTTTCTTTTTTAATTTCCTTAGAAATTACCGATCGGCTCTGGATTGTATCCTTATAAATATATCAACTTCATCCACCTTTCTCTCACAGAAACTGTAACAATTGAGGAATTTATTTGTGTCTGTTTTGTTCGCGCTTTCGGTAAAAGCAGATATGAAAATCTTCTTAGTTTCAAATATCGGCGTGGAAGGTAGGAGCGTGGCAGCGACATTTAACTTGGGCTTTGAAGGCACCGAGATGTAATTAAAATAAATATTTGGTACGAAATCCGGGTCGCGGCGGTTAAGCAGAGACATTTCCACCCTTTGAACAAGTTCTTGTTTATGTTTGCTCATTAAACAAATAAAAGTGGAAATTCTGTCTTAATCTGGGGAAACTTTTACGTTACCCACTGTGCAGAGTTGAAATTATTTTGCGTAAATAACTTCACGTTTTCAAAAGTTGACATTTTGTTAGTAGATCCTTGTTTTGTTGCGGTCAAAGTTCACTTCTCCCGAAGTGGTATCGTTGTTATTTGGTAAAGTATAGTAATAAGTAAGACTTAACTACATACGGATTGCAGTGCAGGGTTGGTTGCTTTGAATTCATAGGGCGTACGCATAATTAAGTGGCGGTCACCGGCGCTATTTGATTGCATATTAGCAAGCTAACTCGATGCCAAGTCACGACTAATGTTACAACAACACTCTCATCTAATGGACTTGCCTGCATCTGCACAATATAACAATAGCCTTAATTAATATTATCAAAGCATATGTCGCGTTGAATTGGCGAATAATAATAACTAGAGGTCGCCCATGTATCGAAATTTGACTATATTTTCTAGAGTTATATAAATAAATTTTGGCTATGTGAAATCTCGATCCTCCGTACGCGCAATTTTTAATCGACTTCCAAAAAGGTGGAGGTTCTCAATTCGAATGTTAATATTTTTATAATTTTAATATTATATCCTGATGTCCCAGGAAATAATATAAAGACAAAGTATATGTGTGTGTGTGTCAAACGCATTTGTATAATGGTTTTTTAATTAGTTTAACCTATTTCTAATGCATTCCTTTCTGCACTACTTCTCCATATAAAGTTTAATTTTGTCAAATTTCACACTCCTCCCTGCGCGCAATAGGCTAAAAACGGGATCGCTAAGAACGGGTTTTTTTTACTCTTGTTTATTCCTTGGCCGAAGATGGTAAGCACACATTGAGGGTAGTAACCACAGTGCTATGGTTTCCTGCACCGAAAGCTCAAGATCAATGTAGGAGTCACTACGATGACCGTCATATTGAAGTTACGTTTTTTTTTTAAACTGCATACACATCGAATCGCGATAAAAAACAGCATGTTGTTACTATTTATTTATTGAAATATGTGCCTTTACAATCGTCAAGTAGGTATAGATGGTTTTTAAGAGTTCCAACGGTTAAAAAGTTAATTGCAATGTTGGCGACATTCCATTCCACCCGATAATGTGGAATTGCACAGCGGCGCGGCGTTATCTAATGCTTTTTATTCGATTTCCCTGCTCGTCTCTCTGCACCTGCACCGTATTCACTACTTTATTTAGCTACTATTCTACTTTAAATACCTACCAACTTCATTGCTCATAATAATTATAAATCGATTAGGTATTAGGCATGTCCTCAAAATAACGATTATTTACAGATTTGTACAAGTGCTTTTAATGGTACTTCATGAAGTTATTCTGTACGAAATAAACATAAATAATGTAATGTACTTCTTCCATCAAAATATGATTTCATATGTCTACTTGTATTACCTCAGCGCTTTTCCGGGAATATGTTTATAAGCTAGGAAGGAAATGTATTTCCCGAACTCAGGGCTGACATGTTTGCGTAGTAAAGTTGATAGGTCGTAAGCGAAATCTTAATATTTATATCGCAGTACGTTTTCTTTTTTGACGCAATGCAATTTTAAGCTGACCGCAATGTGTTTAACGCTAGTAGAAGTCTTGAATGCTTTATTAGAAGCCCAGGTAAATTTTAAAAGAAAGGCTTTGAACGATTAGATTTTATTTCCTTTTTATTTTGATCGTCAGTTTCTCAAAGGTCGCACAGTCATTAATCGCTTTATAAGAGAGGAAGTGCAAAGTGGAGCGTACGAGCACGCTCAAGCATCCCCTCCCGGCCCTCCGCGGGCCTGAATTCATTATTGTCCTCCAGCCGAGGATGCGCTTCAAAGAAACTGCTGACTTCTACTCTATGTCGACCCGTGAGAGGGTTCAACACTTTATTGCGCTTTCGGAAACTTTGTTTATTGATATTGAGGTTAGTTACAGACGAGATTCTGGATGCATATTACTCGAAGTGTGCTGCACTGCAGTCAAGATTTTCACCACGGAATGACGTAAGAATTCTCATTAACGCTGCTCTATGTTGAAAATTACAGTCCTTTTAATTTTGAAGATTTTAACTACGAAATATGAAAGCTTAATTTATAAATTTCCAGTGTAATAAGTGACTGAGAGTATTAAACTTATAGTTCCACTTAAATCTTTTTAATGAAAGCAACAAATTGCTAAAGATATCAAAGGAAGAGTAGGTAACGTTGGTTTATAAATTGTATTTTATTTCAATATAAAATATGAGATACATCCCTTTTATTTCAAATATAAGAATTATGGGAATGATATAAAGCACAAAGATTACAAGATAATATCATTATAAGAATTTAAAAAATTAAACTAAATCAAATCTATGTTTTTGGACGTGGCTCGACGACGCCAGACTTTAATTAAAATTCGTCCATCACCTAGTAAGTAGGTGTCTTGAAATTTATGAGAAAGTAGGTAAGAAGCACTTGACGGAGCTCGAGATGATTTACTAAATTTGTGCTGAAAGCCAGGTGTCTCTACGTCGTTCTTTAGCAGCAGAAAAGCAATAAGAACTAGTAGCAATTTCAAGTGTCACTTTAGCCAAGATTACTATTATAAATCTTTTTTGCAAATTCAACGCTTTTTGCGGTGGCATTTTGTGAAGGTGGATGCAATGTTACAAACTTTCTGATTTCGTCTTCACATGCTGCATTGCAGGTGAAACGGCTGACAGATGGTGCTGTTGTGGCTTCTCAATCTCGATTGTCTAGCTAAGCATCAAAACAGATGAATTATTTTATAGTAACAATATATTTATCTAATCATTACGTTTAACGTGATCATTGTTTTTTAAAGGCATCGATATGGTTCAACGGGTACGGACGGAGGTTGACAGGTCGACGCGACTCTTGGCAGTCTTGGCAACAGCCGGACACTTGAGACGCTGGCTGCCGCCCAACGCGCTTTATCTTAATGCACTCGCCTGTCCTCTCCCTTCACTGTGGCCGTAACTCGCTTTTCCACTCCACGATTGTTACAGCTATACGACGCATCGTTAGCGCGAAATTTGATACGACCGCCGCTCTTTTACAACGAACCATGTTCAACGAGCCACCAAACTATTGCTAAATAATGGACCTAATTTTAGTTTTGTTATACATTCTCTTGATTGTTTTATTTAGAAACTGTAACAGTACGTGAACGCATTGGCGAAGAGAACAGGAATTTAATTCGGGTGTAACTCCTCCTAGGGAGTGACAGCTTGTGACATGCTGCGACGTTCACTCGACGATTTTCGCCACATTTTATGTAACCAAGAGGAGATTTTATTGTATTACCGAAATTCCTACGTAAAAACGTTCACTCCTATAAACGTTTATAAAATTCCTGTAGTTTTATATTTTATTTTTCTGAGACATTGTTTGCTTTGTTATTGGCCTGAACATTTTAGATAAAGCAGATATTTTTTTAAGTACCTAAGTGCAGTGAGGAAGTTTCGGCTACTGCATATGATAGTTACCTAGTTTCAAACAAAATGAATGTGAAAATCATTTTAATAACGATTTAAGACAATATTGAATAATACATTCCAAAAGCGATAATCTAAGCGATGCTCTTCATTTGAGGAGTTTCGTCATATACTTATTCAACAATAGTCCATATGATAGACTGGTTTTTTATTCAGTTCTGCTTTCAGGATATTATTAGAATTCCACGATCGGCCAAACACAGGCCTAGGTATGCAAAGTAAAAATGAGAGATAGTAACATCCGAAATAATATGGATCGAGCAGCGCTGCTTTCGATGAATTCTTTTATCTGAAAACTTAAAACTGAACTTTCTCAGAGGGAAACATCTGTCGTCTTTTCGACTTGAATTTCGTCGAATACAATGTTCGGAACTGGTAACGATTGGCTGTCTCTACTTAGGGAAAATTTGTGAACTTTAAAAGTATTAAATATTTAGAAAGTTTTGTAGTTATTAATATGTCTAGGTTCTATGCCTTTTCTAGGACGACTTATTTCTTTTTGTTTTGGTTTCTGAATATCTCCATTACTTTTTCATATTGAAAAGCTACTCTTCAGTTTCTTAGAAGTATGTTAAGATTGTATGTATATAGAATTTCGAAATCGAAATACTGAGAAATGGATCTTTCACTATTGTTAACATGTAAACATGAGTAAATAGGTGATTTATATAGAAGTTTTTTTTTTTACGATGAAGTCGGTAAAATGGCATACGGCCCGCCTGATGGTAAGCGGTTCCCGTAGCCATATAGACGCTTGCAATACATGGGGCATTACTCACGCATTTGTACAAAAATACCTATATACAATGAAATTGTTTAACAATTAAAGAAAATAAAATAACCAAAAAAATACTTTACCGAGTTGTAGGTTGAAGATCACCGGTTCTTCAAAAGATTTGTATATAAGTTCCTTCCTAGAACCTTAATAAATGGCTTATTAATGAGAATTATTAGGAATGGGTGCAAAAAACTATGCTTTTTCCAATTAACTCGTGTATCCGTCACCTTAAGTTGGGTGCGGTAATCAGGCGCGGCGTCGCGCGTTGTAAAGCTATGCTCAATGTAAGTTCACACTTGACACCGCGAGCGATGAAGTGCGGAGCTGCTCGGCTCGTGCTCGGCTCGCCTAGCGTAGAAGCACCTTTAGTATTCACTAATTTCTTTCTAATATCATCCTTCACACAATCCATGCACCACTTCTTCGGTAATTTTTAGGGTTCCGTAGCCAAATGGCAAAAAACGGAACCCTTATAGATTCGTCATGTCTGTCTGTTTGTCTGGCTGTCCGTCCGTATGTCACAGCCATTTATTTCCGAAACTATAAGAACTATAATGTTGAAACTTGGTAAGTAGATGTATTCTATGAACCGCATTAAGATTTTCACACAAAAATAGAAAAAAAACAATAAATTTTGGGGGTTCCCCATACTTAGAACTGAAACTCAAATTTTTTTTTTTCATCAAACCCATAAGTGTGGGGTGTCTATGGATAGGTCTTCAAAAATGATATTGAGGTTTCTAATATCATTTTTTTCTAAACAGAATAGTTTGCGCGAGAGACATTTCCAAAGTGGTAAAATGTGTGCCCCCCCCCCCCTGTAACTTCTAAAATAAGAGAATGATAAATCTATAAAAAATATATGATGTACATTACGGTGGAAACTTCCACCGAAAATTGGTTTGAACGAGATCTAGTAAGTAGTTTTTTTTAATACGTCATAAATTGAAATTAATATCAAATACTCAGGTCTATACTACCATTTACTTATATACCTACAGGTTTGTACGGAACCCTCGGTGCGCGAGTCTGACTCGCACTTGGCCGGTTTTTTTTCTTTCCCTTTGAGTCAGTCACATGGATTATATACATACTTGCGGCAAATGGTTTCATTTCCTCTTTAGTCGAAGGCGTCTCTTTAACAAAAATCTTATACACTCATTCTTCATCCTAATCACTCATGTCACTCCACACATCCTTCTTAGCATTATCATCTCCGCTGCATGCAATCGTCTTCCATCCGTCTTCGATCCACATCATACATTGAAGATTAAAGTATCGTCCTAATGTCAGCTGTATCTTGTATATTAGGTCACAGCTTGGACATTAGACATGTTGTTATACCACACGAAACACGTCGCAGAACTATATAGGTACGTAAATGTGTTCATGCATGATTCTGCCATAGCTAGGATCGCGATATAGTAGGATACAAAATAGAGCCTACTTACTGGCATTTCCTGCGGCAGTGGAGCGGTGCGGGAGGTTATGCGCTATGCTTGTAGTTCTGAGATTACCTTTAAAAAGCAAGGTGAAGAAATGAAAGAGGTTCTTTTTAACTAAATTATTCTTCAATTACAGTAGAGAATTCTGGTAATTTAATATTTATTGGTCGAAATATTATTATCTACAGTAATTTCAAATATTTTGCAGCGGATAAATTAATTATAGTAATTGAATATGTCGAATGTGCCCCCTTTGTCAACTAAAACACCACAAAGGTTGGTTCAATATATCATAAACTTAGTTTGTTCGCTCATATCTTCGCTAGGCATCGATTATTCAGAGGGTCTATAAATTTGTTACGTATAATGTACGCATATGAATTTAAATGTGAAAAGATTTATGTTCTTGCTACGACTAGGTACTTTATGTAATACTAGCTTCTGCTCGCGGCTTCGCCCGCGTGGCCTACAGGAAACAAATGACATATTTTTCTACAACAATAACACAAAACAACTTCATCCCAGTTCGAGGGTGCGATTATTAAAAACATCAAAGTTCAAATTTCAAGTCTCTAGGACCAGTGGTTTAGGCTGTGCGTTGATAGATCAGTCAGTCAGTCAGTCAGTCAGTCAGTCAGTCAGTCAGTCAGTCAGTAATAGTCAGTCAGGTCTTTGAATTTTATATATATAGATTTTCGTCCTTAAAATTAAAATGTACCCACTACGATGTTATAGATGTAAGCACTTATAATTTAACTTTATATGTTTTGTGTGTATAAAAATAAATGTGTATCGAAAACGAAAGAGTTTTTTCACATCACACAAATCTTGCTAGACCTCGGTAGGGCGGTATTGGCTCACACAAAATTGGAAGTGGAATCACGTTCTATTTCGCGGCGGATATAGGGCCCCGCGTTACGGGCCAATCCGACGACACGATGATGGTTCGTCGACGGCTACGATTACCGGCTCGCTCGCGCTTATGTGACAGTTTATTCCATGTTCACGGCCTTCCAAAACGCCATTTAGCATCAAGAGGGGCGCCAAAACAACCACTTGACGCTTTTGATGGGATCTGTCCATCACGATCCCTTTTCCAGAATTATTAAAGACGAGCATGTTGTTTAGTTCGAATCAAACTTCGACAGCTATCACGAAATTCGATTCCCAACTTACAAACTCCACGAGAACGACCCTAGAGTTTCCCAACGGCTTATTGAATTATACAAAACATTTACTTTATCTCCGGTTTAAGAAATCTGTTATTAGTGAGTCGTAAGTTACACAACTCAACTGACAAATCATGAACAGAAACACGTTTGGTATAGTGAATAGATAAATGTCCAACAGGTTAGGGAAGAGGCAGGGTCCACAAAGCCTGTTGGACAAACACGAAGTAGCGCTGAGTAAACATTATTTTCCTACGCGCTAATGCATTAGGAACTAGGTATGTGTTGGTGCCTTCACTATTCTAATGGATTATGTTAAGTGTATTTTTGAAACAGCTTTGTACTAAAGTTAAATTGTGTAATAATTGAGACAAATAATTGAAGTACTTATGATGTATATTTGTTACTCAATAACGCTTCAACAACTGAACGGATTTGTATGAAATTTGGCACGCCGGTAGAATAGGGTACGTTTTATCCCGGAAATGTAATATATCCATCGGGTACGCGGGTGAAACCGCGGGGCGCAACTAGTTCCATTATATTGAACATAGTATATGTCACCGTATTTTTGTGAAAACCGTTGGTTTATAATGAATACATTATATTGTAAGCAGTATGGTAGAGTTCGCAATAAATCGGGGATTTTATAATCTCATAAACTAACGGTTTTCACAAAAATACGGTCACATATAGGGATTGCAAAATCCGGATTTTTTCCAAATCCGGATTCAAAGTTTAGCATCACATATAAATCCGGATTATCCGGATTTTTCGGATTTTTGTATTTTTTTGCAATATTTTGTAATTTTAAACTGTACACGTAGTTTATGCTTAATTATTAGTAGTTTGAAGAGAGTTGTTCTATTTTATTGTATTTCCATTGCTTGCTTTTGAATAAAAATTCAATTAAACTGCAAGTAATATTTTAAAAAAAATGGGCTTGTATGTGGCTACTGACTGAGCCGTCCATAAAGGATAATGACGAAGCCTAAGGTGGAGCACGCTAATCCAAATGGAACCTATTCATTCTGGCCGTGAAAGTCCCTAGATTCTAATAGTCAGGAACTACAGTCGCCGGAAGCAAGTTCCACTCCCTTGCTGTCCGCATTATAATTGAGGATACAAAAGAAAAAATTTCCCCGTGTCTACTGGTTCGGAGTAAAAATAGGGATGGTGGTTGAGCAATGCCTGCACACACTCTCAAAAATATATCCTGTACAAAACCGATAAGGCAAGCAACCTTTCTTCGATGGTCGAGCCTCGTGAGTTTCGTCATAATTAGTCTCATATTCGATGAGTCTTCTGGCTCGGCGGTGTATTGAGTCGAGGGCGAGAGCCTGGTGGAAAGGGCTCCGTTTGGTGGTGAAAAGACACCTGCGTCTTGGTAAAGCATTAAAAGTGACCAGATTGGCATTGCCCCAATCGGAGACTGCCTGTAAAGTTACGTTCAAACGCTCTACCATGGCCTCTCGCAACAATTGGAACTATGACAATGGTGCTATCGTCTACGTACCCAAAGATACCGGGCTTCAGATCGTTAATATGCAGCAGAAATAAGGTTGCAGAGAGAACTGAATTGATTGCGAAAAGGTCCGACGAACACCCGTCTATGACTACATGAATAGACCGTTCGCTCAGGAAATTGGAAATCCAAGCGCACAAACCACCAAAGATTTCATATCAAGGAAGCTTGCTTAGAAAGCTGGTGTGTCAGACCCTTTCAAACGTAAAAAAATTCTGAGATCAGCCGATGTACAAAATGCTTTCTGCGGTAACCCGACTATATAAAACTATCATTCTTGATATTACGTTGTGCAAAGAGTTGTTATTCGCGCCGCTAAGACACACTGGCCGACTTAACTATTAGCTAGATGGATGAGCGGTAGCAGCTAGCCGCGTGTGAGCCGAGCGGTGCATAGATTTCAGAGTAATACTGACCTAAATGTACTGGATATTTAATGAAATTTTTTAGTTAAACATCAATTATTATCAATTAAGATTAAAATTCGAAAAAACCGGATTTTATTCTCAATATTCGGATTTATAATAGGACCCTAAAATCCGGATTTTTCAGTCATTTTCGAATTTCGAAGTATCCGGATTGCAATCCCTAGTCACATATAATATTGAAGTTGTGGATTTATATACCAGTGTTTGCGCAGGAGCATCCATGACTCAGGAGGTTTGTGCCGTGTCTCTTTAGAAGTTATCATATTAATCGTAAAATGTCCACACATTTCAAATATGTAATTGCAAAGCCTATCCCTGTATGATTGACATTAATGTCAAGAATAAAAAAAAATATTTTATTTATGTCATGATTCAGCAGGTAATTCCGAAAGTCCTGCGATCACTTTCATAATCTTATCAAAATGCAAATGCTATTCACGAAAACGGCGTGGGTAACTGAATATTCAGCCGTTCACAACAATGAACTGATTTACTACTTTGCGATTCAGCGTGCGTCCGTACTGTTCGACCGACTTGCTGGCGCTAGGCTACGAAAGAGGACCCTTATCCATACTGATGCTTGCGTAAAACGTAAAATTTTCCCTTTTATTATCGAGGCTTATCATTATACGTGATGGAGCTCCTCAATTCTGCCCGAATAGGCACATGAAATTCTTAGCGCATGTCGTGAAACGCTGAAATTGGGGTGCGTTTTACCGCTTGTTATGGTAACGCACCGCACTAAAACAGAGCACCGTTCAAATGAAAGATAAAGATTATAATTCACTAAAATAAACGTCGTAATCGTAAAGGTCGCTCAAGATGGGACCCATGAAATTTACATGCGGAATGAGATTTGTCATCTCGCATTTGGTTGTGGGCGGGCGAGACGGGGCGGCTTACTTGAACGTATTTTATTTACCGAGCGCACGTGACGGACTCGGCTCAAGACGCAGCCGGCGCTCAACCGCTCGTTTGTCACTCAAAATTACCTAAAGCCCGAGACATCTACTCATTTGAAATATTTAATAAAATCGAACATAGCGACACTTTGTCTCCGCTAACAATTACCTGCGTACAAAATAGATTTTTAATGTTGATTGATGAACACAATATAATTTGAAGCTCTTCTACCATACATTAGTCATTTAACCGTCAGCTATTTTATTAAATGAAATGTAATTCTCCTTCTCATCAGGAACGTTTCTCTTCATTAGTTTGTTCCGGGACAACTTCCACATTTCATTTCTAGGTTTAATTAAAAGAGCTCGGAAATCAGTATTTTTTAAATGAGTGTTGCCTTACGCTTCACATATGAATTTTCATTGAACCCAAAACAAACAGGATTACACCTACGTGGAATTCTGAATTGCAAACATGTGCCGATATTATTTAATACCCTTCGTTTATTAATGTTTTATTATTGCTTCCAATTCAATAAAGAGAAGAATTGTTGTTGTTCTTTATAATAATAATTTATTGTCAACTAGGTATCGCCCACGGGGTTTCCTAACGTTCGGAGGATAGAAGAGTAGTCTAGATTACGTTCTGAAAAGTCCACTACCTGACTACGAAATCCTGTCAAAATTTGTTCAGCCGTTTTGGATGTTAGCTCGAACAAATAAACAAGACTGCAAATATTTTAGAAACATAATTGATCTTTATAAGCCTTCATTTAAAGGAAAAATCACAACTTATTTGAAGACTGTTGATTTGTTTAGATGAAGGCTAACCCCCTTATTCATAATCGCTTTTTAACTAAATCAGTATAATAGTGTCCTCCGTCTCACTCTTTCGATCACCAAATGTCACGTGTCAGATAAAGACTTCAGAATTTTAGCTAATCAACGTTTGATAACTTCATTATGAATAAGGGGGTTAGAATATTCTTATATTTTGCTATACCTAACTACATCGCAAGCATTGTTTACAACGTATTTCTCGACCAGCTAATCACATGTTCTAATTTCTATGGTAGTTGAAATGTGTAAATGGCCTTTTTAGAGCGTGGCCGAAATCCTATTAAGAGAGACGTCGCATTGGGGCTGCAAATTGGATCCAGGAGGGATGGACGGGCCGAAATAATGCGGCTTCGACGCTACAACCTTTTCAATTTGTGTGAAAATTTTGAATGTTGGCCCCAGAACTCATCCGCTTCCGTGCTTTTAAAATCCTGGGACGAATAAATGAATCATTGCTGTTTCATGCCTTTCATTTGTTTTTTTTCTATTTTATGATTATTTAATTTGCACTTAAATTAATTATGTGCACTTGAATTAGCTCTGATCAACTTAAATACAATCTAATAAACCCGATCATGGTTTTATATACCTAATTTAATAACTATTTCAGTTTAAAAGAATAAGGTTAGGTTCATAATATGTATTTTACTCAAAAGTTCTCAAATGTTCTGTTTAACGTACAATCGTTATTGATTGTTATTGGTAAGACGACTCGATAATAAATTACTATGAACAAGTGGTCTGAATTTCTTTAAAAGTAAAGCTAAGCTTCAGAATCGAATTGGGTATTACCCTACTATGAAAAGATCCTAACTAATATTATAAAAGCGAAAGTGAGTTTGTTTGTTTATTTGTAAGTTACGCCTTCACGCACGCCTCAACTACTCAACGGATCATCATGAAGTTTGGCAAGCAGTGATGCAGATAGCCTATGGTATTTTTATCCGGGGAACGCGGGTGAAACCGCGATGGACAGCTAGTAACGTATTAATTGTATTAAAAACATTGGCTATAATATAAATAGACCCCACAAATTTATTTCATTCAGCCAATTCTATACCACACGGGAATTATCGATTACGCAAGGGTATTAAACAGTTGAAGCGCGTACAAGCTTCAAGTACCAAAAGCAAAACGTTATTGGTGCGAGTCAATTGCCTGTTCAAACAGGCAGACGTAGGCGGAATAGCAAATATGTAGGTAGGCGCCTATTTCCTAACATTATATGGAGAAAAGTCACATGCGACATTTTTTTTTTTTTTTATACAACTTAGTCGGTAAACAAGCATACGGCCCACCTGATGGTAAGCGGTTACCGTAACCATATGGACGCTTGCAACACAAGAAGCATCGCTCACGCGTTACCGACTTTTCCCCCCTCCCAAATGAGCTCTGGCGACCTTACTCACGCGCAGGAACACAACTTTACAGAACATAAAGTTATTTGGCTGCGGTATTCTGTAAGATGGAGGTACTTCCCCAGTCGAGCTGCTGAGCGAATAAACGCTACGCTCTACCTCTCTCAAAATGGACATCATAATATTTTTTATTCAGGCTTATCTCTAATCTGTTTAAAACACAGAGAAAAGAAATATAAATAGAGACGCTATGCTAGCGGAGCCCGCGCGCCACACATGACATCAGATGGGCATATATCAACCAAAACACGCGTCAACGCTTCGTAGTATCCGCCATACTTAGCAGAGGTGCGTAGCTCCGCGAAAAATATTAATTATGTCGTGATGCGCTATTATTTCCCGTAGGAAACGTAGGAGGAGTCGGAGTGTAACTCAAGGAGGGATTTCCTTTCATCGATGAGTCTACAAACCTTTATTTAATTGTGATATTTATAAAAATGTATTCGAGATTATGATAATTTTAGGTATAAACGATAAACTCTGATACTACTGCAAAATTATACATTGAAGGCAATGTACTTACTTTATTTGTACGCAAGGTAGCGAGCGCAACTCCGAACGTAATGTATTGCGTGCTTTCACATTCGTCGTGAGTCGTGACCTGTTGTGACCCCAAAACACGTGCATCGATAGTTTTGTTCGATCAATATCGATAAAATACATCTTTTTATCACTGATTTGATTAAGGCAATAGTTGAAAGTTATATCAATATCCGCAGTCATCTGTTAAAATTAAGCTTTCAAAACGAGAATTTCGAAACAAATAAATATTATTTCAAGGGCAATAAACCGTGTAAAAATAACTTTTTTTTAATTTACTTCATCATGTTAAACGTTTTTTTTTACAATTCAGTATTCTTTGCACAATTATTCTTATCGAACGTGAATTTTCTTACGGAATTTCTAAAAATATATCGACGAAATTAAAATATCGATAATTTTATTGATATTTTATCGATTACTTTCGCTGCATTAAGCGAATAGCAATAAGTGTTGCTACTCGACGCCAGTCGACGCAGCTATTACGCAATTATCAACATTATGTCTAATGCGTTTGAGTTCAAAATTGCGTTCCATGAAAATAAGGCCATCTAGTGCCGAGTGGCAGAACTTTTTCGTCGATTGAATCTAGTTAGTTTGTAGATTACAAAACGACGTAAATACTTTGTACGCTATTGAAAAATAAATTTTATGTTAACGTAAAAAGGTATATTTTCATATGTATGACCTGTGTGATTAAAGCTATTTTTGAGTAAAATAGAAACGACCAATCAAAAGGATTGTTTATTTGTAGTACAATATATGATTTAACATTTATTTGTGTGAGTTTGGCTACACTGGTTCCGATACAAATTCTAACGCATCGCCCTTCCAGTGTATTCTCTTTTCCGTGGTTTAAAATGAGTGCCTTAGTTACCTCAGCGTACTTGCGAACACGTCAGCGATTGTCGCTCATGTGTGAACATTTTAATCATTTATTTTTCACGTATGAACGATTTCAAAGTGTTAAACATGTTTCACATGAAAATAGCTCTGAAAAAGTTATTTTCAACTCGCAGGAATATTAAGTGCTTCTTTGCGTATACGATATAATACCTACACAAAATTTTACTGGAAAAGGTTTAACGCAAATTACAAAAAGACCTTGAGTACGCAAGAAGTGATGACGCTGATGTTGGAGTTTCAGTTCTAAGTATGGGGAACCCCCAAAATTTATTGTTTTTTTTCTATTTTTGTGTGAAAATCTTAATGAGGTTCACAGAATACATCTACTTACCAAGTTTCAACATTATAGTTCTTATAGATTCGGAAAAAAGTGGCTGTGACATACGGACGGACAGACAGACAGACAGACAGACAGACGGACAGACAGACATGACGAATCTATAAGGGTTCCGTTTTTTGCCATTTGGCTACGGAACCCTAAAAACGTCAGTTAATAAGACAGAAACGAAAGTCAGTTGTTGACTAGTCAGTAAGACTAGTGTTGTAGCTCGGTCATAGCTAAATAATTTTCTGATGTGGGTAGTAATTAAATTAGTTAAACATAAACGAAAGCTAGAGAAATTATATACAACACTATATATATTACTTCTCCTTATTTATATAATACTCCCTCAATTTAAAGTGCAGTTCATTCAGTTATATTTAGTCACCAACATTCTGAAATCTCCCATGTCAATATAAGTGTATAGAGGACAGAAATTATCATTTGAAACTGTTTCAACGATGCCTGAAACTTGACTCGAGTTAGTGATGTGGCTCTGTCGAGATATCAACAAACACAATAAGTACAATAACTTAAATGCAAACTACACTCATTAAAATTTGATGTAACACGATCGCTATAATGTGCCTATATAATTTCCTAATCTCGTAAAATACACCTAAACTGTGTTGTGAGATCATGGAAAGTTATATGGATTATGGTTTTATATGACTCCACTTTAACGCGGATTTACTATGCGGAGCGCGCAATAACCATTATTTTTACTATATCCTACTTAAAACAAAACACTCTTTAGTTACGTACGTATGTAACATTTACAAAATCATGTACTGCACAAAGCTTTATTATGACCTACCTACTTAAATTGTTTTTCTTCTCTGAACGTAAACTCCTTTTAAATGTAAGTTTTATGTCTTTTGTTGTTATCCTACATGTATTATAATTGTGAAAGTATGTGTGTGTGTTTGTTTGCTATTCAATAATGGCAACGATAACGGATATGGGTGAAATTCGCTTGAATAGATGGATCAAACGGCATAACCTGGCTTAACACAGAGGACTTTTAATCCCGAAAAAACCATTTACATCTCTTTTGGAAAGCGGATTAAAACCGCGAAGCGAAAACTATTTACCCCAAAAAATAATATTTTTGTACTTAAATCGCTTTTTGTCTGCTTGATGTCTCCTTCGCCTTTTGTAAAGCTAGTTCCTAAGTGGGTGAACCTTTGGGCACTACTGGGTAAGTGTATAAAGGGAATCAAAGCAAACATGTCGCGTAGGAGATTTACGATATTTGTTTTTATTAAGGACCCTTGTTACGTGAAGCTCAAATCTCCTAACATTATAAAAATGCTAATACTTAGTAAGGACTAGCTCTCAACATTAACACTAATATAATGAGTCATTTTACTGGCCTAGGATGTTAATGATTAAGCAGTTAAGCAATTTTTAAATGTTTCAAATTATGATCAATTATATCAACAGATTTACCCACAAAAGGGTATGTATCGACTATGGATATAGGTCATGATAATCCGTTTGCAAATGTGTCAGTTGAATGGGCAGCTCAATTTCGACCCTGTAATTAAGGAGTCACCTGCGTGAACGACTCACTCCACGTAATTAAAGCTTTCAACATGGGTCGAGTTATGTCGACCCACTACCACTAGGGAGACTGCGGTTTGTGAGTCAAATTTCATGCAGATAATAGCACCTCTATAACTGCGCAACTTGCGAGCTTAACCACGGCTTAATTGAAACCGAGAATAAACTAGGCAAGTTTACAATATAAATAGTCTATCCCCTTCGCAGATTAATTAAATAATTCAAGTTGGTGTTAATAAGACTCCAAAATTAAATAGCTGGTTGATAAATAATCGAAAATGATGAAGATGATAAACACATAGGACGCACTACGAACTTACAAAATTATCCTTTCATAATATAGTAAAATTATAACTCATTTTGCAAAAGATAAAGGGATTAATACTTACGTCATTAAACATTCAGGTTAGTTTTTTGATACTGCTGCAGTACTTTGTATAAGATCTTTACACAAGTTTATGTGAACTAAATTGATTGGTAGTTATAGAAATCAAAGATAAGTACCTATATAGCTAATAGAGCAATAACTGTATTTCAAATAAGACGCGAGTGTTGGCGGTAGCGCCGGCGCCCCAGCCCAGCCCAGCCCACTTGGCTTCTTGCCAACGTCTACTGTTTGTTTATAACATTAAAACGTTTAATGTCGCCCAACCTCTTTCACTTTGAACATTGTGAATATTTGAAATTGTTATTTTGCAGTTAGATTATAAAAAAAAACGCATTTCAGAGAAATGCTGCGAATTTATTGGTGGACATTTAAAATTTATCAAAATTATTGTTATTAGTAGGCTATATACGCTTACCATCAGGTGGGCCGTATATGCTTGTTTACCGACTAAGTTGTATAAAAAAAGTAAGACTTAACAAGAAAACAATATTATCTCGCCATGTAAACTTTTGTTGACACCCAGACTAAAAGGTTTGACAATGATTAGTAAATTAATTGTGAAATTGGAGGACCAACGCAAATTGCCAGCAAAATTTACTCTTGATACTCGATAAATTTATCGATATTTGCACAAACAGCGGCACCTATTGATGATTTTATATACATTATGTATAGAGTTTCGTAAACAGACAATAAAGCGATGTTTAATCATTCGCCACGCGCAAATGTCCGTGTTTACGTAGGGTTAGGAAACATCTGGTTTTGATGAACTGAATACTTCGCATTCAGGTTGGCGGCACTTGAAATCGTGCCAGCTTATTTTAAGTGGCGACGTCTGTTTAAGATTTGTTTCTAATGCCATGCTATAATATATTATAGCTCGTATTGTTATAAATAGTTAAGTTCGATCCATTATCTACCTTAACCGACCACAGCAGCTGTTCTATAAATGAGAGTATGTTTACATTTCAAATATCGCATTCAAGTTACCGATTTCACTTTCATTACATTCACTCTCTCCCTGATCGGTGTACACGATGTGCTTGGACGGGTACAATACGATGTTTAATTCATCTCTTTATTTTTAATTAATTCAATAGTTAACTTGAATATACTTATACAATAACCTCCTCACTCATAAAGCGCTATCTATACTAATATACTGATTAAATGGTCACGTAAATAATGTCACATTATTTGAAAATGACAATAGAGTGACGTCAATAGATAGGGTCGATAGGGTCACGTTATTTACGTGACCCTTTAAAAAGTATATTAGTTAAATAACATTTTATGAGTAAGGGGGTAAATATTTAAGCACTAACCCCCTTATTAATAAATAAAGTTTAAGTCAAGTATTATATATATCTAGGATTAAAATATATCCATCACTTTCTAATGTCATATAAAGAAAAAGGGATGAGGATATTTTAATATCTGGATGATCTAAGACCGACTTACACCTTATTTATTAATAAGGGGGTAATATTTGACAGTAAAAAACTTAAGTAAGTAGATGTATGCGTGTAGTTATCGGTTGTTTAGTCTATGTAAGTGCATATTAAACTTTTAATTAATGTTAGACTAATCATATCTATGTCTCTGTTGCGCAATTGTAGCCGTCCTTCCGTGGCTATAGCAATGATAATAAACTGAAGTGGGCTACAGTTTGTTCCCAATATCCCCCATAACGACGGCAACTCGACGGCGAGTCCCGCCGGAAACAAAGTTTGATTTAGTTTAGACACGACAATCCGCTTGTTGTAATAGTAACGAATCCAATTATAGGTTTACCTACCTCGTTGTTAAGCTTCTGATTTGCGTGTGTAACTTGTATTGTTTAAACGGAAGATTAAATTCTGTCATCAAACTAACTATATTCATGTTTAAATATTTATATTAAAATAAATTCAAAAACTTTTAACAAAAAAATTGAATCGCATCAAAGTACACTAAAAAGTATGAAATAATTCTTATCTGACACTTTTTTGACGTGTTCTTTAGAAAATATTTCGCTGACTGCAAAACAGATAAGAATTATATCATACTTTGAAGGTGTTTTTTGTTTGTTAAATAGTTTTTATTTTTCAATTTTGAGTTTCCATCAGACCCCTAATAACTGTCACAACCCATCTAGGTGTAAATTTATCATCAATACAATTAATCAAGCCCAAACACCAGGTAATTACTGTAAATCGTTGAGGAGTTCCCTCAACTGTCCTTCGGCTCCATCATCAGATCAGTTATCAGTTATCCGCAAACACATAAAAATAAAATATACATATACGGGGTGGATATGACAATACGACATTAAATGAAACCACGTAAAGTACTCGTGTATACGATCAACTTTTACTATGGGACCAAATTCGAAATCGCAAAAAAATACTGCTTTTCATACAAAAGGTACATGTCTCCTCGGCAAAAATGTATGAGAAGCTGTAATTTTTTTTTGCGATTTCAACGTTGGTCTCATAAAAGTTGATCGTATACAAGAGTATACTTTACGTGGTTTCATTTAATGTCGTGTTATCGTATCCACCCGTATACGGTCGAATTGAAAAACCTTTTTTTGAAGTCGGTTAAAAGGAGCAAGTAACTCCTTTTAACCGACTTTTGCCACCTTATAGTGGTATAAAAAATAAATAAATTTAAAGACATTTACTTTCATTTCACCAAGTCTCGTATCGTGTTAAATTGAAGGAAATGTGCCCTTCGAAGATAATAATATTGTTTGATTCCCGGAAGAAACGGTTAATATGGATCCTTTATTCATATTGCCTTGAGCAAAGGGTAAAATTTACAAGATATGCCCATTTCCCGTTTTAACACATCTGTTAGAAATTCACTAGTAAAGCCGTCCTTCGCATCGCCCCGAGCAGTCAGCCGTCAGCTGTTCACCCGTCTCTACGTTCGCGTTCCTTGCACATTTATGAAAAAACTTTTGTCTACATTCTTGGCATTGTCTTGCCGACTCGTTGGTCAAATTACTATCTCTTTGAATGCTGAAATGTACATTCCGAAAGTAAGTTTTATTAATATTTACAATTGCATTGCCTTCAATTTAATGCAATCGTGTTTTATACTACGAATAATAATTCGTAGCTTTTAAAGATCAGAAATGATTGAACATTCAAACCACTGTTATATATGGAAAAAGCTTTGAAGACAGATAACTATATGTTAAATTATGTTATACTTACGTTTTGGATTTACTTCACTTTTAATATGTTATATGTAGTTGAGAGACACACGTCGGGTTAGCACGACAACTGCGCTGCGCTACTCGTATTTTGATTTTACACTTGGTCCAACAAGTAAAATTAGTCCGTTAATGCATATACCTAAAGTTATAAAAGTTAATAAGTAACCTCGACAACTGTTCACTTGCTCGCGCTCTTTCTTCGCAACCCACTGGCTGGTCATACTTTTATGAAAAAAGTTTTACTCGTTGCACTCCACTACGGCTTATGCCTTTGAAAATTCCGGTTTTCTACGAAACTTTAGTACGTTTTCAGACGATTATTGTGTGCATGTTATGTGAAATATTTTATCGAGCTTATCGTTTTATTAAGGTTTTCGATAAATTTACCTTCTGGTAATCACTTTTGGGCCGGCAATCCATTCTCCCAAAGTGTCAGATCCCTAAATCGTCGTTGATATTCGTTCATATAAGCCGGATTAGTCCCTTGGCCATTATATTGTGCTGAAGATAACATTTCCCAATCGTGATATGAATTTGGCAAAATAAACACGTGAAAAAGATTTTCTATTCTTGGTTGGGGGGGGTAAGTCAAGATCCAAGGCTGCGGCGGGAGTTGGCTGAGCCGCTTATGTGGCCCGTCACGAAGCACGCCCCAGAGCTTATGCAGCGCTGCATGTGGCCGAACTGCCCTATCTATTTGTGCAGACGTTCAATCAGCCGTGTCGATGCAAATAATATTTTCAAGCTAAGACCTATTTCGGATATAGAGTTTAATGTTATTCGAATTTAAATATCTTCCGTCTTAACTGTACAAACTTCATATTGATTTTGGTTTATGATCTATACGCTACTTTTGTTAAATAATAACATTATAATCTTATCAACTGCACTTTAATAAATGCAAAGTTTTTTACCTTTAATGCACCTAGACGGAAATAATGTGAGTCTGTCATGTTTACATTCCATAAACCTGCTAAATGCGAGCGTAGTTCGTATCGGTGCATCGAAACAACAACGATACTTTGTCATGTAAACTATGAATTAATGAGATACGTTAAAAGGAAAACATTTTGTTATAGGTAATACAAATCTCTTATATAAGTGGTTACAGCGTATTCAATACTTGATTTATGTAAAGGCTCGTCGAAGGAAAGGCGATTTGAATAGAGCTTCCTGTTAACCGTGTCGAACCTGAAAGCTTTTCATAAATGAACGTACTAAGGTAGCTTCACTTCAGTGCAGGTTGCTAAAAGCTCCCGTTGTTATAGGAAACTTTATACTTTGTTATGCGATGAAACAGACTTACCTACCCACTCATTGTGTCACAAACGCATTAAAAGTGTGACATTAACATGATGTGCGATGTGAATGTCTTGATGGATATGTCGCAGCCAATAACGCTACGCTTGCCGTCATCTATATTGTAGTCCATACATCAAAGTTTTGATAATAATTAATCAGGATCAAATTCTGGACAATTCGGTAGTGTGTTTTTGTTTCCTCTTTATCAGCCCAGCGAGCGAGTTTAATTCCCCTAAAAAAACTGCTAGCCAAAATAAAATGTATGAACAACAATCTCTCTAAAGTTTATCATAATACGGCAGCTTTTGCCATGTATCTACGACAGATTCACTAGCTCTTTCACTAGCAGCTCATTAAACTTAGTTATTTACTTTCTTAGGCCATTCGCATGTACGTGTTTTCTTTACGAGCATTCCACACGATACCAAGTTACTCGATCGCACCACCAATTAATCAAATTTAATTGAGATGCGAAGGAATTCTACTATTCACTTTCGCTATAATGTTTACTTTCGTGCTGTGAGAATAAAAGCTGGACTAAAAGGGATAATGTGATAACACCATTGGCTACTTGTTTATACCATAACAGCCGGTCATAAAATATTTTAAGTTTTCCCAAGTCGACCTTACCCAAACTTTACCCGGATGAAAAATGACCTACAATACTAATTCAAGGCTTGAACTATGTATGCATGAAATTGGTGTTAGTAAAGCGATAAAAATATATTGTTATGAACGTAGAAATATTTATTAACTGACACTGAGACTAATAAATTAATAATAATGCTAAAAATATATATGATTCAATTCAATAACAACAATCCGTTTATCGCTTCAATTATATGTTTTCTTGGAAGACAGTTCGTAATTGGATAAGACTTGTAAACTAATAAAGTAATACTAAGAACAACAAATCTGATGATTGGAAGTATGCTTCCCGTTCAAAAACAGAAAAGCCTAACTAGACTTGTAGCACTTAATATTCTCAATGACTCACCATCATGGTTTTTCCATACCTGTGTCGTGGTAACTAACATTGTAAAAAATCACGCGATGTGAATCCACTTGCAATTAATTTATTACTATTGCATTCAACGTTAATTGCAAAAAAATATCAGAAATGGTAATCACGCTGTTTAATAATTTTCAAGAATCTTCAAGAGTCATTTGGGTGGTATACTTTGCGTTGCGATTGCAATATGTCGCGTGCGCGCAATCGTGCCGCCACCGCCACGGGGATGATACTACAGTGATACCATACAAATGATTTTAGTAGTTAATTAATTAATATTCTTTATTATACACCATAAGGTTGTCTGGAAGAGATCGCTCAAGGTTGTCTGGAAGAGAT
Source organism: Achlya flavicornis (assembly GCA_947623365.1). Lineage (NCBI taxonomy): Eukaryota > Metazoa > Arthropoda > Insecta > Lepidoptera > Drepanidae > Achlya > Achlya flavicornis. The sequence continues at coordinate 11,927,870 of OX392474.1, forward strand.
CGCTTCTTAGCGATAAGACCGCCTATTGTACTTACAGTAATTTTTAATTTTAAGCTTTTATTTTTATAGTTTGTTAAATACTTACTTTTGTACAATAAAGAGTTATCTATCTATCTATCTATCTACCATATAAATACAGGATTTGCAATAATAATGTGTTAAAGTTACTACATATGTGGCTAGATATTTAATTATGTCATAATAATAGTTGAAGCCTGAACAATAGTATATTGTAATTAAAATTTAGGAAAATGTTCACTTATTATCGTTAAAAATATGCAAATTAATGATAAAAGCCAGTTATTACGGTAGCGTGAACATATCCTACATGCGATAAACATCGCACCGATACCAATTGTTACCGTGTGCTGGCTTCGTTAAACATTTATTACTTTCGTCAACACGCATGCTTTTTTACTCCAACACACTGCTAAGAATATAACACAATCGAGAGCGAGTCTTCATGACAACAGTGATTTATAAACAATTTTACTTTCAATAATCGTTAGTAGTCGAATCACAAGCTTAATTCGTATTTTGTGATTCAAATGTTTCATAATAGTTGGTTTTTATAAAACATGCTATATTAATTATCGTTGTTATTGAACACACTTAACGTACAGTTATATATACGTAGAGACACAGATTTTAGTCATAGCGTAGATAATATAATGATTTATAGTTTCCTTAAAGACCTTGTTGAGTTTAATAGGCTAGTAAAAAGTTTGGTCCCACGGGCGTACTTTCCTACAATCTCATGTAAATTTTGCGAGGTATCCGAGAGACGACAGTAAAAGACCGCGTGTAATAAAACAACCGGCCGAGAACGCGTTTCCACGGCAGCGTACTTAGTTATTACCGTTTTTGTCTGGCGAGTTGCCTAAGTTCAAGATGTGTAACTCACAGATCCGTTAACTAGCGCTACTTTTACTAAATTCAAACGGCTTTGACACATCACATTGAAAGGATGCCATTTTTAGGGTTCCGTACCCAAAGGATACCAAACGGGCCCCATTCATAAGACTCCGCTGTCCGTCCGTCCGACCATCTGTCTGTCAGTGGGCTGTATCTCATGAACCGTAATAGGTAGACACTTGAAATTTTCACAGAATATGTATTTCTATTGCGGCTATGACAACAAATAAAAATTGATAATTTCATAGTCAATTTGAGTTGCGCGTCCGACTCGCACTTGGCCGGTTTTTTAGCTAATATTTCCTGTATGATACCAGACAATTATTTGGTATCTTATTAGGAATCGCTATCCGATATTCAACAGAAAAAAGAAGCAAATCTTTAATGTCATTTTGTTCTACAAAAGCATATCTGTGAAATAAAAGATTATTTGAAGTTTATTATGTTTAGCCGTTTCAGTATAGCCAATTATTCATATAAAGTACCTACTTATTTTAGTCAAAATATTTCTCTGACATTTATCTATTTTCTATGGTGGTTTATAAATATGGTACCAACCTACATACAACAGTATCAAAGAGTTCGAATCACAATGTACGAACTTCTCGAACTCACCGCTTACTGTTAAAAGCTTTACGGGTCAACAAAAGGCATGAAGAGGCGTATTAAGTCAGGCACACATCAGGAATTATGTAGGCACTAGAACACTACACATAGGCATTCGGGCAATTTTGACATGTAAAAGCTTTTGTAAGTGAATACAGGCAGTCAGCAGCGGTGGATTACCGTAATATGGCGTCGGAACCTTTCACTAAGGCCCCATATATTAATTAAGAGAGGATTACCCGCCCGTCACGCTTTTATATAGGTGATCTGGCGGCACAATGCCGGGTCTCCTACAGTCATATAATTATATTCACAATCAATATCCCATAATACCTTTTATAATGAATATTAGCATTGATAGAAAAGTTACCACGTTGGATTTTTATTTCATGACCTTATTGTGTTTAGTGTGTGGTTTAATGACTTAAACGTGAAGGATGACTAGACGAGGATGATATGCAGTTATTGTAACTTTTACAAGTATATATAGTTTGTTTATTTGCAATATTAGCTTAAAATAAAATAGAAAGCTTAGGCGATTATAAATCTCTTCCATCGAAACTTAGGAAGTTTGTTGTATTAGATAGGTATTTAAATAACTAGTCATCATCATCATCATCATCAGCCTATAATGTCCCACTGCTGAGAACAGACCTCCTTTCACAAATGAGGGTGAAAGGGACTGGGCGATACTCCACCACGCGTGCCCACTGCGGATTGGTGGAGGTAGGCTAGTGGTCAACCTACTGTTGGAATTTTTCAAGCTGCCTAGGAGGCATCCAACTAGCCTAACGACTATCACAATTTAGTGATAACCGGGACCAACGGCTTTACGTGCCTTCCGAAGCACGGAAACGCTCGATTTGAAATACCACTAGGCGGTCACCCATCCAGGTACCGACCACGACAGACGTAGCTTAATTTTGCCGATCGATTAAGAACGGCTAATCATGCTACGCCACGAGCGCTTCAATCAAATAACTAGTACGTATAACAAATGTTATGAATGCAAAATCGATGTTCGTGGTTGATTATATAATCATTGCGTGCTCTTTTATATTATAGTATATTATATTAGCGATTTATGTATTTTATATAATATACTTACTTGTTACTTGTTCGGGGCTCCTTTTTCCGCAAGTAGGCCGCTTGAGTGGGCCCTTTTTGCGTGAATTGTGCCGGCTAAGTCATCAGCCAGCCTAGCTTCGCCCAGAAACGCAGGACTCTCCTGGGATGTCCACAGGTTTCGCGGAGCGACCTCGGTGGACCGAGGATTTGCGCCCGTTGCTCAGCCACTCCCTCGCTCTCCAGGATGACGTGGGCGGCCGTTTCATCTGTCTTCATGCATGCCCTGCACAAAAGAACTGTTGGTAACACCTATAAAAAACAAGTGTCGGTAAAGTGGTAAATGACACGTTAATTTACCTACGATGACTCGTAGGTCCTTACGGTTTAAGGTGAGCAGATTTCTAGTTAGTCGCTTGTCGTAGGTAGATAGCGCCAGTCTAGATTGTCTGCAGTTACCTGTGTTCGTACATTTACTAATGTGATTTGCGATGGTTCTACTACGTGTCCACGCTTTGAGCTGGCTGAAGGGGAGTGTCAGGATTGGCGTATCGCAATGTCACTTGAACCTGCTTTAGCCAGCTCATCAGCTGCGTCGTTGCCATGCGATCCGCTGTGTCCTTTGATCCATTGTAAGGTGATATTGTTTTTTTGTGCTATCACCTCAAGGGCTTGGTGGCACTCCAGTATTAGACCTGAGGAGTCAATACGATTGTTGCTCAGTATAATATACTAAATCAATCTAAAATTTAGTTAATACAATACCTTACTACATTTACAAATAACCACAGATAAAACGATTTATACAGTTATATCCACAACGAAACAGTACCGAAATAAATCCCTGAATGTATCGAAGGTAGGCGATTTGTCAAGCAAACGTGAGTGTCCCATTAATAAAAGGGAACGAATCTTCCGTGCAAGACAAAGAAGCTAGTATCAATATTTATTGGCGTGCTTAGTATTAATCGGGTCGGATCGTGCTGCTGTATCGCAACGGAGCGGGCTGCGAATGGATGGACTGTCGTGGTGTAAGTGTGCCTATTTTTTCTTTATATTCCTTGGTTTGAATATAAAAGACCTTTTTTCCAAAGTCGATATATTATCTATTTAAGTACTAACTTCGTTATTTATTAGGCACCTATACATAACTTTAATTCTACTTTCAAACCCATACCAAGAATATTTCATCGTAAACGCAATAAAAGTTTAAGCTTCCTTAAAAATACAACAACAGATACCGCTACGATGGAATACAAATTTTATTTGATAAGTTTTTTGATTTCATCCCTCGTGGCGTAGCCCGTAGACTGGCCGTAGCTCGTAGCGTTTCGTAGCCGCGCCCGCCCTACGCGCCACATCGGGTGACCGCGCTCGCTGTCATATCGGCAGTTGCCTACGGCTTCGCCCATTCAGACTGCGATCGGTTCAGTCAGTCAGTCAGTATGCCCCTAGCCTAAGGAGAGGTCGGACGTGCTGTGCGCCGCGATCTCGTCTACCATTCGCGTACGAAATGTGTGACAATAAGTGTTGCTTCCTCTTTGTTATCTAGAATTTTGATGTGTTTATAGACAAACCGCTGTTAATACTTAGAAATATTAGATATTAATGACTTATTCAATAAATTTGTAAGAATAGTTTCGTTCGTATTTCCTGCGAATGACATAGAAATTTAAAGGGTAAGATTTTTTTTATATCACAGCTATAGAATGTTATGGTTATTAATAGAAACAAATCAAGAATTAAAACAATTGATAGTTAATTTTAAATGTAGCCGCATGACTGCTGCTGTCGTACGCACTACGCACGCGATGTGATTTCATCGTAAATTACTTGTGTGATATTTCGCGTTACCTTTTATCGGTGACTCATGCCGTTGAACCGTTTATAAGTTTTTGTTAAAATAATAAAACAATGGAGACCGATGTTATTGATATAGATTTTATAACATAGGTGAACGATAATATTTATAAAAATGAAAATATACAATATATATTGATACAAAAGTCATTAAAACATTTATAGTGTCACAGTTAGCGTAACATCTTTGTATTTATTAAAAAAATGGTGACTATGATCATTTCGAACATGCGTTCTACTTTTATTTACAGCTGCATGTACACTTATAGTATAAGAGCTCCGGCCCACTATGAACCCTGAAGCTATAAAATTCAGGCACAAAAAGTGTTATATTCGTCCCGACTATAGCCTTTGCCATAACACATCAGTATTCGCCACGTTGCTGCGATTGGCATTGTAATCAAACAGGGAGCGAGAAACATTACTACTTTTATAAGTCTAAAGTTATATAAAAATAAAACCATTCGACTCCTTTTCCTTATCCAACTCTTTGTCCTCGCTCTTTTTCCAATTACTTTTAATCGCGAAAACACAATAAAGAAGAAGATAACAAAATGCAATTATTCGCTTAAGAACTACCCCGTTTTATATAAACATTTTATAATTTTCTAGCCGTCCTTAGACTCAGTAAGTCCTTAAAAAGAAAATTTAGAAAAAGTGCACAGAGAAGTGAGCAGGGGCGCAATGCTCTTGCCATTTAAGATGAGAAATGGGCAGCAATGCAGTTGCGACAGCGTCGCGGCGTCGTCGGCGAGGCACTAAGATTGCGGCCGCATTATGCTTATGCACTGAATATTCATTGTCGCTCGCACTCTGGGCTTGAAGCTCTTTAATCAACTCCTTTCGCCGGCTCGCAATCTCTTTGTTAATAAGCATGGACACTAAATTACCGACAACCTTAAATAAATGTGTATCCTTCAACGAAATTGGAATTATTTATCAGTTGGTAACTTAATTGTTTTAAAATTCAAGATGTAATATTTTTGTATGAACAGTTTTTTCTGACTGTGTTTTGACGGTGATATTAGTAATCATTTTAGCAGCCATTCAGATCTTAACTGTTTTATCGGCGACGTCAACACGATACGATAGTAGTTTATACCGAACTTAGCCCTCTTTTCTCATTAACGTTTTTGGTGGGATAATACATACTTCATTTAATTAATCAAACTTATCAATCAGCACGTTCACGCTGTTCTTCAGGTATTAACAAAACTGGGTGTAACAAGTAGTGGTCAAATATGCAGAAATCTGGGGGCACGGGAGTGCCCCCGCCAAGACAGCCAAGCGAAGCGCTTCGTCGTTTTTTTTAACCCTGATAACTTGGTTTGGATATATACCAGATAAACCAAATTCTCGGGATGTCAATAGTGAACTTATTAAATATATTAAGTTTCAATTACATAGCTATTATACTTTAGATTTTATTGATATCTAAAAAACCCCGATTTCTTCACTGATTCACTGATGATCATCAAAATACTTCCTGTCGTCATAGAAAGCTGAAATTTGGTATGTAAGCTTGTATTAGTATACATTACATACAACAAAAAAATATAAAATTCGAACTTTTACCAAAAAAACATATAACAAAATAAAAAATATTGTCTGTAATATTACAGACAATAGAGTTAGGGTTAGGTAGAGTTAGGGGTAAAAAAATATTGTCTGTAATATTACAGACAATATTTTTTTACCCCTAACTCTACAAGCCCTAATTTCACAAACTCTACAAGCCCTAACTTCACAAACTCTACACACCGTAGTCAAAAATGTGGCTTGGCCGTTTCGCTACTACAGGAACTATTGTACTACGGAAAAGTAATTAACAGTGAATCAATTTTTCACCTTACGCCCATGTGACGGTAGCGAATCGGCCAAGCCACATATTTTGACTAAGGTGTAGAGTTTGTGAAGTTAGGGCAGTAGAGTTAGGGCGTGTAGAGTTATAAGCTTGGCTCTACATGAGATCTGATAACTTTATGACGGTGCGAGCCATATGGTCACGTCTTGGCAACATTTTACATGAAAATGTTTTTGGTGGGATAGTCATAACGAGAAGAGGACATTTTAGGAAATGGTCACAGATCGCCTAAACCCTTTCAAAGAGAACATTCGATTTTATCGGCAAACCTTAGGTTAAATAAGTACCAAGAACAAGCCATCTCTTGGGATAGAGAAAGGTTTGTTACAATTATAAAGCCAGGTATATAACAAAATATAGATCAAATCAATCAAACTTGGGAGTCAATTTATGAAGGCGATGATAGCTCAGAGGTATACTGAGTGACTTTAGATATAGATATATAATTTTAGATATAATTTTACAATAGAAAGGACTTTGAAAGTAAATAAAAATAATTTGTATAAAACTAAGCATTTTTTTGTAGTAAAGATATTAGAACAGGCATTACTCAGTAGCTTTATCTGTTAATCAGTTCAATATGACAATATTCCGAAGTATCGTTGCAAACATCAATTAGACAAACTAGACTTTCTAAAAGTCGGCAATATGCGTGCTAATGCCTTTAGGCGAACGGCAATCTAGTTCGCAATAAAAAGTTGTTAAAAATAACACTGATAACGGAAACAAACTTAAATCAGTAAAAGCCAATGGACACTGGGGATGTAAGAGCGAAATTACTCGAAAAATTGGTTTCGAAAGGATCCCTGTGGTAGCGTTATTGAAAAAAGGTCGACTTGATTGATATTCGAACTTTACACGTTGAAAATGCGGAGCGTTTCGGTTTTTCGTCTCTGGCAAAAAAGATTGACTCAATTTGTTCTTGTCCGTTGCGCAATAAACTCAGCGGAGGCTATTTTTAACTGCGGATTTATCTTTCGGGAATGAATGTAATCGCACTAATTTCATCTAACGAAATTAGGATTTGTAGTGTTTAATATAAGAATAATGGGTTATGTAAATATTGTGATAAAGGCTTTTGCTGTTTTATATTATCTTATAATGACTTCTTTACCGACACCGACAACAATAATGCTCAAATTATGTAAATAAATTCGCTATCTTAATTTTCCTTAGGCTGAAAAGATCTAAGTATTATTCATTAAATAAAACAGAGAACCTTTTCTTTCCGTCTAAGAAAACCCACAAAAACTGGTTGAACGTAGAAAACATAACTTTCAAACGTTTTAAAAAAATGTCCTAATAGTCCTTAAACGTTTTGTTCACTTTTGCTAATTACCTACGTAGGTACTCCACGTTCCCCCTCCGTAATGTATGAAGGCACTAACGAAATCGTCCCATTCTCTGTGAAAAAACCGTGTTTTTTCGGGCGCTGTCATTATTTTCTAACAAAAATTTAATTACCTCAACTGCAGTACTCCAGGGAGCCATTGTACCTCAAATAAAATGTCGTACGCACTGCCGGCGACGGTCACGGGAGAGCTCACCGTGATAGATGATATTCGAGAACAATTAATCTTGCGCAAAATATGCGGACGATTTGCGAGCGAGTGGTCGGGCCTAATGGTCGGGAGATTATCACGCGTCGCGTCCCGGCTCCCGTGCTTAGTCTCCACCCGCCCCGTCATTAGCGGAAAATACCATCGCATTGACCTAATCTAATACGAATAAACGTATACAAAGATATGCTTATTTGTTAAGTTACATGATGCAAACCTAAACGTAATACCGTACGAGTATAAAACATATTCGTGGAGGCAATAACGTGTCGACACACACCCATATATTATCACGGTGAGGGTTTTCATAAAGGAAGCGGGGAAACCCGTGCCGCTCGGACATTGAAGGCGTTGTTCTGCTGCGACGCTGTCCTCGGATAATGTCTTGCATAAATTTACTGTAATCGTGTAAAGCCAGTGCCACTTGCATAATTTAATGCGAGTAAGCAATGCAGTTTATATTAAAAACGTCACAGACAGATTTCATTTTATTTTCTCAACGAGCGCGAAACTTAGCATGATAAGGTATTTACTTAAATGAAATAAATCTAGTAATTTTTGAACGAGTAAACAAGAATAATGGTAATAACAGTTAAAATGCTGTTAACGGGATTAGTATAATGAATAACTGCGTAGTAGTAGGTAATAAAACTGACGCACAGGTGAATTTAAGAAGCCGTTTTAATCGGCAACTCAATATGGACGACGATGCTATGCTACTAGGCAAAGTCGTGTAATCGGTGTGTTAGAGCCTGCTTACCGCTTGTGACAATCATACCAACCTAAATATTTATTGAAAAAAAAAAGTTTGATATTATTCACATAGCCATCTGATCTCAACTAAGTAGAGCTTATGGAAACTATTTAATATGAGATGGTACTACATAATAATATGTAAATATAAACATACACATATATTAACACCTACACTAGAACAAACATACATGTTCATGCATTTTTGTTTTGAGAGAGGTAGAGCATAGCGTGTATACGCTCAAAGAGCAGCTCGACTGGGGAAGTACCTCCACCTTACAGAATACCGCAGCCAAATAACTTTATGTTGTGTAAAGTTGTGTTCCTGCGCGTGAGTAAAGTCGCCAGAGCTCATAGGGGAGGGGGGAAAGGTCGGTAACGCGTGAGCGATGCTTCTTGTGTTGCAAGCGTCCATATGGCTACGGTAACCGCTTACCATCAGGTGGGCCGTATGCTTGTATACCGAAAAAGTTGTATAAAAAAAAAAAAAAAAAAAAAAAAAATGCATAAAAATATTTGCCCTGAGTAGGAATCAAACCCACGACCTGTGGCATGGTATTTTATTCCCTTAGGGAAGGAAAAAAACCGTAGTGAGTGCTTACGTAAGGATGTATGCAAAATTTCAAAGCTAACCCCGGCGGCTAAGGCTGTGCGATGATAGATCTGGGAGGCTAAAAGGGAAGCTAAAGAAATTACATAAGATCTGCCGAGAATTCGAAAATATGAATTCCATTTGCAATATTGCTTAGGCTTCCTTTTTAGCCCCCCAGTTAGTTAGGACTAGTATTTTTATATGTATAGATAGCTAGGTTTTAATGTCCGTCCGGTCCGTCCCCAGTGTTACCTGTTTGATGCATGTTGTATGGAATGAGAATGGGTTACTGTAATTGTCTATCTATATGTGGAATTAATATCGAAACTCGAGCTCTGATTGCCTTTGAACAATTTAATAGCACTTTGAGAAATCAATATATCTTTGCAAATATAGGTATAATATAGGTAAGCTTACATGACGTAGGTATCTAATAAGGTTAAGGGTTTTGCAAAATTACCTAAGAACCTAAGGGTGATATAATAGTTTATCGTGAGTGAATGCGGAAAGCTGGTGAGATCAGTTTAGAATTACAAGTTTCTTTCCCAGCTGTTTAAATAAATACTGCATAAAATGAGTCAGTTGGGTGTGTAGTACACGTTATACTTAACGAATGAAACTCAAACGAACGCAGCAGGCATGCAGGGTAAGTCGTCGCGCCAATGCAAATTAGTGGAATCACAATTAGTGCTCGATTGTTGTTCCCCCTGCAGCTTGCATTTAGCAAATGAAACAACCAGGTAAGAGATTCAGCAAATAAATTATGAAACGGTATGCTCTGTTTTCCGTAGCATACCTTGTGTTCTGTTATTTCACGCAAATAACACATTCAATACACCTATTTTTTAATGTTCTCTATAAATGATTATTCAACTGAATATCACGATGCATTTACAATTGTTTCTCATTAACACATTCCCCTTTGTATATGAATCATTTATTTGTAGCTTGTTTAAATTATTTATGAATTTATTTTGTATGCTAAATTATACATGTCGAATATGCAGTTTGTTACTTTAGCAGCTTATGTTTAATTATTTATGAATTTTATTCATAATAAACTAGCTGCCCCGCGGATTCCTTCTCAATATCAATAGGCTATCTCTCAAATTTCATTGCGATCGGTCCATTAGATTTTGAGTGATGCCTTAACAAACAAGCAGAAAAATATACAGACAAACAGACAACATTTTTAAAATTAATTTGTCAACCAATAATGTAGTTAAAAGAATCAGATGCGAATCGATGCATAAAAAAAATCTATTGTTTTTTTGTTTTTTATAAGCTGCTCATATAGCCCATGGCGACAAATTCAAATTCAAAAATTGTTTATTCAATATAGGCCTTAATAAGGCACTTACGAACGTTACAATTGATTTTACCACCGGTTCGTAATACACTTAAACCTCAGATTCTTAAACTGAGAAGACTACTCTCTGACTAGTACTCAATAAGACAAATTAAACTTTTGTCTGAGTGTCGAGCGTCCCTTAAACGCGTTATTAATACGCCTTTTATTATGCGCTGAGCATAGAAGAACAAAAAAAAATTTTTTTGGGAAATGTAAAAACATAAGTAATTAAGGACCCCTTATTTTATTAATTAATGTGGGGAAAATGGTCATAGGATCTGCGACCGCTCTGAGGGGGAGCGGCCAGGCGGACTTTTACCGGCTAAAACCTCTAAGCTCTCACCTCTGCCCTACATCTGCGCTACGGGAGGGGGGCGAGCTATTGTGCAGATCGCGTACCTGCAGATCCCTCCATGCGCGGCGCTGAGATAGTCCGTCCCGGGGGAAGTGTGATACATCCCCCCAGCAGCCTCGCAGTGCTATCGAACGATGAGTCCTGACCACAACGACCCATCGTCCTCCACGGGGCCACTTCTGGGCGTACAGGGCCCCCGCCCGATCACCCACGACTCCGAAAGTACCCGTTTAGTGGCCTTTTACGACAGTCAGGGGAACACCGTAGCTAAGCCCGAGCTACACGCCAAGAGGGCCGGGATGGGGCACGTTTGCGCCCCGACGTCGGCTTCCTCACCGGGTGGGATCGGACCTCTCCCGATCCCGCTTAGCACCCTCAGCAGGCTACGGCCCATCGGCCGTAACATCGCCGACATGACTGCTGGCAGGGAGAGATTCCGTCCGATTTGTCCGACCAGGTTTCGCCGCTCGGGCGGGTTCCCACGCGGAGCACACCGCGAGCGTGTGCGATGCGGAGTCCTGCTCCCACCGCAGTGGATGCAGGCCGGCGTCGCGTCACGTCCGATCCTACACAAATAATCACCGAATCACCCATGCTCAGTGATAATCTGTGTAAGTGTGTAGGTGAGTCGGCCACCTTGAATTAAGGACCCCTAACTGACTGTTCTTAGTACGGTCGAAACCCTTATTGAGCGAACCTGAATCTATTATGACCGGTTATTCAGAGTAGACCCTTAAATTACTATGTGCTAGTTAGTGTATATACTGCGCCTTATTAACATAAATTATGCAAAAAAATAAAACAATTTAACTAATGACGTTAAAAAAAAATCGGACATATTCTCGCTAACAGAAAACTGTGTCTCTGAGTCGGCCACGTCGCTGTACGTACAAGCCGACACGCACACATTCACACATTAGTCGGCCATTACGCGGAATAACGTTTCATAGGTAAATTAATAATTCAATCACATAGTTAACACACACACACATAAATAGCCGCCGCTATTACGTTGCCTCAGTTAAGTCTTAGACAGAGTACTGTCTGACCTAATCTGTAAATTTAACCAAAACATTTAGAATATTTTTTATTATGTCGCCCTTTATCGTAGTCCTGAAATCGGCCCTTTTGGAGGAATAATTAATAACGTGCTACAAGACGAATATGTTGAGAGCTATTTGTATGCCAAACAAAATGTCCACGGAATGTCCCCCTGGTCAGAAAGATGATGTTAGGGGCAATTAATCTTGACCAAATATGCGGGCGAATGATGGTTTGTGCCTTCGTGTCCTAATGACGACGTTACTCTGCGATCTTCCAACGCCTTACGGTCTGTTTTACTCCGCAGCAAAGGTTTGATCAAATACACACACGTTATCTAGTTCAAAAATATAATTTAAGTTTACGTTATTCGTTTTAAATCACCTACTATATTCTACACACCCGATGGTTCTGTCTACCTGATTGTATTAGTAATGTGCCATTAATTATAGTTATCGCGCGTTTCGTAGTGCAATTAAATATTTCCGAACACATAATAATTGTCAGCCAGCCACAAATGTCATTGCAATATGACCGCAGTACGAGCACAATACACCGTTTCAGAACATTTAATATCGTTGGATGGATCCCTGTCATTGTCAGTGTATCGCCCTCTGATTCATATGATCAAATATTTCAGAAGTGTGATCCGCACATTATAGGAGTTTCATGTCAACGACGCTTCGCGACAGGAGCGTTATTATGCGGGTTTTCGAACGGGTCATGACGACGAGGTGTGGTGAACGAGCAAAGTTATAATAAGTTGGACCCGTCCCTTCATCTTTACCGTAAGCATTGTCTTTTAACCCGATATAATGGCTCGATCCTATCGCAAACTACACACATTTTTAGGGATTCAAAAACTTATTTCATCTGTCTATATACCTATATAATTTACTTAAATGAGCATTTTATCTATTTACATTAGCAGCTATCGGGTCTCCGAGATATATGATCGTAACGTCAGTCATATGTAGGTTTCTGTTTCAATAATAAAAAGTTCGTGGTTATTTTTCCTTCAATATTTTTTTAACAAATGATACATCTTCACAAAAAGCTCCGTCAATCGCCGACCCTAATTGGTAATAGGTACTTTGACTCGGTTATATTTCTTGAAAAGGTCCCTGGGTTAACTAATAATTGTTTTCGGTCATTACGTGTTCCGTTACGGACGGTATCCCATCCGGATCGTTTACGCTCATTGTACGTAATGAGATTAATGCACTAACAGATAGATATAGCTTGGAACCACTATTAGTTTACTTTTATGGCGTTCAATTTGCACACATTCACGTTTGCGTCAAATGCAGTGTGGCTTTACGCAGTATCGTAAATTCTCGCATTAAATTCATAAAAACGTCGTGACATTTATTTATTTGAATATTTTATTATGTTTGTGCACAACCAATAATAATGTAACAATTTATGTATGTATTTTTTCTATGTCTGATAAATAGTGAAGTTATTTAACCACATACAAATTTGGCTTACATGTGTATGTTATATATGCATAAGTGTACGACTTACTTAATTAACATTCAGCCCTTTTTTTTAATTAACGACTTCCTTGTAAACTTTTTGTTTTTCATTTTAGTGAAATTATATTCCTTTTGGAGAATAGTGATCAGATAACTTGTGTTTGTTTTGGAATTTGCGTTTACAATTTAGCAAATCAAATGTAAACAAAAATAAGTCAAGCTTTGAACCTAAATGAGACCCAAAAAGTTCATTTCTTTTATTTTCAATTTGCCCTAAGAATGTTACGTTGGGTGTAGAAATGAAGCACGTCCCGACAGTGAGCAGTTTGAATTAACCTTTCGAGTAGCCTTGTAGATTCGTGGCCCGGTTACGAGCGGGTCATCTGCTAGTTAATATTCAAAGGGTCGCACAATCACGGATTCCGTACGCGTCTCTGTTCCATGGAGCGTTGACTCCGAACTCCGAACGAGCTCCCGAAAATCTGCCTTTTGGTTACCAAAAAGACTTTGTTTGTCTGTGTAATTTAACCACATGAGAGAAAATGAAATATACCCGAAATTTGCGAATTCCAACCGAAGATATACAAAAATACATGCCTACACGAAATTTCATTACAGTTCAGACATGTGTTTGGACAATGGGTATAGCAGAATATTCGCATAAACTGGGGTCCCTCGATTACGGTTCGTTCGTTTACGGAACAAAAAGACCTGACATTTTTACAAAATCTTGCGCCATTTTCATTTTGTTTGCTTTTGCTGAAACCGTGCGAGTATCTGAAAACATGAACACACAAGTTGAATAAAATTCTAATTTGCAGATTGACTGTTGTCACCACGTTGTCACCTTCACCCAGTATTTATTTAAATTGTTTAAAAATGGTTGTCTATTTAATAAATATGTAATACAACCGCGTGTTGAACCATTACGGTATTTATGAAACCTACAAACTGGCAATATTTAATTACATCCAGATTGTGGTAGTCCACAGATCTGTAACAATGCGGCAACGGTTCATTGTACAAAATGGTTTCCACATTCATTACTTAACTTTTTTTTATCAAAATTCATTCAAGATTTTGAGAATGGAGGAACGCAAAGAAGTGTTTCAATGTAAGCCTTCATTCAAATAACGACAAGGGCGAATTTATTGGGGCGGCCGTCCGAACTGAAGTCCCTTCACGTCTCAGCGAATTCAAAGAGCCCCAAGATAAATTGAGATATTAGTAATTGATATAACTAACATCATATACTCGTGCATAACGATGTTGATTGATTAATTGATGTGCTTAGACAAATATTCAATACCAAATATCGAAACTTCTTAAAAACCTCTCCGTTACCTTAATATTATTTTCGCCCTACGAATTAATTTATAAACAATATATAAATAAAATACTTTCATAATTTTGTTCAGCCTTTTACAACAGTCCAATTGATATCGTCTCAAGATGCTAATATAGTCATGCAATCAAATCACCACTTATCTGAATTTTGTGTATAGTATTTAGATAAATAATATCACTATGCCTATAATATATAGTAGAAGTCATTTTGTATTCCTGTCTCGCTGTCCAGGCTTTCCTTATAAAGTGTTAATAGGTTTGATTATGTATTGCGTGATTGGCATTCATGATGACATCCAGTAAATCTCTGGAACTAATGTGCATCATCATTTCTTTAATTGTTACAATAATGTATATATTTTTGTTGCAGACAATACTGATGAGCGCGGAAGCTGTCGCCGGTGATTGGTCTCGCACACGGATGCCGTGAGCTCTGGCACCAGGAGCGCACGACGTCGCCGTGATGAGCACAACCCGCCATAATGCGTCTGCGGCCATTTTAAACCGGGAACGGACGCGTTTGTCGGCTCGAGATGGCCGTCAATCGCGGCGTACGCGCACTCAGCCTCACCGTGCTGCAAGTGCACTCTCTCACTTTACCGCAGCACTATGAAATGTGGAAACACGGCAAGTGGCGACAGAAAACGTCACCACCAAGGACAAACGCAGCCGTTAGGGTTCCCAGATAGAGACATTATTATAGTGAAATCCCTAGAGGCCTAAGTGTTACTGTTCTGTGTAAATATAGTGGTGTGTAGATGTTAAGGATGGCGGGCGAAGGTCGGGGTGCGCGTGCGCCACTGCTGGAGTGCGGGGGCGAGTTCGCACACACGCACAAGACGTCGGCGCCGCGGTGCTGCTTCTGGCTAGCGAGCCACGTGAACGTGAGGAAATGCGTCGCCGGCGTCATGCTGCTATCCGTCCTCACCATATTCTTCTATACATATTACGTCACAGTACCTCTCACTAGGTAAGTATTCAACAAAATGTTACTGTTTATCTTATTGCAAAACCTCTTTAATTTTATTGGAAATAATTTTGGAACAAAGGCAGAAGTTTTTTAATATAAATGGGTTTTATAAATTAAATACAACTTTCACGATTGTTTTAGAAGTCATACTGTTAATTTCAATATATTTAGTGAAGCTTTAACAAAAATTAATTTAAAGTTACTCTGAAACATGTCATAAATTAATTAATGGACAAGGTACTCCATATGAAAATATGCGTCATTCGCATAAAATCCAATTTACTTGCTATCGGCAGCAAACACGCCGTTGATACCAATTAATAATATGAAATTATCGCATTCGGAGAATTCGGACAGCTGATCATACCGATATACCATACTGGAATATATTGGGATTAGTTGAAGAATCGTCGATTTATGCCTCCGTTTTATTTTATTTTGAATGGGAAACCAATAGCTCAGAAAATATAAATAACACGATTTTACAGTAGTAACCTATCTTTGGTGGGATATTGTCTAAGTATTATAAAAGGCAGCATCGACCGATTTCGAGTGGACTTTTAAAGGACAAATACAATAATATTTTTTACGAGTTCATATTTTTCGTTTCTTACTCCAATACCAGATTAATCTAATTTTTTTGGAGTAAGTAATAAGTATTCAGACGCTTCGCATGACACATTAAGACATTAATTTCGAGAATCTCAAATTCTTATTTGTTCATGTCCCAAATCTTTGGACCACACCTTACATATTTTAACAAGTATATTTCCGGCGCCATGTGATCCAGACACCGTTGTTTGAAGTTATTCAACTTTTGTATCCACGCGTATGTCACATACGGGAAAATGTTTGCATAAACTCATTCTATTCTTCGTCTTTTGTGAACATATACACGAACAGATAACTCCCATTTTCTCGCTCGGTACTTTACACATCTGAAGCAAACGCTACGTAGTGTATGTATTATATTATGGCATCGGCGTCATGTCGAAAAGACTGTGTGTGACTTCTTTATAATAGTAAAAGTAGAATCGGTACTACAATTCTCAAGACAAAAAATATCATAAGATTTTTCCAATGAACCGCAAATATAAGTTTGTCTCATAATAATTCGACACGGAATTTGACATCGCTTCGTGCTCACTTTCAATATTGTAAGCCACCGGAAAGTATCCTGTAGGTTTTGATATCCTGTCTGTGATGGACTATTAGTATGAAAATATGTTTTGAAAGTTTTGAAAACGAGAATAGAACTTTAGTATTCGTTATTAATTTCATCTGCTACAAAAAGCCTCAACACACGGCGAGACAGACGGACAACACAATTATCCTATAAGGTTTCCGTTTTTCTATTATGGTACGAAACTCTAAAAAGGATTATTTTGGCATAAAATTGGCAGTTAATACCTATAGGAAATTGCCTCGGAAGTATTAAGGGCGTTTAACTTTGTGCCAAGCGTCCTCGTCGCCCTTTGTTTGGCAGCTTTTCACGGCTAAATTAGGACAAGGAGCCGAATATTTCAAGAGTAATTTATAACGTGATTTTATGTAATTAGGGCGGATGTCGTGTAGCTGGGACTATAATATTTTATTTTATCGGCTTAAAATTACACCACGCCGAGATGAGCGGCAGGGGCGGTAAGTTTCGCCGACGCAGTTGAATTTATTGCAAAACTTGTATTCTAGCTAATTAATGGAAGCTGCTGCGCTAACGCTCCGGGTAGCCCGTTGATTTAAACGCGTATTGTTTTATCACTGTTTATTAACTATTAACGCATTATTAACTTGACGCCTAAGTTGAATGATTATTCTTACCTGTTGAAAAATAGTGTAGCTGGCATGTTTATCTAAATCAAATCACAATAAAAAAAACAAACTGATGTAATTTCGACAAAAAAATACTCCAGGCTAAGGGAGATTTGAGTAGCTAAATATAAAAGCCGGTTGGACGCACTATGTCATTTTAGCTCGTCGTTAAGGTTTCCTTAGTCGATTCAGGCGTGGCTTTCATTAAAGCAAAGAAGCCACAAGTCTCAGTCACGGCTCACAGGATCGCCGCCTACGGATAAAATATTTTCACAAATTCCTGCCTTTATTTATTTTACGCTATTCAGATAAACCTTAATGGCGCTTTGATGTGGCTTTAATTTGGGTAGGACGCAGAACGCAGATGTAAATCTGGTAGTCTATGATTGATTTTCTTCTAAATTTCACTCTGTTCGCATACAATTTTAATAAGGTATTTAGGAGTGTAACCTGAGGTTCCTGACTCCTACAATCTAAGAAATTTCAAGGTGAATAGATTCTCCTAGGCAAGCGTGCTCCATCGTAACTTAAACTTCTAGGTGACGGGCGATTGGTGTGCAGGTTAAATATCCTGAATGAGCTGTATACAAAGTAAAAATCCTACAAATACACGACAACTTATCCAAGAACCTAGATGAAATCTACGCTTGGGGGCTATTAATAACTACAAGTGGGATGAACTAATTACTAGTTCATCCCACTTAGTTTTTCCCACATTTTTGGAAGGATTGGCTATAAAACTGAAAAAATGCTGTATGAGTGTTAACTAAAGGTTGGAAGGGATACATTTTTCCTGTATTATTACGATACTCTGGTTATATTACCACTAAATGTGGTCCAAATAATTTAATGAACAATATTGTTGACAGTCTGGTTTGGCGCGACCGTGTTCCGCGACCGCTGTCACAATGCTCGCTGTTGGCATCGCAGCAGCAGGCGGCGCGGGACCACCGCTCGGACGCACGGCTCCGGATCGACGCCAAGGTACTCGTGATCGTCGAGTCGGCCTACTCGCGACTCGGCCGCGATATTGCTGAACTGCTTGTCGCCAACCGAATACGGTAAGTCAACTACGTCTACCTTATTGCATTGTACATCATTACCCACGAACATGCGGTGTAAGAACTGCATATGAATCATTCAATTACATCAGAGTACCTTTGTACTTGCCCGACCTGAGGGTTATTTACAGTCCCTTGTTTGTAGATTGACCAGTTGTAAATTATAATTAACTCTTCAGTGGTTAATGAATATATCTTACGATTTACTCATAAATGCATTGAGCAAAGCCACATACATTAGACTTATTTTTCGTTTTAAAACTTCTGTATTTTGCAACGGTTTTCAATTAATGTAAAAGAAACACGAAGTTAACCTGGCAGATTGGTAGATTTAGTCTTAACAAATCGCTTGAAATTAGATTGTCGAGTTTACATGAACTGACAAATTATTTAATAATTATTTTTTAAATTATGTAAATATTTACTTTGGTTGGGATGATTGCTATCAAAGGGTTATGTTTGTGCCGTCTGTTTGTTTTCCTTGTCGAGAGCGCGAGGCGATCGGTTCTGCCTGTTGACAGCTAATGCGATGAGATCGAGGCGAGAGTACGGCATCGGTAACATGCACGGAGGAAATCGGTTGGACATGGTACCTATTTATTTATTATGCACACACATGAGTCAGAACTGTTTTTCATTAACATTTGATACTAAAACAATATAGTCTAGGTTATGGATTGGCCAGCGAACATCAATGATACCAACCCCATAAAGCATCTCTGGGTCGAAATAAAAAGGCTTGTTCGGGCATGAGATCCCAAGCCTAAGTCGCTGCCTTTATTAACTTCAATAAGCCATGCATGAGGAATGGATGGTAATTTCTCAAACTGATGTCAAAAACCTGATAAGGTTGATGAGAAATCGTTAGGCTGGCGGGTTTCATTGAACGTGTGTGTCGTTCCTAGTCCGCAGAAATATTCAGACTGTCATATATAATGTGCATGTCTTTAAGATTTCCAAAATTTCATATTTTTTTCTGGACCCGACCTTAACTTGATACTATAATTTCGGTAGCGGTACCGGGTACCAGTATATTCGAAACCGACAATTCCCGGTTAGACCTATAACACAATACGTGAAACTGCCTACTAAGTATGTTATCTCAATATTGTAGAACAGCTTGTGCCATCTGTTACCGTTACATTCCAAGAATTTATCTAGGTAATGATTATACTGACATGCTAACCTTTCATGATAAACCATATACAAATTAATACAGTAACATCATTATCTTATTAGACTGTTGGGTTAAATGTGTACATCATTAATATTGGATTGAATTATATCAATGAGATCAGGGTTAAAACTGGTGACCAGATAACATTTATGACATAAATTGTTACTGGTTAAAGTTTGCTTTGCAGTTTTTCAGCCTATACCTATCTATCGCACAGTTTTCCGTTTTCCCCTAGTTGCGTCATACGAGACTTTTTACTCGCCCTCGGGTTTTAAAATTGGTTTCCTCTCGAAGCGGACTGAACTACGCTATGCTTGTTTATGAAATGGTTGACGGGTAAGGATTAGATTAGAGAGAGATTAGTTTTTTCATTGATGCTTCTGATTTGGCCTTTCTTAGAGTCAAATTTTTGCACAGACAGAAATATTTTCTTACAAGTATGAAAAAAAGGAATGCAATGAAAAATGTATGTTTCACATTGCACTCGCTTGTTTCGGTGTATTGACGACTTTGTCGTTCTTCTTTAAGAATAAGATTTGATCTGAACCTCTAATTTGCCATAGATTTGTATGTTGTTCTATTAGGTTGCCATTGGAGTTACCATTGAGGTTCCGCATAAGCCAAATATCTTACCTTTCTTCCTTCTGTAAATCCATAAGTTACGTTTTTACCCTATTGAAATATTCATGAAGTGAAAAGTTGGGGCAAAGTAATTTAATTTAATTTGCCAATTAGCGTACGTGGTCCCATAGCGGGCGGTCCCATAGGCACCCTCACTGTTTTCAGGGAGCCTCCTTTTATGACTTGTTTATACGGAGGAAAGTATTATTTTCAATAGACTATAAACTCTTATTAGGTAAGTACTTCCAAAAAAATGATTTCAATGGGACCATTGAAAAAATAAATTACTTTTCTAAAGATATTTCACGTCTGTCAACTGAAGTATGCTTTCACCAGAAACATGCGAGACTAGACTTAAATGATAATAACATATAAAAAAGGAGATTTCACCTGTGTTCCCAAGATGTACGTAAAGTACCTAATTACAAGAAAATAGCCACAAACTATAATGTTAGAACGATAGGATAAATATTACGAATGGATTTAACTTAATCCTTTGTATATTAATACCAGTATCAAATATTATGTAAGAGCGCCCCTTGTGTAACACTTGTTTATTACGAGTGCCATTGACCCAAATCGTTATGTTGCTTAATTAATATAACCTCGCAACGCATTGCGGTCTAATTAGCAGATAATTTGGAAACAAACACCAAGTTCTGTACGTAGGAAACAGTTCTGTAAACTTAATTAAATATAAAGCAAGGTGTAAGGTGACAGGCTGAGTCGCAAATGTGGCGGGCGAGGCGCGCCTTTGCGAGGCGCGAGTCATCCACGGCGAGTCGTTGCGGCTACAGTTAGTTAGTAGTGCCATTAGAGGCAAGCCCGCGGCATCCCACCCCCTATCTCACCGCCTCGTTCTCCATTAATGCTCGTTTGTGTCAAAACGACTTAATTACATTACATTAAGTCGTTTTGACACTTTCCTTTGATCCCAGCCAAATCTTACTTCCATAAGTTTACTGACATACAATGCTATTCACAACTGCTGGTAATTTATTAGTTTCATAATTGTCTTCTTCGTAAACTATATCAAGGACGTGCAGTGCACCAGTAGTGCGAAATCTTAATGATTAATTACGGACTACTTAAGAATATGAACACTGTTAGTATTGTTTGCATTTACGACACTATACCTTTTACTACCTTTACATTTGGTAGTATTAAACTTCGTATATAGTGTAGGTACTGTCATTATAACAATCATCCGAGCCTTCATAATCTGCGATAGTTTCTTCATATATCCCCTACATAGTAAGTTAGGAGTTTGATTGTTCACGTCCACTTGACCCTTCGGAGATGTAAACTTTGGCGCCGTTTATTACCCGCCCCTCGTAAACTTCGCTTTATAGTGCACCAGAGAGCAAATCGCTTTTTTAATAGAGCGTTAATGGACTCTACAATCCAATACCCTTCGGATCAACCCTACGGTCCTCATTTCGGCAAAATTTGTAGTATATATGGTATATAGTAAATCAGTCTAGCTATTCTAGCACCATAGAATGCGTACAATCAGTTAATAAAATATTTTTCATGGTCATTGAATTTGTTTGAAATCTATCTTTTTTTGTAAATAACTCTGTAACGTGACGTTTTAGGACATAGACACCTTAGTAATTTTTTGTTCGTATGGGTGTCCCCAATCGATGTATATATTTTTAGTAGTGCGCCGCCATTTTCAAAAAAACACAAAATGGCGCCTGATGAGTATGCCAGGCTCCGAACAAAAATCTTCGAACTCCTTTGACCATTTAATCAGTATATATTTAGTTAAACATCGCTTTAGATGAAAGGCCGAATTAGTTTTCCTTTAATAGATAATTTTCAGACGTTTTTGCTCATCGATAGAGCTTTAATTTCTCTCCAGATTAAAAACACATTTCTTAATATATGGTCTTAAAATTGACAGTAATTTAATCTGGTATCTGGTATCCTCTTTCAGTTGACAACTTCTAATATCATTAGTTTATTTACTTTCGTTTCAAGTAAAACGCTGTCTCCATTAGAGGAAACAACGCATCTTGTAAGAACTACCCTTTTGTAGCACCATCACTTACCATGGTGATATTGAGATCAAACAAGTCTGATCATAGTAAAAAAGTGTTCTAGCTTTGTCATATTTAGACTAAACAACACCCTGGAATTAATTAGTTGCGTCCAGTACAGTCGTAGACTTAAAAGTTTATTCATTGCCGGGAAGTAACGTATAGCTTCTTCAGTGGCACACGGTACTATTTCTAGATAGTACGAAGTTTGTAATTTTTCCGCAGTTCACGCAACGTTCTTGCGCTGGCCACTTTACGATAACTGTTATTCCAAGGGGCGGCGGCAAGTCGCAAGGGTCGTGACATTGCCCCCCTTTTATTGAACTCACTCGCGCTCCCTTATCACGAAATAGCCCTCGTCGCATTCGGTTCACGGACAAAAGTAGGCCGTTTCGCGCGCTCTAATTTAAACCGAGGCGCTCTATTGTTTTAACAGCAGGACACTAATTAAGGTAATTTGATACATGTTAGCGCAAGTTAAATAGCGACACGCCGCGGCCGTTCACGTCGCCGTTTTATGCTCGATGGCCTTCCACAATATTAGTCAAAAGTATATTCGTATCAATATACGGGATAGGCCATTTGCTCGGCTAATATACGAGCAGCTACGCAAAGTTGCCAACGAGGGCACCGTACATTAGAGCAGTGAGGCGAACCGTACTCGTGCGAGTAGGTAAATGCTATTTGCAAGTTGCCATTCGCCCTAGACTCGGTCTGTAGTGCTCTCGGTCTGCCAAATTGAAACGGGCCTCGGAAAAATGAACGAAAGCCACTCGATACTTTCATATTACTTGTTACTTTTTTCCATCTAACGGTCGGTGCATTTTTAGGGTTCCGTAGCCAAATGGCAAAAAACGGAACCCTTATAGATTCGTCATGTCTGTCTGTCTGTCTGTCTGTCTGTCTGTCTGTCTGTCTGTCTGTCTGTCTGTCTGTCCGTGTATGTCACAGCCATTTATTTCAGAAACTATAAGAACTATAATGTTGAAACTTGGTAAGTAGATGTATTCTATGAACCGCATTAAGATTTTCACACAAAAATAGAAAAAAAACAATAAATTTTGGGGGTTCCCCATACTTAGAACTGAAACTCAAAAAAATTTTTTTCATCAAACCCATAAGTGTGGGGTGTCTATGGATAGGTCTTCAAAAATGATATTGAGGTTTCTAATATAATTTTTTTCTAAACTGAATAGTTTGCGCGAGAGACACTTCCAAAGTGGTAAAATGTGTGTCCCCCCCCCTGTAACTTCTAAAATAAGAGAATGATAAATCTATAAAAAATATATGATGTACATTACGGTGCAAACTTCCACTGAAAATTGGTTTGAACGAGATCTAGTAAGTAGTTTTTTTTTAATAGGTCATAAATTGAAATTAATATCAAATACTCAGGTCTATACTACCATTTACTTATATACCTACAGGTTTGTACGGAACCCTCGGTGCGCGAGTCTGACTCGCACTTGGCCGGTTTTTCTATATCCAGTTCCGAATGAGCTGTATTCGAATCAAAGACTTGTCAGGTTTTACCAATAACGCTTAAGTGGATGTTTTTGATTGAAAATTGGAAAGTATACTAAAGCGAATGTTTGGACAGTTCAATTTTCAATATTGCCAATCAACTTCGACCGCTTGTACAG
The DNA here is from genome assembly GCA_947623365.1 of Achlya flavicornis. NCBI lineage: Eukaryota > Metazoa > Arthropoda > Insecta > Lepidoptera > Drepanidae > Achlya > Achlya flavicornis. The sequence goes on from OX392474.1 coordinate 11,951,982, forward strand.
TGTTTGACAAGGGGAGGCCATTGCTGGTTTCTATTTAAATTGTACAATTTTATGACAAGGGTCGACCTTCATTGCCTTGACTAGTATCCATCCGAGGTTATTACTTTGAATTCTAAATATTGGCGCTCCAATGATATTGTGAAGGCTGGTTCAGAAATCATTTTGAATCTATTGAACAGTAAATTTTGAATAAGTAAATTTTATTCATCTTCTTATAAAATTAACATCAAATGAAACAGTAAAAAAGTAAGCTATATGATGCATGCTGATGCATTAGAACTTCTTTCATGGAGTAATAGTCTCCCTACTGGTAATAGTGAGAATTGGAAAGTCGAAATGGAAAGTTGCATCTATTCCATAGTACTAAACACGGCAGGTACCTGTTGAAGACATTTTCAATGCTGAGACTTTCATTTTGAACAATCAATGCTCGAGTCAAGTTATGAGTCGAAATCCATTTCGAATTCGAATTTGGAACTTGCTCCAATACCATTTCATAATACCTAATCTATTGTCTTTCTCTTCACCGTTTGTACGAAAACTGTGAATTGCTTAATGTGACACGGTACTTAAGTGATCATTTTTGACGCTGAATGTACCTACCTGCAGCCTACGACCACCACACACCACATATATTTCCACAACGAACGTACCTAACCCCCCCCACTTGGCCCCCAGCACTTGTGATTATTTATTCGCTAGTGTATAATTTATTAAACTAAAATTACCATTCTCAGTTATAAAATACTATAACAGAAGGGAGAATCCTGTTGAATGTTTTAATGTCTATGTAAAGTTTACATTCTGATATTCTCAGTGAATAAATATACTTTGTAATTGAACAAATGTAATTTGTCTCATAAATGAAAATAGTCATAGTAATGTAATGAAATTCGTGCGCAACATTTTTCTTTGTATTTTCATCTGATTGTGAACTTATTTTGACATTTTCCCTCAACTTATAAGAATCGACGTGGATATATCACAGATTTTTTGCCCATCGGTCAAACGACTAACAAAGTAACAAGACATCAATCTTATTACATTTTTTCCGAACTAGATGGATATAAAAAAATATTGTCCTTTTAAATCAATCTAAAAGCTTTCCGGTGAAAATACAGTGTAAAATAATTCCTTTGTCGCTTTGTTATCAATTTAACATTAATCCAAATTGATTGGAATTCGAGTATTCTATATTACAATCCTTTATTTTGTTTATGTAAGGAAAACCTGTTTTTAGTATATAGATTTTATGAATTTCACCTATTTTTCGCAGATAAATTTAAGATGGTAAGACAATCAGCAGGGCTATTTTAAAACGTTGGATTCGATATCGGAAACGGATTTTAAAAAATCTGAGGCGAATTTCAGCAGCTATTTTAATATCCGAAAACTTTTCGGTGTATCGAATTGATATTTCCGTAAAGAAACATCAGAAATATTCTAATTCGGAAATTAAAAAAGCAATTGCGGAATATCGCCTCGGTAGTTTTTGAATCCGTTTCCGATATCGAATCCAAGCGTTTTAAAATAGTCCTGCTGATTGGTATTACCATTCATCAAGATTAAATGTCTGTAACCAAATGAGCAAAGTGTACTAAGACTTTACTTGCTTCATGTTTTAATATCTTAACTAATAGCTGACCATTGAACTAAATGCTGCTAAAAAACAGAAAGTTTTACTAATTTGAAGTCTTTTCCGTAATATTTTTTAAATACTACTCGCTGTCATCCGCGAATTCACTCGCGTTTCCGGGATAAAAAGTAGCCATTTCCTCTTCCATACCATAGGCTATCTGCATGCCAAATTTCATCCATTGAGTACATAAGGCTTGAAAGCGTAACAAACAAACAAATTCACGCATTTATGATATTAGTTAAGAGTATCTTCTATTAAATCGAAAGGATTATTCGGTACTTCTAAGGTCAAAATAATTCCAATCGACCTTGATTATGATATTTTACAAGTTCAATATTAAAAGATAAAATTGTTTTGTTATACAGGTACAAAGTGGAAGTCGCGGGCAAGAGTTTGCCCGTACTTACCACTTTGGACAAGGGGCGATACGGCGTTATCGTATTCGAGTCGCTATCGAAATACGCGAACATGGACAAGTGGAATCGAGAACTCCTTGACAAGTACTGTCGGGAATATTCGGTGGGTGTCGTTGGATTCGCGACACCCGGCGAGGAGACTCTGGTCGGTGCCCAGTTGAAAGGATTTCCACTCTTTATGCATACCAATCTCAGGTTAAAGGTAACGTATATTTTGCTTCTATTTAATAATGTAACACAATTCCATCTACGAGTATATACGTACTAATATAATAAAGCGGAAAAAGTTACTTTGTTTGTTTAAACGGGCATATCTTTGGCGACCAGCCCCTCTTCTCGGCGAACTACTGAGATTTTATATAGTGGCCACCTTGCCCACCGTTAGGTATAAAAGACGGCACACTATTCCTGGCAACCCCTTACGAGGCGTCAGAGACCTCGATCTGCGGTAGGTCCTGCCGCCAGAGTATCCCCTGGTACACTCTTTGGCGACCAGTTGGATTCCAAAAAATATTTCCTAATATGAAGCTACGTTATCCTTATCCCCGAGTATTATAGGCTGGTGAAACCGCGGGCGCTAGCTAGTATTTTAATATTCTTGCTGCCTGCCATTTATAACACAAATATTTGAATACACAAATTATATTTGCGCTGCTCCGAATTTAAGTTTTTGTATATGAACGTTTATTATTTTTACGCTTATAAATATCAATACAGATTTTCAATTAACGTAAGCTAATGCGTGCTGAATTTGTTTAAAACACACAATACTTTGTAAACCATAGATAACCATCAAAAATAGACGCACAGTTTTGTAAACAGTCCCGCAGTTCACAATAGATTTCACACGAGTTCCTCCATTTTCACACTTAGGGGTTGAATTATGAAAAATCCTTCCTATAGTCGATGTCAATCAGTCATTTCCTATTTTTATATTCATAGACATTTCAATTATTATTTGGTTGGAACTTAAAATATCATCAGTGACATTGTGCTTGTAGTACAGTACTAAAATCTCTGTATAACTTCGGAAATAATTTGTCGTGAAGATTACGTTTTTATAGTATACTGTTAGAGCTTATTTATATCAAACGAGCCCTAAAAATAATATTATAGACCCATATTAAAACTTACTTACCACTCACGCGGGGAATCATCATGTTTCGATCTGTCAAAACTCTTAATAGTCCTTTAGTGACGGGACACGCTGATGTGTTGTGACAAACTCGACTTAACGATACTTACATATTAATATATTATTTATTATATCTCTAAAGGCTTACAATAAAATAACATTTCATTGAATCTTATATGTTAAGGTTAATAGATCATACATTATTTGCATTGTGTAATTAGTTTGACTATTTAAAAACGCATATTTTTAAATAGCAAACATTGTTGTAGCAGAAAACAAAACAAGAAATAGTGTTTTAAATGTACTTAAGAATGTTATACGTTCTTAAAAATCAATTTCTGGATTGTCAACAGAACTTGGCAACCATTTAGATCTCAAGTCTTTTGTCGGTGAAGTCGACAACTACACCATAATTATCATAATATTGAACTTGGCTCCCATTTTCACATATTTTTTTTGGTGGGATGTTAAATTAAATAGATAACAACCTCTTTCTTATGTTGCAACTATTATTCCACAAATAAGTACAGTCAACATTGTTAAAATGTTATTGTTTATTGATAATCGCATTCCTTTGCAATCTTAATGTCAGTGCAATATTATTAGCAAGGTGTTTCGCCTTGTTTAACCTCATTCGCGAATATGGGTGCTTTGTATCTATTCTTGGAAACGGTGGTCAATATTTTCACAGTGTGTACCTAAGGAGCATGCGGTGCCGGTGAAAATACGATTACGACTGCGCGTTTTGCAGTGAACACTTATTACACCTACCTATACACGAATAATAATATCCTGGGACATTCTTCATACTGAGCCCAAGATCTGATATATTACATACTACCAGATATACTATACTAAAGGAATGCTATAAATGTATCGTGCATAAGCCGATCTACATTAGAAGTTGGCTCCTTTTTAACCACAATTTTATCCAACTCTTGTAATTGCGGTATATCCAAATGGTCTGCGCACTGTCTGATCATGGGCATTCTTAACAAAATATTCATAATACATGTTTGTTGACAGGACGCAACACTAAACCCAGCGTCACCAGTATTGAGGCTGGCCCGTGCTGGGGAAACAGCATGGGGTCCGCTCCCCGGTGATCATTGGACCGTCTTTAGGGCTAACAGTTCTACTTACGAGCCGGTTGGTTGGGCGCTTAGACAAAACGAATATGGACCTGATGGTAAGTCAAAGCACATATACTTTTAAACTAAATGACAAAAAGATACAGATAGATTGCGGCACAGAGAGACACCTTCTCGTCAAACATGACTTATTTGCCTTAGAATAGTAATATTCTTTGAAAGTATGCACATAACGTTGATATATGAGGACGTCTTTATCATTATTATAGAAAACATACGTTTATTTAAGAGAGGTATGCTAAAAATCATGATATTAATTAATTCCATTAATAACTGGACCTTTAAAATTAGATGTACATTAAATCCTCGATATGGCGACGAAATTTCCCCATTGTTATCTTATTAATGGCGCTGACTGTACACGCTCCAGGCAGCACACGGTATGAATTTCCGTGAATTTCACTCGGGGTGCTGAAATATAGTAGACCGCGGTGTTGCCACAACACCGCGCATTCCTTTATGCTGTCGTACAACACATATTCGTTACTTTGTATAAAATACGAGTTTAATTAAGCAATTGTTAACACGTCTACTGTATAATAAAGCAAGTAACGAGTAACGAATATTTAAATCTCTTTCATTATTAAATTATTTTCGTAGATTCATTAGTTAATTTTCATAGCGTTATTTCGCTCATAGAGCAGCTCGACTGAGGAATTACCATACAGAATACCGCAGCCAAATAACTTTACGTCGTGTTCTTGCGCGTGAGTAAGGTCGCCAGAGCTCGTTGGGGAGGGGGGATTTTTAAGTCAGCAACTGTTTTATGCTTTGGATATTTTGATAGATGGGCTTTAGGCAGGCATCAAATAGGCAGTTAGTTACTTTAGTGTACTATATTGAGGTATTTGACATACGCCACCTTATCATTTTGATCTAAACTAATGGTTTCTAGTTTCGAGTAACGTTGATTATTATTAATCACGCACGCCTGATACCATGTCCTAATTAATGGAAGTAATTCCACAACAATTGCGCTCTAAAAACGCACGATGTCATACATGTTTCCATGGATGTCTTTATATACCTAAACCAGATTTATTTGAAGAAATATCAATTGATGTACATAAGCAAATGAAAAAGATGATAATCTATCTTTTATGATATTAAAATGAATAGATTTAAGAGAGCTCAACTGGGGAAGTACAGTCGAGGACATAAATATGTATACAATTAGTACAATTCAACAACGGTTTCCTCTTAAACTACTGATTGAAATTATGAGATATTATAAAGGCAGAATCTTCTAACATATACTATTATGATTTGTGTAATAGCTTAACACTTAAATGTTAAACATGCGAGAAAATCGCTTTTGAATTTCAAAAAGTGTATACATATTTATGTCCTCGACTGTACCTCCTCCTTACAGAATACCGCAGACAAATATCTTTGTTATGTTCCTGCGCTTGAGTAAGGTTGCCAGAGCTCACTGAGGAGGAGGGAAGATTCGGTAACGCGTGAGTGATGCCTCATGTGTTGCAAGCGTCCATATGGCTACGGTAACTGCTTTCCGTCAAGTGGACCGCTAGCTTGTTTACCGACTTCGTAGTATAAAAAATAGTTGTCAAAATTGGCCCCTTTTACTATTACTTGCGACTGTTGTAGATTTTGCAGACATCATGTTACATCCGCAAAATGCGGACGCGAAAATAACGCGGAAGTTCCGCGATTGTAAATGCGTGTAATGTGACATCCCGATATATACACAGTTGTATTGTATTATTAGCCATATAAGATACAAGTAGTGAGTAATTCATACTTAATATGGAACATAAATATAGGTACTTACTTGGTCTTGGTTACTACGTCAGTTCTCGGAAGCTGTTAAAAACTTTTAGAGCGATAAACCTGCAGTAAACAATAAAATGGCTACTCTTAACATAAATTATGGACAATTAAATTAAATTGATTGAATTATTTGCATTGAATCGATTAATGTATGTTATTTGCATACTTAATCGATCAGTGTGCGTAGTACTTTATAACTTCTATAACAAATCGAAATGCCAAAGGCGTATAAATAATTGAACGTGTGTAAGTTCTCGTAGGCAGGCAGATTGTGACTTGATAAGTCCAAATTATACACACATACAATAGATAAACGTCGACATATAATTGCTGTACTGCTTTATATGCTTAAGTAAACAGGGAAAACAGCACGTGCATATATTAAACTCTTATTATTGATCAACACCTCTAGGGAAATCAAACTGTTCCAATACGACTTTAATAATTCCAATTTATATGACTTTCATAGTTGGATATATAGATTCTCGTTATGTTCATCTGAAGTTAATAGTTGAATAAAAATATAAAAGCGGATTACAATTATCACCCGTATAACTGCCATATAACGTCTTCCGATTTCCTTTAGAGTAGACCTTAATTTAGCATATAAATAAAATAAAATAAAATATAGTGTTATATTGACGCATACCTACAGGGGGGACATTTTAGACTCGTTATAGGCATAGGCTATAGGCATTTACAGATTTCGAAAATTACGTTAAAACGGCTATAGCTTATTTGCTTAACCGATCATGTCTCCACCAAGGATCATAAGGCCAAGCCAAGTTAGGTTAAGGTACTAGAAACGGCACAAATCAAAAACACTTTTTTGACTGTACATTCAGATAGACATAACTCAAAAAGTTTGGGATAGTCTGCTAAGAACATATTCGCATGGCTTCAACCCTTAAGGTAGTTTGCCCTTACCCGTCTAAAACTTCAACCATGATAATGAAATTTGCATCAATGAACTATTTCCGAACCTATCCTAAATAATGTGTTGTTTACAGAGGACCGTATGCCACTGGGAACAGTGATACAAGACCACGGACGTTTGGACGGCGTCCAACGCGTGCTGTTCGGGTCGGGTCTACAGTTTTGGTTGCATCGACTTCTGTTCCTCGACGCGCTGAGCTACCTCAGCCACGGACAGCTGAGCCTGAGTCTGGAGCGGTGGATCCTCGTCGACATCGACGACATCTTCGTAGGCGAGAGAGGTACTACCATACACTTAGAATATTAATAGAGTCACTGTAGAGTACGTGCCGTTACCACGGGTACGTGCAAAATGAACGAACTGCTCGTTTATAATTTACAACGACTAAATACATATAATTAATGCCATTACTCGTTTTTAAGGTTCCGTACCCAAAAGGTGCCAACGAGAGCCTATTACTAAGCCTCCGTTATCTGTATATCTTTTTCTCAGTGGGATATATATATGAACGGTAATAGGTAGACAGATGACATTTTCACAGAATATGTATTTATATTACCGCTATACCAAATAATCAAAAATAAATAAAATTTAAAAAATTGGGGCTCCCATGCAATTAACGTGAATTTTTGGTATTTTTTTTGTCATATCGAAGTTGAGTTATTTGATATTGAACGGAACCAACCATCCGCTTGCGAGTCCACCTCGCACTTGGCCTGGTGATTTTATATCGATACTTTTACCGAGAACTAATGACAAGGAATCCATATCGACATTTTGTAACTGCTCACGCTACGCACAAGGTAACGTTGTTAACGTTATCACTCTATGATATTCTTACTCTATGGTTACTACGACACTATTCAATTAATGAAAGGTGAAGACCATAAATCACAGGCCTTTGTTTAAACAAATTAGTATACAGTAGCGACTTGAATGCCATTAGCGATGTTAACTTGAATGCATTCGAGATAATGCGCGATGCGCAACACGGCTTGATTAAAATGTTTAGTTAATCGACGGCTTGTGTTAGTCGACATAACTTCGTAGACCTTGTTGCGTTAACTGAATCGGTGCATTAGTTATGTAACTTAATAGAGACTATAACCATTAAATCGTTGCCAGTCCTTGCTATAAGGGTAAAGGCCTCCCCTCATAACTAGGGATCACAAATCATTGTTCACGGCGTAAGGTTCAACTAAGCTAACTATTCTATTTAGCTCCATAATTATTGCTGATTGTTGTACAATCGGATTACCTCCTCATAAATTAATTCATCCTATATCTCTTCTCTATACATAGATGGCTTTAATCGTGTCTCATCTAAACTCTGTTGAATACATCCTTAATTACTCCTTTCGTGTATTTTGATTTGACAAATTAAATATTATCTCGTGACTTTATATTTATAACCTTAATGGAAGCTTCGCAGGGTTATCTAGGGAGGCGTTGCTACCCGTACGCACACTCCCTCCCATATACACCCTTATTGTTATTTTATCACACTTTTTACTAGGGTTCCCTACTCTCGAGCCCGTATCCCGAACTCTACAATAAAGTATAGTACTTTATTTTAGCCAAGACTGCCCTAAACTCTACTTAAACGAGGAGCATAATAGGCTTGCCTACTTTATTTTGCCGAAGCCATTATGTTATGAATTAAAGAATACAGAACACTTTTTTTTTGCAAAAAAACAATTAACATGTGGTTAATTATAAATAATTGCAACTTATACTAATGTACTGCTTATTCATCAGCATTTTCAAGCTTTTTGAAGTACCATTTATTGTACTTCATATTGACTTCTTGAGCTAAACATATTCGACTTTGACAGGCAGATAAATGGATTGACTTGTAAATTGCGACCTAACATTATTGAAATAATAGTTTTTTTTTGTGTACAGACGCAAGTCAATTGATACTTTGTAATCAGGTACTCGTCTCCACGAACAAGATGTGGCCGCATTATTAGCGTCCCAAGCGGCGCTGCAGCGACTAGTGCCCGGGTTTCGGTTCAACCTCGGGTACAGTGCCAAGTATTACCATCACGGCACCGCTCTTGAGAACCGCGGCGACGATGCCTTGCTCAACAATAGGGACTATTTCTCATGGTAAGTATGATGTGAGAGCTACAATGTAATCCATGAAAGTCTGTTTAAAAAATGTCGTAGGTGATTTTTAGGGTTCCGTAGCCAAATGGCAAAAAACGGAACCCTTATAGATTCGTCAGGTCTGTCTGTCTGTCCGTCCGTATGTCACAGCCATTTATTTCCGAAACTATAAGAACTATAATGTTGAAACTTGGTAAGTAGATGTATTCTGTGAACCGCATTAAGATTTTCACACAAAAATAGAAAAAAAACAATAAATTTTGGGGGTTCCCCATACTTAGAACTGAAACTCAAAATTTTTATTTTCATCAAACCCATAAGTGTGCGGTGTCTATGGATAGGTCTTCAAAAATGATATTGAGGTTTCTAATATCATATTTTTCTAAACTGAATAGTTTGCGCGAGAGACACTTCCAAAGTGGTAAAATGTTTTTTAATACGTCATAAATTGAAATTAATATCAAATACTCAGGTCTATACTATCATTTACTTATATACCTACAGGTTTGTACGGAACCCTCGGTGCGTGAGTCTGACTCGCACTTGGCCGGTTTTTTGTTGTTGTTTGGATCACTTGTTTTGATTTGTTGTGATAAACTTACTGGTAGATTAAAAATTACTACATCCTATAAAACGTACTCTGCCCAATTTTCATTCAAATCGATTTGTATTTCGTCTAGACTCAATCACCTTCACGCTTAAAATATTAGTAAGATTTACTTCGTTGGGTATTAAAAACACCTCTAACACATTTAACATGACCATGGAAATATTATGGTGTAACACGAACCTATACATAAAGATACACAGTATAAATGTTCCATGGCCAGGTTCTGTCACATGTGGAACCACCAGCAGCCGCACTTGTACAACAACGTGACCCACCTGGAAGCTGAAATGATGCTAAACAAACAGTTCGCGATAGAGCACGGCATTCCGACCAACTCGTCGTACTCCGTGTCCCCGCACCACTCGGGCGTGTACCCCGTGCACGAGCCGCTCTTCGAAGCGTGGACCAAAGTGTGGGACGTGCGAGTCACCAGTACCGAGGAGTACCCGCATCTGAGACCTGCTAGGTAAATCCCTCTGCTAGGTTGATAGTTTTTAAGTGAGTTCTTTATTTGAGAGGTATTTTTCGATATAATTTACATTTTACGAAATACATAGATCGCCTAAATTATTCTTTTGCTTGCGGCGGCGTCGTGTGACGGGTCGCTCACTTCCCTCCAATATGGCGAGGAGGGCGATGCCTGCCACACGCGTCATACTTGTGAACAGGTGCTGCTTGTGGGGGCTGGTCTGTTAAAGTTTGCTATTTATTTACTTATTAAATATTTATTCAGTCTACTTTGTAATTTTGCCGCCGCGTTGGGGCACGCAATTGTTTTCAGTGCGATTAGAATGTAAATATTATGTAATGAATCTAAGCTTGTTTTGAAAAAAGTAATTGCTGAGTTTATTGCCGGCTCTTCTCAGCAAATGCACCTTCCGAACCGGTATTAGAGTATTAGAGTCAGACTTTTCATAAGTGCCTGCGAAGGTCTATTTGAATAAATGATTTTGCATTTTGAATTTGAATTCGTCTTACTTACTGTATTAGTTAACAGACATTACAAGGAAAACTATCACGCCTAATGAGTTTTTTAGTTCACGACAAAGAGTCAGTTTAAATAAAATTGATTCACTAGTTTCTAGCCGTGGTTTATTGGTATAAAATACTATTATTGGTATAAGTCCTTTGATTAATTTCAGTTTCGATGAATGTATATGATATGCTAACTTCGTTAAAACATGAAACTGAGTGCTCGGCCAAACGAAATCGATTTATTTCCCGCCTCAATTACTTTGTATTACCACTGACGAGCTATATAGGTCTGTCAGTAATAATTTGTTTTAAAAACTATTGTTTACCTTTAATATTACTATAACCCAGTTTTACTTTAAATAGATTTGTGTTTAATGAAAATCTACCTAATGTGTTAAAAACACGGAGCCTGAATTTGATGAAATGAACTATTCTACAAATAATATACCTACTAAAACTATGAGAATAAACCACACTATATAGCTTTAAAGTTTTATAACAATAGATTCACAAACTACCAAATGCGAGCACAATTAAATCAGATTCCTTGATGTGAAATTCACATCGTGAATGCAGCGAATAAAACTATACGAGCGCGTTTAGCAGACATAGTTTACGCTCAGCATCAAAAACTTTATCCGAACTCAAATAAAACCAATATCTGAACCGCCATGAGAATCGTAAAGCATACACATCACAGTTTATATGGACGCAATATATGTAACAAAAGCGAGATACTAACGATCGCAATAAGTGTCCCTGTTACTGGGAAATGTTTGTGGTAATGGTGCGGTGGTTTCCAAACTCCTATTGACCGCAAACGTTGCGTTGCGGCGATGCGAATATCCCGATAGCCAGCCAACCGACGATTAAATTCCAATAATTATATTATCCACCAAGCGCACATATGAATATCACAGAACAAGAGAAGAATCGGGTTAACAAAAGCTTAAAAAATCCCGCCTCTGTGGTGGAGGTTGATTTACGTCTGTCGTGAACTGAAACTACCTAGTCTAATAGTATACTAGTCACAAGAGACTCGTTTTGTTACGTAAATTTAGGTAATTTAGTAACTGCAAAATACGTGAGAATTTTGCGACAACCTGAGAAATTTCTTCACATGCGGCCATCTGATCCCAAACTAAGCAGAGCTTTTGTAATGGAAACCGGATAACTGATACACATACACACACATATATACCGAAGATATTTACACAGATAAGTTATTAATTTGATTGTTGGCCAGATTACGTCGAGGTTTCCGACACAGAGGCGTAATGGTCCTTCCAAGGCAGACTTGCGGGCTCTTCACACACACACTACTCCTGGAGCGGTACCCGGGGGGGAGGCATCGACTCGACCGCTCCATACAGGGCGGGGAACTCTTCCAGACTGTTATCAATAATCCTGTAAGTACATCATTTATTTGCAGTCGATTTAATATAAGTAGATAGACTAGCTTTGTGTTGGAATATTAAAATAAAGATCTACAAAATAAGCCATGAAGAGTTTCTCACCGGAGTCTTCTCAGTTTAAGGCCTGTATTATAGAACGAGAATCAATTCTTGATGTAGATGGTGCTTGATGCAAATGGGGAAATCTATACCAATAAATAAAATCGAAAATATACATTTATGTCAAAAACAAGTATTTTAATCACGATTCAAAACTTGACTTGCCCTTGTTTGATTGAAGTTCTAAAATATGGACCTAAGTGTATTCCGAACCGGTGGTAGATTCAACTGTAACGTTCATAAGTGCATTCAAATAAAAATAAATAAAAAGCCTTTTATTTTCGATTCACGTGCTCTTTCTAATATTAATACAGTACAGTCGAGGACAAAAATATGTATACACTTTTTGAAATTCAAAAGCGATTTTCTCGCATGTTTAACATTTAAGTGTTAAGCTATTACACAAATCATAATAGTAGATGTCAGAAGATTCTGCCTTTATAATATCTCATAATTTCAATCAGTAGTTTAAGAGGAAACCGTTGTTGAATTTTACTAATTGTATACATATTTATGTCCTCGACTGTACATTATAAAAAAAAAAATCTTAACTTTATTATTTAAATTAACTTATTTCTCTCAATATACTTATATTCACAATGTTATATAATTAAGTCCTAAAACATTTATTATTATTATTTAAAAAACTTATATTATGTATATACGGGGTGGATACGACAATACGACATTAAATGAAACCACGTATACTCAATCAACTCAGATCAACTTTTACTATTTGGTTGCATTGCGTACCTGGGATAAAAAAAAGTAGTTTATGTTTCTCTCAAAGCCACATTTATCAGGATTAGTTATGCCATTGAGGCATCAAGTGGTAGGTAACAAAGCTCACTTTCGCATATCTGTAATGTATGAAGTATGATGATATGGTGGTATGGTGCACAATATTGATATGAAAATATGAACAGAAAAGTTTATTGAATTCTCCTGTTATACGCACTGTGTATTTATGATTGAAAGCAATTATTTAACAATACAATACCACCGGCAAATGTTATATGTTTTTCGATTTTATTTCAAGTAGATAGTAAATGTATTTACTATCATATATTTTCCAATAAAAAGCTCTCTGGCGTTCAATGTATAGAGCACTTGTCACGTAATATTGATGCCATAATACCATCAGACTTCGATAAAATTGATTGCTACTCGTAAAATATGGTTTGTTTGAATACCCATTACAATTATCGTTTTTACTGAAGTTATTTTCAGTAAAAATATGGAAAGTAGTAGACTAGGTACATCACAACAGCTGGCAGTATTCTCATCACGATGCACTGAGTGATGCAGCAATAACTCAGAATGAGCTAACTCAATACTTACTGAAACGCAACTCATCGTGTTAACTTTTCTTGGTGTTTAGACATACATAGACTGCATCCTTTGATTTACTTTGATTGATTGTTTAATCCTCATTTAGATGTTCTTAGGGTCCCCTCAGATCAGCAGTTTTCTTCCCACTGCTGAGCATATATGCCTCTTTATCACGCCACACTTAGGTCCTGTGTCAATCGAAACGAGTTGATTCCCCATAATCTTAATGATATCGTCTTAACCATCAATTCGGGGGGTGGTCTCCCCGAATTTCGGATTCAGGCCTCCTGTTTTAGCTAAAACTCTGAACTACTTTTACTATGAGATTTATTATTATTCCATCTATTTACTTTTATACCATATAATTAAAAATTTTATTATTATTATACATTTCGATCGAGATTTCTAGTTGGTCACATAATAAAAGCTGTTTAACATGACGAACCCAGGGTTCGATTTTTTTTTCTCTAAGTGTTCACCCAACCATAGTATTCTCGCAATCGTAAAATTGCATTTGAAGGGTACAGGCAAAGAACAAGGAATCTCACAATTTTTGTTATATTTCATTTCCAACCACAAGTTTTCACACGACCACAACAGGTTTCGCGAAAAAGAATTGGTCTAAGGAAAAACTATATACTCTAATCTTTAAATTGCATTTCTCATAATTGATTAATTAGACATTCCTTTTGACAGGGAAAAATACTCTCAGAGAAACTGTACCCTTCAAATGGAATCTACAATTAAGGGGCTATTACACGGTCATCAATCAGCCACCGAGGACGTTGAGTCGGTAACCGACCTTGTGTATCGAAGTTGTTAACCAAATTGCTTGAAACGCATAAACGTCATATCTACTCAACGCCCACCATACGTTGGTGGCTGGTCGACAACCATGTAGCTGCCCCTTTAGAAATAATGTTTGTCCTCAGATCAATGTGTTCATGACGCATATGTCGAACTACGGCAACGATCGCCTCGCCCTGTATACGTTTGAGTCGGTAGTGAAGTTCCTCCGTTGTTGGACGAACGTTCGCCTCGCTTCGGCGCCGCCGCTCGCGCTCGCCGATAAATACTTCCAATTGAGGCCTGATGAACTCAACCCTTTATGGGGGGTAAGTAAAAACTGCTGAATACCTACTGAAGTTGCCTTTTCTAGCAATTGTCGTGAAGCTAGCCACAAATGGCACCGTCAAAAGTGAAACTCATAAGAATATCTCTAGCCCGAGATATGTTCTGAGATTATTTGTAGGCTCCGAACTACAACTATACCAGAGCCATCGAGTGGAGATAAAATACGTAAACAACCGACCTTTACTGAGTTAAATAACGATAGTTGGTCGACGACAGCTGTCGTTGTGTGATTCGTGGTACAAGAAAGCGGTCGGTAAAGCCAACCGTCAACATAATTTCTTTAAATAAAAATTTTAAGTTGGTTTACATTCTTTATCTCTACACGATGTGGCTATGGTATATATATATACTATATAAAAATAAGTCGGGTTTTCCTTCCTGACGCTATAACTCCAGAACGCACGAACCGATTTCCACGGTTTTGCATTCGTTGGAAAGGTCTCGGGCTCCGTGAGGTTTATAGCAAAGAAAATTCAGGTAGGGTAGGGTAGGGTAGGGTGGGGTAGGGTAGCACCACGCGAACGAAGTCGCGCCGGGCAGCTAGTTGTATTATATGTTTGTGTTATTTGTCATACCAAATAGGTGTAGGTATCAATCTGCCCTGAAATGGCCCGAGGGTGGGTAGGCATGAAAGGCCACCTGTCTAGACAGGCAATGACGAGTCTTAATTAACAAGTCGATTTTCAGGTAGATTTACAAGAGCAACACGATCTACCGCTCCCCAAAACGTCAAACATTAACGTCGTACATATTTCATGGAATCAAAGACATATAATACGGCCAAATATATTGTTGAAATGGGTCGTAATTGAAAGTCAGCAATGCGTAATGGCCATAGATAAACACGGCGGTATTTATCTGCGATGGAAATAGATCGCGCCTCGCCACGAATAATGCATTGCCATTGATCAAGCACGCCAACAACGCGATGTATGAGTACCGGCCAACACTACACATAATTGAGGACTTGACTTGATGTACTTGTATATACACTAACATTAGCGTTAAACGTCAACTATTTTTATTCTATATTAATTCCACAGATTACAGAATACTCAGATGTAATGTACGGGACAAGCACTGTGAGGCTCGTATTTAGCTATGTGTGCGTGAGAGCACTGTAGGAACACGTGTGACAGTGTGCGTTTAGGGATGCCAGGCTGCATTTAGGGCTGCCAGGCTGCGTGTAGGGCTGCCAGGATAATGAAGAAAAAACTCCCACGTTTTTTATTGGATAGTTATTATCAACTTAAAACTATACTTTCAAATAAATAAATTCTGAAAAGGCTTGTGATTTGAGAATGGATTAAGTCAATAAAAATATGACCAAATTACCAGCATTATACTAATAATCCATGTTAAAAAATAAAGAATTTGCCAAGTTCAATTAAGAAAAAAAAGAAATGAATACAGAGATGTTATCATTTATTAAAATAGAAATAGGTAACATACATTATAGTGGATTTCAAATAGCATGACTTCGGTGACACATGGTATTTTATTAGATTTCTCAATGGTTAATGTTCATTTCGATATAATAAAGGAATACTATACTATGATAGAGCGAGGTTTCATGAAATATTGAGAGTACTATTTCAGAGTAAGCAAATGGAATTTCACAAGATATTGGTAAAAAGCCCTTGACCTTGACAACTCATCCTATGTGAAATTGAGTTTAACAGCCTTTATTCTGCTCTAACTTCTTTTGTCACCTATAACTCTAGCATTCGTTTCTAATTTTGCTATATAATGAAATCTTATATTAATATATATTTTTCTATTACTATTTTTATTAAGCTCAATAAAATGTATGTATGTTTAATAAAATGATATTTTATATTTTACTAGCTGACCTGACAAACGTTTTTCTGCCATATCGGCTCGACTTCGTTTGCGTGGTGCCCTACTCTATACCCTAACCTACTGTACTCCACTATTACGGTAATTTTTTTATGAAATATTTTTCGTCATAATTCGAATACATAATTTCGGCACCTTATACAAAAAAACATGTTTCATATTCAATATGTTTGAGTAAGCAATATTTAAAACTTATCTTCAATAACAAAATCATTAGTGGTTGCTGAAATGTAACGCTGTGATAGACGGACAGACGGACGGAGTCACAACATAAGGATTCGTTTTTATTTTTTTGGTTCTATTCGGAAGCATTCAAAAAATAGCGTTTGGAATCAGGGTCATCATCAATTACCTATAAATTCTAATATTCTGCCCGTTCACATAAACTATAAGCGCCATTTATTTTTTCATGTGGTACCAATAAATTTCTCTTGCCTATTAATTTTTG
This sequence comes from Achlya flavicornis, assembly GCA_947623365.1. Taxonomy (NCBI): domain Eukaryota; kingdom Metazoa; phylum Arthropoda; class Insecta; order Lepidoptera; family Drepanidae; genus Achlya; species Achlya flavicornis. The sequence goes on from OX392474.1 coordinate 11,969,036, forward strand.
TTAAATCGATCGATCTTACAAGGCCTCATAATACCACCTACCACGACTTCAAGGAAAATACTTTCGATGTAACCTAGCAACACCAACTGATTTTTGTTCAGGTTTTGTGTTCCTAGTGATCAGTGACAAATACACGAAAAAATAATACAAATAAGTGAAAATATCTATAATTTCCTATGAAACGACATTCCGTCTTCCTTTTTTTGTTTTTGGGAACAATTTTTACAATATTTCAAAATGCAGGACGGCATAATTTTTAAGAACAATTTTGCCACTAGTGACGTACTTACAATACGAAGCCTTGTTTCGTACTGACTCAAGTTTGTATTTACTTTTGAATCTGTATTTGGTGTGTTGGCCTCACGCCCGTGTTCCGCGCGCTCGATCTGAAGTATTCTGTAATCTGTGATTAATTCTTAGTTTGTGTTAGTGACAGCACTTACATAAAAAACCCGTACCTACAAGTGCAAGTCGGGCTCGCACACGGAGGATTCCGTACATTTAATAATACATAATATTAACTAACTCAACTATACTATGAAATGAAAAGTAGGCGTGACGCAAATAAGTGTTTTGTTAAAAAAAACATTTTTAATACAAGCTTTTTTTGGTGACTGTAATTTTTGTTGACTGTACTTGCATTGTCTTCCAATATACTAATGTATACCAAATATGAAGTCAATCCGACCACTGGAAGTGGGTGAAATTCGACTTGCAAGATTCCACCCTAACGAACAAACATACATACATACATTGCAAGTTAAATAAAAGCTTGTAAAAAAAATGGTTTATTTTATGGTTAGGGCCCCCATACATTTTTTGTTTTATTATTTGATGTTATAGCGGCAATAGAAATACATACACATTTTTTATAAATGTAATTTTCTACCTATTATGGTTCATGATATACAGCTAACTAACAGACGGGCGGACGGACGAACAGACAGCGGAGGCTTAGTAATAGGGTCACCCTTTGGGTACGGAACCCTAAAAATTAAGGTATTATAATCCAATTACGTATCAGACACGGACTGGGAGAAACTAAACTTTTGAACGTGCAAACTTAAGATTTTATATGAAGACAACTTTCACGTCGCAATTTACTGCTAAAGTTAGTATCATGCACGTTACGTACCGATACTACACACGATATATTATGGCTGTTTATTTTTATAGCACAGAGGCTAGGCTAGCTTTTTCTTTATTCAACGACTAACAGAACAAACTCTAGAAATAAGGAGTTCGTAATCGTATATAAACTACTTTCTCAGAACTAAACGGTAATTATTTGTGCAAAAACACCTCAAGAAATCGGTAAAATCAAGATTCCTCGGGAATACGGATGAAGCCGCGAAGTGGAATCTATTCCAAATCCAGTAGATAAGTAACTTGGTAGTAGATAGTAGTTCTTACAATTCGTAAGAATCTAACAATAAATAAATAAATATCCTGGGACATTCCTCACACACGGTCATCTAATCCCAAACTAAGCAAAGCTTGTACTATGGAAACCAGATAACTGATATAATACATATACTACTTTTTGTTTGTAAATACATACTGAATATACATAATTACACCCAGACTCAGGACATACAGACATGTTCATGCACACAAATGCATGTCCTGTGTGGGAATCGAACCCACGACCTGCGGCGCTATAGGTTAAGACTCCACGTCTTAACCAACTGCGCCAACTGGCCCGTCTAAGTCTAATAAGTTAACAATTAAGCAAACAAGCTAGGGACTTTCGAGACAAAGTTATTATGGGCAAGGGTGGTCATTTTCTGCTTTTCACTGTTTTAAGAGCGGGTCAGTGGCCAAAATAAAACATAAAAAACATTTTGCACTTAGACATGCTTTCACCTACATCTAAAAGTACTAAAGTTGACGGGCCAGTTGGCGCAGTTGGTTAAGAGTCTGGTAAAGATTCCACCTATTGCGCCGCAGGTCGTGGGTTCGCCTCCCGCACAGGACATGCATTTGTGTGCATGAACATGTCTGTATGTCCTGAGTCTGGGTGTAATTATGTATATTAAGTATGTATTTACAAATAAAAAGTAGTATCTGTATTATATCAGTTATCTGGTTTCCTACAAGCTCTGCTTAGTTTGGGATCAGATGACCGTGTGTGAGGAATGTCCCAGGGTATTTATTTATATTTATATTAAGTTACTAAGTAAGACTGTGGAATGAGCTCCCCGCCGTGGTTTTCCCAATGGAGTACAGCATGGGTTTCTTCAAAAGGGGTGTGAAGAGATTTCTGCAGGGTCGGCAACGCGCGCGTAATACCCCTGGTGTTGCAAGCAGTAACCGCTTACAATCAGGCGGGCCGTATGCTTGTTTGCCACCAAAGTGGTATAAAAAAAAAAGTTAATACTGTAACGTTTTTTTTAAAAAAAAACATCTTTTATTGTACTTACCATCAAATGTTCTAATAGACGCTTATTTTATTTATTAATCAAACAAAATCCACAGCTCTTAGTTTCGAAAGTCTTATGGTTTACTGTTACACGTTGTATAATATAACACCGCCGCATGTATAAAACCACCTGAAATGGAAATGTCAATAACATGGAATGAGAAAGAGATTAAATTAATCAAGTAATATTAATAATATTATAGTGCTACATGTGAAAACCAGTCGGGAGTCAATGATCGACTTATAATAATAAATGTAGGACTCACGTATTTCAAAAATTTTTATTCCATCTCGCAAGTCTTGGCACTAGCTGTCGAAGTCGACCTAGACTCGATGCATAAGAACCTTTTAATATGAAAATGTTTTTTAATCGACTTAAAAAAAAGGAGATTATCAATTCGACACGTATGTATGTAATATTATTGGAACTGCATTATATTCACATATGATAATCTATTAGGGCTTCCAAACAAATATACAAAATTTCATGGGTGTAAGTATGTATGTATGTTTGTCCACGCATATCTCCGAAGATGTCAATCCGATTGTAACCATTTTTTTTTTATTGGTTTACATTTACTTCAACTTAGGGAACAGTGCAAGTTTCATCGAAATCGGTTCAGTAGTTTTCAAGATGTGGACAAATATGTGTGACGGCCTGGCTTATTGATACGAGGATATTATTTCAAAGGAAAAACATCTCAAAACTTTAGTCAAATTCTAACGAAGAGTGGAACTGTTAAACAATCGCGCAAAGTTAATTGATTTCGCCGACTATCAGTATCCGGTTCGTGCAACATCTTTTAGATTAAACAGTGCATCGTGCGCCCAGATGCATTGCTTGCTACTAAATTCGTGACAACTTATATACTACTATTTGTTTTTAAGTAGATTAGATTACCAGTTTTGTCGAATAAATAAAAAAGTAATTTAAAAAAATTAAATCGACTTCAAAGTACACTAGAATATGAAATTAACTAATCTGATTCTGCAAGTGCACGAACCGGATACTGATTGTCGGCGAAATCAATTAACTTTGCGCGATTGTTTGACAGTTCCACTCTTCGTTTCCGCAATTAAATATTCCGTAACTGTAGATATATATTTTTGTGAATTTCCATCTCATAATATTGATGCTACTTTTCTGTTTTAATTTCAGATAATTATCTTTTCTTATTTTTTGTGAACATTGTATGCGTTGATAGGTCTGAAAGAATGAAAGAGATTTTTATGATCATCTTATTTAAAAGTACCTACCTATCTGCTTTCAATAGTATAATAATAGAAATTAGCAAAATATGTTTAATATTTATAGGCTCCATCCATACGTATGTGAACTTTTTTATAAATGTCCTACACTTTATCCCATCTTAATAGTTACGTCCCATCAAAAAATTACGAGTGGTCTGTTGAAGTTCCACGTAACGACACGCGATGGAAAACTTATCACAAAAAAGTGACGTCACGAGACCCGTACTTTGACGCGCTTTATCATTGTATTTTTTTTTATTGATTTGATAACGCAAAAGTCCCTATTATCAGAGGTAATTAAAAAAACACGATGCACATATTCAATTTCTTTCAATCAGGCTTAATACATATCGACTTCAAACTATTTCACAGTGGATACCGAACGTAGTTATCTGACAATATGCACGAGCGTGATATTTTATCTTGCACGATGCTGCCACGAACTTTACTCAGAAACAATATGCATGCCACGAGTTTTAATATTTTATTGCCTCGCGATATATGCAGGATACTGAAATACGAATCGGAAATTGAAAATATATTTTGTATTGCGAAACGTAAGACCGGTTGTTTATTACCTGAATAAAATCCAATATTATTTATTATACAATGAACAATATGAATGTCTGAAGACAAGCTCTTTTGATTGATGTGCGGCTTATATAAGACCAGCGTTTTCACGCTGCTTCTCTCTTTGTACTCATGAATTAATAGTCCCAACCCACTTAAATTTAACCACCTCATGTACAAATTACTCTTGGGTCTGATGTTTATTAAAGTTTTAGTTTATAAACAACACAAGATTAAAACGAGCGCAGGCATACTGCCAAATAGGTATTAATCGCGATGACAAATCCAATCGCAAGCTATTTGCGGAAGGTACCTATGTGCTTAACTGGGGGCCTACCACAAGCTCTTAAAACAAGGTTAAAATAACCTTATTTGTGTTTTGTCTTGTTTTGACGCCGGATGTCAATGAGGGACAAAAGACAAATAAGGTTATTTTAACCTTGTTTTAAGAGCTTGTGGTAGGCCCCCTGTATGTATTACTTTTTATTTCAACACGACGAATGAAGTAATAAGAAAAATGTAAATAAAAGTGAAGCAGCGCCATATCAATGAAGTATTCACAGGCCAGTATCGAGACCGGTGTCTAAATAAACATTATTTACATATTATCAACATCGCTTTACACCTTGCCCATGTCAAACAGGCTCTTGTCTAACGAGATATAATGTTTTCGCATATTTTCACGTTTGAAATATTTGCATCGATTTAAATAACAAATCGACACTTCGAATGCGCAATGCATAGTTATCATTTCTTTACATTCAAATCTTGATGGAAATAGAAATGAAATTAAAACTTATAGGTACATTAACTAGTAGTGAGTGCAAAAAAAAAGACCGTTCGCTCAAACATTCCGTGAATTTTGTTCTGCTATGCTATTCTGTAAAAGGTAAATCATCTCGAAAGTCATCTCGCAACTCACCTCGCAACTGAATTGGCAGGTGAATTACGTTTCAGAATACCAAATCCTATTGAAAAATGTCAAAATACTCACCTGTCGTAGTTCTTCTCACTTCCGTCATCACTCGGTGGCGCAAGTGTCGAACTCACTCAGTTTAAGAATATGAAATTCTAATCTCATCGCGGATTCAGAAGTGATTTTGCAAATGAACGTTACAGAATAGCACTGCATATAACTCAAAAAATAATTTTCATAAAAAAATTATTTATTTGACCCATAAACTTTTCAGCATTTTCTGATTTATTCATTTATATTTTAACGATTGCAATGAAAACTGGAACATTTTAAACAAAAATAACTACTGCAATATAATATAATTAAACCATATTTTAAAATCTTCGGGCAGCTGCACTTGACATCCAGTTCAGCTTCTAGCTAGGGCTTTGTGTGTTTACCACATTCGGCCACATCATCACTAATAACGTTGAGATTGTTGTCAAAAACAGGCCCATAAATAGTAAAAAAAAACATAACTAAAATCATGACTTCAATTCCTAGGTGGATGGTTTAGATTTCATAGTTTTTTTTATTATTAAATGTTCCAATCGTTTCCTGTAAAAAAATCAAATAAATCTTCATCACAACGTGTCTGTATTTATATTTGTTTATACCTAGAATCCGTGCGACGACATCCGTCACCGACGTATCTGGTCAAAGAGTAAATGGTGCGGCACATTACCGAAGGTGCTAGTGGTGGGACCTCAGAAGACAGGCAGCACAGCACTGTACACATTTCTGGCGATGCATCCGTCTCTCGTCCCCAACCTGCCGAGTCCGGCCACCTACGAAGAGTTGCAGTTCTTCAACAATAACAACTATCTGAAAGGATTAGATTGGTAAGTATTCCTGCTGAAATGCTGAAAAGGATTTTGTGTGCGATTTACAGATTTCGAGTAGTGGTCCCAAAACTTTTCAGTTTAGAAACCTATCTATGTTTTTATTGATCTAATAAACGAGTAAACAGTTTATTTAACAGCACCAGTACGGCATTATAAGCTCTTATTTCCATTCAGTTGGCAGCGTCATATCAAGTGTCTTGCATTTTTGGTGCTATCAGGGTATATAAAACTGTCTGGTTTGGTCTCGTGACGTTAACCATGCAACGAGTTTGATCGGCTGCGATGATAGAGACAAGCGGCTTACAATCCTGGCTAGAACAATTTATGCTCATAATACTACGAGTCTTGGTAACATTGCAAGGAGCAAACACAGTTAATAAACACACCTATACACATAATGGTAACGTTTTGCTCTGTAAATTTTAATTTGTTCACCCATAACGTAAATTGACTTAAGAAACGGTCGCGTACAGAAAACCGCAGAGCAGAGTAACCTACACATAACCAACGTCATGTTCGCACACTTTCGTCTCGTTAGCAATGTGGTCCCACGTTTGTTTAAATTTCATTCCCATTTCATATTTGTGTTCCATAGATCTACAATTTCAAAGACGGCGTACTTTGGTTAAGTTACATTGAAACGGGTACGTGAAGAGGTTTAGGTTTATACATGAAAATCAATCGTAATAAACGCTCTAATATACAACAATGTTACTGAGTATTTTATTAACGCATTCACGGTATTGAATTCAAACTGTAGCTTGAAAACAACTTTGTTGTGCAGCCATTCGTAAGAGTACCTTTGACGCGACTAATCGAAATCGAATGGCTGCTTTAAACTAGGTAACTCGTTATACTTTAAATAAGCACACTTCATTGGATTCTACTCGTTGCATTTTTTCCCATTTATGTTGCATGATGTTTCAATAACAATATATTAAAGAATGTACGTTTAAGTTATGGCTTTAGTACCACTAACTAAGTCAAGAAAGACAATACAATATTTTTGTATAGACTATTTGAAATTTTATTGTTTTTTATTGACAATAAAGTGAGGACATGTAATTTGGCCTTATCACCCGTACAGACAAATCGGCGAGCAAGCTCTCAACCGGGGTTTTATTCTTTAATTCGTGTTGAATATTTATAGAATATGTTTATTATGTAATGTATGTAACCATGTTTATTTATTATTTATATAGCCTTCGTTATAAATGTTAAACCTCGCCTTGAATCTAGGTCGACCTTTAGGATAATTGATATAATAATAATAATAATATCCTGGGACATTCCTCACACACGGTAATGGAAGCCAGATAACTCATATACTACATATGGGACTTTGGTTTTTTAAATACATACTTAATGTACATAATTACACCCAGACTCAGGACGTACAGACATGTTCATGCACACAAATGCATGTCCTGTGCGGGAATCGAACCCACGACCTGCGGCGCATAGGTGAAATCTTTACCAGAGTCTTAACCAACTGCGCCAACTGGCCCGTCTATATATAACACAACATCAAGTTAGTTTGAATATATGAAGCAAATAAATACGTTTACTTCACATATGACAAGTGTTACTGCCTACGACTTCTTCCCTATAGAATGAGTCCTCTGTGAATGAGTCTAATCTAGCCATTGTACTTCTGTATAGAAATATTAATAAGTATATGAACACACAAATGTACACGTTCACTGTTATACGGTTACGAGCAGAGAATATTTCATTAGATCCGCAATCCACGTAGCAGAATTGAGATCCCGCAAAAATAATTGATGCATAATTTAATCCTATTAGATATGACTAGTGTAGAAACGTTGCAAGCGCTGAAACATTCCCGTGTTCCTCTGAGCGAGGGGGGTAACTTCCGCCTCCCTATGGACTAGGTACGAAGCGCTCAGCCACCGTGCATACACATACCGTAATAATCTAACTGATAATAAGCTATTATGAACTTCATGAACTTATCAATGAAACATTTTATGTATAGATAGGTACTTATTATACTGTTATGGTTATATCGCTAAGTATGCACACAAAATACTAAGTTTACGAAGCCCATTTGACGTAAACGATAATGGTACTAACAGTATTAATACTGCTGCATAATCGAGAGTAACTAATCCGGCCCCGTCATCTAAACGGAAACCAGGTTTTGCTATTAATATTATGGACAGTTAAATTGCTTGTCCGTAACTTTGCCTGATTAACTGTTAATAGAATGGAATGATGCAGCAAATGAAAGGTATTTAGTTTATTGGTTAGTAGTTTATCGGATTGGTATGAGGACTAAATGCTTATCGCCAGTTATTCATTTATAACCATTGCTCCTAAACGACTTATATTCGATACAGTAACGTCATCTATATGCGTATAGTACAAGAGACGTAATAAAAGATACATTGGGCTGAAAAAAGGACATGTTTCTTTTAATTTCGATTTTATATAAATACAAATTGCCAAATTCGAATTACTTCGATCGAGAAATTGTTGTGAAAAAAAAATACATCGTCTATTTCATTACTCCGGGCAACGTTGGTACATTTTCCTTATTTATAAGTTACTTTACCTCCCACAACAGGTACCTGAACTTTTTTCCACCGGGCCTGAGCAATAACAGTCAGGTTATGTTCGAAAAGTCAGCGACGTACTTCGACGGTGATATGGTGCCACGAAGGGCTCATGCACTATTACCTAATGCCAAGATCATCGTGATTCTCATATCACCTTCTAAAAGGTCAGTACATCTAATCTTTTATTAATAAATTTCGAATAAATAAGGTAGTGTCTACCTGAGCTCTAAAATCATCTATCAGCCTCACAAATGCACCATTATAGGTATAAAGGGACCATGATAAGCAATGGACATTTCAGTGGCAAAATTGGGTATTCCATACCAACATACCTATCATATTTATTATCCAATAATGTCAGGTGACTTGATTTTCGTGCTGAAAACAATTTGTAACCACGCAATTGTACGGTTGCGGTTTACCTGAGTTCAGATAGCCGTGTGTCCCTTGTCGTGTGGGCACGCAAACTATTTTATCCAGTGTATAAATACAGATATTGATACAACTTTATGAAACTGCCCTTATATTTATGGCGAGATTGCGTTTATATTAAATGTTTGTGGTCTATAAAATTTCACAGTATTATCATTGTTACTAGGTCCTAGGTACCTAATAACTAAGCATTCAACGTCTATTCAATATTATTAGCAAGTTTGAAATATATTTTATCTAGTTAGTTATTCAGCCTGCCTTTATGAATATAAATTATCATTTGTGTACAAATAATTTACGTTATTTGGAATTTCAGATAGTTTATTTACCTAAAGAGTAATAAAATAAGAGTAATAAAGCCGATATAACTCAAAATAATTTAAAGATATTTTGTGCAATTTCATTTGAAGTGCACAATTCTTCCTCCTAAATAATAAGATTTAAAAACGTCTAAAAATATGATCACATTATGTAAATTATTAATACTTTTTCATTTGCCACTACGTGATCTCGGGATGGTTTTCCTGTTTTTCTACTTTATTTTCTGCAGTAATAATAAATTATTCTGAACAGTCTCTTAAACACGCAATGGTTAATGTTTATATGCAAATCCCTACTTCCAAGTTAAAAGCATTGCAAAGAAGTGCTTTATTAATTTGATAGTGTAATATATTGGTTCCATTTTTCACACTAAACTTGGGCGACATGAAACTTAATAAACCAGAATTTAAAAGTGGACTTGACGAACGATTTTATATGACTAAAAATAAATGCAATATGTCCTGAACACGCGAATGTAAATCAAGTGTTAAATTGTATATTATCTAAAGCTCGAGGGGTCGCTGATACAAAAAGGCCCGCCATAAAAAAAGAAAGATAACAAACTCAAGATAACTTTTCATGGAAATCAGATAGTAGCGAGTATTTTATCAAAGTAGAACCCAGTTTTTAATTCCAGCTTGGCAAAGTATATTTGTTTATTTTGTTATGGCACGCAAAAAATGTTGTAAAAGATATTTAAAACAGATTGTTTGGAAAATGTAAACAGGAAAGCTAGTCTCAATCTAAACCTGGCGGGGTGGCACGCGGCGGGAATAGAATACTGTTTGATGTTATACCCTGCGGTTGTGTATTTCATATACAAATGTATTGTGTACCTATAGGGTAAACTAAATGGACCGCGCAAACCGCAATCCTTTTGACCTCTACAGTCGTAACAGTGCCGTTGTTAATCTTTTTACCCGACTGACCCGGAAGGAGGGTTATGTTTTTCGAGTGTATGTATGTATGTATGTATGTACGTATGTATGTATGTATGTATGTCTATTTCTTTGGCACGCTCTGCAGCCTAAACGGCTTGACGGATTTAAGCATATGAGGTGTCGTTAGATTCGTCTGAACTGTGGGAGTGTCATAAGGTATATTATTTTTATATGGCGTCTACGGATAAGAAAAAAGGGGGGGTATTAAAAACAAAAATTTCGTTATTATAGCAATATGGGTATCAAATGAAAGCTTGTGAAGAGCCCATTCCATATATGTATATATTGTAATACTTTTGTGCTACCATTTTCACGTAAACTGCAAAAAATCATATATAATGCAAGGATAGTAGGTATAGTACCTACTATGAGCGGTTACCGTACGTAATTCACAGTGTTGCGATGGTTGTTAGCGTTACTTTACCGTAACGCTCATTTACTTACTTACTTGAATGTTATAAGGTATTGCAGTCGGGGATAAACAAATATTACAAAAAAACACATAAATACTTTGGTTGTTGGTTTGTCCCGACTGCATGCCCTTATAACATTCAAGTTATATTCCAAATTCTATAGATTAAAGAGCTTGTTTTTCTCTTTTCAGTTAATTTTTGTTTTACACAGTCGGGTTTTTTGTTTCTTTTAATAATTTAATTCATTTAACTTTAAGGCCTGTATTATAAAACGAGAATTAAAACTTCTCAAGTAAAAAAAAGTCTCAAGAATATCGAAGATCGTGTTAATCGAAAATAAACCAAATATCATCGGTGCAGGTTCCAAATTCAATTGTTTTATTATCGACTCAAAACATTACTTGAACATTGATTGACGTTCTAGAATACGGACCTAAGACTCGTGAATGATTGTTTTAATCGAAAATAAACCTTAAAGGTACCAAATTCAACTTATGTATCTCGACTAAAACCTTAACCAAGAGGTCCAAGACGGCTGCGATGGCTTGCCCACATGGCATGTAAATAGTAACTTTATGGTTTTAAGTCTATATGATTTCCTAAAATATAATGGTATTTTCCACAGGGCTTACTCATGGTACCAACACATACGCTCTCACGGCGACCCAGTCGCAAACAACTACACATTCCACACGGTGATCACGGCGAATGACTCTGCCCCGAAACCTCTCAGGGATTTGAGGTAACTTTTTACTACATAGCTTTTTTTTTACTGCAGCAAGAATTTTTGGCACATATTTTTGCATAACGAACTGTCGGTTTCATACGTCGAAATAGTTTCAATAGTGTAGGAAGTTGAGTATTTTAGTTGGATTGAAACATTTTCACAAATCGGTTGAAACCCATTTTTAAGTTAAACATTTTAATATATGGGTATTTTAGTAATTTTCTTCTGCTTATGATATTTTGGCAACATCTAATAATCTAGTTTCTAAATTACCAATCTGAATGTTATATCAATCCGGCTCGAATGTTATGGTCCCATATAAACTAAACAAAAATAAGATAGTATCAGCAGTGCAGCGCAGACGACAGAACGCAACGCGCCGAACTTTTTAGTCTGTGAAAATAGAACCTAACTGGCTAATCTCTGGAACTATCAGACGGATTCGAAAAATTCTTTCACTAATAGGGAGCATTATACCCGAGTACTTGTTATCCCGGCTAGTCAATGATATCCTTGTGTAGGAACCGTTGCCTGAACCCCGGCAAGTACAGCCACTACCTGGAGCGGTGGCTGGCGGAGTTCAGCGGGCACCAGCTGCACATCCTGGACGGGTCGCTGCTGCGCTCCGAGCCCGCCGCTGTCATGAACACGCTGCAGAAGTTCCTCAAAATAACACCACATATAGATTACAACAAATTGCTCAAGTAAGTCTCCTTACTCTAAGTGCACCTCTTGTATCATTCATCATCATCTGCTGAGCACACACCTCTTTTCACAAATGAGTGTGGGCGGGAATGGGCAGATACTCCACCACCCGTGTCCACTGCGACGAGTTGAAGGTAGGCTAGTGGTCTACCTACTGTTGGAGTTTTCATGTCGTCTAGGAGGCCTCCAACTAACTGGCTTAACGACTATCACAATTGAGTGATAACCGGTATCAATGGCTTTACTTGCCTTCCGAAGCACGGAAGACGCTCGAGATAAAATACCACTAGGCGGTCACCCATCCAGGTACCGGCCTCACCGTTGGCAGCTAACTTTGCCGATCGATTAAGAACGACTAATCATGCTACACCACGAGTGCTTATATCAGAATAACAATAGTATTTACCAACTTAATTGCACTTCAATTAATGATCTCTGAATGTATTTGAAATTAAGATTTTCAATAGCTTATGATGAAATAGTACCCACTATTCCAGCTGTAAATTTTAACTTGTGTTTGCGCCATTTATCTGTTTTACTAGTTTATATATTGAGAACTGGATTGGTTTTAAATCTCTTGCTATAATGAATACAGTATACAGTATTGTGTTCCATTGAAATGTGCAATCTAGATGCAAGAATTATGCAAGTCCAAATTAACTGTCACGATATGCATCGTCTGCGAACGTATATTTTAAACTCGGGCCAGTCCAGCGGTCTGCCTGCAATTGGCGATAACTTGGATACAATGGCCTATTAAACTCCAAGAACAACTTTAGAAGCAAGTCAGGCCGAGGCTAATAACGCTGCACAATAGTTACAGACCTATCTACGTTCAGACAATTTTGTCACTAGGGTTCTCTAAGGAGATTTACATTTACTGAACACTCAATTGAATTAAGAAATAACTAAAGCTATTGAAATATTGTCTCCAGTTTTAGTCTTACTATTTAATCTCATGAAATTTTCCCTTAGTACATTTATAATAGAGGTACGGAATAAAATATAGGTGTAGGTAGGTATATTGTAACGTAATAACAGAGAACGGCACGCTCTGTTGGTTCGGACATTTCAGCCAAATGGATGATGAAATTATTGAAAGGCTTACGGAATAATAGATACAGGCTTGAGAAAGGGAATGTTACACGACTTGGAGTAAATAATGTAGAACGAGAGCGAAATAGGTATCGCAACTACTCATATAAAACAACAATCGGATATTATATTCGAGAATTGTGAGAAAATAAAGTAGAGTTTCCCTAAGCCGATATTTCACTTCGCTTTTGTTACAGGTATGATGCGAAAAAAGGCTTTTTCTGCCAGGCCATGAGTAACGACCGGACCAAATGCCTCGGTAAGTCCAAAGGTCGTATATACCCGCCCATGGAGGACGGGTCGGCCAAGTTCTTAAAGCGATACTACACGGCTCACAACACGGCGCTGTCCAAGCTGCTGGTGCGGCTCGCGCGCCCCGTGCCGCACTGGCTCAAAGACGAACTCTCCTCTAATGGATAGCATATCTTACAACCTCTAAGGTTGGCACCAAACAAAATCGTACACAGACTGATCCGAGTCTGTGTCGTCACGATACCCTGACTCGGTCTAAGGGTGGTGACAACGTTATTACAATTCGCGCAATGTTGTTTTTTCAAAGTGTTTCGATGTGAGAGTATCCTTGTTGAAAAATATTGTCTATCGAATCTTGTAATATAATGTTTTGAAGAGTGATATACAAATGACTATAATGTTCTCGCTCGACCTGTTCGAGATGGAGAGAAAGCGTTGTTTTAGTTTAATTCTGACTGTCTAGTAAGTGTAGCAAACGACTCTGTGTTTCCACTGAAACGATTACAATTTCGACTTTGCTTGCCTGAATCGCGTTATTTCTTAGCCATAATAATAATAATTTGAGTGTACCGAGGCGTGTCCGGCCTGTTTTTTATTTATGTGTCGGTTTAGGTGCTATGTTGGTAGATAGCGATTGTGATCATACCTGTTCGTCTCATTACGTTTTCTACTGGGTGGAGATTTCGAGATGGCATATTTTCGAAACCTTTATTGGGTTAAAAAAAAAAATTTGAATTCAGTGTTGGTCCCATAGTAAAAGTTGTTCAGCATGACTAACCCAACATAGGTTTCGAAAATATGCCATCTCGAAATCTCCACCCTGTATATCGATAGTTTTACCTGAGAAATGTGATGTTATTGCATCGAGTTTCTCCGCGCAGCTGAATCAAAATAATTGAGCTTATATTCGTAGTTAATGCCAATCATGTATATTTTGCTATGACGTCGAAATTGTTGCAAACTACTCATTCCATGCTATTACCGAATATCATTCGTTACACGCTTATTTTAATATTTGTTTGTTTAATTACCTACAATGTACCTACGTACCTGATGGAATTAGTAATTTTATAGTTAATTTTGTACGTTTTCATATCGAATATTTAGAACAAAGTACTGCTAAATATAATCCCTGTAAACTTTTCTGTGCCATATAAAATGTATTATGGTGAACATTGAATTCTACGATTATTAAGAGGTAGTGCATTTTTGACAATTGAATTATTTACTAGTCTTATTTATATTTTATTGGCGTCACGTTTTATGAGAATACTTAATTTTTGAATCATGTTATTATGTAACATGATGGTTAAAGTACACGTTTGGAATACATCAATCATACAATATTATTTGTTCAGTTACCGTTTTAGCCGTAAGAATTTTTAATATACATAATAATAAAAATGTGACGTTATAATATTTTAAATAAAGAGAATGAATATCTTATCACGACACGTGAATGAAACATGAGATGTATTCGGTATATATTTTGATATGCATGAATTTATCGGCGAGGAGACGCGGTGTGCGGATCGTATTTGTAAGAAGAATCAATATGGATGATTTCTTACTCTGTTGTAATAGATGTCGGTACTTAAACTTGTAAAGGATCTTTTTCTCAAAAGAAATAGGAAGACAAGTACAGAAAGTTATAAACGATGAATATAGCGTTAAATATTAATGTTTTGGTAAATAAAATTATGTTATTATTTATTAAACATGTTTTTCATAACGCTTAAATATGAAAAGTGTATTTAAATCAGATGTTCTTCTTCGATATTGTGCAGATGTGTGTTAAAGTAGTAAATGGCCTTACAATGTATAGATGCGAACTCGTTACGGTGTTGCAGTTTGTGGACATGCCAGGTGTAAATTTACACCCAGGCAGTGTATTTACAGACTGTACGGTCTTGTTTCATGTTTGTTTCTATCTAGTTGAAACCTGGTAGGGTTGCCCACATAATCATTTAATTAATTTCGTTTTGAAATTATAGTTGTTATTTTTATTATGTATGTATTATTAAATATTTTTAACGATACAGCCAATGACTGCTCTTAAAATGTGTTCTTTATAAGAAATTAATACATCACTTATTTTATTAAATGATTTAAAACTTTCCTGTGTTTTGAATTTCTTTATCCTCCTTACACAAACTTTTTTTTTTCAACAATTATGTATGAGACAGATATACTCTCAACCTCTCTTGACTAATCAATAATATAAATAATATGTATAATTTTGGACTATATTCGTACTAATTTTCTTCCAAAGTATAAGTTAGATACCAAAGGCTTATTTATAATAGGCTAGGTGAAAACATTTTTTAATGATGTGTATCGATCATATTTTTTGTTAGGATCAAAAGTCTATATGGGACCAATTATCATTAGAGCGCTAGAAAAGTCAGAAATGAGAGTCAAAGTCAGAGAGTGTCGAAAAAGCCCCATATAAATTGCTATGATTGCTAACGTGACGTCACTTTTGAGTACCGCTGTACTGAAATGTATGGAGAGAACACGTAATTTGTCATTTTGGTCGTGAAAAACTGTGTTTAGGTAGGTACATAGTCGCTGTACAATTTTCTTTTTATTTAAGCCTAAGTAGCTTTCAATTTATTATTGGATAAAAAAAATGTGACCTAACATCGTAACTTTGAGGATTTTTCCACTTTGTTATAATAATTTACTGTTTTCCAATCCGTATAATTACATTATGTTGTAAAACTACCTAACCCCTACCAGAGTGTAAACAATTGACGTACGACGTTATTTATTTTATTTATTTACATTTCTCTAAAGGAATTGGCACAGCGCCTCAAGCGGAAAACTCATGATACTAATTTCTCCCATATCACTCAAACGCTTTTACTAATATTTATAAAACTCAAATCTCTGAGGCACTTATGAAAGTTGACAACTTACAAACACTGAAAAGACTCCAGCAAGAAACTCGATTTTTATTTGATTAAATTTTAAATTGCTTTAGCAATTTTTTTTATACGTATATTTGTCGTTGAATCAAGTCTTCACTCGGTCTTCGAAACAGTGCGCAATGATACAACCGATACTTTCAAAAGGCAAGGCATTTAGTAGAATAGCTCTTTCTACTTCGCATGCATTCGAAGTAATAAGGAACGTTCAAGGTAAGTGCAATTCTGGAGAAATATAACCCGACCGCCTTCGAGCGTCTTGAAAAATGTATTTCGTAGCCGTATTGTTCGATACAATTTCAGTGGAAAACTTCGTATAAGTACAGTTATAACTTCCAATAGGTACCTGATGTTCATCCGTAAACAAAAGAAGTGAAAGGAAAACCCGCGAACCAAAAACTAGCAAAATTACATTGGTTAGTTTATTTACAAAATTCCATTTATTTGATTAACAATTTCCAGAGCGATACATTTAAAAATCAATATTTGACAAAGTCAATTCAATTCAAAATTATTTATTGAACTCTAAGTTCATGATGATGAAATTATGGTATACCCATTATACAAGTTCAATACCCTACAATATTAGAGCTCAGACATGCTCAACAAATTGGCTTCCAGAAAAATCTTAGTTTGGAACTTCAACGTAGGTAATATTTTTTTATTCCAGGAATGTAATTGAATAGGCGTCGCCTTCGACAGTGTGAAAGCGTTACCATGGAACTCTTCTTTCTAAATACTCAAATGTAATGTTTGTAATTTATAAAAATCGAAAAGACCACAGATTCCTATTTTACTGGGAAACATATTTTATCCGTGTCCTTGAGAGATCAATAGAGACAAGACAGCCATGTTTATTCAACCTAATTCTAACCTTATTGTTACGGACGTTAATTTCACATCGAGTGAGTTCAGTAAGAAATAATTCAAAACCGTGACACCGACGCCGACGCGAAGGTAGGGTAAGGGTGACGGCAATGTCGCACCGAAGGAGCAACCTGCGCGCATTATGGCTTTTATCTTAAAATTACTGACAGTGATGGATGACGGCCGCCGACGTAATTCATTTATCTGCGATTAAGGACCAGCCGCCTGGTGCTGCGCTCCCTGCTTCATCAAACCAACTACAAATTGACAAGTTGAAATGTTGTTACGCTAACGCTTAGCGACATTATCGTGGTTCTACATTTAATTCTAAGCTCTTTGTATTTATTCTGTTAGTAGATTTTCTCAATGAATGACATACTCAGGTAGAATTAAAGTCAAACGAAAATAAGGCTTGAACAATCGATTAAGTAAGTCCTTAGAAACTAACCCCCTTATTCATAATCGCTTTTTAACTAAATCAGTGTAATAGTGTCCTCCGTCTCACTCTTTCGATCACCAAATGTCACGTGTCAGATATAGACTTCAGAATTTTAGCTAATCAACGTTTGATAACTTCATTATGAATAAGGAGGTAAATGTATTAGATACCTTACCCAATTTTTATTAATATCTCCAGCAATAAATACTTAGGTTTGAAAAAAAACATTCGAATGTCTGAGATTCAGACATTTGTAGGACCGTGCAGAGTCGAAATAAACGCGGTCGCTTACCAAGATAAACATGTATAAAATAAGGTATATATTACATGTATACCTACAAATCACATGGTTCACAGCAAATTTCAGGAGTTTTGCTTAATAATTCGGGATTTTGTTAGGAAATCTTAGATTAGGATCTGATTACCCTATGGAAAGCACGCTGGACCCTTGTTTAGCATTGGCAAATAAAAAATAAAAGTCGTAGATGTAATGTAGTCCAGGCTCAGATTTAAACAAACGCAACACGAAATTACACAATAGATCATCATCATCAGCCTATAATGTCCCACTGCTCAGTACAGCACTCATTTCACAATTCAGGGTGAAAGGGAATGGGTAGATACTCCACCACGCGTGCCCACTGCGGATTGGTGGAGGTAGACTAGTGGTCAACCTACTGTTGCGAGTTTTCAAGTCGCCTGGAAGGCCTCCAACTATCTTAACGACTATCACAATTAAGTGATAACCGGGACCAACGGCTTGACGTGCCACTAGGCGGTAACCCATCCAGGTACCGACCACGACTGTGGTAGCTTAACTTGCCGATCGATTAAGAACGGCTTATCATGCTACACCACGAGCGCTTCACACAATAGATATTATCTACTAATTGCTAACGATGCTTACTAGATATAATACACTAGGTACCTATCACACAAGGTACACACGGCTTCCGATCAAGCTATACATTTCCAGTATAAGCTGATCTCACATTGTATACGATTTCAGTACAATGGGAGGTCAGCTTATACTAGAAATGTATAGCTTGATCTGTAGCCGTGTATACAAAAAAGTTACACGCTTGGTTTTCATAGGGATGGAGGGACTTGCGTTATCTATTTAGATTTATATCTGTGTACCTACCTAATAGGATATCATTAGTAACACGGCAGGCGAGGAATGGATGCAAATCGCCAGAAATCGCGAGGAATGGTTCAAGTTGGAGGAGGCTTTTACCCAAGAGGGACTACACAAATCAACAAATACTACTTAAAACAACATCTCTTTGAAATACTAGTTAACTCTGTGAATGTGTAGATAAATAAAGTGTAGATTATTATTACTTACCTAATAATAATATATATAATACTATAATAATAATAGTTTTACTAGTGGCGTAGCTTATGTTATTATAGAGATCTATATCTATACCTACCACAGAGAATACATCATAACCATTACTTGATTAATAAATCTATGAAAACTTATCCAAAACACAATTCCCATGTTGTGTCCCAAAGATATTTTTCCCTTTTTGGTTATAATCTGCAACTAACTTCGCCACAAAGAACCTACCTAGAAAAGGAACGTTGGTACTTTTTTACAGGTATTAATATACTGGGAATAAAATTAAATTAAAACGAGCTAAGCGCTTTACATAAAACTATATTAACTCTTTCCGTCCAACTATAAAAATGTCTAAGAAAGTGCACGGCAGCGCATTTGCATCACCCAATTATATGGGGTACGATATT
The DNA here is from genome assembly GCA_947623365.1 of Achlya flavicornis. Lineage (NCBI taxonomy): Eukaryota > Metazoa > Arthropoda > Insecta > Lepidoptera > Drepanidae > Achlya > Achlya flavicornis. The sequence continues at coordinate 11,988,538 of OX392474.1, forward strand.
ACGTACCTACTCTAGGTGCAGACGAGATATTTCGCCATTTTATGACGTGATGCCGGCAGCGAGCTTTATTACACAGAGATCGAGCTAGCGGCCGTTTCTAAAACTACGGTTCCAATTTTATACCTTATCGAATAGTAATAAGGTTTAACTATTGTGAACGCATCTGTTAGGATTATAGTCGGCGTCGCATGCTGCCGAGTGCCTCTGATTTGTTAGTGTGAAGCTGATAACGTGATTTTGATGAGCTCTCAGAGCCACTCTGGTGTGCATTCTATCATTTCCTGATATCACTTGAACCGAATTTTTAATGGTGATGCAGATTGCTTAGACTACTAAGCAATCTGCATCACCATTAAAAATTCGGTTCAATTATATGGACATTACCTACTAAGGTAGATAGTCTGCTTCTATAGAGAAGACTTCTACTCTACCATAGTTAGAGTTTATTGCATGCGTATGCTTCTATAAAACCTACCTTCTCGAAAACAATAATAACCGTGATCGATACAGAAAATTTATGTCTTCCGTGAAGTATTGCAATGAACCTGCGCTTGAAATTCATGTTTTTTTTTTGTTGCAAATGTACTTATTAGGTACCTACATGTAGACCTAACTTATAGTATGTAGACATACAAAGATTAATTTTAACAAAGTTTGGTATTATTAATCAAAAACCACACACATTTTCCCTTTATATATATAATATATATAATTATGTAATTTACAAACAAAAACTAGTATATGTATTATATCAGTTATCTGATGACCGTGTGTGAGGATTGTCCCAGGATATTTATTTAGCTTTCCCCTCTCGGTTTCGCCCAAAATTGCCCTTTTTATATCCTGCGGGTACCTTACCACTTGTGTGCAATATTTCAAAATTCTACTACTGCGCGTGCATTTGTCAATCAGTGAGTTTCGCCTTACTAAAGTAGGAAAAAAGAAACAGGAAAAGATACTATTTGAATGTATAGATAGGACATATTAATGACTGCACAAAACAATGCATCTCAGTAGGAATAATCAACAGACCGTGTCGTCGTGGGCCGATTACAGTGCCAAGTACTTATTTATAAAGTTGAGTATGCAAGTCGATTATTTTCTTGCAATTCAGTAAACGACACTGTACTTTGGATTTATGATGGTAACAGCAATGACCATAATAATGATTTAGATACCCTTGGCCCAGCGGCTCTGGTTGTTTGTTTTTCCTTGTCATCAAACCGCCTACGGGACGGCGGTTTCTAAGTATATTCGATCTATCCTTGATTTTGTGATGGTTAATTGATATTTGATTTTTTTCTTATTCACCGTGTAAAATATCCTCAATCGCAACATAAAGGATAGATCGGAATATAGAAATTGGCAGTAAGGCATTTTAATACTGTGGATTATGCATCTATCTGTAGGTAAGTAGGTATCTAACTATTATGATTTAAGGTTTACTACAAAGCTTTACTGGCTGGTTTACCCTGGATTAGTACCTACATTATGTAGATGTAGATACAAACTATAATGTATATTGTGGCGAAATCTACGGCAAAGGATGTCCAACTAACAATATCTAAGTTTGTGTCGCTTTGTTGTAATATTTGCCGAGACTCCGAAAACTCGGTCGGAGTTTCAGCAACTCCTCAAGCTTATTATTACTATTTGCGTTGCCAAGATTCCCGTCTCCTTCACTTTCTGACAGATACGTACCTTACTGTGAAAACTGTTTCTCAAGCTTGTTTTTAATATACAGTATATGTATTGCTACTGTAATAAAATATTGTGAGATTTAGCAGGTACTTAACTCAACAGATGTAGAGCGTAAGTAAAAAAAAATTTACAAAGTGACTCTGTGTCTTAGTCGCAAGGGCACCAAAACATAGGCGTTTCCCAGCCAATTAGGTGCGTTGCAGCACGGCGTTTGCGTTTCACATTTTGTGAGATAGGCCCTCATCCCGAACGCTCCCAAAATATTTACCCATTCCGATTAACGGCTATTAAGAGTATTTTCCCTAATTGGTATTCCCAACCAATTAACGAAAATCAATATACTTAAATGGTTAAGATAAAAGAAAATTAGGTAAGGGTACATACCTAGATACTAATGATATCTTTCCAAAGCACACTAACACACATTACTTTTAAACATAAAGAATATATTGTCCATTCTTGCATTAATTTTAGAATTGATCGTTAATTGAGCTGGCAAGGCCTTTGAATGTCAATTCATGTGCTGCACGTTCTTTATAAATTGAATTTGGTCCCAATTTCACAATAATGTTTTTAGTGGTATTATAAAAACACAGAACAAAGGTTATAAAATATTGACTTCTGCAATTTTACTTCATGAAGTACCGTGGTTATATGAATATGCTGCCACTTATATGGGTGGCAGAACATTCATCATCTGCTTGTTTCCCAACTAGATAACGTGTCTCGTGTTTAATGAATGGAAACGGTTCAGGGATCTCTTTATTTGGTACGAGCACCAGTAGGTGTACCGGGGTGGAGGAATGAGCGGCATGTGTTTACGTCACTCTAAGTAAGAATAATGGGCACACATAAATCAGTGGCATCTTCACGTCGTTTTGAATACTCGCAAAGGATGTCAGCTCCTCGCAAAGACTCAATTCAGACAAACACTGAGCGAGTAGCGCCGATTGTGTTTTGTGTCACTGTGAAACAAACAAAGGCCTCCATTAATTCCATAATATTCATTCATTGGCTGATTAGAGTGAGTGCTTTGTGAGTGTTACACACAAACTACATTACGATCAATAATAAATCATTTTCATTGGACGTTTCTACCTATTTTATGTAGTTTGATTGTTGTTGTTATGACAGTTTTGAAATCAACGTCAGCATATTGCATTGTAGCGAGGTCGCGCGTCGCGATGTGAAAGTTCGTTAAATAGGTAGGTATCCTATTTGATTGACTACCTAATGACTTGGTAGTCAATCAAATAGGATTGTTAATAGAATAAATATTATCTAAACGACAAACGTTTTTATTTTCAATCAATAATACCTAACCTTAATAAAACCTTCCTTTTGGTAGGTATAAACCCAAAAGCTTAATAACAACTTTATTGTGCCATCAGCTATTATTATTACAAGAAGGAGCTGATATCTTCTTACATTATAATACTAAAGGAAGGTACCTATCTACGTATATACTTGATATCTTAAGCTTCTAAATACTGGTTGGTACACAGGTAGATCGTAGATAGGGATTTGTTGAATATAGGGAAACATGAAAGTGAAAATTATGTGAATAAGTTATTAGAACAAACATCTACGGAGGTACAAGTAGACTAGAACGTTGCCACGCAATAATATTAATCGATTTGAATGTTTAGGTTTACTTACCAAGTACTTGCCTAGCTAAATAACGACGGTGCTCTTACTAGAGTTTTTGCCTTTAGGCTGATCATAATCACGAACATTTCGTGATTAATAGAATCAAGGAGTATGAGTGATAAATATGTTAATGACTTCATGTCGCATTATTAGATACATCTCAACCATCTGGAAATGATTTCAATCAATGGTCCAAAATCTGTCGTTGTAGCGAGAGTATGAGAGTATTCGAATTTTCATTCAACTGATGAATCGAATAATCACAAATTCAAATCGAAACGCATGTCGTGTATGAGGCGCCATCAAATGGACTTTCTGCCAAAAAGTTGCGATACAATGATGCAAGTTGTTATTGTACGTCCGTCGGAGAGCGGCCGGCGCGGCGGCGGCCGAGCGAGCGCGAAACTTGTGCGAGTTGCAAGCGTTTATTGAGCGGAAAGCGAGCGAGTTGTCGACTGCCGCCCGCCACCAGCTGAGCTGTCCAACTTTATTTTGTTTCAAAGTTTCAGCTTCACTTTTTGCAATGACAGGTACCTAATGGATTAGTCGACTTGCTTTAAATTAAGCGATCACACTTAGCTACGTAATTTCTGTGTTCAAACTAAGTAAGTGCCTTCATATGACATGGGCGTACCAAAATTGATTTCTACGGAACATTTTGCAAGTCAAACATTGTTAAGAAAAAAGGAGCAATTTCGCGCGTCCCTTCGGAGGGGCGAGGACTCTTATAAACATCGGGGCTCCGGCAAACTGCTGGTGCTGTAATCTCCCGAAAACATAAAAGCGTATGAAAACTTTAGTGTCCAATAAATTTTGCCAATACAACCGAGGACGGTATGAGATATTTTAGTAAATAGCGTGTTAGCCTATACACACTGCGACACGGAATGATGTTATATAATATAGCATGAGGTTCTTCAAAAAGGGTGTGAGAGATTTCTTCAGGGTCGGCAACGCGCGCGTGAGTGTTGCAAGCGTCCATAGGCTACGGTAACTGCTTACCGTATGGCGGCAGGCGGGCCGTATGCTTGTTTGCCACCTTAGTGATATAAAAAAAAAATATACAAAGTCGAAGAAAAACACAGTTTCAAAATATATTATGATTTCGATTATACACCCATTACATATATCTTCTTTATATATAAAATTCTACTGTACGTGTGTATGTCAATGAACTCCTCCTAAACGGCTGGACCGATTTGAATGTTTTTATTGTTTGCGTTTGGGTGGCGCCTTGGATGGTTTAGATTCACAAATCAGCCCGGCAGATGGCGCTGCAGTTGGTATCTAGGTTATATTATCGACTGCAGCGCCATCTGCCGGGCTAATTTGTTCGACAACGTAAGATTATAAACTATCGCAAATGAATACGTTATGTTGTAAAGCAGTATGGTACAGTTCACAATATATGGGGGGAGTTTATAATCTCGGTAGGTAAATTATAAACTAACGGTTTTCATTAAAACAAGGTGACAAATTATATAATATGCACTTCAGCCAATAGCATTTCCGCATTCAAACTAAATTCTACGATATACCTATAAAGAGATTTCCCAACTTAAAAAAATACACAGTTACAATCCGAACGTCTATGTATATAAGGTATTTTGGTAAGGTACTTTACCTAAATTAGGTAAAGTTATTATGGTCGTGGTATGAAGTTATATTATAATAAACATACATAAGTAAGTACCTAGGTAATAGCCAACATTGAGTCCTAAATAGATCTTAAGAATTTACCACAAAGTACACCTACCAACCTCTCAAAATACCTTTAATGTGATTGTTCATTATTATAGCACATGTAACAATTTGGTCGTAAATGGCTATTCGGATTTGAATTAAACTTAGCAATAAACAAATAAAATCGTATTACAAGTTTTTCTCCACTTGTTGCTTCGCTCCCTCAACTCAACACCTTTCTCGACTAAGTTTGTATAGCCCTGTCATATCAAATTATAATGTTTTTACTTCTTCGTTCTCAAAAGCCTAACTGCTAATAAGTATAATGAACGTTAATTGCCTGACGTGGGTTTCAGTTACATTATGTTGACGCAGGGCTTAGAGTTCAGCCAACCTGTTTCTTTTTATATTTGCACAAAGCAAATCTCCAATATTACTTATGAGTTTGATTATTATACGATGTATAATATATTATTAAGCTGACACGCGTTCCCAGGATAAAATATAACCTAAGTCCTTCTACATACCATAGGCTATCTTCATACCTTTAATCGCGATCGGTCCATACGTTTTGGGTGATGCTTGAACAAACAATACAAAAGTCACTAAAACACATATTATTTTTTAACTAAACTAATACTATAAACATTAAAATTTATTCCCAAAATTATAAAGGCAATATACATGGAAATAATTATAAATAAAAAACTGCGTTTAAATCGCCGCCTGCAGGCAGGGTTCCCAAAAAGCTGGCGACGTTACCTCGTTGAATTGCAAGGCTAATGCGTTGCCCGAGGTAAGCGCCAGCTCTTTGGTCCCCTGTAGCATCAATTAGGCGTCTGGACAGCTCCCTAACCAAACTACGCGCCTCTGGACACCAGCAACCCATTGTTTCGACCCCAAAAGGAAGAAATATGTAAACGTCTCCAAGAGTTACATATTTCCTCCGTTTGAGGCTTTCCGCAGCTTCGGCTGCCAAACAAACAAAACAAAAAAACAAACAAATTAATTTGAACAAACTATTACTTATTTTTTCAAAAACTATTTTATGTGCAGATTTGGCTTCCTTAAGATTTTATTATATGTATATAGATTATAAGAAGCGCTCGTGGTGTAGCATGATTAGCCGTTCTTAATCGATCGGCAAAGTTAAGCTACGTCTGTCTTGGTCGGTACCTGGATGGGTGACCGCCTATTGGTATTTCAAATCGAGCGTTTCCGTGCTTCGGAAGGCACGTAAAGCCGTTGGTCCCGGTTATCACTTAATTGTGATAGTCGTTAAGCTAGTTGGATGCCTCCTAGGCGGCTTGAAAAATTCCAACAGTAGGTTGACCACTAGCCTACCTCCACCGATCCGCAGTGGGCACGCGTGGTGGAGTATCAGCCCATTCCCTTTCACCCTGATTTGTGAAAGGAGGCCTGTGCTCAGCAGTGGGACATTATAGGCTGATGATGATGATGATGATATAGATTATCTAATTGCAAATTATCTCTTTTTTACGATGTCAGAAACTTTCAACCAACTACAATTAACATGTCCCAGGATATTTATTTCATCTCAATCGGATGAACGATGCGCAAATGCATACAAGACGAACGAATGAACTCACCAACAATACCTAATGTTTAAATAATAATAGATTACCTACACTCTTAATTTATGTGGTTTTATTTCACTAAACCCTACAACTCAAACAGCGCTCTTTACATAAGTGCCACTTAGAAAACGCACTGGCAATGCTATCAGCAATTTGTCAATGACTTTCCCCGGGTCCTGCGTATTTGAACGAGTGCTCTAGTGGTTCGTCAAAGCGTCCATTAAGCAAATATTTCGTGACATCTGACGGGCGGGAGCTGCCCACTGCGCGCTCGCTTCGGCCGACCGACTCGATTAATTATACCGAGATCTAATTAGCTGGTGTACTGTACTATCAATCGGCGCACGCGATGTTTGACAATTTGCATTTTGTTTTTGCCCTCAGTGGATACTAGAAGGCTGCTAGCATAATTTATAAGCTTATCTTGCTGTATATCGATTGATAGTGATAGAAAATCATCATAGGCATATTGCAAAATAAAAAAGTTCCTATTTAATAATATGTACGTTAATTCTGTATTAATTAGATATAGGTATTATATTTTTTATAATTAACTTTCCATTTCTGAGTAACAAGAGTGCAAGAGAAGTAAGATGAATTACAATCAGCACTATAAAGAGATTTCACAGCAAATTCTCTGGTACGGACGGATAGACGGACGGACAGCGGAGGCTTAGTAATAGGGACCCGTTGGCAGCCTTTGGATACGAACCCCTAAAAAGTCGTCGTAAAATCTACGACTATGGGTGAAATATACTTCCTCAATATCAAATAGTTTTAGGTGCAAAGTGACAGTTGTAGCAAATATTTTCCCTCTCGGGAATGAGTTTCGTATCTATAGGTATTAGCCAAGGGACAGGCACGTTCACAATTTGCGGTTGCCGATTGGCACGAATAGAGCGTACAATATCAAAGCTTCGGCAGAATATAGGTTCGAATATTGGTCTCGATTGGCGAGTGACGGTACCAGTACTGTGTGAAAACCGCATCGCACCGCACCGCACCACGCCGCACCTTGCCGCTGATCTCCGGAACACGGCGCTCTGCACACCATACGATTTGTAATTCAATTATGACTAGTGGAGACCGCAATTCTTGCTACAATCGTCCATTCCCGGCAACGGTTCGCAATAAAATTCATGAGACTATTGTTACATTCATGAGAGAATTGAGAAAAAATACTGCGTAAATACGTAGGAAATACACATGATATGATTTCATGATAGATTGCTAGAAATACTGACTTTGCGCTGAGAATTATATTTCGCACTTTTGTCCGCTGCTTCGGGAAGAAAACTTTTCGGGGTTTGTATGATATATTTTCTATCTTTCTTCTCTACGGTTTGATGGATTTTGCAGTGTAATGTGTCATTATTTTGATTTTTCTTCATCTCTAGAGTGTCATGATAGAATTCTAATAGCAATTCACGTGCAGTTTCATCAAAAACGTTAGAGCCGTAGAAAATAACATATAACAACAAAAGTTAAGTCCTGCGTTTCATGATAATTTTCTGGACTCTATTATTCTTTACTTCTTTTCTGTTATTTCTTATAATACATGAAGTGGGGGAAGTTATGGATTTTATAAAACTTAAAAAATAGTATAGATTATACGTAGTATATTATTAACTATGTGAGTATAGATATATAACTTTTTTTTTTTTTGTCAATTTGATACATTTAATTGAAACAAATATGGACTCCATAGTGCGGGAAGTAACAAGATTACTTCGATATTAAATTCATAGAGTTAATAGATTTATTTTTTAATTATAATCAGATGAAAAGGAATTCCATCAGAGTATTTAAATAGAAATCCTTTGGAAAAAAAAGATATCTATCTTTAGTAAAACTCTAACACTGACCGATAAAAGGACTAATAACATTTGCACATTAGCACCATTAACAACGGAGCAAGAAAGGATTTCCTGAAATTCAACCTGAGGGGGGTGGAAAGCTAGTTGACGAATAAATTCGGTTCATATTTTATCAACTTGTTACAGAATTACTTTTTTTTTTTTCATCCAAGACGTATAAAAATAGGAGAAGGGTTATTTGGGACAAACTTTAATATTTTATTATTTCTTGGCGCCAGTACGATGGTTAGCAAATTTATTGCCCTGTATCGTATTTTAATTATAAAAGATTTATATTTTCTTAGATTTATTGCTTTTTAAGTTTAATGACTTTTAAAACCGATCTGAACTGGATTTATGGTAGAGAGGAAACTGGCGTTTTTTATTTCGCAAAGTGTCATGTTATCGGAATGATTTGCATAACAAAACGGAGGGAGCTTAGTATGAAAATTGCTTCAGGATTGGAGAAATATTCTGAGTGTTTCATCTAAATGAAGCTATGAGAAAAGCAGTTTTCTTTTCAATTTGAAACATAACATTAATATATTATTTTTGATTCCTATAATACTTTTCAAATCCACAGACATCATAACGTCTGGGATTTGTTAGTTTAAAAGTAATTCCCGTATCAAATGTGATTGCAAATACACGATGTTGTTATAACCACGAGTAATAACAATAAAGGAAATAACAATAGCCTACAACAGAACTATAACTATTGGCAACAAACCATAAAATATCATCCCACACCGGTTGTCCCACAGCAACTTCCTTCTCGTAGACATGATATAACAAAACTCTCCTCTCGACGCCGCCGCCGCCGCCGCCTGTGTATTTATCCTATAAAAGTAAATGATGGGATATTTATTGACCGTAACGACGTAAACTTTCGCCGTTAGCGGCACCAAAAATTAGATATTAAGGAAATTTCCTGATAGGTAATGGCTTTAGCCACAGTAAAGTTGATGTGACTTCATCTTTACGTCCACTTCATGGTATGTATCAAATAAATGAGCACAATATTTGCTGAGCGACTACAATGTCTTTATTATGAAATAAATATGTTACTTTTAAGCTGTAATTTTCGTAGAGTCTCTACGAGTGTCTACGAGAACTTTTTATCTCGCATTCAGTCAAAATTTTCAAGTGAAATTTTTATCTTAGGTACTTCCATCATAAAAGATTTACAGTGCAAGCTTTAGGACAGTTTATTTGGTGAAAAAAAAATGTTCAGCGCCAGAGCACGTAGCTAGGGATTATGTATGAGTTGAAACATTGCGGGCGTGCAGTAACAACGCTCTTTATTTACTGTGCAATTCGATATTTGCAGCTGTCCCATGCGGGGAATTAGCCAAATTATAATCATTTATTCTACCGTTTACCAATGTTCTATCTATAATTCTGACTTTGCACAATATAGTTAACGATATCGAGTGCGAAGATTCATAATGAATGAACCTAGCTACGCAGCTGAGACATTAGAACAAAACGAACGGCCAAAGTTTCCTACAGTACAAACTATTTCTCATTGTTATAATACTTAGTTTCACACACAAAACTAAGGAGTAATTTCCAGTTTGGTCCAACAATGATTGAACAGAATTTCGTGACTTTATGAACGATCCTGCGCTCCGATGTAACGCAAACTTAGAGGGTCCTAATTTTCCAACGAGGCCTCGCAAATTACCGGCGCCAGGGCTCCCGCATAAATCCAACCTTTTCAAGTTAATAAAAATGATTTAAGAATGCATTAAAAGGATCTTTTTCCCACTTAGAACATAAAATTTATAATGGTAATAATTCCGCCGATTGTCGTAGATATAGAATTTCCTTATGTATAAATAAGTTGCGATACGGCCGGCCGATAATGAACGTTTTCAAAAGCTAAATGTCATTTAGAATGAAAGAAAAATTCGTTCGTTTTCGTTTTTTCAAGAAGCCTTTTAACTCCGCAGATTAATAACTGAGAGATAAAACTTCTGTTAGACCCAAACAATAGTGGCTGGATACAGCGACCGGCCGTAAACCGTGGAAACATTTAAAGAATTGCGAGTGGCCGTCTCTCCCCGGATATATCCGGTAAGATTTATCCACAGTCAAGAAAATACTGTCGTCTTCCTCTTTATTCCATGCGGCCTACACTTCTTACAAGCTTTTATTTAACGTGCAATGTATGTAACTATGTTTGTTCGGGTGGAATCTTGCAGGTCGAATTTCACACTGGAAAGATGGACAGACAAAATTAAAAAGATTGTAGGAGACGATTGGGTATCATAGCCCAAGGCAGAAAAACTGGAGGAGGCCTATACTCGTAGACAGGTCTTTATTAACGAAAATATAGACTGACTTAATTTAATTAATGTGATTTTTATAATTTATTTATTTTTATTTATGAAATGTGATATTGTAATGTTTTTTTGTTATAATATTGGAGACACTAAAATTAAATGTATAATATAATTAAGGAAATAAATGGCTATAATAATAATTTACCTGTTTTGTTAATATATATACAACTAGCTTTCCTAGTCAAACATCTGAAATAATCACAGTAAATAGACATTAGGTCCGCGATGACACTCGGTGCGCGAGTCAGACTCAGACGCATGTACGATTTTTATTTATTTATGTAGCTATGACGCTTTAGCTTCTAACATGCACAAATTCACACTTCATACGTGAAAATAGTATCATTTTTTTTATTAAAGAGATCATTTTATCATTGAGAGGAAAATCCTCATTAAATTAAAAGTATATGTTGCCATTATGATACCGAATATACACGCTTCTGTGATGTATACTTGTAATGCATGTTTCAACGATATTTACACAAAACTATAATTACATTTAGACGCGTTGTTGGTGACTTAGAGACCTGGTAGTGTCCTCGTTCTATAACAAACAATCTGCCAAGTGATCCGTACTTATTGAGAACAAACGTGCTCGCTACTGGAGAGAGCAATGGCGTCGTTCGCCCCGCAGGGTGCACAGGGTAAAAGGATCCAAAAAGTAATAAATAATATTGTTTTCAAATGCGTTTTATATCCATTTTCAAATTATAATTTGTTATGTTTGCGGTGAGTATCTTCATTTAGAAAACTTTAAACCAGTCTAAAGTATGGGGTTCTTCAAAAAGGTTTTGAAGAGATTTCTTCAGGGTCGGCAACGCGCGTGTGATACCCCTGGTGTTGCAAGCGTCCATAGGCGATAACTGCTTACCATCAGGCGGGCCGTATGCTTGTTTGCCAGCTCAGTGATATAAGTAAAAGGAACATAATAATATTAGATTCAGAGGTCCGTACGGTATTAATGCATAGGATGGCTACTTTGAAAATAGATCGGTTTTAACCATTGTTAGGATTGACAATACTGAACAACTTTTACCATCAACAAAAAATCACATTACAAAAGTCAACCTTAATCGATATGTTTGAAAAAAAGTTTTTTCCTTATAGCAGAGTTGATCCCGTTGCAGAAGTTGTCCAAAGAAGTTAGAAAAGATGGCGTCTTAAAATATTCACCCAGTATAATATACACGCCTGCAACAGGTAGAGTATGTTAATTGTATTTCCGTCACGGTTTGTCACGCTGATATTATTACTCTGTGGCGCAGAGACTTGGACGGGACAAAGAGAGTAACTTGGAAACAACAAACTGAATCTCATTTAAACGAGCCAAAGAAAACTCGTTGACGTCAACGTCGAGCGTGTCTTTTACAATTTTTCGAAATCAAAACCCTTCAATGTTTCCGCTCCAATGAGGTGCAATGTAAATAATAAGTAGATGGTTGCTATAAATGTAAAAGTGTGTTAATTATAGCAGCGTTCACTTGTCACTTTAGTGTTAATAAATAACCGCTCGAGTGGCTCTTGAAAAATTTGTATTGAAGCATTATGTGATTCTTCACTGCTAGTTTCTAGTTTACCTCACTAATTGCCTGTAATATTTTAATAAGCGCTCGAGTAACATTTTCTTTATAACTCCAATTTATAATAATTGTGATGGTAGATCGTCATCTTACCACAATTTTGACGAGTATCGTTTTATTACATTTTCCCGGTGTTTATCTTGTAAACTGAATATTTAAATTTCACCATTAAAATTTTAAGTCAAATATAAAATTAGAAGGAAATGTTTTCATGTTTTAAGCACCTTATTCTTTATGGTTATCTTGAATGTTTGGAATAGTAATAAATACTTAAATTGCAGTTTTGATTAAATTTTAAAGAAAACTTAATTATTTTCAAGGTCGGCAACGCGCGAGTGATACCCCTGGTGTTGCAAGCGTCCATAGGCTACGGTAACTGCTTACCATCAGGCGGGACGTATGCTTGTTTGCCACCTTAGTGGTATATAAAAAAAAACATTATCGTACCGTTTGAGACCGTTATTAAAACCCTCTGAGCGAGCTACGACATTCAACACTGCTGAGTGAATTATGAAATCCCAAATGTTACTAACACTTATGATAATTGGCAAAAAGGTGCACAATTTGATAATTTTAGGTTCCACTTCCAATTTTGAATTCAGCAAATTTTATACCAGTCACTACCATTGTAATATCAAGGTTGTCTTTTGTATTTTCATTAAAATATATAATTCAGAGTTAAACAAACATTAATTAAAGGTTCATTTCTTCATCAGCTGTCGGATAGGAAGCTAATTTACAGGCCTGTTTCGTATTTTAATTAAAACAGTTCCTTAGTTTCCCTTTCATACCAGGCGCAATACTTGGACTTATGGCGGGAAGCTGAGAGATCTGTGAAAATTATATATATTTTATACAATTCGTAGATTACTATGTTGACTTGCCTACTTATATACTTGAAGGTTACCTAACTACTAAGCAACAGTAATCTGGCTTGAGGCTATACCCATGAATGTTGCTTATATTAAATTATACCACTGAAATAATAATCTGAATTCCGCAAAGGAGACTTCAAAGCTTTTGGTTTAAAAAAAACTCATTAGGTTTTGTAGGCGACCTTGTGTCCATATATTACCAGACTTTATCTAAGTTCAAAGCCGACCTAAATCACAATGTAAAGGCTGCTTCATTTCAATCACCGATAAAAAGTTAATGACTTTGCTTTTTTGTGATAGGCAATTTAAACAATAGTACATAGAAATAAATATACCTAGAAAGAACGTCGCCATACTACACGAATATACAAAACAGGCCAACTTTTATAGGCTGCTGCGCGTAACAGCTACGTTTTACGCTCCCTCTGCGTCATTCTGCTTGTTATAATGACGTTCATAATTATAGTAGTTGTAAAATATTCCAATTAAAATCGGGAGAAATTTAAATATTGATAATTATTTTGCATTTTTATTTATTTTTATTTGATTTAGCCCCTAATAGTTAGAGCGTATTTTTATCGACGCATGCACAGCTGCGACACTCTATCTGGATGTATCCTTAATCAAAGCAATAGTATTATTTGTTTAACTTTCGGTTTAAAAAGACCTTCTTTTTCTACTTTTATCTATACCCTAATAATTGTGTTTGATTTGTTGATTATGTTACATGATTGGCATACATTTCTTTATTAAATCGTAGCAAGCAAGCAAAATTAATATTTCCCTGTTTTTCTCTGTATTTTAAATTTAGCTAAATCAGGTCGTTTATTTCAAATCCTATATACATGAAGCTTTTAATTCGCGATAACTTTTATTTTAAATTAGAAATGTACTACTGTGACTTAGCAAGTCCCCAAATTACGTCAATAGGAGTACCGAATGTACCTATGTATTTATAAATAAGGTTATAGTGATGAGTGGCGGTGCTTCTGTACTCTGTAGGGACTGTACGGATGGTCGGTAGATATGTGAGAATAAATAGCAAAGTTATCACACCACAGTGGGCCCTTCACACTCGCTCGCTCCCATCCGGTTGATCGGATATCAGAGTCAACACTCAACTAAGGATCGTAGAGGCGAATCATTGGGTACAGTGAAACAAAGCCTAGCCCGCAGCTTTTCTGCTAGCGGCACTCCCAAACCGAAATAAAAAATAATACTGTTATACACTGTATGATATGCTATATAGTATAGCTAATCGTACAATGCTGTATATTTTCAAATAGGTAAACTGTTGCAGTTTCCTACATGCTGTCCATGCATAATGAACCTGGTTAAAAATATTGTCATAAAAGTTATAAAAGTCCGTAAAAATATTGGACCCGTGTCTTTTGCTTTATCAAATCAATAAAAATGTACAAAGATAAAGCTCGTCAAAGTTCGGGAGTGCTCGTGACGTCACTTCTTTGTAAAAAAATTACCATGGCGTAACATCAAGTGGTCCTGTGGACTAATTGAATTTTTCAGGACACTAGCCTGGAGCCCTCCCATGGGAATGCTACCTAGAAAAAATGAGTAAGTTTACTAAATAATTAGTGAATACAGTATTCTTTGATGTGGTTTCTAATTTTAGGTTCCCATACACCATAGATCCTGAATGCAGATATATGGAACTGCACGTTCACTGTCACTGGTAGATGATTCTAATAAATACAAATAGAAGTTTTCCAATGTGCATTCACGGGAGGTCACTGCATGCATACATAATGGTGTCAATATGAGAGTCGCACCGCACTCGTAGCCGACTCGAGATTGCGGCGACTCATAAACTTACTAGGTTACTTCGCACTGAACCGACTACGCTACTTTCCTCCCTAGTCGTATAATCATTATTTATCCTGTTACTTGAGAAGAGTAGGTACATTATTCATTCATATAGAGACACAAGTCTTTTTTGTTTATTCCTTAATTTTGTCAAACTATTGATATACATTTTTGATATTTTACTAAAATCGTTCAGTTACAGCTATGAACACAATCCTTAGTAATCCATCACAGCGGGTGGTGAACACGGCTCACTGGACTGGACCCATTTCTATTGGCCAATCAACACATACAAAATCGAAAAACTGCCATCTTTTATTGCTCTTACTTCCTGAAGCATGAGCAGATTCATCGATTTTGTAATCAATGAAACAGTTTAATACGAGCCGGTAAATCAGTCGGTTATTGGATTTTAGGCTTCTACATGCTTACTTGGCGAAAATACGCTTTTTATTTTACAAAGCAAACTCGGGATATTTTTATTTAAGTCAGCGTCTTTTTGTACGATTCAATCTGCAGTAACTTTTCATCGTGCCAGGTTTTGCAGCATAAGGAGGGCCATTATTTTTCAAAAGGCATGATTATGTGAGTCGAGAAATCACAGGGAAAATGTTTGTCTCGAAAGGTAGATAGGAGGATTTTTAGGAGGAAGTTCTATCCCCTTCTTATGGAGGATAACCCGAGATTCCTTCAGTCTCGTACTCAGGTATTCGTTTATTTATTTTTTCAAAATTAATTCTTACTTTAAAGAATGCCAGTTATACTTTTATTGAATATTTGTTTTTAAATGTATTTTTTTTTAGCAGTGGGTATATTTTAAGTACCTAATTATTATTTTTATTATTATTAGGTAGGTATGTGATAATTCCAACAATTCCGCCACTAATTTTTTTTTAAGGTTGATTCTTTTCTTGTATTTTTGAAATCGCGATAAGTCGGAAGAGCATAGGAAATATATGTAAATTAAAAACTGAAAGACAATGGAGCGTGTATTGAATCGGAGGCTCCTGGCATACCTTGAAGATAACGAACTCCTCAGCGACCGACAGTACGGTTTCCGCCAAAAACGGTCTACTGGGGATCTTCTTGTGTATGCCACACATCTTTGGAGCGAAGCCATTGAGAGACATGGGGAAGCAATTGCCGTTTCCCTCGATATTTCTAAGGCTTTCGATAGGCTCTGGCACACCAGCCTTCTAAGCAAGCTTCCTTCATATGGAATTCCTGATGGCCTGTGCGCTTGGATTTCCGATTTCCTGAGTGAACGGTCTATACGAGTGGTCATAGACGGGTGCTCGTCGGACCTCTTCGCAATCAATGCCGGAGTTCCTCAGGGATCAGTTCTTTCTGCAACCTTATTTCTGCTGCATATCAACGATCTGTTAAAACCCGGTATCTTTGGGTACGCAGACGACAGCACTGTTGCAGAGAGATACATTTCCAGCGCACGAGCCACTAGTGACGAGATCCAATTGTTTCGAGAGGCCATGGTTGAGCGTTTGAACATGACCTTACAGGCAGTCTCTGATTGGGGCAAAGCCAATCTGGTCACGTTTAACGCCTCCAAGACACAGGCATGTCTTTTCACCGCCAAACGGAGTCCTTACCATCAGGTTCCTACTTTCCAAAATATATCCTTGCCAATATGCGATCGGCTTGATCTCCTAGGCATAACATTAACAGCCAAAATAAACTTTGGCTGTTCTATTGAGTCGAAGGCAGAAACAGCTGCCAGAAAGCTGGGTATCCTCTCTAAGGTTAAGCGGTACTTCACGCCTGGGCAGTTGCTCCAACTTTATAAAGCACAAGTCCGGTCATGCATGGAGTACTGCTGCCATCTTTGGGATACATCTTTTACAAAAATTTTGATGCTATTTGGTTTTTCTGACAAATTGTTATTAGGCTAGAACTACAGCTAGGTAGTAGGTAAATGTATGGCAACAAGGCCAGGGCGTCGCAAAAATATGGCAACTTCCAAAGGGCGTCATACTTAAAATAAGTTTGGGAAGCCCTGTCTAAGCCATTTGCTTATTCGCAAAATGGCTTCCTTGACTTTGTCAAAATAATTTTCTATAAAGTGAGGTATTTTGTAGAATGGTTAAAAAATATTAATTAAATCTTATTCAAACTAGTTAAGCTTTAGGTATTAAATAATTGTTACAAACTTTAAACCATCCAATTAAAAGTTAAATGCCTTAAGCCTTAAATAAAAAAGTGGCCAGAACAGGGAAAAAAATAAATTGCGATAAAATGAATTGCGTTAGCAATATTGCTTAGCTTCCTTTTTAGGAGGACAGGTGTTATGTGGGAACTGAAATCGAAAACATTTTATAAATTTTAAGGGAGGGTTCTATTACCGATACATATTAATTTTGTGAGGTTTTGAACAAAACCCGAAACATAAAAAATATCCTTTTTCTCTTTAGCCGTTCTTGGAACTAATATACAAGCATAAAATAAGGCTTTATACACCGGTATTATAACATATCATATTCATAATTCCATTACACTTTTGTTTTAACATGTATCATGGGGCAATTTATTTGTTTATACCTAGCCTCTATGTGAATCCCGCACCGCGCACCGACAAAAGGAGTATTTTATTTCATACATATTGACATTCAGACTAACCCCCTTATTCATAATCGGCTTTTAACTATATCAGTGTAATAGTGTCCTCCGTCTCACTCTTTCGATCACCAAATGTCACATGTCAGATAAAGACTTCCGAATTTAAGCTAATCAACGTTTGATAACTTCATTATGAATAAGGGGGTAACTTTTTATTAATCTATATTATGAGTGTAACGTCTTATTAAATTTTGTCAAATGATTTCAATTTCACCCTGAAGTTGTGGCCACATACATGGTCATTACCCCATCAAGTTCAAAATTGTTGAGTCAGTTGTTGGCCACCTAAGTTTGCAGCTAGAGGAATTCATTGACTATCAAAATAACAACAAAGACAAGTTCCTAGACATTCATTTAGTATGTTTAGATTAAATTCAACGCTACAAATAAATTTTTCTGCAAGATATTTATCGATTAATTATCAAGGGTTACTCTAAAGAAATTAACGGAAATTATTATTTTTGCTTTTACAGTGTCACAAAAAAAACCTATACACTTACGGTGCCACTAAAATTACTCATCAAAAGCGATCATCATCAAACATTTTATTTACTGTAGACAATAAACGTCAGTCAGGTTTCAACGCCTTATTTATTGACTTTCAAAATTGCAAGTGGCCACAACCGCGGTACTGGCCAAAACCGGAGCTCTTACCCTACATACTTGGTAGAAGTTGTAGGTAGGTATTTACAGCCTCATTATGGAACAACAGACCTACCTACGAGTAACTCTGGTTTCCCTTCAACACGAATAAATCATTCGCGTTTCAACTTAGATATTATACACAAAATTAGATGGGATTTAAAAAATTTAAAAAATATATTT
This sequence comes from Achlya flavicornis, assembly GCA_947623365.1. Taxonomy (NCBI): domain Eukaryota; kingdom Metazoa; phylum Arthropoda; class Insecta; order Lepidoptera; family Drepanidae; genus Achlya; species Achlya flavicornis. The sequence goes on from OX392474.1 coordinate 12,007,109, forward strand.
TATAAAGAAACTAGCTGCCCGGCGCTACTTCGTTCGCGTGGTGCTACCCTACCCTGTGGTGCTACCCTACCCTACCCTACCCTATCAAAACCATTCAGGGAGTTTATTCTACTGTACGTGTGTATGTGTTTAATGAGTACCAGGGGCGAGTACTCTGGCGGCAGGACCTACCGCAGATGGTCTCTGACGGCTCGTAAGGGGTTGCCAGAAATAGTGTGCCGTCTTTTATACCTAAGGGTGGGCAAGGTGGCCACTATATAAATCTCAGTAGTTTTTGATAAGGGTTTGTACTTGTGTATGTCACTGAACTTCTCCTAAACGGCTGGAGCGATTTGAATGAATTTCGGTATATAGGTTATGTTATCGACTGCAGCGCCATCTGCCGGCCTGATTTATAAATCTAAACCATCCAGGGCGCCACCCAAACGCATACAAAAAAAATCCTTCAAATCAGTCTAGCCGTTTAGGAGGAATTCACTGACGTACATACACACGCCCAGTAGAATTATATATATAAAGATAATATAACCCAAAATTGATCTTTTCTGCCAATACATTTCAACAAGATCAACTTCAAACAAAAAATGTTCTTTGACGATGAACTTACCGATACAAATATTGCTAAAATAAAACGTTTTGTTCGTGGTTACGGCATCGAATCTACTAAAGCTACCCAGTGATACCTTTCGATTGCCTTTCCACTTGACTCACAATGTATTATTTACAAAATTATTTGAGTATACTACTTGAATAGGTGCTTCACTTTCAGATACGAGTATCTAAATCTTTCACTATAGATATTTTGGTATTGTGTTTGAGTAATAAGTTTTTATTATACTTTGATTAATAATATTATCCAGAATGACACAGAGTGAGCGTAAAACGTCACACACTCCAGCGTAAATAATTAAATTATTAAAAGAAACAAAAAACCCGACTGCGTAAAACAAAAAATTACTGAAAAGAGAAAAACATGCTCTTTAATCTATAAAATTTTGAATATAACTTGAATGCTATAAGGTATTGCAGTCGGGGATAAATAAATAGACATACATACATACATACACTCGAAAAACATAACCCTCCTTCCGGGTCAGTAGGGTAAAAAGATCGCCTGTTTTTGTACAGTCGTGACTCGTGTAGTATGGTAATTGGTAGAGGTAAGAACAGTGTGTCTTGGAATCACGGGTGCTTTTAGGACAACACCCACGGCAGCGATTGAGAGATACCTAAATATCCCTCCTCTGCATATGATGTTTGAATTGGAGGCAAGGAAGGCATTACATCGTCTTGCTGTTGCTGGACTATGGGATGCCTCCAAGCCAAAGACAAACCATACAAGGTTCGATGAAAATGAAGGCCTGGATCGGGTAACAAGCATGATATCCGACAAAATGCAAACTATGTGTGTTTGAAAGGTCTTTCAAGGTCCAAATCCCTACAATAGAGGACGAAGGGACTCGATCCACCAGAACAAGAAAGTCTGGTTTGGTACACTGATGGATCCAAAATGGAATCAGGTACAGGAGCGGGAATATACGCAAAAGGTTACAAATGTAGCAAAAGCTTAGGGAAGATGGCAACTGTATTTCAAGCAGAAACATATGCCATAATAACCTGTGCTCAGGAGAATATAGATAAAGGAACCAGAGGTAAATCCATATATATTCTTAGCGACAGTCAGGCTGCAATCAAAGCCATGGCATCCTACAAAGTGGACTCCAGACTTGTTCTGGATGCTGTCCAAACCCTAAACAGGCTTGGGAAGCATAACAGAGTAAGACTGATGTGGGTCCCTGGGCACAAAGGAATCCATGGTAACGAAGTGGCAGATGAACTGGCAAGAGAGGGCTCAGCAAATGATTTTGTGGGTCCAGAACCATGTGTAGGCATTTCGACGTGTGTCGTAAAAGCCACATTTAGGGAGTTTGCTGATCACAGACAACAAACACATTGGCTGTCTAACACTGGTCTACAATACTCCAAGAAGTTTCTGGGCTCTACGTTCAAAGCCCGGGAATATATTTGGAATATGAGCAGGGGGCAAATCCGCTACCTGCTTGGGGCCTTTACTGGGCACTTTGGAACCAACGACATGCTCATGAAGATGGGTCTAACCGCGACACCCATGTGCAGGTTGTGTGGGGAGCATACGGAACGCATGGAGCACCTTCTGTGCACATGCGATGCACTGGCTGGTAAGCGAATGAGTCTCCTAGGGATCGGATATCCAAAACCAGAAGACTATAGGCTCATATCTCCTAGCCTCGTTGTAAAACTCATGAAAGGAGTTTTCTACGAGACTGGGGAGGAGTAATTTATCTAGGGGACCACAATAGATCCCAATGGGTCGAAGTGTCCGAGTTATTTCTCGGCCCCTGCACAAGATAAGATAAGATAAGATGGTAATTGGTAACACTCTTTCTAGGTATATCTGTTTCTGTTTTTATATTTCCATTACGTACTGGATTTACTATGTGTGTGAAGCAAAATTTCTTTACACTTTCACTTGACCTGGGAATGGTTTCAGACGGAGCCTCCATTGCAGTGTGTTAAGAGTCTGCTAGCGAACTTTTTATGAATTCTAGTTGATTCTCGAACAATCGATAACAACTTCGATGGACGAATCCTATCAAAACTTTAAGCGAAAAGCAAGCTTACTCTTACGTAAAGAAAATTCTAATGGTGCGCCCATGCTACGCGAAGCGAACACGAGCCGAGCCTCGAACGAACAGGATTCGTTCGTTGCTCGTTAGCTCAAGCGTGAACGAGCCTTCAACGAGCCTATAACGAGCGCGATGCGAATCCGTGTATTCGTGAAAAAGCTGACAATCGGGCGGAGCGCAGTCGAGCACGCTACGAATGCTCGTTCGAGGCTCGCAAACCCGTCCACACTACGCGAATCGTGCTCGCAGTGTGCTCATTCATGGCTCGGCTCGTGCTCGGTTCGCCAAGCATAGACGCACCATAATACGATAATACCTACTTTTATATTTGTCTACATTCGCACCTTGATTCGCATTTATAACCTTTATTTTGACAATAATAATCTACATGCAAATTGTCGTGTTACGTATAGATATGAAGACATGTAAAGGAACGGTGGAACGGGACGAATGACGTGTCAAATCCAATCAAGAGGTCCAAAGAGCCCGGTTAATTACTTTACGTAGAGCGCTGACGCCTTGCCGGAGATGACGTGTTGAGTACATTTTATTACCTAGATAATATCTCACTTTAGCCAATTATAATTTACGTTCAAAACCTTTGCAGTATTTTAGGATTAAAATTACATCACCATGTGTATGTCATGTGTGTGTGTTTATAGCATTATTAATTCTTCCTCATTTTTAGGGTTCCGTAGCCAAATGGCAAAAAACGGAACCCTTATAGATTCGTCATGTCTGTCTGACCGTCCGTATGTCACAGCCACTTTTTTCCGAAACTACCTATAAGAACTATAATGTTGAAACTTGGTAAGTAGATGTATTCTGTGAACCGCATTAAGATTTTCACAGAAAAATAGAAAAAAAAACAATAAATTTTGGGGGTTCCCCATACTTACTGAAACTCAAAAAAAAATCTTTAATAAAACCCATACGTGTGCCTATGGATAGGTCTTCAAAAATAATATAGATGTTTCTAATATCATTTTTTTCTAAACTGAATAGTTTGCGCGAGAGACACTTCCAAAGTGGTAAAATGTGTGTCCCCCCCCTGTAACTTCTAAAATAAGAGAATGATAAAACAAAAAAAATATATATGATGTACATTACCATGCAAACTTCCATCGAAAATTGGTTTGAGCAAGATCTAGTAAGTAGTATTTTTTTAATACGTCATAAATTGAAATTCATATAAAATACTCAGGTCTATACCTACTACCATTTACTTAATATACCTACAGGTTTGTACGGAACCCTCGGTGCGCGAGTCCGACTCGCACTTGGCCGGGTTTTTTCTTAACTTGGCTCGTTAAGACGATGTTGCTTAGATGCACTTTCCAAGCTTCCTTCGGAGTAAATTAGTTATCAGCATATAGCCAAGATTAATAAAGTTACAGCGGTGAAAGTGTAATCAGCTGAGTTCGAATAGTCTGTTCATAACCTAAACATGGTTAAAGTTTTCGGGGTAGTAACCACTGACGCAACGACATGGATCTGAACATTTAATTAACATTATCACTATGTTAGAAAACTATAAAGAACTTATTTGCTAGGAATTAGTTAACAATAGACTATTATAAAAATGTGAGTATTCGAATAAAATTATTCGAAAATTCGCTGTACAAGGAATATAATAATTCAAAAATCTAACAAACCTGTTGTTGATAAATGCACATTTATAGCAAGCAATATAATGTTTTTTTTACAATATTGTTATTTTAGTCACCATTTTTTTTTTATATACGACTAAGGCGGTAAACAAGCATACGGCCCGCCTGATGGTAAGCGGTTACCGTAGCCATATGGACGCTTGCAACACACGAAGCATCGCTCACGTTACCAACCTTTCCCCCCTCCCCAATGAGCTCTGGCGACCTTACTCACGCGCAGGAACACAACTTTACACAACATAAAGTTATTTGTTTACGGTATTCTGTAAGGTGGAGGTACTTCCCCAGTCGACTCTATGCTCTACGTCTCTTAAAGTCACCCTGGTACTCACCATGTCATAAACACAGCAACAACTACTCTAATGAGTGGATATTTCATAAATAGAGCAGCATTACCTATGGGAACAACTCTGAATTTGCGTATCCATCCTGTATAAATATTAACGCATCAAAAAGGCGGGAGCCCCTCACTTATTGCATTAACAGCTAACTCACCTTCACGCTTTCATCTTAGGGCTATGTTAATTGGCTTTCTGTAATAATTCATATTATTATGTAATCTAATAGCGCATTCTGTCTGAGTCGCAAAATTATCGTAGCTTTTATCTGGCTCTGCCTTCAAGGTTGAGAAAATGCTCTTAATTTGATTGTCTGCTTTAAATGTAAGAGCATTTTTCGTGATTACAGAGTCTGTCCCATTCTAAAACTTATTCCTTATGATGAGCTGTTGTATATTGAGCAAATACTTTGAGATGGCATCATTTAGACTTACATTGGTTTTGTAATGTTCAATAAACTGTAACTAGAAAATAAAAATCTGAATTGGAAAAATCTGATTCCACGATCAAAATAAGACCTTTTTTAATTTGCGATAGGTCACCACTCAGTATATCAGCACGGCTACGCCACGGTGTTTACCTTGCCATGCATTTGTCGTAAAAGTTGTTCAGCATAACAATTTCAAAAAACGACATTGTAATATACTATCCACCCACAAGTATTGAAAAAAAAACGCATGTGAGAGACTCCAGGTCTGTGCATCTACCCAATAGATTTTCTGAATGGAAAGTTCCACAGTTTATGAATGCAAGCAAATGCATGAGTTTTTTCATGGTCTACAAATAAAAATCGGTTTCTCATAACACTACCAAAAGGAAGTGAGCATTGAGTAAAATACTTAGGTCTCAAAGTTTTTATGACATGTGACTAAATTGAGCAAAGCGCTCAATCAATCTCGACTTCAATCTAACTATAAATACGAAGCTTAATGTCCCCTTAGTTCCTGAAACGTTGTTTATTACGTGTTGTTTCAATTAATGAGTGTTGTCGAGGTACTACGAACATTCGAGGGTGGAATTGCCTTGACACTTTCAGTTTTGCTAAGATTACTATCTTAGCACTATAACTACAGCACTACAAAAATTAGAGTACTTAATTTTTTGTATGTTCTCACCCAATAGTAGTAGGTACTTGAGCTTTTTCAGCTTCAAAAGTAAATTGAAAGCTGCAGGGGCAGCGGCGGCCAGTGCGGAAAATTCAAAATTCAAAAAATATGCATCGATTGGACCCAATTATATTTTTATGCCTTTTGCGGTCGAGACCTTGGGACCATGGGGGTCAGAAGCTCGCCGTTTTGCTCGCACCTTGTCTTCAAAATTGATCGAGACCTCCGGAGACCAGCGGGCGGGGAGCTTTTTCCGCCAACGCGTCAGCTTGGCTATCCAAAGAGGAAACGCTGCCAGCCTTCTGGGAACCTTGCCGTTAATCGGAAGCAGCGGCAGGCTTGAGGAAATTTTCTATATATAGATTATATTTTGTAAATATAGATTGTATTTTGTACATATTTGTTGTTAATAAAAATTGAAAATTGTTTATTCAAATATACTGAATTCACTTATTCACTACATAACTTTAACTTAAAAGTATATTAAAACCGCATCTCCATAATATAAATAAAGCGAGTGGCCTGTTAGTGAACGACAGCGGTGCTCAATGTTCTACGTAATCTGGGATAAGCCTCTAATTTCCTGGAAGCCATGATTTACGCGCTCCAACCCCAAATAAAATTCTCGCTCCTCGTATAATACAATAAAAATAAATAATTAAAATATATTTAAGCTCACCGCTCACTAAACCTAAGTACACACAACTTTATAAAGGGTCCTCTTCCATAATATTATGTCATAAAAATATAATTAAGGTTCCGTGGACGGAACAATTTAATAAAAGTATAACGGTAGTAACTCAATTTTCTTTTAGAGCCTACTAGCTACTTAATTTCTTACCTATTTTTGTATATTAGAATGCCTATTACAAGGTTTCGCACTTTTCAACTGTCTGAAAAGATGAATAAATCCAAGATGCTAATAGCATAATTATGGGGTTGACTTCCTCTTGTCACGAGCCAAAATCGACAATCACACTTTGTTCACGATCATTATTTTACACCCATAAAAGATCGTTACAACGTACCGATCACAATATGCATTACAGTTGGGGGACGGGCGGCGGCGAAATTGACTCGAAATTCTTTCATCGAGCGGAAAATGAACGGACCGTCCCGGCTTAAACTATTTCCCGAATTCAGTTTCTAGGATTTTCGACTACCTGCGATGTCTTTTATCCGCATTTCACTTTTAAATTGTATTTCCTGGGCATTTATTAAATAATCTGACAAATAATTCCGCCCGAATATTTAATGACGAAATAATCTGTGGAATTTATAGAATAGCACTATTAGGTTAATATTTTCTCGTTAGTCCCAGGGTAAATATTATTTAGCTAATAATAGCAATAAATTGAAATTGCTTGAATACTTCTTAGAAAATGGGGAAAAACAACTGATCGTCGTTGTTCTAAGAAGTAAATCTCACATAAGGTATTCGACTAATATGACTTTAGTTGTAAATACGTAATGCGAGCGCGATGAATAATTTTCACATAAATAACGGGATGATTCTATAATCCTTTCCGGGTTTCCGATGTGGGATACTTCCCAAGTATAGGGAACAAAGTTAGTGTTCCGTACAAGAGATGTACGTGACCAGCCGTCGAATGAGAACTATACATTTTTACATCTCATTTCATTCAGCGCGGATAAAAATAAAATGACCCTTTTTAATCGTATACAGATTATACCTACCTACATGTTTGCTTAAATGGGATTTTGCACTACTCTAGAGGCTAAACTGCTATTTATGGATGTATGGCAGTCACCAAATGTTATGTACCTACGGTAAGGTACCTATGATATTTATGGCCACAGATTACAGAATAAGGCAGATGGAGCGCGCGGAACACGGGAGTGAGGCCAAAAAAGCAAATACAAATTGAAAAACACGTACCTCTCGTATTCGCTTTTGAATGTGTATTTGCTTTGTTTAACAAACTTTATGTAGCGAAAAACACTCCTTTATTAAGAAACTGTGGTTAAACAATGCAAATACAAACTGGAAAACGAATACCAGGTATCAGATTTTGAATTTGTATTTGCTTTTTTGGCTTCACTTTCGTGTTCCGCTCGGTCCATCTGAATTATTCTGTAATCTGTGTTTATGGCTATGTGTATTTTGCAGCTCTAGTTAGCCACAGAGTTAGAATATTATAGAGCGACTATACGAGAGTACGGTTTGTGAGTACGGTCTAAATGCCTTGAAACAATGTGCGCTTAAGTACATAGTTTTGACGACTAAAATACGTATAATGAATGCCAATTTATCGTTTTTATCGATACTTTTACCGAGAACAAATGATAATAATCCATATCAACATTGTGTCTGACTGTAAATCAACTAGTGTACGATATATCTGTGAATGCATCTATATGGAAACTACTCACGCTTCGCACAAGGTAACGTTGTTAACGCTAACACTCCATAATATTTTAACCCCCTTATTCATACTCGCATTTTAACTAAATCAGTGTAATAGTGTCCTCCGTCTCACTCTTTCGATAAACAAATGTCAGATAAAGACTTCCGAATTTTAGCTAATCAACGTATGATAACTTTATTATGAACTAGCTGCCCGGCGCGACTTCGTTCGCATGGTGCTACTCTTATGCCCTACGGTGCTACCCTACCCTACCCTACCCTACTCTAACAGCAAAATCCCCATTAACAAAATGATCCGCCATTTATTTAATTCATTTGTTACAAAAAATGTGATAAATGAAGAACCGCTGGACCGATTTTGTGCAAACTTCACATAAAACATCTACTAAATAGTCCGACCAAAGCCTAAACATTTGTATTAGTTAGTTAGTTTATTGAGTTATAAAATTACAACGAAAAGTGGCATTGATTTTTATATATATAGATAAGGGGGTAACTCTATGGCTCTAGCATAAAACAACCATCTTGACAATAATTTTATAAAATCACCTAGAAAAATATGTCTCATCGTTACTTATGTAAATGTTCACTTCTCGATAAAATTATAGAATGTATTTATAATCGCAGCGCTTCAAACGACAGTGGAAATGCTCCCATACTCGTTCCCTACACGAAAAACGTGCTTATTCTGATAAACTTCAATAGCTCTTATTGTCTAAGTATACTTAAGAGAATAATCATACGTAACTTTCCAAAAGATGTTGCGATGTGTCTAAATTGTCGTAATTTTATTTAATAGCTAGGTAGATACATAAATGTTTTATCTACCTCATACAAAAGCAAAAGTTGTGTGGTGTGGGTTTTTAGGTCTCTCATAATATTAAACTTACAATTTGAATGGATCTTAATTGATTACTTGGCCTTTACACATAGAGGGTAACTACGTTTTTTTAACCGACTTCAAAAAAAGGAGGAGGTTCTCAATTCAGTTGTATTTTTTTTTATGTTTGTTACCTCGTAACTCCGTCATATATTAACTGAATTGGAATTTGTCTGGAAGCTTACACTTCCCGTTTGGTCTCATTGTCGTCAGATCAGTATTTGATTACTTCTTAGTTTACTTTGAAGTCAGTTTAAGTTTTTTGTAAAACAGTCCATTTATTATACTTCTATACCAGTAAATAAGCATACGGTTCACCTTGTGGTAAGCGGTTACACTATTGATACTTGTGATGCCATAGGCATCACTTACGCGTTACCAACCCTTCCCCCCTCCCCAAAGACCTCTGGCTTCCTAACTCATGCGCAGGAACGCAACATTGTTATTTGGCTGCGGTATTCTGTAAGGTGGAGGTAATTCCCCAATAAAGCTGCTCTTTGAGAAAAATAATGCTATGCTCTATTTCGAAATCCTAACTATCCCAACTTATAAATGCGAAAGTGAGTTTGTTTGTTTGCTTGTTACGCCTTCACGCCTCAACTACTAAACGGATCATCATGAAATTTGGCATGCAGATAGCCTATGGTATGGAAAAGGTCATAGGCTACTTTTTATCCTGGAATGCGGGTGAAACCGCGGGGGACAGCTAGTTGTAAATAATTTTGAAATTGTACATATGTTTTGGTCCAAAAGTGAAAATAATTACGCTATTTCGAAAATTAAATCGCCATTGGTCAAAGATAATATAAACACTACGTTCATTGATTGTTTGCTCCACCAAATGCGATAACAGCGACTCTCTCACCGGGCCAGATAAGCTTGTGGCACTATATACACTTTAATCCTTGTTAGGATTAAGCGCTTGTGTTCCATAAAAAATAACATTTGTCATTGTCTTGTCTTTTCAAAAGTCTTAAGAGTTTGTTATACGTGTTTTACCAATAATTCTGTATAGTACGAGGTACTAGTGTTAGTGCCTTTGCACATTATAATAAAATTTCTTGTGTCTTATCAGACATGTCTTATAAGGCATTTAGGAATGCACTGGTTGTTATAAGAGACCGTGCATATTACAAGAAATTTCTCATCAGACACGCCCATACATTTTATGTCTAGTGTCTGATCAGACACAAGAAATTTTATTATAATGTTAATACTTCGTACTGCGTGCGTACTTCGAATGCCTCTTTTTGTTTGGTCCGAACAGTCGCCACCCTGCCCACAATAATTCACCAAAGTCTCATCGCAATCAGATGAATGGTATTGGAACGCATACGTTACAAACAGATACACAGACAGTAATATATAGGTAGATGTAGGACAACGAAAAGCGAACCATGAAACTGGTTGATTGGTAGGTAAGATATTTTTTTTTTTTTTTTACGGTGTATAGGCCTGTGTTTGACCACAATCTCACTATGGTAAGTGATGATGTGGTCGAAGGTGGTAAGCACACAAAGCCTAGAAGGAACTGGCTCTCAAATGCAACTGACGGAACACACCGATAGGTGCTTGGCGACAGATTTTCAACTTGAGGGTGGTAGCCAGCCAGACGGGTACTACAAAGTACCCTAGCACCGTGCTATGGTTTCCTCACGATGTTTTCCTTCACCGAAAGCTCAAACTCATTGTAGGATTCGAACCCGGGACCTTCGTCTCGGTATCCGACGTCACTACCACTGAGCTATCATCACCTTCAACAACAATACTTGATTCATACATACATTTTCTCACTACCTTTTGTAGGTATGATGTTTTTATTTGCAGGGTCTATGGCCTATATCTTATGTTTATGGTCCTTTAAAACCAGCAATATTTTCGTAAATCGTATAAAGTTAAACTCCCCTTAGTTGAAAATACTTGAGAAGATCCTTTGTATTGAAAGACGCTACGCAAAAGTTTATGAATTAATTATTGTTAAAGTAGACTACTTATACCTTTGTTAGCCATCTATTCTCAGACTTTAACTTCTGAAAGTGTTTACAACACGAAACTTGGGTCCAACAATTAGTTATCAACTAGTTATAAAATCTAAACTTCTCACTTTGCATTTGCAACCTACGTAAACAGCTAACATACTACTAATGTGCTAGTTGTTTATCTTTTTATTGTAGAAATAAATAAATTGAATACGCATGCCTCGAGACGCATAGATTTTTTCCCTGAAATTCTACACCTTTCAATTGGAGCATTTATTACTAGAAAGGTTAACCTAGATATCGGGACTGAATTCGATACCTGCTCATATCTCTCCATTTTTAACTCTCATCTATAACTAATATAATAAAGCGGAATAGTTTTTTTTGTTTGTTTAAACGGGCTAATCACTGGAACTACAGTCGGATTCGAAGAATTCTTTCACTAATAGGAAGCTACATTTCCGAGTATTATAGGCTACTTTTTATCACGGGAACCGCGCGAGACAGCTAGTCAATTATATTTGTAATATGATAGATCATTTGGCACCTTATTACAAAACATGGTTTAAAGGAAAACCAGGTTTTAAAATAGCCTCGTCCCTTTTTATTATATGACGTTAGAAAGTGACCAAATGACAGTAAAACCTGGCTTTACTTTAAACCTTTACACCTGGGTTGGTGTTTAAATCAAAAATAAGCCTAGCTCATAACATAACATCATGCAACAAGAAAACAGTTCCAGCTACCTGGCAACGAAATACTGCCATAATGTCTAACGTATGAGCATTAAGGAGAATCCCTTTAGAGTAGCAATACCGCGCAATCCCATTCCGCTAACTAGTATGTCTCCGACCAGTCACTGGATCTAAATATTTAATGTTACCTTGATATAGCTAATCAGAGCACATTGTCGGTGATGTGGATTTAAATTGATTTCAATAAAAAAGGAAAGCTCCTTGGGGTTAATAGATCGCTACCTGTTTTAGTTACCTGTCTCCCGCGGTTTCACCCAGATTCAACTGTTCAGTGAGTCATCAAATATTTTTAATAATGCACAATTGCACACGATGCACACAAGGAGTGTGAGATTGTGTCCGAATGATGTGCGGCCCCCGTGGTTGGAGGGGCGCCAAATCTAAGCGCCCCTAGGGAACAGTGTGGCACTGCCAAAAACTAACTGATCGATGGCCTTAGGAATTTGCAACCGGATTTCGAGCTACAGATTTTACTATTTTCACCGATAATAATAAAAATATACTCCGTTAGTTTTATAGGATCTAGGGTTTTAAACATAACATGATATGTAGACCTTTCTAATCTGATAAAGTAGGTATATTCCAGGCTTCGTGAGCTTTGGTAACAGTTACTATCATCACTATATTGAGCACTATTATCAAAACTTATTAAATTAAAAAGTAGTATATTTAAGTATGAATATTAGTACTTGTGGAAACTAAAATCTCGAAAATCTAAACGCATCGTGTAAGTACAGTACAGATGCCGGTTGGAGTAGCTTTCATATCACCAATCTGCATGCCAAACTAAGCCAATATTTTGACAATTAATAATTCTAATGTTATTTATCTATAAATAAGTAATTACTGAGAAAGTGTAAGCTAATTTTAAATCCATTTCGTTCCATTTAAATAGCAAGAATCGAAGCGATAAAATGACTATAAATCCGAGTTGCTCATATCATACATTTTTAAACAAACAATGGGTATAATAAAAGTTTATATAAAAACGTTTCCAGAATACGATACCTATCAACAGTTCCTGGATTATTCAAAAGAAATGAATACGTTCGCTAAGGCAACGTAAGTAAACGGAGGTAAGATAAGGCAGTTAAAATATTCACGAGGGCACGGAATCCAATATTCCCGTTATCTAGTTAGCAAGAAGCGAGATCTCTTAACCAAATAAATATCTTTCTTTTTATGTTTACCTACAGAGAGTAATTCTTTTGATTACATATCTTCTATCTATCTTTTTTATATTATAGAGGGTTCCAGCGATAACCTTATATTCCTAACGATTTATCAATTCGATGATTTTATGAACAGGTGATATTAACAAAAGTGTTATTAGTTTATTATTACATTTGAAACATATTTGAATATTTTCCACATGAAAATCCCCGTAACAACGCATTAGGTAAACACATTGCATTTTGTTATTTTATCAGGTAATAAACATGCAGAGTCAGTGAAAACTAGTCCCTGGATGCTAATAGCGCTGTAATATATGACTGTAATGAAGTGAGCTTTATTTACTGTTTCACTTTTGCTAATATTAAAAGGACTATGCGTTTTTGTTTGCTGATATATAGTTACCAACTACCCTATCATAATTCGTCTTCCAAATATTGATTTTTTATGTTTGAATTTGGCTTGAAGTCCAATTTAGTTCTAAATCTATAGAACTATGCTCTTTAACCGCCTATCAACAATTTTAAACATTTTCTCAAAGTAAGCTATCATCTCCACCAGATAAAGGAAAATCACGTTCCTTAGACGTTTGTACATATTGCTACACCATGTAAACATTTCTCGATGAGACAGTTCATTAACATTTATAACTCCAATTCGGCTTCTCCCAGGTCCGTTTCTCAGTAAATTTTTCTCCCGCTGCTCGTTTTTAATGGACTCCATAAATGGGACGAGATTCTCAATTCGATTTGTATATTTTTTCATGCATGTGTTCATGTTTAATACCTTTTGGGCGCTACCAAGCGATACTTTTTTTTAATTTGCTATTCTAATGGATTTTATCGAAACAATAAGCTAAATGTATTATTTGCTTATGTTTGGCTTATGTTTAATTATAATCTCACCCTGATAAGTCGTGATTAGCAAGCAAAGCCTTAGTTGGACCTAGCTCACAAGTGCAGCTATTGAAAGACACCCGGTACGTACTTGTTATTTTGATTTTCCTTTCTTATTACCTACGGCAAGCAGCATACACCGTGACTTTTTATTCATCTTAGAAACGAAGCCCACATAATGTACCCAATGAATAAACTAAAATAAAAAAAAAAAACCTTATTCATCAACTCGATTTTTCATAATTATAATGAATTTTAATATTTTTTTCAAAATTATACAAATGATCAAAAAAAATATTTTTATAAATGATTAGTACCTATTCATTGGGTACATTAAGTGGGCTGCGTTTCTAAGATGAATAAAAAGTCACGGTGTATAATCAGTTTGCAGCCGGATTTTCACTGGTATTGTAATTAATGTAATTTTTTATCGCTCGTCGTACGTATCGTCGTCTAATTCTGTGGTATGACGAGCGATAAAATATAAGATCTCAAGATGTAATACATATTATATTACATCCCATAGTGAAAAGCCGGCTTAAGACCATTGGAGATATAAACTTGAAGGAAAATGGAATGCTCATGTGAAAATATAGAGCGTGACTATGCGAGTCGGTAACTACCTATAAAATAGGGAATTTCACACATGATAGATGAGTTGTCCGTCATAACCCTTGAAAGAGATCAGCGAACGGATCAGTCTATCGCGCGAGCTCGCATTTGTATGCTTCAGGATTTACACAGTTTATCTCTCGTTCCCTTTGTGTCTTGTTTGGCTTTCTGTGAAGCCTCCGACGGATATACAAGCCATTTGGACGAGAACAAACTGACGTCGATGTATCCCGTATTGATATAAGATATCGCTCCAGAGGATTACGTTGTTTGAACGATGCCTTCATATTGTTAGTGCTCGAAAGGGAAAGGTAAAGTTTTGGCAATGCTTTTACTGGGTCATGTGCCAGTATCTTTTATCATATTATTTAAATAACTCTAATCTGACACTTATTTGAAGTCAGCAAAAGAGTACGACGTATTCCATTGAAAATATTTCGCTGACTTCAAATCAGTGTCAGATTTTAGAGTTATTTTGTAATTTTTAGTTATTTACAAGCTTTATTTAACTTGCAATGTATGTATGTATGTATGTTTGTTCGGGTGGAACCTTGCAAGTCGAATTTCACCCACTTCCAGTGGTCGGATTGACTTGATATTTGGTATACATTACTATATTGGAAAACAATGCAAGTACAGTCAACAAAAAGGACAGTCAACAAAAAAGCTTGTCTTAAAAATTAAATTTTTTACAAACCTTATTCTTACATATACTAGAATTTGAGCAAGGTTTTGAGATGTTTTCCCTTTGACACCACATCCGTAGCTCACATCGTCACACGTATTACTTGAATCTTTATCTTGAAAACTACTGCACTGAATTCTATGAAATTTTTCACTGTTTCCTGAGTTGGAGTAAATGGAAGCCAATAAATAAAGAATGGTTATAATACTTTCCTATGAAATCTTGTATATTTGATTGGAAGCCCTAATTGATTATCATATTATTATGTGAATAAATTGCAGTTCCAATAATATTATATACATACGTGTCGAACTGACTTTCGACGATGAAGAAGAAGACGATTGAAGTCGATTAAAAATAGTCAAGAATCTTCTTCTCACACAGTGCTTGCTGGTAGATTCCTACAACGGAATGGTGAAGGTTTATTCGTTTGGGAAATGAGGTTGCTTGTATATCTGTAATTTTCCTTTAAAACGACTGAGCAAATAATACAGTTTTGCATCAAATAAATGGCACTTCAGAGTAAGTTCTTAAGTATCTTTTAGGGTTATAAGGCCAGCAAGAGGCGCTGCACCAGATTGTTTCTTTTACCTTTTGTATCGACTTTACATGCTCATATGTAAAGTAGACTACTTAATATTCGGTAGTAACACGAATTTTAGTAGCCGATCTAATAATCGACTCGAAACATTTAACTATGCATTTCTTGCACACTTAACTGCAGTTCGTATTGTTATTGTCAGTGTAATCGCATTGGCAATTAGCGTTTTAGGGCAGGACCGCTCGACGATCCAATGCAATTGGGTGATTACACCATTGCACCGCACTTTATTACCAACCTAATGGCCTTTTATTGTTATGAATGTTCCACTTTAACTTAACAACTTATGGTTTCTTCTATAATATTGTTAATAATAAATTACAAGTCAACATAAACTTATATGACCTTAGGCAATAATTAAAGTCAGGCAATAAGTATGTACTTACAAACACTCCGGCAAAGGATATAAGTACCTTTCCGGACAGAGACATCGTAATATATTAGTTCCCGGGAGAGTTAAGCACACAACCTCATTTTCTCTTCCCATTACACTAAAGAGGATGTCAAAGTGGCTACGTACGCATAACAAAGCCGTATCGGGAAATTCAAAGACGGAGAGACCGAAAGGAAATCCCTACAAACAAGCATAAACGTTTAACATCGAAACAAACATTTAATTTCGAATGTACGTACTTTTTCGAATAAACATAAAAACTTTTCGATCCTCCGCTTTGAAAATGGGAAATATTAAGAGAATGTTTTTAATTAAAGTTGCGTGACGTTGTGCATAGATGAAAGAATCGCTCCAGTCGGCAACTCGGTAACTTTAGTCTATCGTCGGTGTTCACTGCCGACTTCGGCCAATTTCCAAGCTTCAAGCTGCTTTCATCTGGCTATCTTCCTTTGATACAATTTACAGTCGTTTCGTAACTTATACGTCCGAGTTAACGAATACTGAATAACTTCTAATGAGGTTTATTTATACACCTTATGTCATATGAGAGCGAGGGGCTTTTTGCAGTAATTTTCAGAAAAGGGAATAGATCCATCCGTTAAACTAACACTAAACCCGTCGGTTCTCGCGAGTGACGCGCGTTCTATTAAAACAATTGATGTCATTGTTATATTTTTAACGGCGAGCCAATGTTTGATACTTCAATGTATTCCAGTGTTTCCTAGGGGTACGCGAAGTTGCATCAAGGGGTAAGCGAATCTCTTAACTAAGATAGACTAGAGAAAGTCAGTTATTTCTCAGAATTTTTTGCAGAGCAATCACTGGGAAAGTTATGGGTTGATCTAAAAGATATTTATCGTGTCAGCGAATACTGCCATTTTGCACGACGAACCTTTCAGGCGGTTTTTCGGGTATGACTAATTTAAAAACTAAATATCGTCACAGACTTCAACTTGAAGATGACTTGCGCGCGGCTGAAGCTGACCAAAAAGCAACCAGAGAGAGTTTGAGAGCTATGCAAATTAAATACGTGCAAATTTGTCACATTAAACTAATTTTCACCGCCATTACAACTGTATTTTGTTGGTAATAAATATCAAAAAACTGATTTAATTTTTTAATTATCATTCCTTCAATAAGCAGTACGCGAGTTTGAGGTCTTTCTTGAAGTGGTACGCAAGAAAAATTTATTGGGAACCACTAATCTATTCAAAACAGATGATAAAACCTGCCATGTCTAAAATCCGCCAGCCTAAAATTTCGAAAGTAAGTATAATTTTACCTAACTTGGCCGTTGCACATCCATTTACTGCGTCACTTTGCGTGTTACTTTCAATAAAGGTTAGATTGAGTCTAAGAAATACGTTAATAAAGTTAAATTACCCGATGAAAAATCAAAGTCAAACCCATTTATTCAATTTTCAATTTAATCACCCTATTATTACTTACCTACCCCTGGTACAACAAGCCCCGCGCTCCCCTACCTTACCTGCTTCATAAAAAGTTTTGTATAATATTAGCTCATGTTTGTAGACCTTCTGAAATGCGTTAGCTAGTGACATGCCTATAGGTACTAGGACTTCCTCGGCAGCGTACCGTATAGTCGCGCACAAAATACGTCAGCTACAATTAGGAATTGTAATACTTTATTTTTTTATACATTATGACATTATGACTAAATTTACTGTTTTATTAATCTATATTATCCGTGTAAAATCCTCATAAATTTTGTTGATTGATTTCAATTTCACCCTGTAGTTGTTTTTAGTATAGGTAGGTACTCTATTAGACGGATGATGACGCGTGTGAAATATGGTGTAATAAAATATTGCTCACTGGTCAATGATTATTTCTTTATTATACAGGGAGTTCTTTAATAAAATGAGGGATAATTCAAAATTTTGTGTGGTAAATCAGAGTAATCGAAATTTTGCAAGATATGGGTTGAATCCTTGCATTGCTAGACATCATCCTACGTCGAATAGAGTTTATATACAAAACGTTCTATTTTTGAGAGTTTCAATCGTAGATTTAATATTCCTCGCAACTTAACATAGTCCAAACAAAGCTTACATTTTAGTTTGCCGATACCACATCGCATGAATAAAATATTTTTATCTGCCAAGTTGTGAAGAAAACTAGTGAAGAAAATAACAATTTGAATAGATAAGTGTGTTCTTTACTTTGTAAGGTGCGTCTCGCGTCTTAGTTTTACGGAGGTTCTGTGGCAACAAAATGGCGAAGTTTTATAAAAGTCACGAGTATTACGACAGATACGTTTAGTGCGCTCACTGACAAAATATCTGTAAAGTTTGTGACGAAGCCACCGAACGCTCACACTGAAAGTTGCTCCTACGTGCTGAGCGTACCCAATGCAACGACACTATACACGCACACTCATCAAATATTACAATATTTTCATATTGAGTGATTTATTAATGCGGCACTGCAGTTCAGCGAACTTATAAACCTTGTTCCAATTCACACCAAACGTCTAAAATATGAGCACAGTGAATAGCAGTAGGGACTACTTGCCGAGTAGGTGACATGCCCGAAGATCTTCAGAATTCTTTATAGAACAATAGACATATCTTAATAATATCTTTTGTTAGAATGTAAGAATGTATTCGGAGGAAACTCTTCCACCACCACACTACTATAGGTGTCACTCTTAATATGGTTCAATAATAGGCTTAAACTGCACTTCAATTTACAAGATCAATGAATCAATTAACATAGAATAAATTGTACGAATAAGACGACCCAAAACGTGAAATAAAATAATCTCATACATAATTTAAGCAAAGCAATACATATCTCATACGTCTCATTATTCATGACCCAAATTATATATATTCAGGAACAAGGGTAGATAATGTGGCATGTGTGACATGTGGGTATTAAGGCACACAGAATTATTTCTCGGTGCAGGACGGATGACACTTCGGTTAACTTTTACAGGCACCGCCGCCGATTCCTCGAGGAAAGTTGGAGACGTGCCCTGCATCCAGGCCGCGTATAGCCCGACCTCTGCAAAGACGAGTACCGATCACTCCCGGATTATTGAAATCCCTTTGTTAGTCTAACAATAGACATGCCTACATTCGGATTATGCAAATCAGGATACACGTTGATGGAAAACTTAGTACGACCCCGCTGCGATAAAACGGGAACTCGATAAATGCTGACAAAGGTCACAAATATATGTATTCCTAACGGGGCACGTTAGGTCGCGTAATACCCTTGTTAACAAAAAATCCTACCGCAATGAAAGGGACCGTATTATCAACATTTGGGATTATAATAGCAATAATGCGCATTTTGACAACAATAACGTACATGCGTGAATATTCTGCTGAATATCAAGCTGTTTTATTGGATATTTTTTTTAGGTTTTCTTACACACAATATTTTTACAGTAATTAAATTGATCTTTATTTTTATTTGTATACTAATTTGTTGGGAAGAAATTAAAATATGTAACAAAAATATGATAGGTCAAAAAATACTTTCAGAAAACCACCTTTTTATTGAGAGAGCTCTGTGCTAATATAGTCAACATAATGTAAACTGCAGTGATCACTGTACATAGGTACCTAAACTATAAGGAAAATATAAAGTCAAGTCCTAAATGAAGTAGTCAAGCTATATCCATAAAGCGAAGAGCAGCTGTACATCTGCAAACTTATCTAATTACCGCAAACAGAGGCTCTCGACTTAGCTGTCCTTAAGACCAACTTCTTCTAACTAACGGAGGCTATGTTATTACGTGTCCTATATTCCGCTATTAGAGCAAAAAGAAACTTCCCCAGTTTTTTATTAAAAGATAAATAAAAAAATAAATAAATAAATATCCTTGGACATTCCTCACACACGGTCATCTGATCCCAAACTAAGCAGAGCTTGTACTATGGAAACCAGATAACTGATAAAATACATATACATACTTTTTGTTTTGTAAATACATACTTAATATACATAATTACACCCAGACTCAGAACATACAGACATGTTCATGCACACAAATGCATGTCCTGTGTGGGAATCGAACCCACAACCTGCGGCGCGTAAGGTGAACCTTAACCAACTGCGCCAACTGGCCCGTCAAACTCAAAGATAGTAACTCTTTAATTTTCTGTTCTTCCCTATCCTTTGTTTATCAAAATTAGATCAGTTATTCATTATCCGCCTTATTAATAAATAAGGTGTAAGTCAGTCTTGTAATACCCAGGTTTTAAGATAGCCTCATCCCTTTTTGTTTATATGACATTAGAAAGTGACGGATATATTTTAATCCTAGGTATTACTATACTTAACTTAAACCTTATTTATTAATAAGGGGGTTTTGTTTGCCACTCTGAGGAAACTTAAGTTTATGTTTGGTCAATCAAAATTCCACACGAAATTATGTATAATAAAAACCCGGAAATTAAAACAATGCACCAATAAATTTTACTACCTTTAATTTTCAACTACAGGTACTTACATGCATATTTGGGCCGTAAAATTTCAGGTAGCATGCAATGTAAACATTTATGAATGAAGTCGAATTTTTCATTACTCGGAACGAAAACAATACCTAGATGAAATGAAGCTCGCAGTATGATATTACACGCAGTTTTGTTCCGCAAACAATAGTTACGAGCGGTAGGAAATTGTGTCGGGTTTTTATTAAAACAATCTCGAAAAGTTTTTGAAAGATCTCCCGCAAAAAAATATATAATTGCAATAGTATTGCAGTGAAATATGCGGGTTAGGTTGCAATCTCGTTGAAAGCTACGTTTGACCTGATTTCAAAGAGCTTGTATATGATAATATCATGGCGGGACATCGGGGTTTTATACCACAACGATATGGGGAGAACAGATTTTTTATCCTACGAACTCTCCTTTGTGAAATCAAACCGCTGTTATTATAACGTTGTTTTTTGCTCGATCGTTAATCATCCTACACATTATGTATTTCGAGCGCGATTATACATTGGCTTATGGTTTTGAAATTGAAAGAGAGATTTATGTGCTTTTATCATCCATCACATTCATGACTCATAGCATCAAAAATCGGCAGATAAATGACGTAGCTATGCCTATACACACACTGGTTATACGTATTTGTTTCAGTTGACATTTAAATCACAGTCGCATGTGGATCGTATCGTTTGCATATTAATATTTATTGTAAAAAATTAAAATATTTATTGGCAAATTTATTCAACACCAAAATACATTTCTGTACTAAAAAACTTCTGAACGACTCCAATTCCACCAAAACTGATGACTTCATAAATTATTCTGGTTTTCAGAATGGCAATAAATGTTCCATACTTTTATCTTTATAGCGAGGGACAATACCTACTCGCAGACATACAAATAGCACGAAATACAGGCGTCATCATTCTCTGAAATCCATCCGACAATGAGATCTCGAAAAATCTGAAAAACGTTCGAGTCTCAGTGGCGGGAACGTGTTGTCGTGACAGAAAAAGCCCTCCATCAATCTGCCGCAAACCTATTTCCTAACACGTTCCCGTCCTCATCCTTTCATATCACGCCATAGGTTGGCATTTCAGATATTGACGAACATATTACAACTCTATATTCAACATTTTTTCTCAGTAAAATGACAGTAAGAGATTTTTCCCTTAAGAAAACAGTACCTACTTAATCGTTGTAAATCGATGAAATAAATTTGTTTCCATCCGTCAATGGAATAGAATTATAAATTGTTTTTATGTTTTCAACACAGGTTTTCAATTAGTACTGTTTAGAATGGCCGTGAAAGTTCTTTGCTTCAGTAATCAAAACATATTTTAAATTAAGAACAGGAAAATAAAAATCTCAAGAAGAAACAGGGTTCTGACTCTCGTGGTAAGCCCCTATTTTACAGAAGATACGACAAAAAGTATACTGTAATATTTTCATTACAAACAAATTTAAAAACAGTTAAAAACAGTACAAGTAGAAACATGTTGTTTTCAATACAATGAAATGCAATGGAAACTGAAAAAAGCGATGGCCTCTGTCAACGTTTCAAAAATATTTACTTACAGTTGAAAAATCCTGTCCAACTGGAAAGCATTCCGATTTCGAGTTTTATACGGGTGTATGTTGGAATAAAGAGAATATAATAAAAAATACACATCGGTAGACCGTACCTACGTATATAAACTATATAACAATTTATTTTTACAAGCTTTTTATGAAATTGCAATGTATGTATGTTCGGGTCAAAACTTGCATGTCAAATTTCACCCACTTCCAGTGGTATATATTTGTATATTTGAAAACAATGCAAGTACAGTATATAAAAAACCGGCCAAGTGCGAGTCAGACTCGCGCACCGTAGGTATATAAGTAAATGGTAGTATAGACCTGAGTATTTGATATTAATTTCAATTTATGACCTATTAAAAAAAAAATACTTACTAGATCTCGTTCAAACCAATTTTCAGTGGAAGTTTGCACCGTAATATACATCATATATTTTTTATAGATTTATCATTCTCTTATTTTAGAAGTTACAGGGGGGGGGGGCTAAACTATTCAGTTTAGAAAAAAATGATATTAGAAACCTCAATATCATTTTTGAAGACCTATCCATAGACACCCCACACTTATGGGTTTGATGAAAAAAAAAATTTTTGTTTCAGTTCTAAGTATGGGGAACCCCCAAAATTTATTGTTTTTTTTCTATTTTTGTGTAAAAATCTTAATGCGGTTCACAGAATACATCTACTTACCAAGTTTCAACATTATAGTTCTTATAGTTTCGGAAATAAATGGCTGTGACATACACGGACAGACAGACAGACAGACAGACAGACAGACAGACAGACAGACATGACGAATCTATAAGGGTTCCGTTTTTTGCCATTTGGCTACGGAACCCTAAAAAGTATAGTCATCAAAAAAGGCTTGTATTAAAAATGTTATTTATAACAAAAAAAAATTTTTATTTACGAATGAGAATTAACAAAAAAGACATTTAGTTTATTTAATACCTACTAGGTTCGTGATTGAACATATCACATGCGAATGTCGGATGACGTCACAGCATAGTTCCTGCCATGAAAAACATCAGAAAAACCCACGATACCCATATTGTACACGGAGCAAAAAATTGTTGAAAATGTCCATAGCTTTGCACGAAGCATGTGTTGCGCCGACTGGCGCCTCGTTGACCTAAGGGATCCGTGTTTTTGTTTATACCTGCTTTTTCTGCTTTACCTGGCTTGCTTTGCTTAGTCAGTATTTAGGGCGATATTTTGAGATGGGTCACGTCAACTTATGAGACATTCATAACAGTAGGTATTAAGTTGTTGAAAGCCTTTTATTCAAACCTTATTGTGTTTTGTTGGCGTATCAAACAGTTTTATGATGATTTTTAATTTTGCTTATTTTCCTCTGAGCAAAGATACAATAAAATTAACAAGCATTATACTCATAATATGAGAATGCGACACGATACAAACATTTCCGACGCAATACCTACAAAGCTGCATGATGCCAGTCGTGAAAGCACAATACAGGTGATACAAACTTCATTACTGAAATAGTTTCACACTAAATACTCAGTCGAGAAACAATTCGCAATATTTTGTTACCAAAATTCACAACACTGCAGCACAGTGCTGGTAGATAAAATTGTTTTGCCGTTCGTTTTGTGTACCTCTATTTCCACAAACAGCCTGTGTTTCTAGTTCAGCACGGAATCTAAATGACTGGTCTGAAAAATATTCACTTTAAATTAAACCAACATTTCACACATTTTATCTTCATTGGTAATAACTAGGTAAACTGTGATCAATACAAGCTGTCACTCAAATATTTAAAATTCTGACGCTGGCTTTTATTAATCACAACATACAGGGGATACAATATAATTATTATAATATATTTAATATCTAGAAACAAAACAGTAAACACATACCCCCAGTATGTATGTGTTTGCATACTCACATAATTGGTAATAGAATAAAGTTTTCGGGGTAGGCACAAACGGGGTGTTGCGACGTGATCCTAACACAGCTACGCTGCGCCGTAGCACCGTAGGCGCCGTAGCACCATAGGCGCCGTAGCACCATAGGCGCCGTAGCACCATTCCACACGCATGACTGGCGTCTCTGACTCGTCGGAACACAACTCAAAGGACAGCCCTACCTGCCTTTTGTAGCGGCGACGTGAGATGGCTAATTACAACCGACGTGTTTACCCTGGCGCAGATTACCTGCCGTGTGTCGCATTGTCCCACAGAGACAATATGTATACACCCAACAATAGCTCCAGGTCAAAAATACCTTTGAAATGCCACCGAAACATTCACTCACACCTAAAACATTACATCACAAGCATGCAATATGCGGTACGGTAAATATACGTGTTGACGCAAATGTACGACACGGTGAGTACTGAACAATGAGGAAATAAGAATATAAATAAAGGGAAGGATATTAAAAACTGTGTAAGGTACGTGTTAAGAAAATGAACGATATCGGAAATTCTATTTTCCTGAAGTATGTTTAACAAACAAGGTGAACTGACATTTGAGTGAGGTCAAAAATATATGATCGCGAGGAATTACAATATCTCTCACAATTTACTTAATACTTTTAAAAGTAACTTAATTGATCTTAAACAGCCAGTATTCCCGAGACATAAGGTATCGGTACTTGTGTTTGGTAGGTAGGTATTGGCGTGTTCGGTTCACACGCACGCACACACATTATTCGAGGCGATAGGCGAGGCAAGAAGAATGATTTTTCTGCCCGAAGCTGTTCCCCACAATAATGAGTCACTTGACGTATTGTCCCGCGGGCGTCATCTCGTCCAAATTACGAAGCCATTGTTACTGAGATATTGTTCGTCGCCTCGTGAATATGTGCGAAAGGAAATGAAACTGTTCCCTTGTGCCGTCACCGTTTGTTGGCTTCCCCGAGCCGAGCCGACACTCATGGCTATATTTCCATTTCACTTTTGATTCTCGGCTAAATGAGACTTCATACGGTATATACCTATCTACTGACTCGTACGTTCATATCATTATCTATCTATATATATAATAAAAACCGGCCAAGTGCGAGTCAGACTCGCGCACCGAGGGTTCCGTACAAACTTGTAGGTATATAAGTAAATGGTAGTATAGACCTGAGTATTTGATATTAATTTCAATTTATGACGTATTAAAAAAAAACTACTTACTAGATCTCGTTCAAACCAATTTTCGGTGGAAGTTTCCACCGTAATGTACATCATATATTTTTTATAGATTTATCATTCTCTTATTTTAGAATTTACAGGGGGGGGGACACTCATTTTACCACTTTGGAAGTGTCTCTCGCGCAAACTATTCAGTTTAGAATAAAATGATATTAGAAACCTCAATATCATTTTTGAAGACCTATCCATAGACACCCCACAAATATAGGTTTGATGAAAACAAAAAATTTGAGTTTCAGTTCTAAGTATGGGGAACCCCCAAAATTTATTGTTTTTTTTCTATTTTTGTTTGATAATCTTAATGCGGTTCACAGAATACATCTACTTACCAAGTTTCAACATTATAGTTTCGGAAATAAATGGCTGTGACATACGGACGGACAGACAGACAGACAGACAGACAGACATGACGAATCTATAAGGGTTCCGTTTTTTGCCATTTTGCTACGGAACCCTAAAAATGAATCCCTATTTCCCTTGGTCTCGCCATCACGCGTGAACGGCCGGACCGATTTCGCTAATTCTTTTTTTATTGTGTTTGTTATTCTCAGGAGAAGATTCTTATGAAAGAAAAAAATAAGAAAGTTGCGAGGGTAAGGTAGTGTAGGGGTAGTGGTAGGGTAGGGTAGGACAGGGTAGGGTAGGGTAGGGTAGGATAGTGTAGGGTAGGGTAGGACAGGGTAGGGTAGGACAGGGTAGGGTAGGACAGGGTAGGGTAGGACAGGATAGGGTAGGGTAGGGTAGTGATAGGGTAGGGTAGGGTAGGTTAGGGTATAGGTTAGTAGGACACCTAGCGAACGAAGTCGTGCCGGGCAGCTAGTACAAAATAAAAATTGTTTCCCACTTGACATAAATATGACTCTAACGCCTTACATTTTCCTATATTTTTAGCCACAATACCGGAATACTAATAATGTTACGGATGTGAGGATCTTCTGGCGGAGAAAAAACCGTGTTACGTGCCGCCTGATGTCGCGGGATAAAATAATATGTACGCAAATACGAACTTAGGCTGTAGGTACATTGGTTTGGTACTAATGCATTATTATAATATACGTGCTATAGGTCACAAGGGCTTATGATATGTGTAACAAAGGACCGTTTCTGCGTATTTGAAAGTAATTATCGAGTTGAAATTTAAGTTGATACATTACTGAATATTAACAAAGGCTATGCGTAATTTTTTGATAAACACTGGTTAACATTTCAAAGTTGCAATAAGAATGAAATTGCGTAATTATACACGATCTTACTTTTACAGCGTACAGTAAATGGATTCGATGTAGAGAAACATTAATTCCGTAGTAGTTTAGCTGTACAGTTCACCTTGTTAACGCTTAAACTCACTGCTTTCTGCGCGAAGTTATTGAAAAACGCCAGCTTAGCGAATTTAATACAACAATAACTCTTCAAAATGAATTCTTTATTTTAGTCTATATAATACGAGAAGCAAATTGATAACAAATTAGTTTGATAATAATATATTTTAAAAAAACACTTCCTCGTAAAGTGACATTTATTGCATCGTTTTTAGTATCTTAATGCAGCTTATTGCGCACTAGTGCTTTTTACTTTACATTACCGAACAGTTTTATGACAGGTATAATCCAGATTATGTTAAGTTTGTACCTCACTGCAAGTGATATGTGTGTAGACGAAGCATTCTTAATTTAAATGGGTAAAACAGTTTGACAGCAAATCGCTGATTAAAAAGATACTTGCGCGCCATATTTGTTAACGTTCTGATTGTGTGGTTGATTATTATAAAAAATCTACTTAAAAAAATAAAAGTCTGTTTTTTTCCTCGCAAATGTGTTGAAAAACGTTGTATGACACGCGTGTGCATTGATAATTACACTCTCGGCTCTCTTATCGCTTAATACCGCCTCGTCTGTAATTACCAACTTAGCACACATGTATCATAATGTACTATTATGGTATACGAAACAAATACATCGGCTCTGTACCTTTTTCAAATGCAACTGTATCTTTTATTTTTATGAAAATAGTGTTACGTATATTACCGAATTTTGTGAGTATCGGCTGCAATACTTCCCGTCCTCCGTTACGTTACGTCCTCCTACGTTCTTGCAGATGCTTATGTTCGTATATTGTTCCATTTTCCAACAGCTCTGCCCACACGCTGGGCTCTTATTGAACTGATATCGAATATTGAAAACTGTACACTTATTTTAACGCAAAACTTTTCTGTTGCTTCTAGGTTAACGTTATCGTTTGTCAATTTATTGGTAGTATGACTAGTACTATGGTTTTTATGACTCTCAGAAAAAATATGACCGGCAATTTCTGTAAGCAGCTATATTTAATTGAAGGAATTGAAATCTTCACAAAATATCTAATAAGTAATTTTCCATTGTATTTCTTATTATGTAACTTATTTATAGTACCAATAAACTTGTCAAGAACCCGTCAAGTTGAAATAAAATAGCTCACATAAAATAAATACGTGCCAGTAATATTTTCCAATGTAACAATAGCTGCGGGGGGATATTGTGGCGCACATTTTATTTTTACGGCAGAAATCCTACTTCCTCTCAGATTTCATTGATGGACAAATAAATACCTTACAAATCTTAACAATAACATGGAATTTTATTCATCGGAAATAATCGAGCTGATGTAAAATGTCGTGGTCAAATATATTTTTGAAGGATTTTTTTACTCGTTAAATCTGAGTTTTCTTACTTACTTATCCAATGCCAGAAATTTCGTATTTTATCGCCAAACCTCAGAGACCCACTGGCTGGCTTTTTCCGCGATGCATTAGCTTGGCGGCTTGGCTATCTAAAGAGGAAACGCCGCGCGCCGCCAGCCTGCTAGAAACCCTACCGACCAGCAACAGGGAAATTTTCTATATGTACACTATAGGTTGTACGTAGTATTTATTTACTCTGAGCTATAGGTATTACATATTTGTTATAAACAAGTAATAAAAAGTTAAAAGTGTTACATTTAAGTTGGCAGCGAATGGAGTTTGTGCACAAGAGTGGTGAGGTCACGCTAGGCAGATTAGCGCAAAATCGCAAATCCCTCCCTACGAAATGAAGCCGAGAGCATCAGAGGCGAGGCAGGCCAAAGGTATATTTCACGCCAACGTGTAAATTATTACGAATTTCCAGATACTTACCTATTATGTAACAATTCAAGCTGTGTTCCAATTCTTCCTTAATCTTGCTCACTGTTTTATTCGAATCAGGTTTTTGGTTTTTCCCTTTGTTAAAGACATTTCATGTTAGAACTGAGCATGAAAAATTATGGCGACGTATGCGGGTAATAAAAATGACCTTTACAAAACTAAAAATAATACTATTTATTACAGAAAGAGGTTATTAACTAATAGAGTTGACCTGCCCGTGGGTATATCATTCTTATTTGACAGACTATTTTGATTCCAATGTGAGGATGGGTTACCAGGAAATTTTACAATAGATGACGTGTTTAAATGTTATAGGCAATTTTGCGATGATCAATACCTCTATATATTTAAAGCTCAGACAGTAGTATTATATAGTTAGAAAAAGTCAGATAGCAAAAGCTCGGACATATGTAACAAAACGCGCTACAGAGATGTTGAACACAGAGAACAATGCAGAGAACATTACTTACAATATGTCTCCGAGACCGCTGCAATGCCATTCAACGTAACGGAATTTTAACTGAATATCTGCAGGAGTATTACAATGGCCGCTCCCATCTAATGTAATGGGCGAAATGTAATAGATATTCTCCATTCGGGAATAAAGACTGAAAAGACACAATTTTCATCAAGAATAATATTTTTTATCCCTATTTGAAGACAAGGTATTTCCAAAATTGATTTAGTCATTGCTGCGCCAAAAAACGAAAGAGACTAGGTACCTAGGTACAGTAGTACACAACTGATATGGCACATCGTGAATCTTCGTTCGCACAGAAAAGAAATTATGGCCCGAAGATTAACGAAAGAATGCTTAAAACTTATAATCAACCTTAGATCAATACTATAAGGTTCATAATACACTGCAGCTTTTAGTTCCCTCTCAATCGCAAGTCACGCCCCTCCGCACACATGGCGGCAACTGCCGACCAATAGCATTTGCCGCGCTTTGAAAATGTATCTTCTGCGCAGGTACATCCGTAAGCCATATCAGTTGGGTTGGGTAGGTACTACTAGTTTTATCATATCCAGATTATTAACGTCAAAGTCAAAGCGATTTATTAAATTTAGGCCTCAGGAACCTACTGAACTTGAACCTCTCCTGGTTATGAACGTCAAAGTTACTTACAAGGTTAGTTACTTTGACCTTCATAAGTGCCCTTCATAAGTGCCCTTCATAAGTGCCCTTCAGAACTTCGACCTTTAGTTACATTTGGTTCGGCTTTCAGAATGACATTACAAAGCG
Organism: Achlya flavicornis; assembly: GCA_947623365.1. NCBI lineage: Eukaryota > Metazoa > Arthropoda > Insecta > Lepidoptera > Drepanidae > Achlya > Achlya flavicornis. Next base: position 12,036,871 of record OX392474.1, read on the forward strand.
ATCGCCGTAATCACTTATGGCCTTACTCATAAAACGTTATTTAACTAATATACTGTTTAAAGGGTCACGTAAATAACGCCACTCTATTGTCATTGTCAAATAATGTGCATTTATCAACGTGAACATTTAAACAGTATATTAGTTAAATAGCGCTTTATGAGTAAGGGGGTTATTCTTCTCGTAGTCTTATGATTTCCTATAATAATTTCATTTTGCTCGAGTAATTTATGTCATAACGACGTAAATAACTATGACTTCACCTTTTTAATACAAATAGAAAAACAAAAGATTTTATTCAATACTAGCAGACCCCCCGCGGGTTCACCCGCGTACGGTTTGAATTTTCTCCTTCGAAAACAAATGCACGCCACTGATTATTAGACACAACAAATCAAACATAGATATTTTTACAATTAAAACTAAAAACCTATATTATACCTACACTAAAAAATCGAACTCAAAGAATCTTATTTAATTATTATAACAACAAATGAGAAAGAAATTAAATTAACTACAATAAAAATATTCTAAAGAAATAGAGAAAATCACAGATTACAGAATAATTCAAATGGAGCGCGCGGAACACGAAAGTGAAGCCAAAAACGCAAATACAAATTGAAAATCTGATACCTGGTATTCGTTTTCCAGTTTGTATTTGCATTGTTTAACCACGGTTTATTAATAAAGAAGTGTTTTTTGTTACATAAAGATTGTTAAACAAAGCAAATACACATTCAATTGCTTTTTTGGCCACACTCCCGTGTTCCGCGCGCTCCATCTGCCTTATTCTGTAATCTGTGGAGAAAATGAACTTTTTTTTTTCATTGGCGTCACACGGGGTTTGTATTTTGCCAATTTCCAGTTATATTATTTAAGTTCTAGTCACAATAAATCACTTTCACATAGTCCTCATGCAGTCAGTCACCGTCCAAAACTCAAAATACACGAATTTATGAAAATATTAATGAAAATGCAACGTCACTCTGCAAGTTCCCGCCAAAAAGTCCGAGAAAATGAAATTCCAAACAAATTTAGAATCCTAATCCGATTTAAATATTCTTTAAAATTTGACATTCCAATGTTAAAGAGCCTTTCAGTTTCCAGAACAAAAGGCAGATAGAGCGCGAAACATGGGAGTGAAGCCAAAAAAAGCAATTAGGTACAAATTGAAAAACATATACCTGGTATTCGCTTTTGAATTTGTATTTGCTATGTTTAAAAGCTGCTGTGTGCTAATTTATTAAGAAGAAAGTGTTTTCGTTAAATAAAGATTTTTAAACAAAGCAAATACAAATTCAAAAGCGAATACCAGTAAGTGGATTACGTAACTTTATTGCAATGAAATTCCGATTGAAATAACCTCTGAATCGGTAGAAATATTACAAAATCGGAAATGGTTCCATTTCCAATGAACCACTGTTTGTTTTTGCGGTTATCAGAACGTAAAAAAGATATCAGAAAACCGCTATATTGAACCGATTTCAATTCGAAAATGATTGATATTTAGTTACGTAATCGCCCCCCTGGTATGTGTATTTCAATTTGTATTTGCTTTTTTGGCCTCACTCCCGTGTTCCGTTCGCTCCATCTGGCTTATTCTGTAATCTGTGAAAATCGGATTGAGATTTCAAACATGTGTCAAAATAAAAAATGTTATTTAAATCAAAAGTACTAAGGAGTATTGATATCAACTTCGATGCAAATCACCCCTAAAATAACTTTCTACCCCTTTTTGACCCCGTTAGACGATGAGTTTCAATAAAATACGAAACACGTCTTCCATCAATTCTGTTAAGGAATGTTTATGCAAAATTTGAAGTAGATCGGACCAAGGAATCACTTTGTCCCATACAAACTTTGCCCCTGTTTTTCACCCCGTTAGGGGTAGAATTTCAGAAAATCCTTTCTTATCGGATACCTACGTCATACAAAGAACACACCCTCTAAGTTTCAGGTCTCTACGATCAACGGTTTAGGCTGTGCGTTGATTCTCAGTCATTCAGGACAAAGCATTATATATGTATAGACATTTTATATATATAGATTACCTCAGAGTATATAAATACTACGTACAAGTACAAATATTACTTAGCTAACTAAGCATTATGTCATCCAAACTGAATGTGTATGCAAAATTTCAGCTCAATCGGTTGGGGATAACTGTTTTATAATTCGACCGATAGGTAAAAGCTTGTAAAAAAGCTTGTTTGTTCGCGTTATCATTAATGAAAAGCCGCTACGAACCATACGTAGGTCCTCAGAAATAAAGGAGTACGAAGAAACACTACGATTTCGTAGGGCACAATTAGTTGTATTAGTATGCGAGAATTGTTAATTTGAAATCCATTTATTTTCGATGGGATTATTCTGTATTATTTGTAACGGTATCAGCAAAATGGATAATCCCTCATCGGCAGCAGCCCATTTATTATGATATTGAGTGGATATGCCCTGCGTTTATAAACAAACGATAAATCACTAAACTAGTGTACTAAACATACATCCACATCGAAGGGGGTGGGCGGTATTCATAGCGATGGAAAATGCTACCATTTTGTAAATGATTTATATGTTATAGGGATTCTTAAATTTCACGGCAATAAAATATTTGTCGCTTTATATCTGTGATTTTATACTACACGTGTTTTACTTTGTTTGTATAATTTATTTCCAATGTTGGAGCTTGTTTCAATCGTTTAGACAGCAAGTGTTGTTATGGATTACTGTATGTTTGCTGTGAAAGTATGAAATAATTTCCATGCTGTAATTTTCTTGGAAATTACACATTGAGAACATATATGAAATGCAATTTTCTTCACACTATTTCAAGTGAGACACTAGCTAAAAGTATTTCAGTACCTCTGCTTGTACTGCGAGTTTCCCTCCACAGCGCTTCAGTCTTCTCAGAATTGCAAAGACAAGGAAGTTCATTTATTAAGTGGCCTCCAGTGCTCGCTCAAGTTGAGACCGGAATTTTAACTAAATTTTACGCTACTGAACTCACGAGAACCTGAATGTTTGAAATTAATACTTCTTGGGCTTCGTATTGGATATTATAACGGAGAATGATTAAACTGACTTTACAATATTTATTTAAAAAAAAGCCCGCGTGGTTATCTACAATCTATATACTTAGTGACTGGTAATTAGTAAACGATACTTAGAAACATGATTGTACTCATGATAACAAACAACTTTCCCAAAGAAACAAATAGGGATAAATAACCTGTAAATCATTTGTTCATACCTACTTATAGCCAATCCAGTGTGTACGGAGTGGAGTGCGGCCCTATTATATTATGTTACATGTACCTAATTTCAATTAATTTATTTGCTGCGATGTACTTAGTATTTATATTCCTACCTACTGCATGACAATGTGACGAATTGTCGATCGAGAAGTCATTCCATTTATTATAAACCTTTGTGGTTTTATTGAGAATGTCTTCATACTAATCCCTATTGTAATTTTTTTGTTTGATAATAAAAAAAAAAAAAAAAAAAAAAAAAAACTAAATTAAATAAAAGCCAAGACTACACCATCATATTCTTATTCTTGCTAGGTACTAAATATGATGGGCTCATGTGCTAAGTGTAAATTAAAAAAAAAGTTTATTTGGGAAAGTTGTTTGTTATCATGATTACAAACGTGTGTCTAAGTATCGGTTACTAATTACCAGTCACCCTATATAGTATCATAGAGGTACTTACCTACGTTTTTATTTCTTTTTATGTACATCTTTTTAATATTAGGTAGGTATGTGAGGATAATTATTACTCCCGTTAGGCCGTCATAAAAATACATCGACCTAACGATACAGCTAACAAATTCGTTCCCCCATCAATCGGCAGACGCGTTTCTGATGACCGACTAAATGCTGTATAACCAATCCGATCTAGCTAAATCTCAAATAGGGACGACATGGATTGGTGTAGTGCAAAAGCGATATGAGTTCGAGTGACACGGCTATACCATCATTGATTTTAGGTTGCTGATCAATTGCAATATCCGAGGAAGAGATAATTTTATGACCTGTCAAGTATCAATGTGTGGGTAACATTTTAATATTAGTAGTACATAAAACACTTATAATAACTATACGAATATTGTTTAATAAACCTAATATTTTCTGGATTGTACTACATTAAGAAATAAAAGGTTTCAGTTGAAAATGTACGTTGCGCCATTATATTCTGTTTGGTTTGTCGACGGCCGCGCCCTCTGTCGGCTGCAGGAGGAAAGCCACCACATTACCCAGCACGCCGCAATGCATGCCGACTTAAAAAAAAACAAGATTTCATGCAGTTAGTCCAAAAATAGTAGAATTCGGATATGCTTTATCCAGAACGACTCTTAAAATTAAGTGGTAAATTTAAAGAAATAAATTATAAAAATGCTGTCTAGGAAGCATATACATAATATCTGCTTCTGCAAATATCAAGATTCCTACTGGAACTTTACAGTAGATTCGCTCTTTACCGGAGTGCTCCCCTTTACTTCCCGAATTAATAGGTAATTAGCTCACCTTGTTCACGTTCCCTCGCACTGAGTCGTCGAGTGACGTGCTCACGTGAACACACGGTATTTGAGTTCATTTGCTAGTTCTTGGATGCATCTACAAACTAATTCTACCGATATAAATTAATTAATTGAATACTAATACTCTAGGTAATTGACCATACGTTGTGTCATGTAAAATAAAATTGTATAGCCGTGTACTTCAACTGATGGTTGCAGATGAGGATCGTATATGTAGCATCCGATGATCCGTATAGCATAAAACTAACAAGAAATCTGCACATGTTCTACGTGTCGTAGCATCTGACATTTTTACCTAACATACAGCTATATCTATTTGCTAACGATGGTGGTAGTAGTAGCAGGCAACTGAATAAAATCAAATGAAATATTCAAGGCGCAGAGAAAATCTCAGAAATATCTTTAGTAGAATATATTATAGTAAATATAGTCGAATAATAATCTCGTAGCACTTGCCACGAGTTTTAAGTAGAGGCGTACATACAAGTAGTAAAAGGATATTTTTCAGTTTGTTTTTCTATGAGCATTAATGCATATAATTAAATGCCTTCACTACAGTTACTGACCAAAGTAGGTCCAAGGCTTGTACAACAAGCTAATCCAATAAACAAGCTGGTTTTGAAGAATAATTTGTTTGATTAGGTCGATTGTTAGACTAGATTATTTTATACGATGAAGTTGGTAAACAATCCGCGTAATGGTAAGCGGTTACCGTAGTCATATAGATGCTTGCTACACACGATGTATCACTCACGCGTTACCAACCGCTCCCCCCTCCTCAATTAGCTCTGGGGCTCTTAGTCACGCATAGGAACACAACATAAAGGTGGCTGCGGTATTCGTAAGATCTATGCTCTACCCACAGAGCTCTACCTCTCTTATAGACTTGATAATATACTAGATATGTTTTATGCTTTTTCTGCACAAAGGAGTTGGTAATTAATAGTAGCCGATCTAGTAATGAATTTAAGTTAATTAAATGCCACAAACAATAATCAATTATACATATTAGCGGCAATATATTAGATCAATTTATACATAGTATCATCAATTAGCAAACAAACTAATGTTGTTAGTATCTTAGTATAATAGTCTAGACTCTAGACTCATCGGCTTCTTTAGAAACTTACTAGAAATAATTAAATGATTGAAAAATTCAATCAAATTTTTAGGTTTCATTAGAGTACGAAATATACTAGAATAAGATTAAAAGATAATTAGCAAAAATAAACAATTGAACTTTTAACTAATTTAGAATTCAATTATTTTATAAAACCTACCTTGAAAAGTTATATTTCATATCAAGTTATAGATAATTTAAAATGGTTTTAGACACGGGTTGTAGACTAAAACTAGTACAGCAGCTTGTGCACTTGCTTTTCACGTTATGTCGACAGTTTCGTCGGCGTTGGCTCATTAGCAATATTCTTACAGGCTGAATGTTTAAACGCAACTTTAAACATTCAGCCTGTATTTCATGTAATGGATTCGTAGCAATATTTTATTAAATACTATTATAGAATTTTACTGGACAGTAAGTTAAGTCAAATAATTTTTCTAGTAGTTTTCAGCTTGCTTGATTGAAAGAAAATATTTGTAAATACTTATTGCGACTGTAAACTGACTTAAAATATACATCCTTTTTGCGCCTTCATTTAATCTTTGCTATGCAACATTGCCTAACGTTCAAAATACAAGTAATCTATAAAATTAGATAACTTGTATTTTCAGTCTGTAAAAATATACATTTTCATGCTCTCGTGTGAAATTACCTCCAAGTAACATAGAAGATCTCGTAGTGTAGCAGTAGTTAAGCCACAGATTACTATATAGTTACTACATAAGTTAGCTACTACCGTCGTGGTCGGTACCTGGATAGGTGACCACCTAGTGGTATTTCAAATCGAGATTTTCCGTGTTTAGGCAGTCGGTGGTCCCGGTAATCACTTAATTGTGATATTCGTTAATCTATTTGGAGGCCTCCAACTCTCGAAACCTCCAACTGTAGGTTGACCACTAGCCTATCTCCACCAATCCGCAGTGGGCATGCGTGGTGGGGTATAGCCCATTCCCTTTCACCCACATTTGGAAAGGAGACCTATGCTCAGTAGTGGGACATTATAGACTGATGATAATGAACATATTAGGTATTTATTTTAAGCATTTTAACGGTTGACTGTTTGTTTATGAACAATAATATTTTAGTAATTTTTATGGGAAATAATTATCAAGCACGCTTAATGAATTCAAGTCCTCTATTATATAGCTATTTTTTCCCAGAATGGAATTATATCTTATCGCTCTACTAAAAGAGAGGAGCTCCAGTAGGTATTACTATTTATATTAAATTTTACGGTTGAAGAAGACGTATATGAGCGCTAATACTCACTTGAACTTTATAATATACGAACTGCACAGTTTTATCAGGGGGGCTAAATGGAAGCTAAAGCAATATTGCTAATGGAATTACTTTTTTCGAATTCATAGCAGATCTTATGCAATTATAAAGAGCTATAATTCTTTATAAACTATTCTTTACGTACGTAAATTTAGCCAACCTAAAAATATTATTTTATTAAAGTGCCTCAAGAAGGGTGCAGTGTTTTTTATTGCGGAGTTGTCGGTGAATCACCCGCCTATTAATGCCCTATGTCTATATATCTACCTTTCAGTGTGTAGTGACATCTATCAGACATCTAATAGTAACACTGAGATGGTTCACACAAGGAAATTAATAGGAAAGGATAGATGGCGTGGCGACATTTACAGTTGGACCGCGGTCCCCAGTCACGAACGATGACCCAACCTGGCGGAAGATCTTCCCTTTTAAATGGACACCTCCATAAGTGTATATTCTTCTTATGCGTTGCACTCTTGACAGAGTGGTCGTGGTCGTCATGAAGTGTCATTTGTGGCGCGCTTAACAACACACCGCCATTCTTCCCTAACTGCTGCCCTTCTGGTGCAGTTATTGATGGGACCGCTTATTGCGGCCTTAAGTTTATATTAAGTGTATATAGAACATTGCATAAAATATAATTATTACGGAATCTAGATAAATTAAAAAGTTGTATGTGATTAATAGTTAATTCATATGGATATGCTTAGGTCCTTCACTAAACCATTATTAGTAACGCAAGTTGATTCATAGTTTTTGGTTAAACCAATTTATACATTTATATGCGTATTTTAGTTGTTGGCCGCTTGCTTATCCATTGCTTATTTACCCTGAGGGCTGAAGGTGTTCAGGGCTTAATTTATGAGCAAACTTCTCGTATCAAAGGGTGAATTGCACCCTAGTAGCAATGTTTGCAAATATTGGGAGCCCGAATCAATCGTGACGACTATTGCCTTTGCTAAAATAATAATACTTGTATGTGTTGTATGGATTTGAAAGTTTATTTATTATTTACTAGCTGTCCCCCGCGGTTTCAGCCGCGATCCCGGGATAAAAAGCCTATGTCCTTCTCTTCTTCTATGTATAGTAATATATCGGCAAGGCTATCTGCATGCCAAATTTCATGATGATCCGTTGAGTAGTTGCCGCGTTAGGCGTAAACTCACTTTCGCATTTATAATAGAAGTTAGCTTTCTAGAAAAGGAAAGAACTTCTAAGGGCCCTCAGCCCAGTTCTCACATGGATTTTGTTGGCAAAAACGTACAGCTACAGACGTAAAAGAAGTTCAGATGGATCGCTGCCATTAGCAAATTGAGGCCACTTGTGTATGCATAAATACGTATGTGTGCTATGAAATGTTGGGGCTTAAAGGAGTTTTTATGCATATGTGTAAGTGAGTGGTGTATATGTACACGTGATTGGAGCAGACATGTTTGGCTTCACTTTTATCGCGGTCCGTGTTCTGTCTAAACTTCTTTACGTCTGTGATGTAAGCCAACAAAATAATAGAAATAGAAAGCGAATTCTCAATATACACTAATGTCAGGTAGGTATTATCCATTATTATACCTTCGAAGGACAAACCTTCAATTACATTACAATACTTGAACTAGCAAGTCAAACAAGAACTACCTACCGGTGACATGGGACTTAGGCCACTAAATAATATATTTGGTGGCACTAAATTCACAGAACCAATCTAACGGTTTACACAGCGCGAGTGTAAACTGGAGCTATGCGATTAGCGATGGGCGGCGCGAAAGCGTTTTTAGCGAATAAAAAATTATCACAGCTTTAATATTGTGCTAAATAACGAAAGATCAATCAATTGTTTCATTTTACTAGTCCGAGAGCTGTTAAAGGTTTTTGGGTAGGTATTTGAGACTACGTTTAAATCCGAAATTTTGTTTGTTTTGAATAGAAAACCGAAGATCTAGCGGAAGGGAGGAATCAATCTTTGAATTTTTAATTTGCAAAACGTTTAATTACAAAAAAAGCTAGAGGCATTTCAAACAGTTTATAATGTCCAATTTAGAATTAAACAAATAGATAAAGAAAATTAAATAAGCGATCATTAGTTAGGCAATCAAAATTATTAGATGTTCTCATAAATATCGAAAAAATATGTTTGAAGCATGTTGAGGTTTAGAATATAGACCGAATAATATTTACGAGTATACCTAAATTTAAAAAAAACTGTTTGAAAAGACTAACTTGTGCGTATCGCGTATCTCTTCATCATGCAATATGCAAAGTAACTAGTAAAATCATGGTATTACATATAGGGTAGACCGGGGGCAATAGTAGCACGGGGCAATAGTAACATCTTCCATATTTCGACAAATACACCGAAATAAGCAAATGTGAGTGTACACGAGTATGCCTTGAGCGTGTTCCGACCTGCTAACCAGTTGGCCGCTCGGTGCCACGCGAGACGAAAGTGCTAGACGACCATTTTCGTTTTCGAGTGATCAAAGTAAGTAATTACTAATAATGTTTTGTCTTATTATTTGCTATGAAATAGCCGTGGTTTTAAAGTGTTACTGAATTATGATTCGTTAGTTATCAACGTTTGAAATGTGCCACTTTGTGATGATCAGTTAGGTATAGAATCCGAGATTTGTGTAATTTATGTGATTTTGGGTATTTGGGGACAATAGTACCATGACAGTCGGGGTCATTTGTAGCGTTACATTTAACCCCGCGTTACAAATGACCCAGAAAATAATATATCTTTTAATAATTAACTTTATTTTCTGTTTAAGCTTTTCATTATAAGCAGTCACGGATCGAAATCTCGAACATTAATTACTAGATTATTTCTTACCTTACCTACAGATGCCGAGGAAAAGACAGAGAAAAACAGATCGCGGTACAAAAGATCTTCTGCTGTACGAACAAGCGTATGAAGAAATTGTAAAAGGCATGTCTGTAAGAGCTGCTGCATCATCCATGTTCAATTTCAAATTGATTATTTAGTTATATTGATCAGTATTTTCATAATAATAATATATAGTTTTGTTTTGAGGAACGGGGTTACTTGTACCAGGGGACAATTGTAACTGTATAGGATCTGTGACTGTTGAATAATTTGATATTTTTGTAGTATTAAGTATTACTTAATTATAAATAGGGATGCCTTTGAACATCCCCTTGGCTGTGTTATTGATCATGAGTCTATTTTACTGTCTGAAACTGAGATAATTATGTTAGAATTAGTTGAACATAAGTACTGTAGTTTTTAGTCTCACTATTAATCCTCACACTTGAGACTAATGTTACTCAACATACTGATTAAGTTAAAGAAATAAACAATAAATACTATTCAAATAATACATGATTTTCGGTTTTATTGACATCTGAATTTCTGGTACAAATGACCCGAACTAAGGGTCAATTGTAACACAGTGAATCGATGAACAAATACTCGATTTTGCAGAGTTCTAAAATGATCAAATAATTTTTTTCTCCAAAAACGTATAGAGCATAAGTCTAGAATGCCATATGTATCTGCGATTTTTACGCAGTAGCTTTAGATTTGGGTTTATAAGTGGTTATTTCAAAAGTGGTTCTATTGTCCCCGGTCTACCCTAGTTTATTACTTACTTTGTGGTATTACCTATCATTTAACTCATACTATCTACTTATGAGTTATTTTTACAAACGAAAAAAAAAGAATTTTCTCTTATTAAAAGTTCAGAAATCTCTCGGGTCTTTTCTATACACACGGACCTAAAACCTATCCAAAATCCATTATGAAAACCTAATAACGAGGGTGTAAATCAGGAAGCAAGAAAAGGACATGGGTGACGACGCCGGGAGCTTGCTCATAAATTCTGACATAATTTGCTCGGAGTCGCCATAATTTCAATAGGGGATTCTTCGTGAGTTTTACACATTCAATTATTTTGTGACTGTTTTGTTGTTTTAAATCACTTGGACAGGTTTTTAGATGCCTTAAATTCACAGTAAATTAATAACACTAAGGTACAAACAAGCATACGGCCTGCCTGAATGTAAGGGGTTTCCGTAGACTATAGAAGCTGCAACTCCAGTGGCAGTTTCAGAACACAGCTCGCGCGTTGCGCGTTACCGATCCTGCAAAACTTTTACTACAGACAGACTTAAAAAAATATGACAACAGGTTCTCAATTCCTTCGTACAGATATTTATTGTGACTGTTCGTAATTGATTCAAATAAATATTTTTTGATAGAACGAAACTCTACCGAAATAAATTCAGCGAATAATAACAACTTGGTAGAATTACACATTTTCTAAGCAATACCTGTTATTTAGGTACTGTTTTGATATTATCATATAAGTATAGTTATAGTTGTTGAGAACTAGAAGAATTCATATGAAATTAGTTACTCAAGTAGCAAAAAGTAATCTCGGCTCTCAAGCTATTACTTTCGAAGTGATCTAGCAGAGTAAACAAATATTAGAAAATAAATAACGCTCTGCGTTTAGAGAGAGGGGCGTCTCCAGCACAATATTCCTCAAGCCTCATCGCGACAGGGTGAGGGAAAATTTATATGCAACCATTATTTTTGTCAAAGCGACGTAAGCACATGCTATTTCAATGCGACACTTGCAGCTTATTATATAGTAATATCCTTATCCAAGTTCGTCTTTATGACGCCTATCCGACTCCACTTATTTAAGCATAATAAACACTGTATTAATTAATTTTCATTGAAAAAAAATCGATCCTTTAATTTAGGTTTCATTTTAACGTTTTTAGGCCTACCTAAAAACGTTAAAATGAAACCTAAATTAAAGGATTAAATTATAGGAAGGAAAGTACCTATACTTTCCTATTACCGATCAACCATTGCACAAATAAAATAAAATTAAAGACTGTAGCGAATTGGTTATTTCGTTCACAGTTCGTATTTTGATGTTTGTCGATGTTAACATAAGCGTCGCTTATCCTAGTTTAACTACTATTAGACGATTGCTCGTCTAATAGTTCGCGTTTTATCCGAGTTTTTTTTTCTTTTGCAAAGATCGGTCACCCAGGTGCTTACTAAAATTACAGATAGTAGCGAAATGTTCTTTCGCACACACTTTATCTGCCATTGTTTGTTAATTTAAGCTTCGGTTAATATATTTTAATCACGCCAGGTACAGGGTTCACTTTGAGGCCTTAGATATACCACTTAACTATGATGCGAAGACACCTTCATTTGCACTTACACCAATATTATCATGTAGTGTAAGATGTATTTAGTGTAATTGTATGCTTTATTTGTGTGTTTGACCATTCATTCATAATTTAATTCAAAATAAGTAATTTATATAGACGCGGCAAAACTTTGCATTCGGAACGTCCATGAACGAAGAGAAAAAAACCGGCCAAGTGCGAATCAGACTCGCGCACCGAGGGTTCCGTACAAACCTGTAGGTATATAAGTAAATGGTAGTATAGACCTGAGTATTTGATATGAATTTCAATTTATGACGTATTAAAAAAAACTACTTACGAGTTCTCGTTCAAACCAATTTTCGGTGGAAGTTTGCATCGTAATGTACATCATATATTTTTTATAGATTTATCATTCTCTTATTTTAGAAGTTACAGGGGGGGACACACATTTTACCACTTTGGAAGTGTCTCTCGTGCAAACTATTCAGTTTAGATAAAAATGATATTAGTAACCTCAATATCATTTTTGAAGACCTATCCATAGATACCCCACAATTATGGGTTTTATTTAAAAAAAAATGAGTTTCACTTCTAAGTATGGGGAACCCCCAAAATTTATTGTTTTTTTTTCTATTTTTATTTGAAAATCTTAATGCGGTTCACAGAATACATCTACTTACCAAGTTTAAACATTATAGTTCTTATAGTTTCGGAAAAAAGTGGCTGTGACATACGGACGGACAGACAGACATGACGAATCTATAAGGGTTCCGTTTTTTGCCATTTGGCTACGGAACCCTAAAAAATTAAGCGAACCAGCAATAGCCATGTATTGTACCTCGCTCGCTTTTTACGCAATGCATTGTGACGAGCATAAATTGCTTAGCAAACTTTTTTTTAACTGTGTTTAGGCCTGTGTTTGACCACAATCTCCCCGTGGTCAGTAATGTTGTGCCCGAAGGTGCTAAGCACACAAAGCCTAGAAGGAAGTGGCTCTCAATTCAATGAACTTATGGAACAGCATGGGGTTCTTCAAAAAGGGCGTGAAGAGATTTCTTCAGGGTCGGCAACGCGCGAGTGATACCCCTGGTGTTGCAAGCGTCCATAGGCTACGGTAACTGCTTACCATCAGGCGGGCGGTATGCTTGTTTGCCACCTTAGTGGTATAAAAAAAAAAAAAACGTGAATTCTTCGAGTAATTTATATTGAGCTGAAACTTTTTATAGGGAGTCTATACCTGTAATCTTCCACCAACCATCTATAGCAAATGAACATTGCTATGACATATTATAAGGATATCATCAACATCAGTAATATACATAGCTATAAAGTTATGTATAGTGTCGCGATGTCGAGCTAGCTTCCTTCCGCACCGCTCGGATAAGCGCAAGTACCTATGAAACTTACCTACTCTTAACTTAGACGAGTAACAGTTTGTACTAACACTGCAAACTTATTACTCGAATTCTCGACTCTCTCCTAATCTATGAGATGTGTGTTGGCAAATGTACTTCCGTTGAGCTGCCGACCAATAGCATTTTCAGCGCTTTGAAAATGTATCTTCTGCGCAGGTAATCGGTAAGCCATATTAAATAAATAAATATCCTGGGACATTCCTCACACACGGTCATCTAATCCCAAACTAAGCAGAGCTTGTACTATGGAAACCAGGTAACTGATATCATACATATACTACTTTTTTGTTTGTAAATACATACATAATTACACCCAGACTCAGGACATACAGACATGTTCATGCACATAAATGCATGTCCTGTGCGGGAATCGAACCCACGACCTGCGGCGCAATAGGTGGAATCTATACCAGACTCCCCGTCTAGTTGGGTACTACCACAACAGGTACTAATGTACTATGTTGCAATTTTGAGAGAGGTAATTCGCTCAACGAGCAGCTCGACTGGGGCTGTACCTACACCTTACAACACCGCAGCAAAATGTTCCTGCGTGGGAATTAGATTACCAGAGCTCATTGGGGAGGGAGGAAAGGTCGGTAACGTGTGAATGCCTCGGGTGTTGCAAGCGTCCGTAGGGCTACGGTAACCGCTTACTATCAGTCAGGCCGTAAACTAGTTTACATCGCCGTATAAAAAATGCTGTAGGTAACTGTTATTTAACAACGAATAACGAAACATATATGTTATTTTTCATAATAATGTATGTAGTCACATGGTTTCATAAAATAAAAGTTGTGACTTTACCTGTCGTGTAATAGAAGTCGACCTACTCCCATCAAGTCTTTTGAATGTTGAAAGTGCGTCGAAATGGAAGATCCACTATCGCTCTAGGTGTCAAAGTTGCAATTTCACTGTTTTACTGTAATGTTGTTTTCAATTAGTCTTTTGAAGGATAGACTTTTGCATAATCTTAACACCTATGGTGATCACCTTGTGTGAAGAATGTCCTACCCAAGCAGGATATTATTATTATCTACTAGCTGTTCGTGCCCGACGTCGCTCGGATGAAATTTCCGACATTTCCAGTAGATTTTAGAAAAAAATCTTGCAATAACGAACATTACAAACAGGAATCAGCCACATTGGTCGAGCCATACCCAAGTAATGCTCTGACATACATGTGGCAATAGAATTTTATTTACGAGTATATAGATAAATAAAACAATTGTACCTTTGTGCTACGCTAAAGATGATAATTTCCTTACATTGTTTTCTAGCATTGTCCTATTAGTAAACCCTTGTTTGTCCTACATATTAGAAACCTACAAAATTACATTGTACAACCTGCCTATAGTTGGTTTACTTGAAATCTAATTCCTCTCGGACCTACGGTAAAATCAGACAAAGGACGGCACGTAGGCGGGCTTATTCATTAAAGGTAGCATGTATCAAAACTTAACGCTTAAGATATAATCCTATGAAGTAGTTATATTATAATAGACACACTTTGTACCCAGTGCAGTCAACATTTGACTTCATCAACATTCCTCTATGGTAAGTAGAGAGTTGATAAATCATCATTATCATTGTTTATAGCTTGACACGCATTAAAATTGTATTGAGTTAATATAGTTAATTGCTGTTAATTGTAACGTTGGGTTAAAATGAAAAATACAAAATTAAATGTATTCTAGGACTTGGTACTTGTTACAAAGGTTGCATAAAGGTAATGTAATAAAACATGTCGTTTATTCATTTAATAAAATAATACGTATTACATAGACGATACGTGAAGCGTGTGATACTAGACCGGTCTTCATGTAAACCGCAATTAAAATTAATATTAAAGTTTCGCTTTTACCAGGACGACAGAAGTGTGGATGAACACACTTGTAAATTATCACGTCATTTAAGCGGGACTCAGCGGTGCAATTTCATGGGCGAGTGAGTCCCGCCCGTCCCAAAGCGCGACTACTATACCTATGTACCTACAGATAGAGCTACACTAGCGACTTTCCACATGAAAATTACTTCCCGTTGTTAATTGTAAGACGTATAAGTACTGTTTCTGTCAAATGTAAGGTATATGTACGACAGTCATATGAAAAAATAGTGTATCAGTAGCATCTTCTAAATGATTGGTATAGTGCGAAATGAAATGGTTCGTCACTTTTCAACTTGATTCGTTCAAACTTTGATTAAGGATACATCCAGATAGAGTGTCGAAGCTGTGCACGCGTCGATAAAAATAGGTTCTAACTGTTAGGGGCTAAATCAAATAAAAATAAATAAAAATGCAAAATAATGATCAATATTTAAATTTCTCCCGCTACCATCATTATGAACGTCATTATGACAAGCAGAATGACGCAGAGGGAGCGTTAAACGTAGCTGTTACGCGCAGCAGCCTATAAAAGTTGGCCTGTTTTGTATATTCGTGTAGTATGGCGACGTTCTTTCTAGGTATATTTATTTCTATGCGTTCAACCTATTTTGATGAACTAAAATCTTCTTGTTGGTATAATTAAATTGATTTTTGCAATCTGGTGCAAGCGAAAACCGACTGTAATGTGACGAACCTTTTCATTCCGCGACTGTACATACCTAACAATTAAGTATTTGTCTATGTATACAGAATGGAATTTTCAGGGTGAATGCCACGTGAATATGGTCTTAGGAGACTATCTCTAGCTTTTTGAGTTATTGCTATCGGCATTACCAGATTGTGAAAAAAAATTACAGTCAGCGAAAAAACGGTGATTACCGAAAAATATTTTTTTGCTAAATCGATCCTGTCTCCAACAAGGATCATAAGGCTCTATCTATGGGGCCAAGTAAGATAAGATAAGATAAAGTTTTATTTGAGGCACATAAAACACTATTTTACAAATTACATTTGAAACGATGACATCTACATTAGTATAAAACTGTGTCGCAGATATCAACGCCCTCCTCCATTTTACAAACATGAACAAAGACTAAAACATATTTAAGAAATTTTAGTAAGGTAAGGGTAACTAGAAATAGCAATAATCGAAAAGAAAACTACCATACATTTTGTTAGGAAAAATGAATCTATTATACTAAGCTGTGTCAAAATAAAGTATAGACACTTAATGTAATTTTTTTTTTTTAAAAAACCACAATAAAAGTAACAATTCAAAAAGTACTAAAGGGATCGTCTGAAGCCTACTAAGACTATATTCGTACCTTTAAGGTTGTTACCCTCACTGACCCGTCTAAAATTTCCAATACAGGTACTCGTGAAATTAAGTGGTAACTTTTACTGTTTACTTAATAGCGACTACCTTATATAACAAATATGTTTTTTCCGCTATAGAAACTGTATTGATTTAAGGGTATCGACTCAAAGTATGTATCGATGTAATACCTATTCTGGTATTAACATCGCCCGAAGGCGAAGAGATGATAACAATTAAATCGACGGTTTAAGAGCCAATAAAAGGGGATCGCAAGGACTTCATGTTATACGTAACCTGATGGAAAACGGATTACCCATGTAATCAGTTGATGGAAGTCGATAAACGATAAATAACTAACTATAACATGCGTAGTATCACTTTATTATGGCTCATACAGTAGGGTTGCTATTGCTGGATCCAGCAATCCAGTGGTATCCAGCGCATTTCTTGATTTGCTGGATCCAGCTCCTGGCACTGGGTCCAGCAAGTCGAAAAATGGAATCCGCTTATAATTTATTTCCTAACAATGGCGTGCGATATGCACGAAAGTTTGCGATGCGGCTTTGCTACGTGCTGTACCCTACCCTACCAATCGACGCGAGAGACGTTGCCGTTTAGTCGAAATCTGTGCTTGTAACACTTGCTACACCTCTATATATCGCACCGCTAGACCATGATGATCTTCTTTAATAATTAGCCTATACCTACTGCACTCAATATTATTATCGTTTCAAAGCTAAAAAATAGAAATTTTTAAGAGAGGTAGAGCATAGCGTTTATTCGCTCAAAGAGCAGCTCGACTGGGGAAGTACCTCCACCTTACAGAATACCACAGCCAAATAACTTTATGTTGTGTAAAGTTGTGTTCCTGCGCGTGCGTGAGTAAGGTCGCCAGAGCTCATAGGGGAGGGGGGAAATGTCGGTAACGCGTAAGCGATGCTTCGTGTATTGCAAGCGTCCATATGGCTATGGTAACCGCTTACCATCAGGTGGGCCGTACGCTTGTTTACCGACTAAGTTGTATAAAAAAAAAAAAAAGACATTTTGCAGACGTGGCTGTAAAACTTTCTAATTTCAAACTTCATACCAAAATGAAGGAAATAATTCAAATTTAAATTTAAATGATAGAATTCAGGTGGATTGAAAACGCTGCTGGATTTGCAATGTTTGCAATCCTTACACAGTATTTTGCCGCGATTCCAAATCGAGCGTTTCCCTGTTTCGGAAGGCACAGAAAGCCGTTGGTCCCGGTTATCACTTAATTGTGATAGTCGTTAAGCTAGTTGGAGGCCTGCTAGGCGGCTTGAAAACTTCAACAGCAGGTTGACCACTAGCCTACCTCCACCGATCCGCAGTGAGGATGCGTGGTGGAGTATCTGCCCAATCCCTTTCACCCTAATTTGTGAAGGCCTGTGCTCAGCAGTGGGCTATTATAGGCTGATGATGATGATGTCTGTTGCCAGGAATTAGTAGCCGTATCTAGTGAAAAATAATTCGTTGACTTATGTCGTACGTATAGCATCACATCACTGTTGTAAATGTCCCTCATAATATATTTTATGATTGGTAAGGTTAGGTACCTACTTATTACACAAATATCTAGCATGCTCAATAGAAATAGGACTCAAAAACTTGAATAAATAAAGTTGGTATAATAAAACCCATACAATTGTCCGTAACGTGGTAGAGTCGAGAGGACAAAACTTACGGTCCGGTTTTGTTCGGTGAAAATGCTTGATCTCGGCGCACCGTGCCTCCCACCTATTGTCATCTACCGCTTTGTCTACGAAAAACTTCTGTTCACCACAAAGACCCTATTTTTGTTCGAGTCTACCTAAATAGTATACCTAATATGTATTCACTATCGTCATCATTTTTTTTTTAATAATATCAACAATTATTCACTTTGCATAATAATATATTAACGTCCTTTTTGTCGTAATTTAATTGTTTTGAGTTTAAAACTCCCTGTATGTTTTTTATAGTTTGTGTATTTATAATCAATTTGTGTCTGTAACTTGTAATAGGTTAAATAAAAAGATACCTAGTACCTAGGTAGGTACCTAAGTGACCCTATAGTGGTCTGTGAATCATACTCATAATCATCATTTTTAGAGAGGTAGAGCATAGCGTTTATTCGCTAAAGAGCAGCTCAACTGGGAAAGTACCTCCACCTTACAGAATACCGCAGCCAAATAACTTTATGTTGTGTAAAGTTGTGTTCCTGCGCGTGAGTAAGGTCGCCAGAGCTCATACGGGAGGGGGGAAAGGTCGGTAACGCGTGAGCGATGCTTCATGTGTTGCAAGCGTCCATATGGCTACGGCAACCGCTTACCATCAGGCGGGCCGTATGCTTGTTTACCGATTTAGTTGTTTAAAAAAAAAAAACACTATTATTTATTAATAAGGTTGTTATTAAAGTACAGATAGTTACTTACTTTAGGTTTCCTGTGAGCTGACCTGTGTTTAGTTCTGAATAGCTGAATAGCATCAAAACGATAAAAACAGAAAATTCGTTCCTAATATGTAGGTATATATACCCTATGATAAGCTGGCATTGAGTATTTATCAAATCTTTTTGGGTGCTCTTGGGGTGTTTGAGACAGACGTCCCCTAGAGAAAAATGAGGTTAACATCGTTCAACGTAATTTCTGAAGAGGGTCATCAGGAAAATATAATGCCATTTCTGTACCCTTGATGTCTTTTTAAGTGCGGACCCACTTAACCCTAACGCGGGGCGGAGTTTGCTGCTATTTGCTGTCACTCTGAATAAGAACCTAATGAAAGAACCTACCTAACATTGACATTGGCATAATGTTAAACAAGTACCTACCATTTTCAAAAAAACCAACTTAATAATAATATACAAAAAGCTTGAATATTTGGAAACCATTTTATATGCGCCATTTCAAAAACGAATTAAATTAATCACGTCTATTCGAAAATAACAGCTATTTTACTAATTGAATTTTACTTTTGGGATAACAATGTTGGGAATGTGTTGTTTTTGTGAACTGCCATTAAGATAGAGGTTCTAACTGGTTCTAACTAGGTACCTATTTTGTTTGAAGCATGGCATAGGTACATAAAGGAGTGATTGATTGTCTGACAACTCCCCCCAGCACCCTCGCTGTGCTATCGCACGATGAGTCGTGACCACGTCGACCCATCGTCCTCCTTGGGGTCGCTTCTGAGCGCACAGAGCCCCCGCCCTGATTGCCCACGACCCCAAAGGCCCCGTTTAGTCGCCTTTTATGACAGGCAGGGGAACACCGTAGCTGTTATTCTAAGCCCCAGCTACAGGGCAGGAGGGCCGCCACGAGGCACGTCTGCGCCTCGGCGGCGTCGTCTCCGAGCGGGATCGGCTCTCTCCCGATCCCGCTCAGCAGCCTCCTTCTGGACCATTACGGTCTCACAGAAGGAGGCTACGGCCCTCCACGCTGTATCCCCGCTCAGCATCGCCGACACGACTGCTGGCAGGGAGAGATTCCGCCCGATCAGGCCGACCAGGATCCACCGCTCGGGTTTCCATGCAGGGCACACTGCGAGCGTGTGCGATGCGGAATCCTGGCCGCCCCCACCGCAGTGGAAGCAGGCCGCCGTCGCCTCACGTCCAATCTTACACAGATAATCACCGAAGCACCCGTGCCCGGTGAGTATCTGTGTGAGCCTGTAGGTGAGTCGTCCACCTTGTCGCTGCATCCAGGCCTCGAAGACCGGCAGGACTGCTCCAACGACGCGTTTGCGCGCATGACGCTCCTCCCGGAGCCTCGCGCGCCACGTCGCGAATGCGATAATTCGTTCCTGCCGTTTGATCGCCTCTTCTGGGTCGCCTCCACCGCTCTGACGGACGATGCGAATCCGGTCATAGACCCTCGCATCCATGTCCGCCAGAATATCAAGTGGCGGAAAGCGAGCCAGAATTGTCGCCGCCTCAAAGGATACTGTGCGATATCCTCGTACGATCCGTAGCGCCATCCTTCGCTGGACGCTGTAGATTTTCGTCCTACAGCGTCGGATGGCCAGCCTCTTCGCCCATACGGGCGCCCCGTACAGGGCTACGGATCGTATGACCCCCGCATAGAGGCGGCGAACTTCCTCTCTCGGTCCCCCAAGATTGGGCAGCAGTCTGTGCATGGCACCCGCTACCCTCTCGATCCGGGGGACGAGGCGATCAAAATGCTCTTCAAAGCCCCAGCGACTGTCTAGGGTGAGGCCCAGGTACTTCATGTACCGCCCCACCCTGACTTCCGACCCACCTACTTGAACGCGCGAGTCGGGTGGTTCTCTGCTCCTAGGCAGTTTGTGAAACCAAAGCGCCTCGGTCTTGTGAGGCGCTATCTCCAAACCCAACTCGCGGATTTTGGCGACGACGACTTCTACCCCAAGCTCGGCGAGCTCCTTGGTCCTCTCGAAGGTATCCCCACTGGCGACCACCAACGTGTCATCTGCATAGCAGACGACGTTCTCCATCCTGCCGAAACCATAGACGTAGCAAAGTTTTTTCCTCAAACCGGAAACAGCTATCTGTGTTGCCATATTCACCTACGCACTTCCAAACAAGCGTCGAATTTGATTTGACAGTTTCGTCGCGTCCTAACAGCTGTTTTATCGAGTGCCTCTGCCTTGAAAAGTGCGATTTTAAAACGGTTAGCTACACGTGTTAACTA
The DNA here is from genome assembly GCA_947623365.1 of Achlya flavicornis. Lineage (NCBI taxonomy): Eukaryota > Metazoa > Arthropoda > Insecta > Lepidoptera > Drepanidae > Achlya > Achlya flavicornis. The sequence continues at coordinate 12,058,248 of OX392474.1, forward strand.
ATTTGAAGAAGAAAATTGTGTGTTCCTAAGTTTATATAGAAGTCATGGAAGACGGCGGCGGCCCTACAGGTATATTTAAGCTAATTAAACAATATAGCAAAGTATAGAAACGTGAGCCGCTAATTTCTTGTTAAGAAATCACCGACGCTTCATTTGATCTTCTATTTTCGATATAATTTTACCAACTACTTGTGTACTTAAAACATGTTTGATTTCGGACTGATTCATGCGTTTACCTTTGCATTGCTTCTGAACCCAAAAATCTTTGTACCGCATGGCGTGGGGTCAATCTAACGATTATTTTATAAATGGCCCTACAAACTAGAAGTCTACCCCTATTATAAATTCATTATTATTAAGTCAATGAATTGCTTGGATTCTAAACCGTTCATGTTATGTCCATACTTAAAGCCTGCCTTGTTCTACTTCTCTAAATAAATAACTTATTACACAATTTTGTGTATACCTACAACTAGATACTAAGAACTTGTGAACTATTCTTCTATTCTACTTTGGTTATGCTTAGATGCTAGAGTTAAAGACTAATGAAATATTTAAAAAAGAGCAAAACCAGTATACCTATCTCATTATGATAAGATCCATAAGTGCATATTACATCACTATTGAGTGTAGGTATCATTAAAAATTACAGCAGGTATAGATGATGTAAAATCTAACTACTATTTAGCATACAGTACATGTCATAAATACAATAGATTCACTGAATGTCTCAGGATAATATTATGGTACAGAACCTTGGCAATGGGACAGATTACAGACAAACACTTAACTAACTAATATAATAATTATTCCAGTTAAGCATAGCCTTCCCAATATGTATTAAAAAAAAGGTGTTTGGTGCAAAGGTTGGTTGTGTAAAGGTAAACACTTGGAAACATGTTGTTTTATCTAAAAGGTATATTTTTTGAATTCCAGTTAAATTAACCCGGCTAAGACGCAGGTTGTCAGTGGAGGCTGAAGATGTTAAGTCACCCAGTACACCCTCCACTCCAACCAAGAAAAGGGGTGGAAGACTGGCTGCAAAACCTCAGCTTGACTTCATTGATGAACATAGTAAGATATTTACTGTTATTACATTAAATAAGGAAATTACATAGTACTTTAGTTTAGTATGTTTAGACTAGTGACCAAATTTATTGATAAAAAAATAATTTATGTCTACTTCTAAAATTTATATTTCCAACAAGCCTGCAATGGTTACCAGCTTGGGTTGGAAGTCATTGATAAGGTTTGAGGATATGGTAATGAATATACATCATGGTTTTTATAGCCTTGTATAATACTATTTCAAAAGAGGTATAGCATAGCTTAATTCACTCAAAGAGCAGCTCAACTGGGGGATGGACCTTACAGAATACTGCAGCCAAATAACTTTATGCATGTGATTAGGCTCGCTAGAGCTCATTAGAGAGGGGGAAGGGTCAGTAACGTGTGAGTGATGCCCACATCCACCTGCATGTGTGCTGCAAGCATCCATATAGGAGTGGTAACTGCTTACTCCATCTAATAAAAATCAAACTATCTTTCTGATAACCAATGAGAAAGTTAATGTGTTTTGGGTGAGTATGTTACCCTTCAGCACCACAACAACTGAACATATTAGGATGAAACTTGGTACATATATAGATAAAGGTCATACCCTGGAATAACGTATAGAATACTTTTTTAACCAGAGAAAACATAAAATCCATCAGGAACTCATGGCATACGAGAGACAGGAATAAACTTTGGTATATTCTCATACATGTGATGATTTATTAGAAGGGGGTATGTGCAAAAAGTCTAGAAGATTAAGGTCAGGTGGTCAAATACAATGCTGCATGTAAACATGTTTTTAATTTAAAAAAAAAAGTTTTTATCCATAATTTATTGACTGTGACAAAATAATTGTCTATGATTAAAAGTGCATTTTATTTTCTTTGTATAACTTTAATTTGATGTTATTTTAACTAGAATATGAATTACATTGAATAATTAATATCAATAAAATAATACACACTTAATACAATCTTAAAGTGACCATCTTAATTACAAAACAAATTAATGAAGAATTTCTCCCATTTAGTCCCAGATAATGTTCCAAAAACAAGATCAACAAGGAAATCCATTGCCAGAGATATTGTTGATGAAGAGAAACCAGTGACCCCTTCCAGGCGTAGCGCTAGGATTAGATCCAATACCAGTATAGTGTCTGAGACTCACCAGAATTTTGACTCACCAAGGGCTAAGAGAGCTGCTCGTAGACTCTCTCAAGCAGGTATATAATAAAATGTTACATATTTTATGAATCATCATGTACCATATATTAATGTGCTCTGATGTCAACATTTGTTTTGTATTTTCAATATATTCAATAAGAAATATTATAATAGTATTTTTTATTGATTATATTACGTAAGATTCCACATTATTAGTTTTTATTAGGTTAAAGTTAAAAAGTACACAACTTGTTTGGTACTAGCACACAGATCCCAAATGATAATAATATTAGCAAGTGTCGTGAAAAGAGAATGGTTATTTATTCTGGGTTGAAACTTTTTAATGAGACTATAGGTATACCTGATTTAGTCTTCACCCCTTTCGGATAGATATACCCTTACCATTACACATTGTATATTATATTCTTTAATAATTATTATTTTTCAATTAAAATTAAATTGCCAAAGTAAGATTAAACTTGTATTCACTATGTCAGTGCTTTCTCAGTCAGTTTTGGTTGGTAGTAGAAATGTATGTATATGGAGAGAAATAATGTGTAGTTGAAATGTTGGCATTTCTTTTTCCAGGAAGTGATAATGAAGGTCCTACTACACCTGTTAGACAAACTAGAAGAACTAGAAAAGATTCTACATCTAGTCTAGATAAAGGTTAGAAGTTATTTTATGAAACTTTTTCAATTAATTACTTGTCATTTATTGCAAACTATTTGAATACAAATTAACTTTATTTTTACAGCAGATGCTATAGAAAGCATCAAGACATCACCAGTTATAGATATAGAAGTCATTGTTGAAGAGGTTGAAAATGAAGTAAAAGAAAGTAAGGAAAATTCAAGAACTACAACTCCAACAAGAAGTAGTCCTCGTTTAAATAACAATAATGGGAGAAGAAGCTGGTCTTCAAAACCTGATGATACTGAAAGAAATGAAACTCAAGGAAATGTATCACTAAACTCATCAATCAACAAAGGTGAATCCAAACCTCTAGAAGACGCTAAGTCCAATGAACTAATGTCTACAATGTCTCTACCTGTTGAAGCTAACCAGGCAGATACACCAGAACAAAAAACTGTTCAAGTACCTAATCTTTCAATAACCACTTATAATTTGATACAAAAATTAGACACTGAACCGAAGAAAACAGATCAAAATAAAATGAATAGAAGCTTATCGTCATCTGTAGAGGTTATAAACAAAAGACATAGAACCAAATCTTGGACAACAATTAATAAAGGTTCTTCAAGTGATGGCAGTTTTTGTAGTGATATAGAAATATCTAAGAAGAAAAATAGTAATAAAAGTAAATCTATCAGTCTATCAAACACATCAGGAGATGGCATATTTGAAAATGATGAAAAACATGAAAATACTAAAAATGAATACAATATTGAAAAAAATGAACATTTATTACTAAACACCTCAAAAACTACTAAAGAATCTTCTACTAGTATTGAAAAAGCCGTAAATAATATTTCTGCTTCCGGAGATCCTAATAATTCTTTCAAATCCATTACAGAAACTCCGAAAGATTTAAATTATAGTAATGAAAGCAACAAAGAAAACAATACTACTTTGAATGCACAAGAAAAAAAATATTCTGAAATATCTGAAAAGCTATTTGAAGAGACACCTAATGGTCGAATTCAGGCATTGGTGTATTTAGAAGATTCTGATTCGAATACAGGAAGCATTGGAAAGGCTAATACAGAAAAAGTTTCTGATGAAGATCAATGTGTCCCAGTTGTAGAACACCAAGCTGAAGCTACACCTTCAACCCATAATGACACCTGTGAGCCAATGGATATTGACGAAACTATGCCAGAAAATATATCGATCCAAGGTTTTCAGAACATAAGTTCGAACTCAAAACGCAAATCATCACTAAGTATTCCATCAGAAAATGAAACAAGTACAAATAAAAGCAAAAATGAATCAATGAAATCTTCGATGTCAATTTCGGAGTCGCAAAACCTAGAAAAGAGTGGAAATGAAAATAAAAGTACTTTGATACTATCACAAATCAAGGATTTATCATCTAATGAATTAATATCCAAATCTCCAAAAGTCGCTATCAATGATGGTTCAAATGTAGTCAACTTACCAGATAAAGGCAAAGATCTAAAAACTCTATCTCAAAACTATTCTACAAGTACTCCTCTTCAACAAAAACCAAATAAAAAATTAGGACTGCCACTTGACTCATCAATAATTAGTTCCCAGGAAAGCAAAGATGCAAAAAAATATACGAATGTGTCTCAGAAAAATAATGGTAATGGCACCAAAGCTGAAAACTCTGATTCAGATGAAGACAGCTCTGATTCAGATGATGAGGAACCAAAAGAAAAAAGTGGAATGTTTGATGATGAAGCTGAGGAAGCAAGTGAAAACTATGAATCTGGTGATAGTCAAGATGCAGACGAGCGTCAGTATGAGGAGGAGAATGAAATAAAGGAAAAAGGTGAAACATTAGATTCAGATGAAGACATATCAAATGATACAGATTATGAAAAGGACTCGTTTATAGTTAGCTCTGATGAAGAAGATAATGAGTTATTAAGTGGTTCTGGTGATGATCTCTCTTTAAGTGACAATGAACTTAATATGAGTGCCAAATCGAAAAATAAATTCAATAAACGCAAAGAAAAAGAACAAAAAAAAGCATCGAAAGAAATGTACGAAGCGCGTCATAAAATTAACAACTCGGACAAGAGCTCGAAGTCAGAGACTCCGAAGCCTAAGAAAAATAATCGAATGCGTTTAGACTCTGCACTTATGGATTCCGATACTGAAGATGTCAATGTTCCTTCAAAAAAAAATGAACAGCGAAGAATTGATTCGAGTCAGGATACAAGTACCAAATCGGAACTTGATGAATCTGTATGCAGAAAGAAAAAGAAAACTAAACGCTTGTCAGAATCGATGTGTCATGATAGCATAATCAATGAAAAAGAAATAACTATCAATAACAAAAGTCTTTTGGATAAAAGTGATCCTCTATCGCTACAGCTAAAACAAGAGCCAAAGACTCCACAAAAAGATCTTGATATTTCTACAGTTCTAATCACTAATGTAGAAGAAGTTGAAAATGTTAATGTTGATGAAAATGATGTTACGCTTATGAATATGAATGAATTATCAGATCCTCTACAAGCAGCAATGGCAGACAACGATGATTCGTCATCTAGTAGTGATAATGCGGAAATCATTCAAAACTACGACTCCATGCTCAGTGAGCTGAACAATGATCTAAAGAATAAAAGGGCAAAATTGTGGGATACCTCTTTGAACTTAGACAAAAAGACAAAAACAAAATCGAATGCGCCAATAGTTGATCAACTCAATTTAACAGTAACTAAGAAATCAAAAAAAACAAAAGCCAGTGAAGATTTTGTAGACTCAGCAGTGATTGATACTCGAGTTACAACTGCTACATCTAATCCAATAGCTAATACTGATGAAGAATGTTCATCTGATTCCATTGATATGAGATTATTATTTCCTGAAGACAGCAATGATAGTGAATCAGCTTATGACAAAAATAAAACCAATAAGGACACAGATGAGTTTATTCCTTTAAAGAGAACTGCAGGCAAAACAGACATAACAGAAAGTTTAGGTAAGCAGAAACAAGTATAATATGAATGTATTTGTGTTTTTTTTATTATGAACATAGTGTACAGTACTTTTGTTTGTGATTCATATTATTATGTCATAAGTATAATAATTATGTCAATAAAATTTTCAGATATAACAATTGAACCTAAGGAAGCATCTATTATGAATATGAGCAAAAATAATAATAAGAAACGCAAATCATCTGTATGTCTGCCAGAACAATTACAATCAAATAGTAAGTTTTTAACACTTTCTTATAATGTTCAAGTGAATTGCACCCACAAATATTTGTGTTGATTTGAAACTTTGCAAATGTATGTGATTTTCTCATTGAATAGCATTTATTTACAAATTTCCTGAGGGACTTACTAGTTTTCCTGGTTAATAAAGTACCCTACCCTTTCCATTACACGTTATAACGATTAAATTATTTATAAAATATACTCTCATCAAACTAAGTAAGAATTACTATATATTTGTTATGTGTTCATTATTTCAGATGATGCATCAGAAACTAAAGAAGAATCAGAACTTAATGTGAGCACAAAGAAAGATAAGAAACGTAAATCCTCTGTATGCCCACCAGAAGAAATTAAACCATCTGGTAAGTTTTTGTTTAAGATCCACCAAATTCTTTTTCCCACGTATTCGTCACTTGGAAAATTTCTAAAGAAAAGTCGTTTCTTTTTTGTATTTCCATTGGAGCCCCTGATAATAATCTATAAAGTTTTCTAATACTTTTTAGAACGTTCGGAAAAAAAGTCAAATAAGTTGCGTGGAAAATTTTTGATAACGGTAGGTTAGGGCAGGAGGACACTACGCAAACGAAGTCGCGCCGGGCAGCTAGTACAATAATATGTGTATTATTAATAGCTACAAAAATTATTTCAGATGATGCATCACAAACTATGGAAGAATCAGTACTCAATGTGAGCAAAAAGAAGGATAAAAAACGTAAATCCTCTGTATGCCCACCAGAAGAAATTAAACTATCTGGTAAGTTGTGTTTAAGATCCACCAATTTGCTTTTCTCACACATATTGTCACTTGGATTGTGTTTTAAGAAAGGTCTTTTTTTTTGTATTTGCATTGGAGCCCCTGATAGTAATATAATATATACCCTTAATACAATAATATTATTTTATTTATAGTTAATAAATTTATTTCAGATGATGCATCAGAAATTACGGAAGAATCAGTACTTAATGTTAGCAAAAAGAAGGATAAGAAACGTAAATCCTCTGTATGCCCACCAGAAGAAATTAAACTATCTAGTAAGTTTTTGTTTAATATCCACCAACCTGCTTTTCCCATACATTTTGTCCCTTGGAAAAATTATTTGGAGAAATCGGGGTTTCATTTTGGTTTATGCAGTGACCATTATGAATGACCCATTCAATTTGGGTATTATGTGCTCAAACCAATATTGAATATCTTTTGTACCTGTTTTATTATCTGTAGATTTAGACATGTCTAAGACCTGCTAAGACGTTATGTTCTTCGCACTATTATATGTAAGAGTTATCAGGGGAATAATAACATATAGTTAGAATGTTATAGAGTGATAGCGATAACAACGTTACCTTGTGTGAAGCGTGAGCAGTTTCCATATAGATGCATTCACAGATACATCGTACACTAGTTGATTTACAGTCAGACACAATGTTGATATGGATTCCTTGTCATTTGTTCTTGGTAAAAGTATCGATAAAATCGAGAAATTGGCATTTATCAATCAATATATATAAAAATTAATGCCACTTTTCGTTGTAATTTTATAACTCAAGAACGGGCTCATCTATCCAAACCAAATGTTTAGGCTTTGTTCGGACTATTTAGTAGATGGTTTATGTGAAGTTTGCACAAAATCGGTCGACCGGTTCTTCATTTATCACATTACGTAGCGAAGCACGTACCGGGCCGCTAGTTACATGTATTTTAGTTGTTCCAACTGTGTACGCGCACTATGTTTCAAGGCATTAAGACCGTACCCGTGCTCACGGACCGTACTCTAATACAGTAGCTCTATTAATATTCTAACAATGGATAAAAATATAAACCCTCAATAATGTGTATTACAGGTGATGAACCAGAATTTTTGGGTTTTTATATGGATACGACTGGCGCAGCGTCTGACACAGTTCCACCTGTAGATACGTCTCTCAAAACCAGTGCAAAGAAAAAGAAAAATAAGAATAAAAATAACAGTATGTCTACTTCTGTAATTGATCTTGAAGCTGGCGATAATGGTTAGTATACTAATTTTATCTAAAACTAGCTATCCCCCGCGGTTTTACCCGCGTTCCCGACTATCTTATGTGTAAATCCAGTACATATTCTGTGTGCCAAATTTCATCCAAATCATTTCAGTAATTATAGCGTGAAAGAGTAATAAATATCTTCACATCCTTACAAACTTTCATACAATAACAAAAAATCATGGATATTATTCATCAATAATGCAACGCACATTTCGAATAAATCATTATTTAAAAAACGTTGTAGTTCATGTATTTTTTATTTTTGTATATTTGTACTTGCTAGCAATCAACAACAACTGCCAGCTATGTAAATTTTTTACTCGGATTTCACATAACAATGTATAACATAATGTGATAATAAACTTATTTTCTGATCTTATTAAAGATAATACCGCTGAAATTGAAGAAAAAAGTGATAAGAAAAGAAAGTCAAAGCAACCCTTAGACAGCGAGCCAATCATGGCTATGTCAGATGTACAAGCTGCTAAAACAGGTTTGGTATTTTTTTTACACGAGGCGGTATTAAGAGGGCGTACAAAGCCAGAAAAATATGGCAATGTCAGATGAAACAAACTTATGTCTAATATTCGCGTGGCATGAGACGGAGATAGTGTTTCGCGGAACAAAAATTAAATAAGCGCTTCTGATCTAAATAAGTCGTAAAGTATAGAATATTTTAAAAAATCGCTAGTACCAGCCCTAGGTCATACGTTACTGATATTATTTATCGAATTTTTGTCTTAATTACATACACCATGAACGAATGAAATCGAAAATTCATTATAATTAGAGGTAGCTTTGCGATTTTTTTCTATAGAGGAATTTTCATTCCTTTATGTTTTTGCTCTGATAGAACCCTCGCGTATATAATGAAAATACCCATATAAAAATATTTTTTCATTTAAATAAACACTTGGGTAAACAATTCTAAGATATGTTATTTTGGTTTGTACGCACTCTTAAGCGCGTGAACCGCATACGAGTACGATAAGGGAGCCGAGAGTGTAATGATCAATGCACACGCATATCATAATACGTTTTACAACACACTTGCGAGGAAAAAATCAATTTTTGGAGTTGATTTTTTGTTAATTAATACTCAACCACACAACGAAAACGTTAACAAATATTAAAGAAAAATGGCTCGCAGTTCTTTTTTTGACAGCATTGCGTTGTCAACTGTTTTACTCGGTTAAATTAAGAATGCTTCGTCTACACACATCACTTACAGTGAGGTACAAAAATAACATTATCTAGATTATAATTATTATAAAACTGTACGGTAATGTAAAGTAAAAATCACTAGTGCGTAATAAGCTGCATTATGATACTAAAATCGGTGCAATAAATGTCACTTAACGAGCAAGTGTATTGAAATAAATATCAACATAATAAAAACGGCAGACATTCCAAGTTATTACTTATTAATAAACCCTTCAGTAGTCTGTTAGATTAATAGTGTTTTAGAGCTGTTTTTTTAAGCAAGATGTGTGGTATCAGTGTTGTTACTTCGAAAAACGATCCACGATAGTCTAAAAGATAATCATCTCAATCATTTGTAATATTTTTCTGCAGATGAATGTAACGATGACGACGATGCACCGCTAGAAATTGCATATCATAGTGAGAAGAACATAACGTCTAAGCAGGTCTTGGACATGTCTCAATCTACAGATAATAAAACAGGTACGAAAGATATTCAATATTGTATTTGGGCACATAATACTACTTAAATTGTATTTGTCATTCATAATATACAATTTCTTTAATGAACAAGTATACAGTATGTTTGATATTTGCAATAAATCTATACTACTATGTATTATAAAGAGGTAAATATTGTAAGTTCGGATGTATGAGGTAATCTCCGGAATTACTGATCCGATACTGAAAATTCTTCAACAAATAGAATGCTACATTAGCCTCCAGTGTTATAGGCTACTTATTATCCAGGGTACGCGGGTGAAACCGCGGGGGACAGCTAGTTGTAAATACAGCTGTTATCCCTAACATAATAAAATATCATGACGATAGTAAATGTTATTTTATAGCAGAGAATAAATATTATAATAGTAACAATATAATTTACCTTCACTATATTTTCACAAAATAAGGTAGCGCACTCAACCCAATTCACAACACAATAAAAGATTGTTAAAATTAATGGCATTGACTATTTGGAGACTAATTTATCATACTGAGCAAATAATGGTGTACATTGTAGCTAATATTTTAGTAGTCTGTATTATTTCAGACAATGTGCCTGCTGTACTAACAAGTAAGAAAGATAAGAAAAAAAATAAAAAGAACTCTGAAACAGTTCAAAGTGATATCGAAGTACAAGGTGAAGAAAATGGTTTGTATTTTGATCATTAAAACTTAAAAAAATGTGTTTATTGCTTTTTATTTGTTTGTAATAAAATAAGTGTAAAAAGTTAAGTGACTTGTGTGTTTGACCACAATCAAAGGAAATGGAATGGTATGGATCATGCTGAACATGGCGCGCATAACCTAGAAAAACTTGAGTTGAATTGTAACTGATAATAAATTGTATTAAATGTTTCAGAGAAATCAATAAACAGTTCCATGACGAGTAGTGGGAAAAAGAAAAAAAATAAAAAAGTCACAGTGGCTGAAATAGTTGCAAACTTGGGTATTTTTTTTTGTATTTCTTTGTGGACAGCATGAACCACGTTACAACTAACCTGATACATGAGTTACATTTCATCTACATTAATTACTCTACATACATGATAATTTATGGTTGATAATTCTAATAGTAAAATGTGTATTATTATTATCTACATTATTTAAAACTCTTTCAGAAATTGTGAAACCAGTTGATGTCATCGAATCAACACAAAGTAATATCATAGATCAGAAATATACAGAAATTGCTGTGGACGTTATATCTAAGAGTAAAGGTACAGATATATTGCGTATACATTAATTTAGTTAGATCAAATATATAGTATACAATGTTTAAATCTTCAAATCTACTTTTAGATGACAAGCTTGAGAGCCGCGACGAAGTAACGAGTTCCAAGAAACGCAAACGTAAATCTTCGGGTGAACCTAGAGAAGGTATAAAAAAATATAATTATATGCTTATTATACTGCACTTTTGTTGTAGAATAGTATCTTACTGTTATCTGCTTTACTTTTTTAAAATTAAATATACTCAATATATTTTTCTCATAAATTATTTTTTTATTGTTTAACTTTAGGTGATATGGCAAACGCGTCCCAAACATTGAACGAGTCTCTAACGAATAATCTAAAGAAAAAACAAAAAGTAATTTCTAATCATGAAGTTGCACCAGCACAAACGAAAGGTAAATAAAAAAAAATAGATAGTTATTTTAAGTAGGTTTTAATCATTGAGTTAGAATATTATAGATTGATAGCGTTAACAACGTTACCTTGGCGGAGTGTGAGCAATTTCCATATCATTCACAAATATATCGTACACTAGTTAATTTACAGTCAGATAAAATGTCGATATGGATTCCTTGTCATTTGTTGTTGGTAAAAGTATCGATTAATTACAAGAAATTGGCATTTATTATACGTATTTTAGTCGTTCGAAGCGCTCGTGGTGTAGCATGATAAGCCGTTAATCGATCGGCAAGTTAAGCTACCACAGTCGTGGTCGGTACCTGGATGGGTGACCGCCTAGTGATATTTCAAATCGAGCGTTTTCGTGCTTCGATAGGCACGTAAAGCCGTTTGTCCCGGTTATCATCTAATTGTGATAGTCGTTAAGCTAGTTGGAGGCCTTCTAGGCGGCTTGAAAACTCCAACAGTAGGTTGACCACTAGCCTACCTCCACCTCGCCGCAGTGGGCACGCGTGGTGGAGTATCTGCCCATTCCCGCCCACACACATTTGTTAAAGGAGGCCTGTGCTCAGCAGTGGGACAATATAGGCTGATGATGAATTTTAGTCGTTCAAACTATGTACTCGCATTTACATTCGATCCATACTATTCTAACTCTATGGTTTTAATTTAACCGCTAGAGATATTTAATGCTCTCCCGCCATAAAATGTCTCAAGTAGATGCAATAAAAAAAAAATGTGTTGAGCTTTTTTTTCAGAATTAACAGAAAACCAAAGAATCTATTTATACTATGCCAAGTTTCATCTATTGTTCACTCATTGGAACTTCAACGAGTACCAAGGCTGCGCATTTTTTAAACAGTTATGTTTTTTTTTCTGTACTTACAGATTTCGATAATGACAATGTAGATAACGTTGTGATGTCCCAAGAAGATGGAAGCACCAAAAAATCAAAAAAAAGTAAACAGTTAGCAGACCAAGGCAATATTTTGCCATGTGCTGTACCCGTGAATGGTATGTATAGACTAGGATAAACTAGTTCCGCCCCGCGGTTTCACCCGCGTTCCCGAGTGATATATTGCTTTCCCTGTGTTAATCCAGAACATATTCAATCAGCGTGCCAAAATTCATCCAAATCCGTTCAGTTGTTGAAAGGTGATTGAATAAAAAACATGCATCCAAAAATTTATAATATTAGTGAGATATAATAAAATTAAATGAAAAATAAAATCATTAACGATGAAGAAATAACTTGCAAATATATTTTATTATTATTTCAGACATTCCAAAGAGAAGCAGAAAAAGAAAAGAAAGAGATGATGATAATGGAAGCAAAGAATCAAAGGTAAATTAGCGACTCAATTTTATAAAACTAAGGAGGAACTTAATTACATAAATATCGATTTTTAGACTCAAAAAAGATCAAGTCCAGATTTTAGAAGCCGAAAATATCGATGTAATTTAATAGACTTTTTGTACATGTGGAACATATCCGTGAAACACATGCATTGCTTGAATCACTCACCAGTGAGACGCAGCGGACGCCTTTGTTTCATACTGTGGTTTGCATTATTTGTTACTAATCTTTCAATCGATTTTAGGTGTTCAAAGAAAATTTCTTTGACAAAGTACATGTGTCTCGGCTGCCCACAAGTCTACTTAATCAACTAAATGATAAACCCAAGGAAGTTGTAGCAAATAAAAAATCAAGTCCTGTATCCACAACACAGTTTGTTGTAGAAGAAACAAAAAAGAAGAAGAGCAAGCCATCGAATTATTTGGAAGAGAGTATTTATTTAAATGAGTCCCATATAGCCGTAAAACCAAAGGCTTCTCTTAAAGTACCCAAAGTGTTACCTTTCATTCCTACTGCTTCTACATCAGCCAGTGGCTTCACAACAAACTTCAGGGTCAAACAGATCCCGAATGAAACACATTTTATTGCCCAATCGAGCGACGTACGTAATTTTAAAAACGATTACTTGAAAAACAAGAGGATCAAAAAATTGGGCACATATGAAATGTATAAAAAAGGCAGAAACATTAAATTATCAAAATTTTAAATTGTTACTCTGTACTCTAATTAGCAAAACTGCACCAACAGTTCCGCCTGCTTGTTAAACAGTTCTAATTATTGTTATTGCCATATGTGTGTAGCCAAAGAATGGGCTCAAATTGTTATCTTAATTTATATCGTATAAAAATCCTTTCTAATTCATAGTTAGCGTCGGCTTTATGTATTCAGATCGAACATATTGAAGTCTGAGCCATATAATAGATATAGAAAATAACAAGTAAATACCTACTCTGATTTCATAATTTAAGTACCTATCCACTTTTGCCACTGATCGTTGATATTGTTAATCTGACTGTTTCTTTAACGTTTCATGCTTTGCCATATAAACACTTTAAAAGGACGAACAACGAACCAACTCCAAACATTCGTAATCAATGTTGACACGCGGGGTTCGTGTTCAAAAGGTATGGTTTTGGAGTTTTGTAATGCATATAATTATGGCTATATATTGTATAAAAAATAATTAGAGAGAGAGAGAGGTACCATTGAGGGCAGAGAATGAGCAAGCAATGATGAAGTTATAAACCTAGCTGTAGTGATTAGCAACTTAATTTAGACTTTATCTTTTTGTGTTTTTTTTATTTTTTGTAAGTTAAGTTTCCTCTAATTTTTATTTGGACATTCACGTGCATTTATATATATTTTTTTTGTATTGACTTATTACTTCATAATAATTTCATGTTTATTCATTGACTTTGACTGTGTGACATTTTGTTTGAATATCCCGCGAGAATGTTAAAAATCTTAAAATTGGCCGATAGTTGGCGCTGGCGTGTGAGAAAGTGGTATCGCCCGATGTGCATTTCAGTTTGTGTAATTTAAATGGTAATGTATTTAAAAATATAATTTTGTTCAATAAATATATTCTCTGAAAGTAAACATTTAATTATAAATAAGAATACTCATTAAGAAGGGTACATACGCCACAGAAGTACTTCCCGCCTTATCATGCCGGTGTAAACAAACCGCCATGTTGTTGTGAATGGATGAACCACGTTACCGGTAAGTAATGTAGTAAGTATAGTTACATACCAACTTATTCAATTTAAATAAATTACAAAATTTTCTATAATCTTTACATGCATTTTCTACAAAACCAGAGATTTTTTCATACTATTACAACATAAAAGTATCTCCACTGATGTATGACGTCAACGTACGTTACTGCTTGAGCCAATCGTAGCGTTTTACAACCGATCACGTGGGTAAAGTCCTCCAATAGTAAACGACACCATTCTTTGTGTACCTTTTCACAGAATAGTAAAACAGATTGTGGTTTTTAGGAGTGAGTGGTGTTATATCTGTCAATCTAATGATTAAAAACGTAAATGTGCGAAATTCAGGATTTTTCTGTCGAGCATAAGGATATTTATTCTAATAAATATTCGGTAAGTGATTCTAAAACAATATTCTACTTTGTTATGTTGTTGATGTTGTGAAAACAAGATCTCTCTTCAGGATGGGAAAGTCCAACGAGATAACATGTCATGTCCCGCTCTTTTTTATGTCATTATTATAGATGCAAGAATCTTTATTATAAGGAACCCAAATCCTACTGTTTTCATGTGAATTTGCTAATTTAATAATCTGTCATCAAAACTAACGGAATAGTACAGATAAGTTACGTACGTTGTGTTGTAAAACAACCAACTAGCCAAAGTGGCGGGAAATCATACGATACTGCGATAAAAACTTACTACCTACCTGAATCACAATTGATTGATTAAAGTAACGGTATTTTCTGGTGATAACCTACTACATAAGTGCTGTTTATTTGTTGCAATATAAAAAAGATTATAATGTGTCATTTCATTCTAAACAACACTAACGGGCGGATGAATATGAACCGAACGTTCATTATTTTATTCATCGTCTCTTTCTCTCACACGAGTTTAAGCGACGAATGATAAGGACAGCATCATAAATAATTATTATTATAATTTTCTTTCTGTATAGTAGGTGTAGGTAGGTACCTACCTCCGTCAATTCAGTCAGTTCCTTGGCACCATGCGATATTTTATCAGGTTCAATATTTTATTGTAGGTAGGTAAATTATTGAATTTCTTAGGAAATTAAGATAATTTTACAAGACTTGAAATGGCGCCAATTCTGTGTCAATGAACTCACAACGATATTGTTGTGATTTGAAGAAATTTCATTTTTGTATCGTTTCAGGCAGGTGTAGGCAACAAATTACAAACTCTAAACATTGAACTATTAGGTAGGTATGTACCTACCTCTTAAGTTAAGAAGTAGGTAGGTACTTTACTTAGCAAGTCAATGATATCTCTATTATATTATATACACATATATCTACCTATTACCGTTATTATTATTATTGATATTATTTGAATTTATAACATTGACTGCATTTTATAGGTAGGTAATTATACATAATAATCTAGGTGAATAATCATTAAATGTCTATAAATTAAGTACCTACATCATCTTATTACCTATTTTGTTTGACAATTTCTCTATCCAGTAAGCAGGAATTTACTGAACAATGTTGTTCCCACGGCCGGTTTTGTGCGACCGAGAATTTCAAAACGTTGAACAATGAGTGCATCGTGCATTTGTAATAGTGTGCGTTTGTGTGCAATGTGTAGGTAGTGTATGTATTGCATGCACGCTCAAACAAATGGTTGCATAGGTAGTGTGCCTGTGTGCATCGCATGCATAGTGCACTCAAACATCCTCTGTGCTCAAACTCAACAAAACGAAGCGAGACGGAAGACCCTATCAATGTGTGTGTGCTTTTTTATACAAAGTACCTACGTAGATTTGTGTACGAACACAAACATTCCGTCACTCTACCTACTCACACACCTGTGTTTGTGGTAAATAGTGATTAAGAAGATATCAATGAGTTTCTCTCTCACTTATCAAAAATAATAATGCCTCTGTGTTAGGAATATATTAATATAGCTTTCTGCACTGCGGTTTCATCTGCGATCCCCTATTCCAGTTGTGTTCCATAGAAAATTGCAAAAATTCTGCTAATTATGTAGGGTGATTATACCAGTTTACGACCACTTAGTGGACTTAAAATCTTTTTAGTCACATTATTCTTAGATCTTATGTCGGTAGTTTCAGTTCAAACAATTTTAGGTACCTACTTCAAAAAACGAATTATTGCAAGTTTTAATGTATTATAAACGAGTTAATATTAAACAGTCATTTTTTTCGGCGTCCTATTTGAATCCGTAATGTTCGTCAGTTCACGACCATTTAAAAGCCACTGAAAAAAGAACCTTATGTAATGTATATTAGAATTAGGCCGAAAATATCAATATCAAAACATGTATCATTTCAACACTATTTGGTGTTGAAATGTTCTGGCTTGATTTCACCGCTGGATATTCTGGCTGACATTGATTAGAGTGTCCATGATTGGAACCGCATCATCCATCAGAGCGATGGATGGTGGAGGCGATCAAACGGCAGGAGCGACTAATCGCATTCGTGATGATAAGCGCTAGGCTCCACGAGCATTAAACACACTAGCTGTGTTGTGCCCCGACTGGGAACCCGAACGGCAGATCCTGGTCGGCCAAATCGGTTGGTATCACTCCCTGCCAGTTATGTCAGCGATGCTGAGCGGGGATACAGCGTGGAGGGCCGTAGCCTGCGAGACCCTAATAGTCCAGAAGGAGGCGGCTGAGATAGTTCTTCACCCGATCCCGCCCGGAGCTGACGCCGATGGGGTGCTTTGCGATCAGAATCTTCAGTAATGAAGCACTGAACACGCAAAAGAGAAGAAGAGTCTGTCCAAAAAACGTAAACAATTTTTTGTAACACCAAGATTTTGGTAGTTGTAGGTCTTGCCTATGACGACTTACACAATAGTAGGTACGTACTAAATGCATCGTTAATCTCGTTTTATTAGTAGGTAGGTACCTACCTACTAGATATAAGCAATGAGCGCCGACGGACAAAGTGTCGGCGCGCCGACTTTTATGGGCCGGCGGCGTCGTAGGCGTGACATATTATATAAAATACCATTCTTTTCGTTCAACAAATCGAATAGAACACGCATGTACCTACGTATAAAAAATTGCATGCAAAACTTGACACGTCTTGAAGATTCCGTGAAAGGCTTTTCGCACCAATACCTTGATCTTCAAAGAGCTTCGAATAACGGATAAGATTTCGTTGGCTGGGCAGCTTTGAATTCTCAAGTTCTTTGGTCACATCTCCAGAAACGAACACTCGATGGAGAGACTTGTTGTTCAAGGTCAGGTTGAAGGCAAAAGATCACGTTGCCTATCACCCCCTCGCTGGACGAAAAAATTCAAAAATCATTTATTCAAATAGACCTTCGCAGGCACTTATGAAAAGTCTGACTCTAATTCTCTAATACCGGTTCGGAAGGTTGCATTTGCTGAGAAGAGCCGGCAAAAAACTCAGCAATTACTCTTTTCAAAACAAGCTTAGATTCATTACATAATATTTACATTCTAATCGCACTGAAAACAATTGCGTGCCCCGGCGCGGCGGCAAAATTACAAAGAAGACTGAATAAATATTTAATAAGTAAATAAATAGCAAACTTAAGCAGACCAGCCCCCACAAGCAGCACCTGTTCACAAGTATGACGCGTGTGGCAGCCATCGCCCTCCTCGCCATATTGGAGGGAAGTGAGCGACCCGTCACACGACGCCGCCGCAAGCAAAGGCCTTAAAGTGAGCATGACTTACTTAAGTCTGCCTTAGAAATAAAAAATAACTAAAGGGAAACACACACTTTGTTATCACTGTGACTATTGACAAGATTAGACTAAATATCACAAAATAGAAAATATAACAATTAGACAGACATAATATATCGATGCATTTATATCAAAATAAATAAATGAATAACATTGAATTGAATTAATTGAATTACACTAAGTAATAATCTAAAAAACATAACTTATAATAATAATAGCATACTTTGAATTAAAATGGACCTTGAACTAGCTGCTCAGTGAGGCAGGTGCAGAGAGAAGCTACTTCCATACATCCTTGTCGTCAATATAATGAGACACTTTATAATAGGCCCTACTCAACAGCCGCTTTTTGATATGTTCCTTAAATTTAAAAAAGGACATACTGGTCACGCTATGAGGAATTTTATTGTAAAATTGGATACTATTCCCAAGAAAGGACTTATTTACTTTAGCTAATCTAAATCTAGGTACGGTTATTTTGTCTTTGTTTCTAGTGTTTCTATCATGATAGTCACTATTGACTGGAAGCAAATTAATGTTCTTGCGAACATACATAATATTTTCAAAAATGTACTGAGAGGGCAAAGTTAATATATTAATATCCGGAAATACATTTCGTAGAGACTCGCGAGAACCCAAACAGTAGATGGCGCGAATTGCCCTTTTTTGTAAAACAAAAATTGATTCCAAGTCTGCGGCAGAGCCCCACAGCAAAATGCCGTAAGACATAAGACTATGAAAATATGCAAAATAAATTAATCTGGCTGTATCAATGTCCGTCATTTGCCTTATTTTGCTGACTGCAAAAGCAGCGGAGCTCAGTTTACCACCTAAGGCTTCCAGGTGAGCACCCCACTGCAATCTACAGTCTATGGTCATACCAAGAAAAACAGTCTTATCTACTACATTAAGTTTATTACCATCCACAATAACACTGGTATCAACTTTTGGTACATTTGGTAATGAAAATCTTATACATTTTGTTTTTTTTTGAGTTTAACATGAGATTGTTGGCAGCAAACCATTGAGACACAGTCTTCAGAGCGTAGTTAACTTTTAAAAGGTCTTTGTCTTTTCTATCTACTTTAAATATCAGAGACGTATCATCTGCAAACAAAACGACATCTGATAGTTCTTTCACCATATAAGGTAGGTCATTTATATAAACTAGAAACAGAAATGGGCCTAAAATCGAGCCTTGAGGTACGCCTAATTTGACTAAGGAGCCCGATGACACACTACCATTAATTCCTACTTTTTGTTGGCGCCCTGAAAGATAGGAAACCACAAGATCGAGGGCCACTCCGCGAATTCCGTATAACTTAAGTTTAAGAGATAGCGTTTGGTGATCTACGCAATCAAATGCCTTGGAGAGATCACAAAAGATACCAATAGCATCGTGTGAGCACTCCCAGGCCTGAAAAATATGCTTAATAAGTTTAGCTCCCGCATCCGTAGTGGACTTACCTCTTGTAAAACCGAACTGATCATCATGGAGTATCTTGTGGTTATTAAAATGCCTTAACATTTGGTTTAGCACAATCTTTTCAAAAATCTTACTTAATGCAGGAAGTACTGAGACAGGTCTGTAATCTGAGGGATTGTTTTTACATCCCGATTTAAAGATCGGAACAATTTTGCTGTATTTCATTAAATCAGGAAAGTTGCCCTGTTCGACACATTGGTTAAAAATTAGGGCTAAAATAGGGGCAATATTAAAAATAATTGACTGTATAACCTTAACTGACAAACCCCATAAGTCTTCTGTATTTTTCATATTTAGTGACTTGAAAGCCGTGATAATGTCATAGTCACTAACCTGGGTGAATGCGAAGTCTGGAATGTTTTTTTGAAAAGTCTTCTGTAAAATCGATTCTGCTAACGTAGAAGACGAAGCAATATTTTTAGTAGCCTCCATAGGTATATTTGAGAAAAAAGTTTCAAAAGCAGATGCTACTTCCAATTTTTCTGATATTAGTTTATCATTAATTTTAAGACAAAAAGTATTATCTTTGATTTTATTTTTACCAGTCTCTGTATTAATAATCTGCCACACTGTTTTAATTTTATTATTAGAATTATTTACCCTATTGCCTATGTAGATGGCCTTTGCTCGAAACTTATCAAGACTGTAATCCAAATTCCAATCCATAAAAAGAAAACATGGTAAAGTGTAAAGGTGGGCGCCGCGCCGCTTGGTCCGCGCCGTCGCCGAGTATTTGAAAATTGGCGCCGGGTTGTTAAAATCGGGGGGTGAGTGTGACCGAGGGCCGCTGTGCATACATTTCCACGATTCACATGCGCACCAGTTGCCAGTAAGCACTACTTCTTTAAACTTGGGTCTTGTATTTCATTAGGAATTAAAAGAGAATATAAAATTCAATCAGACGAAGACAGTCACAATCAGTCAGTGTCTTCCAGATAGACGATTTATGATGACTCTCTAAAACAGCTTATATACGTGGCTCAGGAGTGATATTATGGGCCTATAAAATCTTTCAGTAAAGTTAAATCGCCTTTCTTGAAGAGCTGGGCCACCATACTCCCACTCAACATCTCCAGTGTCGTGCCATGTTGAATGACGGAAATGAAAATTGGAGTTACCCCGCCTTCAGGGGCTCTGCAGTTATACCGTAATTTCCCGGAGCTTTGTTATTACAAAGCTGCTTCTGATGGCTTCTCCCAAGCTAACTGGCAAAGACCTTCGAGCCCCGATTTTGCTCTATTGCAGCCATAACGGCACGTATATTGGCGCAACGGATCCGCTGTTTTGTCGTATCTGAAGACGATTGCGCTAATGGTAACCGCTTCTCTTCCTCAATAGCTCCAGTCTCCTGCAGAAGTTTAGACTTACTGCCGTTCCGCTGCCGCAGTAAGTGTATGCTTTCCACTTCTCGCACCACTTTTACTACGTTATCAGTTTTTTCGTCATTATTGCCTATGGTCGTTTCTGTAGTTCTATTGAGAACTTTTCGAAGCCCATAACTATTTGGGATTGCGGAGATCGTAGAATAGATTTCATCAACTCGACCAGTGCTTGAGGTTTGTAGTGGATATCCAGTGTGCCTCTCACTAGTTGGTGGTCACTGTCGGCGCTAAAGCTA
This sequence comes from Achlya flavicornis, assembly GCA_947623365.1. Lineage (NCBI taxonomy): Eukaryota > Metazoa > Arthropoda > Insecta > Lepidoptera > Drepanidae > Achlya > Achlya flavicornis. The sequence goes on from OX392474.1 coordinate 12,079,595, forward strand.
TTTATCAGTGATGTCTCTGAATTTGTGCATTTTGAGCATATACGTGAACTAACTTCGGGGAGTACCTGTCGTTAAGTTTAAGGACTAGTTAGGTACGCTACCCGGGTCAAAACACTGCTGAATTCTACAAATGAGACTTATTGATGAGAAAAATACCTTCGGAGGGCTAAATATTATAACAACTATATAATATTCGCAATTCCTATTTTAATTTCTGCCTTTAATACTCTAAAATATTACACTTAAACAATCATAAATAGCTTTTTTACTAAAAAAAAAAAAAAAAAGGCCCGCGCCGACCAATTCTTACCGGCGCGCCACCGCCGGTCAATTTTTGGTCCACAGATATAAATCTAAATAGATGACGCGAGTGTACGTACTTCGCGTGTCAAAAGCTATGCAAAAAAAGAGAGAGCAATGCCCTTCTTTTGAAACTGTTTCGCACGGACAGGGAACACGCATAAGGCTTCATGTTCACCAGAGATATGTAGCGATGGATGTGTTTAGCTGATAAATAGGATCGTTTCATTTTCACGTTAAAGCTCTAATACTAGGCCAGCCTAACTAAATCACTGTTGTGACATTATGGTAGGTATAAATAAAGTGACCCCGCATGGTTTTCATACGGATGGAGGGACATGCGTATCTATATGGCCAAAGTTCAGGTACAATTTATGCAAAAACGCTGTTTTTCGGAGGCTTTTACTGAATGTGTTTCACACTTTTTTATATTTTTGCCTAGATACACGGCTAGGTATAGTGCACAAGATACCAATATGTTTAAAACATCTCTAACGAAAAAATTTTAACAACGCCATCATCAGTACTTTTGTATGAGCTTTTGTATGAAAAGTATGGCGGATTGACTACTCTTAAGGATAGATGACTACGGTTGGGTTTTATCAGGGACATGGTTACAATTTATTTATTTTGAAGTAATGACATCTCGCTGATTTTGAAGCTGATATTGTAATTATACCTCACTAAACCCAGCTAGGCAGCTAATGAATGACTGAGTCAGCAGCACGCAGCACTTTGCGGGTCGGCGCGCCGACCCGCAAAGTCGGCGGCGACGGCGCAGAAAAAAGCGCGGCTGCGGCGGCGCTCATGTAGAAATGAGCGCTGCCGCAGCCGCGCTTTGGTTTTTTTTTTCATTTTCTTAGTAAGTAGAGTTAGAAGAGTAGACTACTAAGAAAATGAAAAAAATTATATACCTATATATTCATAGATCATGTACCTAATCTGTAATTTACAGCAAAGCCGTTGACCCCGGTGTCATCATAATAACATTACCAACCTCTATCTATACCTTCTATGCAAGCAAATACGTTTTCCTGGATTTTATAACTTCCTAAAAGAAACTACTAAAATATAAAGTATATCCTATAGGGTGGTTTGGCACACAGATAGAAGATTCTGTTCAGAAAGTTCTGGATTAATTAGCATACTTTTTATCTCAGAAAAAACATACGATAGGTACCTACCTACCTCGGATATAATAATAAAAAAAAAAAACAAACCCACAAACTAGGTCTACCTACTACCAAGTGTGTCCGTTCGTTCAATGTTTTTTTAAACGACCATGTGTGAGTCGGACTCGCACACGAAGGGTTAATAAATACCTACGTAACTATTATGGTTTAATAAAAAAAAAATTATAAATAACCTATATGAAAATTATTATAAAATTTAAATTATGTAGGTTTTCTAACCATTTGGTGTAGCTAAAGTATATAATGCCTGTCATAGGTATACCTATAGGCTGGTAGATTATCCGCCAACGTGAAATATTTCACTTTCCCTCCTCCACTTTTGAAACAGGGAAGTTGGATGCAGGGCTGAGGTGAGAGGGGAGTGGCCCGCGCATGTAATCAATACGGAACCCCTCTATGTGGTTATTATTACGTGTTGCGCGCGCATTTTACTTTTCGCGCCAAATAATTTCCTGGATCTTGTCTCAACTCAAATGCAACTCTTATTATGGGTACATTTTGATACTATAAAGGTACCTATCTATTTTATTGAATGAGAATGTTATCACGAAAATATGTAGGTAGATAGGCAACCGAACCGACACATGCATGAAAATTATTTTATTTTTCAAAAGCTTGGACGTATAAAAAAAAACAGGACGTAGCACCGCCTATAAGAAAGGTATGAGTAAAATCAGTACTAGCCCAATCAGATAAGTCATACTGAGCCTTATTGACTGTCGACGTCTCAATGCAAAATGACAACCAATCCGCTTACTATGGTATACATGTGTGTGTGAGGTTTGTATTTACGAGACGGCCCGGCGCGGCTTACTTGGGGTGCTTCACTTCCTATAAAGCGACACTTCGTCCTGATTTTATATACGTCCATGGCCACGCGTTACAATTTTTCGAGACGTTGATTTTTCGCGGTCGTACACGAGCCGTCGACCATCACCGGCGCAAGAGCCGACCACGAACGATGAGTTCAAGGCAAGCGCGCGCGGTCAGGTTCGAGGACGCGACGACCGAGCGAACGGCGCGCGGGCCCCCTTGCAGCGCCTCCACGGTACCACTTGTCTCCCTCCCAATTCGATTACACTACTGACTGAAACCCTGTAGCTTATTGAGCTGCTGCTGTAGTAGGGTTTCCTTCTCAAATCCTAATAGGTACATTGTAGGTAGATAAACTAGGTAGGTATGACTGCAGTTTACCTACATAGTAGTGGTACCTACCTAGAGTAGGCTACATTATAAATAAGTTATAGGTAGGTACCTACCTAATATCTTTTTAGTTTTACAATAGGTTAAATTTGTCTTAAGCAAATTCTAATTTTAGCCTTGGTACCTAGGTAGGTACGGACAGTATAAAAAAACTTCCTGATGCCGATTACAGCGAATGAAAGTTTATAAAATAAATGTTTTATAAATAAATAAGTATAACAATACCAACTAGGTACCTATTTAAGCAACTTCTCACATAATACGACCTTTATGTGATTATTATTCTCCTAAATACCTAGATATATCTTTATTACATCTTCTCGTACATAAGTAGCTACATGTAAGCAGTATGAACTCGTGAAATATAAAGACTGAGTTCATGGCCCTCTATGACACGACAGAAGTATTACGAGACGGACGAAATTTTCGATCTGAGAAATACCTACCTAACCTAGCTGCTCTACTAGGGTTTACTATTACACCACGCATTGAATTATTTCGATTACACGTAAGAGAACCGGCCAAGTGCGAGTCGGAAACGCACACGAAGAGTTCCTAAAAAAAATATCTTGAGCATTTAATAGAAATAAACATTCAGTGAAAATTTCAACTGTCTTAACTATTACGGTTCATGAGATAAATACAACCCACTGACAGACAGACGGACGGACAGAGGAGCCTTAGTATTAGGGTCCCGTTGGAACCCTTCTTTGGGTGCGGAACTAAAAAATGTACTTACTGTATTATTATTTATTTACTCTGATTCAACTAACGATTCTAAATCAATTCTAGATACCTACTTACCCCCTTATTCATAATCGCTTTTTAACCCTTTTGGTCCCTTTGACATCATGTCAGGATTTGATTACTTTTTAGTGTACCTACTTTGAATTCGCTTTAAGTTTTTTGTAAAACAGTTTTTCTGACTTTTTTTTTCATTGTATTGGAAATGTTTGGAATGTAATCGAGCCCCGAAAATCCCGTGAGATTCTTAGTTCTCACTACAGTTAATAACAAAAAAAGTTAAATACCGGGAATTCCTTGGAACTATCCCAAGCAGGTACCAATTAATAATAATAGGTTTACAGTTATGCCACTGGAGAAGGAAAGTATTTGTTATGCCCCCCGATTGTCAGTTTTTTGACGAACACGGGGATTCGCATCGCGCTCGTTGTAACGTACGTGCACACTTGACATCGCGAGCAATGAACGTCGTGGCTCGGCTCGTGCTCGGTTCGCGTAGCATGGACGCACCATTAGACTGTGGTTATGCTCTACGTACTACCTATTTAAGAACAGATCATTTCTATATTTGTAGACAAAGACACTTGGTAGGCTGGTACCAAACCAACCTCCCAAAGCGATCAGTTAACCTCTCACTCAAGTAGCCATATTGCTTGTTACTAACAAAGGGTACGAACTGCTAGCGTTGTGACTGCTGCAGTCAGTCAGTGCTGCTCGATGGATGCCATTAGGGTTGATTCACCCCACTTAAATCCTATAGCTATCTTTTTCTGCCACCCTATTTCGGGTCTCTCATTCATACACAGGTACAGTTTCGTTCACGTACCTACCTCCCCGTTATTTCGGCGGGAAAATGACAATAGAAAATTATAGTTACTGATAATACCAACAAAAATTTACCAAGCAATTACCTTTTTACACTCAGCAGGACCGCCTAGTGGTATTTCAAATCGAGCGTTTCCGTGCTTCGGAAGGCACGTAAAGCCGTTGGTCCCGGTTATCACTTAATTGTGATAGTCGTTAAGCTTGTTGGATGCCTCCTAGGCGGCTTGAAAAACTCCAACAGTAGGTTGGCCACTAGCCTACCTCCACCGATCCGCAGTGGGCACGCGTGGTGGAGTATCTGCCCATTCCCTTTCACCCTGATTTGTGAAAGGAGGCCTGTGCTCAGCAGTGGGACATTATAGGCTGATGATGATGATGATGATGACTCAGCAGGAGTGTAAAGGTTTTTCATTATCAAATTAACCGATAAAGTAAGAAGTAAATAAATAAATGGATTTTTGTAGTATCATGCTCGCGTGTATTCTTTATCAGTCAGTGCACTCAATCGCATGAATTTTGGCGTACTCGGTCCCAGAGCCTGATTATAGATAGATTATTTTATAGAAGTAGGTATTACGTTACCTATTCAAGATTCTTATTATTTTTATCTGCAACAACCTACCTTAGGTGGGTATACAAACTTTAAAACTAATTATTTAAGTTATTTTATTAAATCTCCGACCGCTGCTGTATTCATTCATATCGCATCCGATCGGAAGAAGATGAAAGTAAACATCGGTATATTAACGTTACTTAATGGATCACACACAGCATACCAAAACAAGTTTATTTATAGAACAAGATTAAAAGAACAGACAAAAAACATCGTCCCGAATGTTGAAGGCTTCGGATGGTTCCGTTCGTAAGTTTGTTTTTATACACGTCACTCGGAAACGACCCAGTTGTCGGGCCCTCGGCCAACACAAGGCAACTTGGGTTGGTGTAGGCCTTGATTTAAATAAATATTCAAATTCTTCATTCGAAAACTTTCGCTTCGCTAAAATATGCAGTAGATATTTATGTTTTTTTTTACGATTCTTAAATTATATTTTATACCTATGTTTTTTTCTACCTACCTATTATAATACCTAATGGTATTTCCTTTCCACCTGTCACTAGTTTGCCGTGTCAAAATTGAACTGAAAAAAGCCTAAAAGTCTGAAGTAAAAGTAGTTCATTTCTATGAGCATAAAAACATTATCTGCTTGATGGGTAGTAGCGCAGCGCATAACCACATAACTATAAACAAAACAGGTTTTCTGTACTACGTAGTGGTTTCATTGTAAATAGGTTCCGTCCCCCTCCCGCGCTAGCAGTAGTATTCCGCACCTCTGTCCCTCTGATCCCACTTCTAGACATTCTGAAGTAAAATGGCGCGAAAACTTTTCGATGAAATTTTATTTGTTAAACATTGTATTAATACATGGTTTTGTTTTATTACAGGGGTGGGTAAACATGGATTTGTATATCACTGATTCACTACAGGACATGCTGGACATGGACATCAAGAATGAGATAGCCACTGATCTAAGCAGTATCACTGATTTTCCAGTAAGTATCTTATATTACCTATTTTTTCTACGAAATATTATTGTCACCACTTAACATAAAATTAATTAGGTAAGAAACTGGTATTAATATGATAATTCTCGTGTTTCAGGATTCCTTAGGCTTAAATTTCTCTGAAATGCCGCCATTATTAGATATGGATACAGATAATTCAGCAGCATGGTTAAATAATTCCTCAAGTTTTGTGCACAATTTAGATTTGTATGGGTCCGAAGCAAATGCTGTAATGGTTAATCCTAATTCTGTAATGCCATCCACATTTGCCGATACACCTGTAAAGAGTTTAGTCAAAGAAGAATCATCAAATTTATTACTGACTTCAGCAGCAAACAATGATTTAAATAGTAATAAACACCCTCCTAGTCCCAAAGAAGAAAAGAGCCATTTAACGTTTTCTCCCAATACAATCAAAGTTTCAAAAGTACAGGAATGTGAAGTACCTGCCTCCAAAAAGAAAACAGAATTAGAAGAAGCCACACAAATGGTAATCTATGTTAGAAAGCAAGAAAAAAATGTCGTTAAGGATTTATTAAAAGACTTGGACAAGACTAAAGTATCAAACACGCCAACGCCAACATTACGGATAAAATCTCAAACGGAACTCCTGAAAGTCAATAAAAGCTGTTCAATTCTAAATACTAACCAAAAAATAACACAACAATTAGGAACTAAAACAATTATTTCTGGTAATATACACATATTGGACGCACAACAAATCAGTCAATCTAGAACAATTTTAGCGAATGGTCACAAAAGCCAAGCGACAATACTGATTGATAATTCTTTAAGTAATAATAGGCAAATAATAAAAACTTCTGTAAATGGAGCTTTCACAGTAGAAACTAGCCAAGCTAAATATGTGAATGCTTCTATCAAAAGTAATGTGGGAGAATTCCCCAAACCGGCATATTCTTACTCTTGCCTAATAGCAATGGCGTTAAAAAACTCAAGAACTGGTAGTTTACCTGTGTCAGAAATTTATAATTTCATGTGGTAAGTGATAGACTGAATAATGGCCATTATCAGAATTTTATTGAAATATTTTATTATGTTATTAAAATATTGTCTATTTTTATTTACAGTCAACACTTCCCATATTTCAAAACTGCACCAAACGGTTGGAAGAATTCCGTTAGACATAATCTTAGTTTAAATAAGTGCTTTGAAAAAATTGAGAAACCTTCAACAAATGGAAGTCAAAGAAAAGGTGCGGTTGGATTTTTTCTTAAATAAGTAGGATACACTTGTGTTGTTACAGTGCTTGACGAAATATTTTTATCTTTCCAGGTTGCTTATGGGCAATGAATCCATCAAAAGTTAGAAAAATGGATGAAGAAGTACAAAAATGGTCACGAAAAGATCCGCAAGCAATAAAAAAAGCGATGGTTTACCCAGGTAAGACCATAAGATTATTCATACACAACTTTTGCACTTTTCCTTGAGCGTTTAAAAATTGTTTAATCAATATAGGCCGCCCTAATAAGGCACTTACGAACGTTACAATTGCTTCTACCACCGGTTCGTAATACACTAAAACTGAGAAGACTCCCGGCAAGTAACTCAGAAAATGGTCCTGCAATATGTTGCTGGGGCTGTTCCACTCTCACTCTTTTAAATAATCTTAGAAACTTATCTGTCTCGGTGGTCAAAAATAGGAACTTCCGACGCCATTTTGAAAAATCAATCTCCATTGGTCAAAGACAATATAAACACTACGTTCATTCGTTGTTTGCTCCACCAAATGCGATAACAGCTACTTACTTGCCCGGTGAGAGGGCCAGATAAGTTTGGGACTATAAACTTATTGACGATCGGAAACCTGATTTGATAATAATATGTGAGTCAAAGAGCGTATTTTGTAATGTTGCAGATAGTCTAGAAGCTCTGGAACGTGGTGAGATGAAGTACAGCGGCGCGGGCGGCGACCCCGAGCTCGAGCACGAGGAGGAGGGCGACGTGGACGCCGACACCGACCTCGACCTCGAGCCCGACGTGGAACCCGACCTCGACCTCGACCTCGACCCCGAGGTCAAGGAGGACGTCGACGAAGAGGACACTATTGTTGAACAGGTTCGTAACGAGCTTTCGACCCTTGCCGATGTCCACTCATCAACATTAAGGGCAAGGGAATGTTCGCAGCCACATCACGTCTCCCCATTAGTTCATTGTAACTAAAGTAGCATTTTTAATTGCAGTCCAAAAAGGTAAACAAAGGTTTGCCATTGTAGAAAAACTATTGTTAAACTGTCGATTATCGATTTTAATGAAAAAAATTTATTAGAATTTATGTTTATCTCTATTCTAAAACTTTTCAAACGACTAAACACACTGAATCAAAAAGATTTGTAAATAGCTGTAACATACAAACATCCACATTTTAGTGGCCCTGTGTGTGAGCTATAGACCTCGCGAGTCTCGATAATTATATGTAATTTTTATGTCGACTAGTTCAGTTTTGACTAGACTCGATCAGTAATAATATTATATCTTTGGACATTCTTAACAATAATCCTAAACTAAGTAGAGTTTGTACCCGGAAAACCAAATTACTGATATATTACATACTTTTTTTACAACTAGGTATATCCGTTTGAATAATGAAGTTAATATTCCAGGAGATGTCGGACCAAGAGCTGGAGGTGGAGGAGATGGTGGAGGGCACGGGCATGGTGGGCGGCACGTACCGGCTGCTGGCCTCCGCGCCCGACCTCACTTCGTACATCACTGACGTCGACTCCAACGACGAACTCACTGACATTGAGGTACATATCAATTTTTAAGCGCTCGTGGGGTACCTTGATTAGCCGATCTTAATCGATCGGCAAGGTGATATTTCAACTAGAGAGTTTTCCGCGATTCAGAAGGCACGTAAAGCCATTGGTCCCGACTATCGCTTAATTGTGATGTGCGGCTTGGCACTATAATCTACCTCCACCAATCCACTGCGGGCATGCTTGGTGGAATATCTGCCCATTTCCTTTCACCCTCATTTGTGAAAGGAGGCCCGTGCTCAGCAGTGGGACATTATGGGCTGATGATGTTTTTTTTTTAATCCACACTGTTGCTAACAAGCTTACGGTCCATCTGATAGTAAGCGGTTACCGTAGACGCTTGCCGACCCTCTCATCGCATTCTTCTTGAACTTTTACTGTAAATAAATTCCTAAATAAACAAGTTCATTAATTAGTTCGGGTATCTAAACCTTTTGCTGTAAAAAATAATGGAGGCATTATTTGGATGAAATGGATGTAGACAAAGATTAGTTGAAGTAGTAGTTACCTAATACATATTTGGGAAGTATGAAAACATAATATAAAAATACAAAATGTGTTTATTTGCAGATATTAGACCAGTCCTACGAAGAAATAGACATAGATGTTGCAAAACCTATGAAACTAGATCTGTCTGTAACGGAAAATTATACTTGTAAGTACTTTTATCTTTCCGGCACGTGTATTCATAGTGTAGTATTTTCCTTCTTCCATGATCACACTTACTCACTCATTTGTATTATTTTTCAGTACATCCAACAAAACGCGCAAAAACGAGTTTCATATATCGACCCGTTTCGACTCAATCGCACACAAGCAGACGGAAGACGCCACTTGTGAACCGAGTTGCATTGATATAATTCCTAAAATTAAAGACTTAAACAAATGTGATCATTATACCCCATACCGGGTCAACGTACGGAAGATAGTACATAGTGTAGTTTCTCCAGTGATTGTTCCATTACTATTATAGAAATTGATAAATAATTCGAATTTCAATGTTGTCGTGTTAGGGTCGCGAACGTGATAGTCTGTACCAGATAAGTGTATTTACATGTTTTTTTGTGAAAATGGAACACTTGTTACATATCTTACACTGTAATTTTATTTTATTAAGTCGGCTCCTGAACGCCCGTATCATTTCGATATTGACGTATTTTTGAATAATTGGAGTAAATTTTGTATTATGGTATTAGTATCATTAAACAGTAATAGTAAAAAACTACATTCATAATGAATCATGACACTATTTGTACAGTCAGCGAAAGAGCATGAACATGTTCCATAGGAAATATCCAATTCTATCAAAATTATTATGTCAACGCAGTATTTTTTTTGCTGACCATTTCAGGTTAAAGTTCCCACGTCGTTTAAAAAATTAAACCACCTTCATAGTATGAAATATCATACTATGAAGGTGGTTTAATTTTTTTGTCAAAACATTTTATTTTACAATTTTGAGTTTCATGTGCTTTTTCAATATCTCTAAAGTTTTATCATTGACCGAGGATATGCATATAATTGATAAATTGGCGACAATATTGAATAATATGATTTTTGTGCTCTTTTTCCGTTGAAGAATTCGATCATATCTTCCATCCATCCATCAAGGTCGGATTATGATAAAATGTATATAGGACCACCGTGGGATCTACTTTAATATTGTATTACAGTAGATCCCATAGTTTAAACCATCTAACTCTGATAAGCCATTTCGGAGTAATCGGTAAACATATATTTAGACGTATTGAGAACCTCCTTCATTGTTTTGAAGTCTGTTAAAAATAAAGATTAGTTAGTTGGTTGGTTAATATTTCAGTCACATTTACATATTGCTGCTGGTGATGTAATCTCAATATAGGAAGATATTTCAAACTTACCATTTTTATTCATTCTGTCGGATCTTGCCATGATTCCTTATGATATTTGTCTGTGTGTAGTTCATAAGTGGTTGATTGCAGCCATATTGTCAGTACAAAGACTTAAAATAATGTTACTGCTGTATTGACACATTTCTAATGCTTAAGTGATTTAATAATGTATGTTCATGTAAATATAACCGAAATCGTGTAGTATTATTTATTGATGTTTCTGCAAAATCGAAAATCAATAATATCTAAAGGCCGAACTAAACGTTAGTTAATTCAATTAAGGAGTCCATTACGTTTATGTGTAAGAGAGTATAATGAAATGTCTCAATTCAGTGGTTATTTAAATTAAAGGCGGGTATATAAATAAAATTTCCCACCGGTGGTAATGTGTAAATATTATATGTATCTTTTATAAATTGTATTTGTTGACACTGGCAGCTTTCGTGGAATGATCGAAGCTAGCATTTTTTTTTTATCAAATGTGCTACAGTACTAGTGGAGTGCATGAGCAAATTTTGCTGCGATATGAATACATATATATATATACCTACTATTTAAGTTGGTTCGTTTCACACAGCTCTCTAATTTTAAATCTCGCATTTTTCATTCGAGAGCTTCTTTTTCGCTATCTCTGTGAATTACATACCTACGTAGTCTTTTCATGGAAAATGTATTGTAAGTTCGACTTAAAATCTCTTTTGCACATTTGATGCATTCAAGAACTCCTCTTGATCACTATTAATTTGTAATACTAGTTTACTGCGTGGTATAGAGACTAGATACATTATTAACAAAAAAACTCAAAACAAACGAAAAATGAAACGAACCATCATAAACAAAGAGTCTGCAAGACAGTTAATGTATCTTAATGGAATTCTTTGTGACTTCTTCTAAGGTCTACATTTATTTATAACATTGTTTTCATATCGTAGCAATGGAAAACCGAATGTTGTATGATGCGACGCGAGTATGTTCTTTACCTGTTAATCTGCACTAACCTATGGTGCATATACATGAAACAATGTGTACTTATGTTGTCTTTATGACGTTATTATACCTTCTTAGGAATTATATCGTCATTGATAGAACATGAATGAAGTAATCCATTTCAAAATTAAATTGTTTCCTCGTGGTGCAAAGTTTAGGTCAATATCAATATTGTAGTGTTGGTTGTGTTAGTAGATCTCTCGAATGTAAGAATAATGTAATGCTTTGTGTACTAGAATAAGTAGGTATTGAGTAGTTCACTGCCCATCGCTAGTGAACGAAAAAGATTGGTAAATTAGAGATTACCTATTCATTACTTTGAATTGTCGTTGGATTTAAAATAAAGACGTTCCTAGTAGTTATGTTGATAATTTCTCAATGTATAGTGTGTGATTGGTGTAAGGAACGTTTTCTTTTTTAATTCCTTCATCCACGGCACCTCACTATGTGGTCTGCTTTAATGTTCTGGAGGTAATACATTGATAATTTTACCGACAAAAAGTTCAATGTACATATTATTCTGTATCCGACTAGATAGAGGATAATTAGACTATATAGAGGTTTAAGTACTGACGGGCACATTTTATTACTAAATTGTAGAAATCTCCTCTATGTTAATCAATTTAGACTAGTTGATACTGTGATATGAGATTTGCTATATTTTTAATTATCGCGATTCACGAAGCTCTGCAATTTTTTCATCATAGAGACAACTTTTTGGGATGCATTCCAATGATTTCTTAAATTAATAGCGATAGTACAATCGGCTAGATTCGATTTAAAATAGAAGTGGTACATAACCTTTTCTTATTAGGAAACATTGTAAACTTACTAAGGACCCCCTGGTGCAACTGTATACAGGCAATTTTTTGCATTGAGGTTCAATGAGAAAATACAATTGTGCACGGAACAAGCTTTTGCAGACGGATTTATTTGGAACTCTTGAATACAGGGCTCCAGACCGCTTGCTATGGAATCACCGCAGAGTTTATATGTTCATTTTAATATGTGTATCGTATCGCCGATACTTATCTAAGTAGATATGTCTTAGCGCGTAAACGTTGTAAAATTATTACTTGCAGTCTAATGAATAAATATTAAAGGTACGTAAATAAAATACTTATACCTACTTTAAATAAGAAATATATAAGTACGTCTCTATTAGAATCCCATCCAAAGCACGAAACGCAAGGATTATAAATGTATAGAGTCTGGCAAACGAAAGTAGATACTCGAATTATTTGCAAACTTTTTATATGGCAATGCAAAACAGAGCAAAAATTTTCTTTTTTTAATATTACAGGTAGGTATTCTATAGTAATTTTGTTGCCATGTTGATATTTTTTTAAATTTACCGCGCTTTTTCAGTATCTACTTTCGTTTGCCAGACTCTAATAAGTTTATCGGCCAAAATCACACTAGATTTTATTGATCAGTGACTCTGTCTATATGCAAAGGACCCTACCTACAGATCTTGCTTTCATTAGCTTGATTTGGATTTAGAAAATAATCTAGCAAATGTATTATGTTGAACTAAACTGTCAAGTGTTCGAAATAAATCCTAATATTGAATTAAAACACCAATAAATTACTAAATACAATTTAAATGTTACATTTTGAAAACTATGTATCCATAAATAGATAAATTAGTTAGGTGCTCTTTCTTTACTGTTTGTGACACGAGAGTGCAATTGTGTAAATATCTCTTAAGTAATTAATTAATCATTAAAATAGTCGCTTTTGTACTAATAGTGTGCATTACATTTAATTAAGGAAAATTGATCGTGTTTTATGAATTAAGAAATTGTTTTGTCAAAGTAGAGAAAGTATTGTGAGTGCGAAGAAGAATTCAATATCGCGTGACTATGTTCCTTGTGATAAAATTAACTATTGAGTGTTTGATTGTATTTAACAAATTTTCACAAAGATCTACATAAAAAGCATAAGTTAGTATGGAAGTAATCTGGTCAAATAGCTGCTCCAGTCTGACTGAACATAACATAACACTAGCAGTATATTTATGGTATATTCATTTACCAAACATTTTAAAATTAAATGATGACTAAATAACGAGCATTATTTTAGTAGAGATCAAATTGCATTAATAACTAGTAATAATAGGGTGGGTGGCAGTATTAGTTAGTGAAGGCTTACTACCTAATGTTTATTTCATAAAAGTATTGATGCTTTTTCACCCCTGTAAATGCGGAAAGAATGCTCGTCGACACCCTTTATACTAACTAAACTTGTAACATTATAGCACTAGGCGAGTGCTGCATTTTTGTACAATAAACAAAAACCTAGCTAATGTATTTTTCCACTGCCAGTATTTCAACATCCAAGAAAATACAAAAGCATTTAGATCGTAAGTGGTAGAGAATAGTTTAGTTTTTAGGATCTATTGTTATAAGAAAAAGTAAGTTGAATGATTTTTAATAACATTTTGTAATAAAATTAAATGAGTACCAAAAATGTATTATTTATTTGAATAACTAACAAAAAGTAATTTGAAACCTCACAATATACAATCCTAATAATATAAATACGAAAGTGTGTGACTATGGATGGATGGCTGTTTGTTACTCTTTCACGCAAAAACTACTGAACGGATTTGGATGAAATTTGGCATACAGATAGAATATATTCTGAATTACCACAAAATCCTGGATTCCGGGAAAATAAATTTTTCTTTCCTTTTTTTTTAATATTTTGATATTTAATAATTATTTTACTACTCATGCAATTTCATCTCCTAATGTAGACCCCCTCAGGGTAAAGCCTCCCCCAAAGAATTCCATTTTTCCCTATCTTTAGCAGTGTTCGTCCAGTCTCTTCCTGCAACGGATACAATCTCGTCCTACCACCACCCGGGCGCTCGGGCGACCTCTACTTCTCACGCCATGCGGTCCTTTCCATTTTGTTATGTTAATTGTCCATCTATTATCACCGTATCTCCCAACATGGCCTGCCTATCTCCATTTGAGCATTCCGCTAGCATTGTAAAGAAAAAACTGTAGAGTACGTGTTGCCTTGCCATGAATACAGGGCGTGCCCGACTGATGTCGCAATCGCAATTTTTCATAACTTAAGAGGAGTTCCTAGCTGCGAGGAATTTGAAAAATACTTAAAAATAGGTATTTGAAGAAACGATTGCCGTCGCGCTATGTGCGATAGGGACATCTGTAGATTTTTATTCACAAAAAAATGACGAAATCGACGTTTCGTTTTCCTCCTCGAAAACTGAGCCGATTCAATTATTTTTTACATTAAAATTTTAAGTAAGGGGTTATCTAGGTTCCTATTACTTTCTTTTATGTTAAAATCTTTTCGAATTTGTCTGGTAGTCCTTTTAATCACGGCGGAAAAATAGGGCATTTATTGTAATGTTTGGAGGACCATAATTTCTTTAATAATTAGTTACTGAAAAAATAGAAGTAACAGGGACGTGTCCAAAGCAGAACTTTAGTCCAATTTCTTTGACTTGATTATATGAAAAAAAAAATGATGACTGTAGAGGCATTATTCAGGAAGAAAACAGGGGAATATATTCGTATGGAATAATCGCAGCCCAACTCCCGTCTTAAGTGTAAACAAGGTGTAAACATCAGTTACGAGCAGTCCAAAGAGTACATTATATAATGGACCAGTCGAGCAGTGCCGTAAATAGGGGCACCAGTGCCCAGGCACAGGGCGTAGCAAGGATATTGTATACTACTGGGCTGCGTTCAATAACTACGCCGTGTGATCGCCCGACGATCATCGTAGCGTTCAGTAACAGTTCAATAGTATGTGGTGCGATCGTCGGGCGACGTCGGACGATCGCACCGGTCACACGGTGTGTAGTTACTGAACACAGCCCTGGGCGTAGTCTCTGGGGGGCGCAAGAATGGCCAGACCAGGCAGGACTATTATTTTTTCGGTTTGCTCCTGATAAGTTCCCGCTGCACTAGTGATTATATTCTCTTTGGCTGCACCCCTAGTGCTCGATTCCAACACATACGTACCTACCTACATGCCAGTGTCATCAAAAACGTCTATTAAAGATTAAATTAGACAAAACATCGCGCTCATTTTTTTGGCAGCGCATTTGTGTTTAGTCACTATCAACGATTTCGCAAAGAAGAAAGCGCGAAAAGTTAATCTATAAAAATGTTTATGGTTTGCTTTAATAAATCTTTACTATCTGAACTCATTCATTTGTGTATTGTGTAGTTGTGAATAATCTTGCAAATATTTTCGAATAAACGTTTTCACCAATTCATACATATAAACGCAATTTATATTATGCTACCTTACTTATTCAAAACTCTACAACACCAAGTACTTAAAATTAAATTAATTTACAGTTTACTGAAACTTTGCAGGGTGTTACTTGTCCTACTTTATTATATTGTTTTATTGATTACTGCTATCAATCATACAAAAAAACAAGCTGTAGATTTGTACAGTTTCCTACAGCCATAGAAATAAAATAACTACACTACATAAAGACTACATACATACATACAGCTTTTTGAAAGTTTAATCTACATTACATTGGGGTTGGCATGGCAACACTGCCGGCGCTTCGCCTGTCATGTCAGTGTTTTTTTGGTTGGATTGATAAAAACATGAACTTCTAAGTAGTTTTAAGCCAACTAATATATAGTTATCTGGGGTTTTAAGATTTGTAGTCATGTCTACTCGTGAAATAATCACCTTACAGTTTGGTAATTACTCAAATTACGTCGGAACCCACTTCTGGAACTTGCAAGAGCTAAGTTTTGATTACAGTGGAACTTTGAAGACTGAAATAAATCATGATATTTTATATCGCGAAGGACGAACTGTACAAGGAGAGGTAACATACACTCCCAGACTACTCATAGCGGACCTAAAAGGATCATTGAAAACTTTACCAGAAACTGGTAATCTGTCACATGAACCAGATTGCGATATTCAATGGGACTCTATTGAAAAAATAGAAGAACCACCTGCGCAAAAAAATGAATACTTAAAAGACATTGATACAGAAGGGACATCAAGTGCAGCAACAAAGGAATATAATATCGAAGGATCTGTAAATTCCTGGACAGATTTCCTATATCCAAGATTTCATTCTAGAACAGTAAACATTGTCAAAGAATATCAAAGTGGTAATGAAAGTGTAGGTATCCCCTGACTCTACCAGTTTTTTTTTGACACAATATTCCTAACAGCACTACTACATCAATTTTATAACAGGGCAATTAATATTTGATATACAACTGTGTATATGATGATTTGATAAAGTTTCCTCTTGCATCTTGGCTCATAAATATAAAATTATTTAACCCTTTGTTTTACATGGTAAGCACAGACATAGAAGTTCAGGTGGAACAAAGCCCACAATAAAAGTGAAGCCAAAAACTTTCCTCCTATCACATATACACACAGACATAAATCTTAATAGATAATGCAAGTCCCTTTATCCATAAGAAAACGAAGCATGTCACTTTTTTTCTATCTACCATAATGTTACAAGAGCGCTTTAGTCAAGAGCTACAATGTGAAAATGAAGCGATCCTATTTGTTAGCTAAACACATCTCTGGTGCTCTATTTAAAGTAAGGTCAAACTAAGAAGTCATATTAGACAAAGGGTGTCTCCATGCCACACTATTTGTCTTTTTGGCAAATAGATGTACATGAGGTGTCAAAATTGACCTGTTATGATGGCTTTAGTTTAGTTCCATTTCTCTTTTTTTATACATACTTCAGTATACTTAATTAATTTTTCAGGAGAGCTTTGATATCTATAACTCTGGAAAATCAATATGGAACGGAGATTACGGAGATGCATTCAGTGATAATATTAGAAAATACTTGGAAGAATGTGACAATTTACAAGGTTTTCACATAAATTTTGACTGCACTGATGGATTCTCAGGTCTTGCAATGGGATGTATTGAGTACCTAGCAGACGAATACACAAAATCAATACTTGCATACCCAATCATTGCATCACACTTTTCTGATAACAATACAACAACACAGGAAGAAAGAGACATTTCTAATTTGAAGGATTCCACAAGATTAGTGAATATAGCTCTGTCCATTCAGGGATTATCAGAACATGCTACATTGTTTGTACCACTTTGTACCGGAGAGAGGGGATGGAGAAAACCAGGGACTCCCAGAGCTTTTGACTACCTTAATTATAATCCTGAAATGTATTATCATACATCAGCATTGCTTGGCTCAGCTATGGATTCTTTGAGTCAAAAATATAGAAATAAAAGTAACTTCTATACAATGTCTGATGTTTGTGCTGATATGACTGGTTATGGCCGAAAAATGGCAGCAGCATCACTAGGTTTACCCTTTTCCATGGGAGAATCACAATACCTAATTGAGTATTTGAATGAGACCACTAGACCTCTCTACTCATCCATCACACCCAGTTGTAAAATTGCTACTGACAAACTATTCCAGTTGATCACAGTTAGAGGCATACCAGAGAGTTATTTGAAGGCACCCATGAAAGAAGCTAAAGAACAAATGAATTTACCTGCATACAGATGTAGTAATGTTAAAGAGATGTTTGAATTATATTTTCAAGCTAACAATTTCCTCTCAGCCACAAATGTAACAGTCTGTGAGAAAGCTTTGGAGGTGAAGACTCCATATCCAAAGATTTTCTCCAGTGCTGTAAATAAGTATGGTTTTATATCAACAGTTAATAATGAAGAAAAAGTTACAAGTGTCCCAGTCATTGCTGGATACCATAATGGGAACTTCTTAACAGACATGCTTGAAAAACTCCATAGAGAAGTTAGTAGAATAAAATTCCAAAAATTACACAAGTTTCAAGAAGAGGGTTTGGAATCTGCTGATTTCACTGAGAGTTTAGACAAATTGTCTGAATTCAAAGATAACTATGAAGATGATTTTGAATTATAACTACAAGCACTTATCATCATTAATTCCATGTGTATGTTTTAATAAGCTCCACATAATTTGAAGCAATTAAACAAGATTTATATTTCATATATCTTTATTGTTGATTTAGATAAAATAAATCATATCCCATCCACACAAATGCAATTATACAACATTTACATCCAATTTCAAGTCTATGGTTGATCACGATGAACGTTCAAGAGCCCTCTCCTTCATTCTGGTAATAAATGCGGCTCCTTTATTCTTTCTGAAGTTTTCATAAGGGTCATTGAGGTTTACACCAATACCTGGAAGAATAATTTATAATCAATAAGCAAATTAAACCTTGTTCATGTGTAATACCAATATCATCATATATTAGGAATCCAAAAGAACTGTTGGCTTAAAAGTCTGGATCGAAATTAACTATTATAAAACCTCTGTCAATCGTGAATTTAAACTACACTGATCCACAACTTTTGGTTGTAGGGTACTTTGTAGGCCCCGCCAGGTTCAAGTAGAAAATATATTGCTAAACATGCACCTATGGGTGTGATCTGTCAGGTATACTAGGCAAGTCTTATATTTGTCGACAATCTAACGTCCCATCCTAGCAGGGCCTCCTATAAGCCCTTATTACTTTCGACCAGGGACCAAAAATATCTGATATTTGGCGAAAAAATTGTGACAGATTCAGAATTCAAATCAGGTAGCCCTGCTGGGACGGAAAGGTCATTTGTAAGCATACGAAATTACTATGTTTCTTATTCATAATTAGTCAAACATTCATTCCAGTTTTGGTACTAAAAATGTTTATAGGACAACTGCCAAATCAAGATTGAACAATATGGATTCGCCCTGCTTTAACTATCTAACACAAAATCCTCCATCAACTTATCTTAACCTTCATCCTGTTTCTGTCTTCATTTCAAATACAAAACAAACACCTATTTACCTTTGTATTGGTCTTGTTTATCGCGCACCATGCCCCCACTGATCGGCTCTGCGATGCCTTGTCCGGAAGCACCCAGGCCGCCCGCACTCCAACCCATTTTTTGTAATAACTGGTGACCTTTGTTGCTTGAATCCAATCCGCTAGATGCGCTCGGATATGCTCCACCACTATAACATACAAAATTAAGTAAATATTTGGCAAGTGACAACAGCAACACAGGCAGCGTGAGAGCAGGGCTAGGGAGCCAAACGCGGTTCATTCGTTCAGGTAATAAATCCTTTACGTTTTAAGGTTTATGAGTTAGCACCTTTGGCCGCATCATTATTTACCATGGTCAACTATCGTATCGTAGTAAGAAACGTGAAAATGTCAACTGATCTAAATAAGTCAACTGGGCAGTGGCTGACTGTGTGCTTTACAGCTCTGGAACTATTCTGGTGCAATGGTAGGTGGTTGACCTCTGACATCCCCAGCGGGGGTTGAAACCGCTTGCACTTTTACTCTATGTAGTTAACCAGCCTCAAGGCTAGTTACTATATGTGAGCTTGACCCTTAGTTGAACACAAGTAGTAACATTATCATAGGTTGCACCATCCATAAAAGTATGTAAATAAAGAACTTGCAGGAAGCTGGGCGGCGTGGGTGATCTGGAGCGCTCGACGCGTCTCGACCGCGGCGAGTCGCGCTCGCGGTGTCGCTCGCGGGACCGCGACCGGGACCGCGACCGCGACCGAGACCGCGACCGGCGACGATCTTCAACAACAACAAACAATATTACTATCTTTTTATGACACGCACAAATGTATAGCCTTATTTGACTACTAGGCCAGTCACTTGGTAGTTTTATCAGGAAAGTTTTGTAAATCGGTGTTACTAGATTTTGAGGTACTCTTTTCGAATTTTCTCTCCGATACCTCGATCTTTGCCGACAACTGCTAGATCGTCCAGTTATTAAGACAATATCTCTTATTCCACTCATTTCATGATGAAAAAAGTTATTTAATCAATTAAACTAGCAATTTCCTATAAATTATATAGTTTTTTTTTGTAACATTAATACTTTTAACGTACAAGCGTTGTGGCCACTGGAGTGGAGTGGGATTGTTCCTTTCTGCACCAATCTCACATTCATACTGATGCTACGCCATTGTCTTTCCGTTAAATCAGAGCCTTAAAACTACTGAACTCTACTAAACAGCAGAAGACAACAAAAGTATACCTAATACTTACTTTCTCTTTCTCTCCTCCACGATTTGCGTCTGGGCGAGGGAGAAGGCGACCGCGACCGTGACTTCGCTGGCGACGGCTTCTCGGGAGTTTTACTCTTTGATCTGTACACAATACGGAACATAAGAAGGCCGCCAGTAAACGGTTAGTTTTTAAGTGATTAAAAAGCCAAGCCAATGAATTACCAAAGAGCCAAACATTCGGATAGATTTACTAGTCTATTTAATAGCAGTGTCAACCCGTGATAAAAAAATCTTATCTATTCAATAAAAACTTAGCAATAAAAAAACATACTACTTTCCTAACTAGGTTATAAATACATTGTAATGTAACATACCTGTATCTCCTTCCTGGTGGTGTGGGTTGTTTCTGCAAATCTTTTGGTATTGGACTTGGAGATTTGGACTTTTCTCTGAAGCCCTGAGCAATAGCCTCCTCCTTCAATTTCCTAGCACTATTTTTTGCTTTGTAGTACTCGTATAAACCTAATTTCTCCCAACCCTCACTGCAACAAAAATATTTCGTTACACATTCTATTTCCATTCACTCTAGCAGATTGTTAAGTGTCAGTAGACACTGACGCTAGAAGTGTGTTGAAAGCTAAATATTGTGTCAAGGTATATAGGATCGTTTCGCCTATGGGTCAGGTAATCTTTGCCTTCAGACTCAAGCCGATTTCTTCTTCTTAGTTTTGCAGTATGGAAACAAAAACTTTATTAGGACTTATTTTTGCCAGTGTAAAGTTATATTATTAGTTCAATTGTGATTATAAAAATATGTTTGTAAGTGGATTGAAAATCACTGATAATATATGAATGTGACCATGAATATGAAAGTATCAGAAAAATCATGGTCATTCTACTAAAAAAATTCATTGACGCTTTTTGAGACAACATGAAAAGTTACGAAACACGTAATTCATTTAATATCACTTCACTGGTAATGGATTGATATTTATTGGATAAAACACCACTAGCAAATCTCTATATATAAAAATGAATCCCTATTTCCCTCGGTCACGCCATAACTTGAGAAAACCTTTACCGATTTAATCCATATTTTTTTAAAGGTTTTCTAATAGTCTAGAGAAGGTGCTATCGGAAAAAAAATTAAGAAAGGTTCGTAGAAAATGTAAGAAAACTTAAAGGTAGGGAAGGATATCCTTCGGGTACGCGGGTGAACCCGCTGGGCGCAACTAGTATGCAATAAAACTCAAAATAGGTACACGATCAAGATACTAACTTGTCTCTCGGTCGCTCATGATTAGGCGACGCATAGAACGCGTCAACGGCAGCCAGTAGCCTTTCATTAGGAGGCGCGGGCGGCGGCAGCCGGATACTGGCCGGCTCTAGCGGCCGGTATCTGTCTTCTTCTAACTGAAACATGCATTAACAATTTACAAAATGGACTAGTTTCCTGTACATAATCAAAAAACATTATACACGTATTTACAAATAAATAAATACGAGGATATGGTTTGTTGAAGTTCAGTGTGACGTCACGGTGTGGTATGTACACTTTTTAGTAACAAGTGACTTCACGAGCCCCCCCTACCGAACTTAGTCGCGCTTTATCTTCGTCATTTGTTAATGATTTGGTAAATTAAAAAAAAACGTGTCCAATATTTATTGATTATCTAACTGACGGACTAATTACATTTTTTTTTTTAACCCCGGAAACATCCCAATTCAACAAGAGATTTAGATTAAACTTCTATTTAATGACGATTAATATGTAGAGATTTTCAACTCACCATAATAAGGGGAACCATCAATCCAGCGGGCAATTCAAAGTATGGAACTGAAGGCATCAGATCATCATTATTTATGTCGGGGAATGGAGGGAAGCCAGGTGGGGGTTTACTCAAATCTGGAAGACCATTTTGGAATGCTAACAACGCAGGATTATCGTTAGGTGCGAAACCAGGGGGCGGTTGGGAAAAATTCACATTTGGTAGGTTTGACAAATCAGGCTCTTCAATTTCATTGTTCCTTTGACTTGTGATTTGATCAAATGTCTGACTATCATAGCTGTTGTCGTTCCCACTTATGCTGTTGTTCGATGGATAGTTATCGCCACTCTCGCTGCCATAACGTTGATTATTTGAATTGAAGTTCTGATCATAACCACCCATTTGAGGAAAACCTTGATCGTTAAAGTTATTCTGAAACGAGTTCTGTTGCTGCATATTATCTTTATTTTGATCATGATTGTTCTGCATATCCATGGCATGCTTCTGCATTTCTAGCTGCTGTATTTGCTGCATCGTGTGAGCAACAAACGCTTGATGCTGCGATTGATAACTGAAATAATAACAATAATGTCAGTAATGGGCAACATGATTTTTTCCAATAACAAAATGTATGTACCTACTTTTCGAAGGTGGCTTTAGTTTGTTGAGTTAAATGAGCAATAGCATTAGAATGCTGAGCGATTAAATTGTTCTGATATTCCTGGTAGGAAGTGGTGGGACTCTTCATTTTCTCAATGACGGCAGACTCGAAATAGTTAGACTTGGACTCCCATAGTCTAAGCAGCTTGTTTAACTTAGCCTCCTGCTCTTCCGTGACCGCTGAAACAGCCAAATAATTAAAGAGTTGTCGTATGAGCCGAGGTGACACTAAGCAAGTTACCTGACTGGCGCAAACCACAGGCGGTGTTGTTCTAGAGATGCTTTAAACTGATCACAATGCACAATCAAATAAGAGAGACCTACATCTTGAGGGCATTATTATAAATATGTTACCTATACTGGCATTGCAAAACATTGGAACCACCACATTTTCCAAATTTTTCTTGAGATCTTCTGCGTTTTTGCGTGCACTGTAATTAGGAATAATAGTATCATAGACACCGGATTGACAATGACAGTAAGGCACAAGAGTTAAATAATTGATATTTGAGGTAATAGTTTGTAGTCTTATACCAAAATCTCCACATGCATTATAAAATACGTATTTCGAGTTAATTCCAATTTGAGCAATAACTGCTTGCTGTGCTTTGAATAAAGAATCGGCCTTTCAAAGTACATGGAGATAATCCATTGTAGTTCATAAAATACGGCTATGACAGTAGTCAGACTAATATGAAGAAAAACCTTACTAATTTGCAAAAAGGTTCACTCAAACGAATCATCATTAGTATCAGTATTATCAATAAGCAACAACGACCGAATTGCAAAAATGACTGTAGTTTGCTGAAAAACGCGTAATTTACGCCTGCAATTTGTGCGAGATTGTCACTTTACTGGTTCTCATAGTTTCCACTTGAGGCCACAACACAAACATTGCTCCCAAAAAAGTAGATTTTTGCAAGTTGGTTATTGTTGCACCGGAGGTGCGATATATTTTAAGAACTTAAGTAACAATTTTGCATAACTATAATGATACAATATTTTTTTTTTCTTGACTTTGTTTTATAAAATTGATTTATTAAAACTGTGATTTACTAACATCTTGAAAAGTACCATTTTTTAAAATTTGTATCAGATGAGTCCCTGAACCGCGAAATGAGTTCTTGATTAGATATGACGTGAAAAAGTAATAAGAGCCGATGATTTAGTAATATCCTTGTTGTAGGTACTAACCAATGGTGTAGGACATCATTCACGAGGTATATGATGTGCAATTTCTGTGTAAAAGCTGCACCTTGCTGCGTTACTTTTCTGAGTAGATGCTGCGATATCACTTTCCCGGAGTCGTGAGATGTAGCGTGTTGTAATATCCAACCCTTCCCTATAATAAGGTTCATTTTCGTTTAAAGTAGTTCTTGTATGATTTTGAAGTATTTTGTAAACATACATAAACTGACGGACGCACAACCTTAGCTGAAAGACGGTCCTTCAAGTAGGGTGTTTATGACATTCAACTCTTATGTGAGTGTTACTGCAGCAAAAAGGTTTTTTTTTTGCATCAATAGGTATGAGTGTGACATTAATGTGACCACAAATACCACGTAAGATTTTTGCAAGTAAGTTAATGAATATTGAACTATTTTAAATACTGCGGGGCTACCGTGCAAGTCAATAGTAATGAACTTCATTAAACTGGGCGTCATTACCATTGCTTTACGCGGTAGCTCTACTGTCCTGTTATCCGTGATATGTTAAAATCACAAAAAAATACACGTACATTTGGGATGCAATTAATATGTTTTCATGTGTTGTGATTTGGCAGTTACACATTTTTATGTCTTGTTAATAAGTAGGGTGAGCACTAAATTATTCTATAGATGCACTTATAATAAGCTATAACTTAACTAAATTACCAAACTATTGTTATCCTTGGTTATATTTAATAGTTAGTTACACATTAATAATAGGTAATTTTATATTTCACACAGATACATGTTTACACAAATTGTTTTAGGTGAGAATCAATCCTGCATCTTTAAGGTACGCGCCCACTTGTCCGCACGGCACGCAACGCACGAACGGAAATGCCGGTGGCATGCGTTCATTGGCTCATACCGACCGCAACACACGCGCGCCACGCTATTTAGTTTAACTTCGTTCTTTTTGTGAGTTGACATCTTCTATCAGGGATATTGATGAAGATATCTTTCTATAGATGAAGAAGAACGTAAAACTAAACATAAATGTAACAGAGCAGAGCAAACGAAAATCCGATGCGGCCGTTGCAGCCGAGCTGGCCAATCGACGATGCCGCGCGTTCAGTGCAGGCGATACCGGTAGTGGACACAGTGCTAAACAAATTCATACAAATCGGTGCGGACAAGTGAACGCGCACCTTTAGGTTTTAAGAGAGGTAGAGCATAGCGTTATACCTCACAGAATACCGCAGCCAAATAACTTTATGTTGTGTAAAGTTGTGTTCCTGCGCGTGAGTAAGGTCGCCAGAGCTCATTGGGGAGGGGGGAAAGGTCGGTAACGCGTGAGCGATGCTTCGTGTGTTGCAAGCGTCCATATGGCTACGGTAACCGCTTACCATCAGGCGGGCCGTATGCTTGTTTACCGACTTAGTAGTATAAAAAAAAAAAAGCACAGACAACATAATTTTTGTGCAAAGGAGTCTGCGGCACAAAAAAAAGTTCGTAATGGATTCAAAGTTCACAATACAACGTACAGATCCGTTACCGGAAGGTGGCACGTTCAACAAATTTACAAGTTGCACCTGTATAGTGTATGTGAATAAGCGCGCGGCGTGACGTCGCACTGCATGTGCATCATGAAAAGTCTGTCCGTTTCTCTCGCGTGTTGTCAAGCTTATGAGTATGAAGGAGACAGTTAGTTTTTCTTTTGCTACTGTAAATATAGAGTGGTCTATTTTTTTTGCATTCGTCCATTAGAATTGACGGACTGATTAGAAGCAATCTATATATATAAAATAGAATTGCTGTTCGTTAGTCTCGCTAAAACTCCAGAATGGCTGGACCGATTTGGCTAATTTTGGGTTTGAACTATTCGTGGAAGTCCGGGGAAGGTTTAAATGAAGGGTAGGGTAGGGTATTACGCGAACGAAGTCGCGCCGGGCAGCTAGTAATGCAATAAAACATACTGTATCGTGAAATTGCATATGTGTGAGTACTTTGAAGGTGCCAGTAGACCTGTATGATCATTGATTCATTTGATCATTCTGTCGGCGGAACTCTAGCTATTGACGTACACGCTATGGAAATGCAGATTGTGATGTATTATTATGTACTTAAAATACAGAATAAGTCGAAATAGAGATTTGGATACATCCTATTTTTATGCAGACTTTTTGGGCATAGTTTATGTTACTGTATAGAATTGTATAGGTTCTATTTTCGCATACAAAAGTGTGGCATGGATAGTCTGTCATCTGCGCTGCACCTTAAGATTGCAAACAGTTTATCAACCCTCAAAGACCTGTCTAAAATGTATAGATATCACAACCACACTAAATACATGGCATTTTTAGTGAGAATTTTATAAGCTTCTATTTATATTAAAATATTTATAATGTAGATTATCAACATAATATTAATTCCTGATATTTTTATCCTGGTTTGTTTGATTGTTACCTGATGATATACTATCTTTAGTGCATGTGTCTATGATTGGCTGCAGGATGCTGTCAAGCTCGGAGAGGCTGATATTATTCTCCTCTGCCATCATCTGTATAGTCTCCAGCTGAGCCTTGCCCACCAACTCATTGATCTTAGCTTGCTGTTGCTGTATTAGCACCTAAAAATATTTAAAAGCATTAGTTCTCATGCATTAACATTGTTTGAATTATAACCATTGTTTATTTTGATTCATTCTCAATACAATACTATCAATAAAATAATATTATAAAGCATTTGTTATCCAATTTAACATTGATCAAAAATATAGCTTGTTGTGCATACATATTTTTGGAGATAAGAATAATATAAAACTGCTTCTCCTATTAAGATCATGTACTGCCTGTAAATGATTAAGTAATGTGACAAAACATACAGTAATTATATTACGTCTAAATGGAATATTTGAACATCATTAAAGTAGAAAGAAATTTTGAGTATGAAGGCGGGTACACCAAAGTTTTCATGGCAAATTCTTCATGTATAAAAATGAGTTGTAATGTAGATAAAATATATATGAATAAATCATTCCCACAAAACTAATAATAAACTAACCGTGTGTTGAGCACTGAGATTTTTCTCAGACTGAGTAATATGCTCTTTTAACATGTTGATCTGTGCAGTGATGTTGTCATTTTCATGAGGGTGTGAATGCGGTGCGTTGCCAGATGGCGCCGAGTTGGCTGCCAGCCACTGCTGTAGCGCCGGCGCCGCTGCCATCGACGCCGCCAGCCCCAGCTGTGCGGGCGTCGCGCCGCCCTGTTGGGGCATTACATATTGCCTGTTCTGTGCCATATAAGCCCCGGCGGGTGCGGGAGCCGCCTGGCCACCGGCCGATTGCTTTAGAACTATAAACAGCGGAGGTTCACTTAAATCGGTTATAACTACACCCAATCAGCGTTTATTGGAATATCACATTTCTCACATCGTCATTTCACAATGCTTACTTGCTTGCTCCGTCGTCACTTTGTACTGGTAGTAGTTGAAGTATTCGCCGCCGTACAGGAAGCTGAATTTTGGATTATTTTTTTGTTTGTTCTTGGTCATTTTCTCGAATTCGGGGCCATTTCTAGCGACAAACTGGGCTAGTTTGTCTATAATGTTCCGAAGATCTTGATCTGAAAATAGGATGTAAATTGTAATAAAAATATAGGTTTCATTCAATACTTGGATCAGAAAATCCGCGCGTAACATACCTTGCGGTGGTTGTGGTAGCTCCATTTTTATGAACCGAAGATTGAGGTTACTAAGAACAACTCAATGATAGTGAATAAATGAAAAATCGTGTAACTCCAACATTTTACGTATCAGTGAAATAAATTCATTTAATTTGAAAGATTGGTTAAAAATGTAGCACGTCCGATATTGAAACTATACTTTTCACTTTTTCACAAAAATAAAAACACACCAAACTCTCTTCGGCCATTTGTAATTTTAGAACTTTAGTTCTCTTGGTAGTTTGTGTTTTAGATTTTTACTTGCTGTGTTGCCAATGTTGCCATTGCCAGTATTGCCACCCAGCATAAAATTTAATCTCTAGCAAAATTCCCATATATCCTAATCCTCAATCTACGCATATATCCGTCTCGAGAAAGCTCGTCATCATTCATTATTGAATATTTATTAGAATGTATTGTGTCCAAGCCTAAAGAATTTCGCAACATAATTTTTACTATATTCATGGTGCTAAAAATACACTTAGAAAATTAGAGTGCGGTACATTGTAAATGTAGTAGTATTGTAAATTGTAGGTAGTTAAACATGTCCAGATCTAAGAGGCCCGTTTTGACAAGAGGGTGTTAACTTGTAATTAAATATCATTAATCTTAGAAAATGATTTCAAAAAAGCTTTAGATTTAGTGCTAGTCGCTAAAATGAGCTGTAGCCCAAAAAAAGTGCTAAATCTGGCGCTGAAAGCACTCAGCACTACGGAAAAGGAGTTTTTTTATGATCAGGGTGACCATCTCAAAAATGGCGAATCTGCCCGACTGGCAAAAAATCTGCCATATATGCCATATCTGTTCATAAAATGATTCGTATGGCGTACCTACATAAAAATAGAATCAGAAAAAAAATATTAGAAAAAACGGGAAGTCCCCGTATCTATAGGACGAGACAAAAGATGCCAACTCAGTAACATAATTTCCTAGCAAATAATTCAAATAAATTAAGTAAATACTTATTAAGACAGAAAATTATAAGTTTTCTATATACTCCGTGACTTTTTATTCGTCTACCCCTTGAAATCTGCCACTTTTTTAAATCGTCAGCTTATTCTGCCAGAGTTAAACTTTGTGAGCCAAATCTGCCAACAAAATGGCAGAAATCGGCCACACAATGTCAAACTGCTTATGATTTTTAGATTAGATTTGACAGGATGACAGGTATTTTGACCATAGGAGTAAGGTCAAAATACCTGTCAAATCTATTGTGAACTTAAGGTTCAAATTATCAACAGTTTGGCAGGTATTTTGAGCTTAGAATATGGCATAGAATGAGACGTTTTCTTTCTATAGAGTTGGTTCAAAGTTCCTTATAGCTTTACAGTAAGGTTCATCTGTTTAATATGTGTTTGATTGTATGATGATACAGATAATAAGGTAACTTATAAGGTTAACTTTCATATGACTCAAACAACTGTCGCAGAGATCAAGTTATCTTTTTTAGGTGTACTCAAGGTGTACCTAGTCCTCAGTCAGTCAACGTCCATAAAAGTCATGTTTCACTCACAGGTGGTATATAATATCATTGCTCATATCACTTTCATATAGTCCGCATATCGGTTGTATTCCGACACATATTAACTTTAATTTAAAACGTCCAGAAGGATAGTCGCCTCTATGGGAACATGAAATAAACAAGCCAGAATTGTCAGTATTGACCGTGCGCAGTACGAACTGAGAGCGATTTGCTCAGGGAGCCCCTCAAGCGGAGTGAAATTAAATGTCATGCTTTAGTAAGGCGGATTATCCATCTGGGTAGAGGCACGATGCCCTATGAAAATCTTTGCAGTCACCGTCCAGTCAAGTTTTAGTAAAATGCACGTAAAATGGTGATCATTGTATGTACTAAAACAAAACTTTACATGGACTTTTTGAGATAACTTGAAAAGTCACGATACACATAATTCATTTCAGTTCACTTCACTGGTGCACATGGATTGATCTTTATTGGATAAAATGTGAATAAAACTCAAAATACACGAATCAATGAAAATAAAAACGAAAACGCTACGTCACTCTGCAAGTTCCCGCCAAAAAGTCTCCGTCTCATTAGCCTTTAAAAAATATTTTCTACGTGGCAATTTATAAATGCGGGCGGACAGCGAAAATTTTCTCTTGTATTGATCGTTGAACAACCAATGGTTTTTCGACAAAATGAATTCATTGCAGTCATTCGTTGTTTAGTGACGGCTCGGTTGTTCTATGTCGATTTGCCAATAGTGGCTGACGTGAATCATTTATCAAAATAGTGCAAAAAAAGGAATAAATATATATAAAACATGTCTACATTGGTAAGTCCTTATCAATTTTTAATATTTCATTAATTATTATAAAGAGTGAAATATTTATTTAGGTATTTCTATTATCTTTTTGAAGATAATATTTCAAAACTACTAGTAGGTACAACAGGGTTTATCCATAAATTATAATCAGAATAAATATTTTTATTTTCAGGCGTAACTGCTACGTTTCTTCTTACTTTTGAAATTCAGAATCTAGATAAAAGATAGAAATTCAAAAATAAAAATACAATTTGGAATTTTGTAACCATGGTCACTTACAGCTTTAATATTACACTAACTTCCGCAACACAGTTTCACCTGCCTTACAGAAGGATCTTTTGTTATCCAGGGATAATACTTACCCTATTTGTTTTTCTAGAAAAAAATCTATCTTTGTGTAAAATTTTATCCAAAACCATCTAGGCGTTGATGCATGAAAGAGTAAAATGAATAATTTATTGTAAAGAGTAAACTTGAAAACCTCAAAAATAAGATATATAAAAAAAAAAAAGGATTTGATAAAATTGTGATGTAAAAACTAGGTCATGACATAGCAGTACCCTTCATTTGTGATATGGAAGCTCACATTGAATTTTATTTTTATGCTCAAATGTATTTTCCATAGCGTATGAAGGCAGCAAAATGTCCATCGGACGAACTTGCCATCACAAACTGTGCCCTGATCAACTCTGATGATTTTTCCAGTGACGTGAAGTAAGTAATGATCACTTCACATTTTTTTAACCCAGTTGATTAATGTATTATTGATCTCTCTCTGAGCAGTCAAATACAGGCAAATAAAATAAATTCAAATTAGTAATCTCTAAGCGTAAGCATGTAAAATTTAATGTAGCTGTTAGATATCCTAACAAATAAAAAATCTAATAAATATAATAAATTTTTATCTTATCTTTAGTTAAGGTCCTAGAATGTCACTTAAGAAGGTCAAACCGACTGCTGGTTACCACTAGTTTGGTGATTGGTAATCAACAATGAAGAATTGAATTAAGTGCTTTTCTTAGGTGCAGTGCAGACAACAGACTATCCTTGCCTCAGGTTATAGGCTGTGAAAATAGAACCGATACAATTCTACGCAGTAACATACACCAAGCGCAAAAGTCTGCGAAAGAATAGGATGTAGCCAATATTCTCTATTTCTGCTTTTTCTGTATTTCAAGTACAAAATATTACATTGCAATCTCTGCATTTCTGTAGCATGTATGTCCCTAGAGCTGATGAAGATGTCCATTGTGTGCTGCAGAATCCTTCGCACATTAATCCTAATCATTCATAGAATTTTGAGCATCATGTTCATTATTGCTTAGAAATGTACAGGTTCTATTTTCACAGACTTATAAAGTGCGGCATGGATAGTCCGTCGTCTGTGCTGCGCCTTAGGCTTGTATTCTAAGAAAGTCTGATTCTAAATTTGGAAGCATTTATGGTAATCTTACCGAAAATTCAATGCAAACAAAACTCTCATGCTAAATTGCAATGCAAGTTGTATTGCAATAAACATTAATTTAAAAAGTACAAAAATCATGTTCCTTTTTTTTCTTGCAGGCATATAGAAGTTGCTACTGGCCCATCACAGCACTTTGTGTTTAGCATCAGATTTTACAGCGGCGTAGATCGTGGTACAGTTGGATTCTCTGCTCCACAGAGAAAATGGGCTACCCTCTCTATCGGCCAAGTAAGTCCATATAAAAACTTTTATGTTTTTCAATTTTTCATATAGGTACTTTAATGATACCATTACCCATTTTTTACACATAGATCTTTTCCTTTTATGATTAAGGATGTGATGCATTTCAGGATCAGGTAGAGAAAAAATCTTCAAAGGCACATAAAATGATTAATATGATATTATTTCATAACAATTCACATCACATTACCTCAAAAGTAGTTACGTCATTTGGTAAATTCAATGATGATGTAATGTGAATAAAATTACGTCATCATACTATATTTTTCATTTTGTATCGATTTTTTTTATGGCGATGATAGTTCAGCGGCAATGACGTCGGATGCCGAGACGAAGGTCCCGGGTTCGAATCCTACAGTGAGCTTGAGCTTTCCGTGAAGGAAAACATCATGAGGAAACCATAGTATGGTGGTAAAGTACCTACCTGGCTGGCTACCACCCTCAGGTTGAAAATCTGTTGCCAAGCATCTATCGGTGTGTTCTGGCAGTTGCACTTGAGAGGCAGTTCCTTCTAGGCTTTCTGTCCTTACCACTTTCGGCCACATCATCGCTTACCATGGTGAGAATGCAGTCATACACAAAATAAAGATTACATCCTGTGTGAATGTACAATAATAGCTTTACAAACAATAGTGTAATCCTTTTGTATGCTACAATATCTTCATTAATGTTGAATATTTCTCTCCAGTCAATCGACGTAAAGCCCTTCAAAGCACAAAATGCAGATTGCCTATGCAGTGTCACCTTAGAAGCAGATTTTATGCTGAAGAAAACGTAAGTGTTTATGTTATGTCATAAACATGTATGTACTTTAATTATCATAGAAATAATTCTGCGTTGTTGCACTTTTTTTTAGTTTTCATTATCCCTATTCATTTTAATTCAATATTTTGCTAAACATCAGAATAATCATAATATAAAAGGGATGATTCCTTGGTATAAAAAAATATAATACTAATTGGCCCGTGAGTTAGATTATCAAAAAATATTGTACACGTATTTTTTGCTTTACCTAAAGATTAAATATTGACACTAAGAAACTTAAACCGACTTCAAAGTACACTAAGAGGTAATCAACCGACCCCTATGTACCCTTCCAGACAAAAAAATAATTTTCCAAATCGGTTCATAAATGACGGAGTTATGAGGTAACAAACATAAAAAAAAAAACATACAAACGAATAGAGAACCTCCTCCTTTTTTTTTAGTCGGTTACAAATTGTACTCTAACGTGACATCACGCGGAATTTCAACACACGATATCTTCTTATTTTTTTGTTTAATTGACAAAAGAAAAAATACGTGTCTATTGTTTTTTGATAATCTAAACTAAACGGCGGACTAAATATAATTTTTTAGTCATCTAGCCCATTTCATCACATCAAATTAGGCCTCAATCGCACAGGCAGGCGACACGCTACGCGACTAGCTAGGCGCCAAGCGCACAGTGCGGACGGTCGCGAACATTTTAGAACCTTCGTTTTACTAAGCTACTCGCTAGCCTCTAGGCGCTAAGCGAGCCGCCTGCCTGTGCTTATGTAGCCTTAGATAATTTTCCTCCATGTTACGTCACATTGGCAAAAAATAACGGCACGCAGAGGGAACGATAGTCCGATTATCATTGTCAAATATTAATCAACTAGCTGTCCCCCGCGGTTTCACCAGAATAAAAAGTAGCCTTTAATACTCGGGGATAATGTAGCTTACTATAAGCACATATATAAGCAGATAAATCTTAGGGCCCTTTGAAAATTATACTCTATAGTTGGATCGTCGTTGTCAAATATTAGACTGGAAATGAAAATTAAACTGAATAATAGTGTCGGATTTGAAAAATAGTTTCAGTAATAGCATAGTCTATAAAACCATACAGTCGTTCGCCGAAAAGGCCTAGACAGGGCAATCGTGCGGGGTGAGAGGGGCGAGACGCAGGAAAGCCGAGCCCGAACTCTGATCAAAACGATGTTAGTAGTTCGGGACACGGCATACTTTATATGGCCGTCGCGATACTGTCTAGACGTTGTCGGCATTTTCCACGAGATCATAGGCGTCCGAGGACTGTATGGTTTTATAGACTATGCTATTAGTGAAACTATTTTTCAAATCCGACACTATTATTCAGTAAAATTTTCATTTTCAGTCTAATATTTGACAACGAAGATCCAACTATAGATTATAATTTTCAAAGGGCCCTCAGATTTATCTTTTTAGACCATGTAATTTCCTAGTAATTTTGTGCTATGTACCTACTTGTTAAATATTTATACAGTTTATCGAAAGTAGTATCCATACACTTCCTACAGGTGAAACCGTAATGCGAAAGATACTAACTTATAATGATTATTTCAGAACATCATTGGACCCATATGATTCAGAACAGATGGCCCGGGATTTCCTCATCCAGTTTTCCAGTCAGATATTCACAGTTGGCCAACAGCTCGCTTTCTCGTTCCAGGATAAGAAGGTTCTGTCTTTGATCGTCAAGAATTTGGAAGGTAATAATTACAAAAATACCTTCAGATTTATTTATCCCTCTGTGTGTTTAAACGCGCTTATCTCAAGAACTAATAGTCCGTTTTAAAAATTAAAACAGCGATGTGTCCTTGCAAAAATTGGAGGCATTTTCTGAGCAAGTGTACTACATCGTCAACCTTGTCATTACTCTTTCTGGAGTCAGTCGATGGTCAGAGGTTAAAAGTATCTAGTCACAGATTTTTAATAGTACATTGTGATACATGTGTGCAAAGATGGTAATTACAGACGAGGCGGTATTAAGCGATGAAGAAGGCGATAAGGGAGCCGAGAGTGTAATGATCTGTCATACTGTTTAACCCGTTTAAATTAAGAATGCTTCTTCTATACATACAATAACATACAGACGTCACACACTTATCAATTGCATTGAGGTATAAACTTAACATAATCGGGATTATACTTATCATAAAACTGTGCGGTAATGTAAAGTGAAAAGCACTAGTGCGTAATAAGCTGCATTAAGATACTAAAAACTGTGCAATAAATGTCAGTTTACGAGCTAGTGTGTTGAAAAAAGATTGACTTAAATGAGGCGTGTCCTTTTAGCGGTGGACCTGCAAGCGCTGGCGGCTGGGTCTAATGCAGTTCCGCGGCGGGTCAGGACGGGGCGGCTGCTTCCAGACGCCTGCATACAGTTTGATAAAGCCGAGAACTCATCGCTCAATCTTATTGGAAAAGCTAAGGGGTGAGTTACTGGTACTTACAACTCGACCAAGCTAAGTTTGCACCTCGCGTCGATTACGTCACACGGACGCTTAGTAACCGTACTGACGTGAGAAGGCAACCGCGGGAAGATGAGCGGGGAAGCGGGCGCCGCATATAGCGAGGTGCAAACTTAGCTTGGTGGAGTTGTATACATTAATTGGAGGGTCAATATAAAAGAGATTTTCGGAGCTGTATAGATGGGCTTACGAGTGACTTGGGTTAGTCTTCCCAATTTAATCGCTTCTAAAAACTTTGAAAGTATATCAAAAACTTACACTCACTTCAACCTTCAGACAAATCTAAAGATAATTTTATGACAATATAATTGTACTTCACAATTTTGATGTCCTATTTGAGAACGACTTTATATGAAAGACCGAAAATGACGCGAAGTGATCTGTTTTTCGCTCAATGAGTGTTATTATCATTCTTTAAGCGTTACATATAATATTTATATATATTTTAACATTTCTTTTCTTTTAATACAGAAAACAACCGCGTCAATCCATCATCAATCCAGACTGGGATTTCGGTAAAATGGGCATCGGTGGTTTGGACAGAGAATTCAATGCGATCTTCAGGCGAGCGTTCGCTTCCCGCGTGTTTCCACCCGAAGTGGTCGAGCAGTTGGGTACGTTTTATTGTTAATAAAGGTTTATTTATTTATAGTTTCGTATCATTCTTTGTCATTTTGAGCTTTATTGTCAACGCCTAACATTGTACGAAGTAATACGTTTTTCGTTTTCAGGCTGCAAACACGTTAAAGGTATCTTACTTTACGGCCCTCCCGGTACCGGTAAAACTCTGATGGCTCGACAGATAGGTAAGATGTTGAACGCACGAGAGCCGAAAATCGTCAACGGTCCACAGATATTGGATAAATATGTTGGCGAGAGTGAGGCCAACATCCGACGACTGTTTGCTGACGCTGAGGATGAAGAAAAGAAGGTAAGGATTGGGTCAAATGTTTGTTCAAAGATAAGCAACTTGATGGGTAATTATTGTAATAAAAAATATATTTACAGTGTGGACCAAACAGCGGCCTACATATAATTATTTTCGATGAAATCGATGCAATTTGTAAGGCAAGAGGATCTGTGGGCGGAAATACTGGAGTTCATGATACTGTCGTCAATCAGCTCTTGTCGAAAATCGATGGTGATTATTCAAACATATTTACTTTGGTATATATATCATTAGGTCCCCCATAATCAATTATATTTTTAATGTTGGCTCACCTTTTTCCATATACTCAATGTGGTGAGTGTTGTGGCCGAACGTGGTAATCTTGCAAAGCCTTAAAAAAATGGCTTTAAAAAATCTGCTGTAACACACTGGTAGGTCGTTGGGTTATAAGTAGTGTATGTAGTATAT
This sequence comes from Achlya flavicornis, assembly GCA_947623365.1. Classification (NCBI taxonomy): domain Eukaryota; kingdom Metazoa; phylum Arthropoda; class Insecta; order Lepidoptera; family Drepanidae; genus Achlya; species Achlya flavicornis. The sequence goes on from OX392474.1 coordinate 12,116,010, forward strand.
CAGTCAACTGGTTTCTATAGTAAAAGCTAGACTAAGTTTGGGATCAGATGGCCAAGTCTCAAGAAATTTTCAACTTATTTTAGTGTCGAGGTTTTGGTTTCGGCCACCTCCGGCCAAACCTCGGCTTCGGTCAAAAGGGGCCGAAGTTTTGGCCCAAGCCGAAGATTTTTAGCAAGCCCAAAAAAATGTTACGAATGCGCGAGGGATTATTATTATTTATGACAAGTTGCAAAGGTAACGTAAGTGTCGTGAAGTTGTTTATTAAATCTGTGCCGGTAGCCGATTATCGGTATCGACTTCGGCCAGAAATCGACCTTCGCGTCGGCCGGACACTTAATTACTTATTTACTTTATCGTAATATAAGCTTTGCTGTGGGTTCGAATCCCACACAGGACATGCATTTGTGTGCATGAACATGTCTGTATGTCCTGAGTCTGGGTGTAATTAATTATGTATATTAAGTATGTATTTACAAATAAAAAGTAGTTTGATATGTAGTTTCCATAGTACAAGCTCTGCTTAGTTTGGGATCAGATAACCGTGTGTGAGGATATGAATTTATTTTGTTCATATCGTAGGTGTGGACCAACTGAACAACATCCTGGTGATCGGCATGACGAACCGGCGCGACATGATCGACGAGGCGCTGATGCGGCCCGGCCGGCTCGAGGTGCAGATGGAGATCGGTCTGCCGGACGAGACCGGCAGGGTGCAGATATTGAACATACATACTAAACGCATGAAAGAGTACAAAAAGATTGCTGACAATGTCGATTCTACGGTACTGAACTTCTCTTGTTTATATTCTAAGCTAGTATCTATTTAAATAAGTACAAGGTATTTACAGTACTACCCAACTGATATGGCTTACCGATGTACCTGCGCAGAAGATACATTTTCAAAGCGCGGGAAATGCTATTGGTCGGCGGCTGCCGCCATGTGTGCGGAGGGGCGGCACTTGCGAGTGAGACGGAACTAACAGCTGCAGTGTGTTATGAACCTTATAGTATTGATCTAAGGTTGATTGTTAAGTTTTAAGCATTCTTTCGTTAATCTTCGGGCCATACTTTCTTTTCTGTGCGAACGAAGATTCACAACGCGCCTTATCAGTTGGGTACTACTGTACGAAATTATCGCCTGAAAAACGACTACACGCTGTATATTAAAAAGTAATACTATACGTATGAAAAAATCAGGATAGAGCACGCCCTTATAGGAAAGTGAAGCACAATATTTCATACGTACGTGTGAAAAATCAGTACTGGCCCAAGCAGGCACAAATGATCAGTATCATTTGTGCCTGCCAGTATGGGAGCCCAAGAGGCTAAATAGGGATTTACTCGAGCGTCGTGGAGACCTTTTGGATTGTGAAGATTGGATGCTCTAAAAACAAAAGTTATACAGGATGTTTTTTTTACTGTGTGTACTTGGGGTGCTTCATTTCTTATAAGAGTATTTTTTTTTCATCCATGGTACTTTATCAGTTATTTGGTACATGGCACAAACTGCTTTTTCTTTGGATAAGACAAGGTATGTGAAAAATCTTCTAGGATATTTTTTTGTTTTTCTTGTATGTATACTGGCTAATATTGTATCATTTGTATCACTCTTTCAGCCTCCATTACAAGCATTTTATTAACTTGCAATGTATATATGTTCGGGTCAAATCTTGCAAGTCGCATTTCACCCAATTCCAGTGGTCGGATTGACTTGATATTTTAGAATAAATTAGTATATTGGATGACAATGCAAGTACAGTCAACAAAATGTACAGTCACTAAAAAGCTTGTATTAAAAATGTAAAAAAAAAACTGATTGAAACTCTTTTTATGATACACAGGAACTAGCAGCACTTACAAAGAACTTCTCTGGTGCGGAATTGGAAGGTCTAGTCCGTGCCGCGCAATCTACCGCTATGAACCGACTGATCAAGGCGTCCAGTAAGGTGGAGGTCGACCCTGAAGCCATGGAGAAACTCATGGTGGAACGAGGGGACTTTCTTCACGCCCTCGAGAATGATATCAAACCGGTAACACTTTTTCCTTAGGGTTCCCAATGGATGTATCATGTGGCATGCTGGTAGGGCATTTTTAACCGACTTCAAAAAAGGAGGAGGTTCTCAATTCGGTTGTTTTTTTTATGTTTGTTACCTAATAACTCCGTCATTTATTAACCTTTATTTGGAAAATTCTTTTTTGGCTGGAAGGGTACCCAATTATGTAGTACCTGCCTGACTGGCTATCACCCTCAAGTTATAAAGTCTGTTCCGGGATCTGCACTTGAGAATCAGTTTCTTCTAGGTTATGTTTTTTTTTTCTTTTTTCTTATGTATAATGGCTTGGACTCCAACTGGAGGAGTTATGACAAGACTGAGGATTTAACACGCTTACTCAGATAATGCCTAGTCACTCTGGCCTTGAAGACATCTAGGTTATAGGTATCGGGAAACACAGACCCCGGAAGAGAGGTCCACTCCTTTGCTGTTAGCATAAGGAATGACGAAGCGAAGCGTTGTGTCTGTATAAGCGGGATGTCAACAATGTGAGGGTGGAAATTCTCCCGGCGTCTTGTGGTTCAATGGAGAAATGGGGTTGGAGGAATTAAATTGAACAATTCTGTAGCACTCTAAAATACGTCATATAGAAGAAGATCGACAAACATGAAACCTGAAATATTTAATCTTTAAAAATTTATAAAAATTTAAGACCAAACCATTGCGATAGTGATTTCCATGATTATAGTGACAGTGAACGTGCGCAGACCGCATCGTTTAGACGCACGTCACCATGGGTTAGCCGCCTTTGGTCACTTTTACTTGGAAATTCCTTCCAGAACCATCTTAAACTCACAGAAATTCTTATACAAAACTCAAATGTAAATGTTTCGTAGGCCTTCGGCACAGCAGCTGAAGCGTTAGAGCATTTCTTATCGCGAGGAATCATCAACTGGGGTTCTCCTGTGTCATCGTTGCTTGAAGATGGCCAGCTTTACATTCAACAGGCCCGGGCTACTGAGGCTAGCGGTAAGTTCTACAAATTATTACATCAGCATAGTGGTATTTAAAACATGATATTGTATTAGGTAGATTACATCTGTTTTTTTCTGTGCCCATAAAGTTTTCTCCAAATTGACCTTTACAGGCAAGGGCCTGTGAAGGTCAATTTGAAGAAAACTTCGAAGAATCGGTATTAGAAACAGACTATTCATAAGGATGAATAGTCTGTTTCTAATACCGATTCTCCTTCCGAAGGAGACTTTGCTGAAAAGACACCGTAATTACTTTTTCAAGCTTAGACTCAACTTTTATATTCTAGTCCTACGAGGAAATGGCGACCCTTCCCGACTATAATAAATACATGCCAAATAATTTGTATGATGTCAATAGCAGTATTTATGTCAGCCAATAATAAAGTCACTGATGGCATATCATAGCAAGGTTTAATACGCCAGGATTCTTCAACTAGCATTTTATTTATTCCATGTAGGTCTAGTGTCAGTACTTCTGGAAGGTCCACCGAACAGCGGTAAGACAGCTCTTGGAGCTGAACTGGCGAAGCTATCAGACTTCCCATTCATTAAGGTGTGCTCGCCAGAAGATATGGTCGGATTCACTGAGACTTCCAAGTGCTTGCAGATTAGGAAGGTAGGTGGACATTATTATTCCTTTTTAGTGTTCCGTACCCAAAGGGTGCCAAACGGGACACTATTTTTTATGTTACACAATGAAGACAGGATTGTGTTTTATCTGTGGTTATGGTGCCGGGGTCTAGAATAAAGGCATAAATGATAAATTTCTAATTCATCGCGTTAAATGTACTTAAGACCAGTGACGGGTCCAGAATTACGGTTGAGGGGGAGCTCAGCCTCCCCGCCCCAAACCTAGGACTTACCAAGGTCTTCCCTCTACTGAGGTAAGCTTTTATGGCGATTTATCAGGTGAGGACCCGGATGCTTTTTGGGGGAATATGAGCACCTTAGCCCTCCTTCTGGATCCGCTACTGATGAAGGCCCTGATTTGCAATGAAAAGGCGTATATTGCAAACCTTCTATCATTTATGTCAATTATGAAGTTTGTAGCCTTCAAGTTTTTGCCATGTTTGTTTTCTTTCACTTTCAGTCCTCCATATGTATTAGTTTGCCGACGGCAATAAATGAGTGAAAGATAATCCTTGTAACAGAATGGTCGTGTATCTTTATTTGGCGTTGATTCTACTAATTTATATTTAGTTTGTGGATTGAATATTGACAATATCCAAAATTATAGCTTCAACATTTATCTTCCCCATTTAGTACTTCGACGACGCGTACCGCTCAAGTTTGTCGTGCATCCTGGTGGACAATATCGAGCGTCTGCTGGACTACGGCCCCATTGGGCCAAGGTACTCCAACCTCACGCTGCAAGCTCTGCTGGTACTACTCAAGAAACAGCCGCCTAAGGGCAGGAAACTGCTTATATTGTGCACTAGCAGTCGGAGGTGATATTCTTTTGTTATTTGACTACCTGTTTTATCATGTGTTTTTTTTGCCCAAAGGCATCCAGGAATAACCCTTTAGGCTAATACCGCGCAATCAAATGCTTTCGTGCGTGAGTGCTGGATATGTTTATTAGTGTTTTTTTGAATTAGCAAATCAGAGTGCATGTGGTGGGGAATCGATTTTAAACAAAATGGACGTCATTGCGCTTGTTTGGGTTTATTGAGCATTGGGCAAAGGTGTTTAACCAACTGAGTACCTCCCAACACTGGTAACGCCCAGAGCCGGGGTTCGTGCCCCATTCGGGGGCGCCTTCAGGTGTAGTAACCTAAAGTTATTTGTTTGGGAAACTGCTGCTCTCGCCGATTTGTTCGCGTAAGGGTTTAAACGTTTCAGTCGGACGTTCCTACTGCGGACCATTAGGATGTGGAATGAACTCCCCATTACGGTTTTCCCTCAGCGCTACGATATGGGGTTCTTCAAAAGAGGCGTAAAAAGAGCTCTTCAAGGTCGGCAACCCATTGGCAATCCCCCTGGTATTGCAACTGTCTATAGGCGACGGTGACCACTTTCCATCAGGAGGCCCGTCTGCCTGTTTGTCAAACTCTTGACATAAAAAAAAAAAAAAGAAAAAAAGCCAACTAAGGCGAAGCAATCTTCGTTTCCATTAAATTTTTCATGTCACTTCTTATTTTTTAACGTGAATATTGTATTGATAGGCAAGTGCTAGAAGACATGGAGATACTGTCAGCGTTCACGGGTGTCCTGCATGTGCCGAACCTGTCGCAGCCGGAGCACGTGATGAGCGTCCTCGAGGAGAGCGACGCCTTCACCAAGGGAGACCTGGCCAAGATACAGAACGACCTGCGCGGCGCCAGGTATCTATCTATCTATACCCACTACTGTATACTGTACGTGCTGCATGTGTCTACACTACACTACACTACACGACACTGTCGCAGCCGGAGCACGTGATGAGCGTGCTCGAGGAGAGCGACGCCTTCACCAAGGGAGACCTGGCCAAGATACAGAACGACCTGCGCGGCGCCAGGTATCTATCTATCTATACCCACTACTGTATACTGTACGTGCTGCATGTGTCTACACTACACTACACGACACTGTCGCAGCCGGAGCACGTGATGAGCGTGCTCGAGGAGAGCGACGCCTTCACCAAGGGAGACCTGGCCAAGATACAGAACGACCTGCGCGGCGCCAGGTATCTATCTATCTATACCCACTACTGTATACTGTACGTGCTGCATGTGTCTACACTACACTACACTACACGACACTGTCGCAGCCGGAGCACGTGATGAGCGTGCTCGAGGAGAGCGACGCCTTCACCAAGGGAGACCTGGCCAAGATACAGAACGACCTGCGCGGCGCCAGGTATCTATCTATACCCACTACTGTATACTGTACGTGCTGCATGTGTCTACACTACACTACACGACACTGTCGCAGCCGGAGCACGTGATGAGCGTGCTCGAGGAGAGCGACGCCTTCACCAAGGGAGACCTGGCCAAGATACAGAACGACCTGCGCGGCGCCAGGTATCTATCTATCTATACCCACTACTGTATACTGTACGTGCTGCATGTGTCTACACTACACTACACTACACGACACTGTCGCAGCCGGAGCACGTGATGAGCGTGCTCGAGGAGAGCGACGCCTTCACCAAGGGAGACCTGGCCAAGATACAGAACGACCTGCGCGGCGCCAGGTATCTATCTATCTATCTATACCCACTACTGTATACTGTACGTGCTGCATGTGTCTACACTACACTACACGACACTGTCGCAGCCGGAGCACGTGATGAGCGTGCTCGAGGAGAGCGACGCCTTCACCAAGGGAGACCTGGCCAAGATACAGAACGACCTGCGCGGCGCCAGGTATCTATCTATCTATACCCACTACTGAATACTGTACGTGCTGCATGTGTCTACACTACACTACACTACACGACACTGTCGCAGCCGGAGCACGTGATGAGCGTGCTCGAGGAGAGTGACGCCTTCACCAAGGGAGACCTGGCCAAGATACAGAACGACCTGCGCGGCGCCAGGTATCTATCTATCTATACCCACTACTGTATACTGTACGTGCTGCATGTGTCTACACTACACTACACTACACGACACTGTCGCAGCCGGAGCACGTGATGAGCGTGCTCGAGGAGAGCGACGCCTTCACCAAGGGAGACCTGGCCAAGATACAGAACGACCTGCGCGGCGCCAGGTATCTATCTATCTATACCCACTACTGAATACTGTACGTGCTGCATGTGTCTACACTACACTACACTACACGACACTGTCGCAGCCGGAGCACGTGATGAGCGTGCTCGAGGAGAGCGACGCCTTCACCAAGGGAGACCTGGCCAAGATACAGAACGACCTGCGCGGCGCCAGGTATCTATCTATCTATACCCACTACTGTATACTGTACGTAATGATCTACGACCTTAATAGACCCTCGTGCCACTGCGAAGAGACGTATATGATGAGATGATGATCGTATGGTAAGAATAAGAATTAATGTTAGTAATTACTTCTCGTTTCCACAGAATCTTTATTGGAATCAAGAAACTGCTAGCTCTCATCGACATGGTGAAGCAGACGGACGAAGAAAGCAGAGTATTCAAATTCCTCACAAAGATGCAGGAGGAAGGCGGTCTCGACCTAGGTACCAATGTACAATAAGAATCATTGCAACCTTAGGGATTACACGCGCATACCACACTATCGCCCTCACCTGATCACTCTTATGCACATACCTGTTCATCCAAAATCCACATCGCTAGAGCTACGGAGAGCAGCCCATGTGCCTCCGATCTAAGAAGCTATGAAATCGATTATGACGAAATCAGCGAATGTACCGAATCCTTACTCGATCCTTGTCACAAAAGAGGTATGACAGCCAAAGGCAACGAAATATCTCCAGCAAAAATGCCCCTAATGAGGATTCGGAGTGTCGAAATTGTGTTCGAAGACGAAATGTCCACATGTACCGATACAGGTATATTAGACAGGAGTATCGAATTGATTGTTACCGACAGCAGCGACGATTCCACCAAATGTGTTGACGACTTGGAGCACTTACAAGACAAGAACGAATACGACTGTATAACGTTGAATGCGGAGGCAGAATTATCTGATGACAATTCGGTCTCATTAACCAGAGACACTGAAGATGTAGCTCATGATCTGAATTTAAGTTTCCAAGACGTCGATGACAGCACTCGCGGCCAGTGCGATAGTATCACTTTGGCGAACGATGACGTCACATTGTCGCCTAACGTGTCGGAAATAGGGGACTCCGGTCGTTTCACCGAAGACGCGAGTTCATCTCATTTCGAAGCAATACCTATCGCTGCATTCGATGATGCTTTGCTTTCACAAGCGATCGATATAATTGCAGATAAAACATCGACAACGCTTCAAATTTCGGATCTATGCAGCGTATCTGCAGAAACTACGTCAAGGTTATTCGAATATATCGATAGCAATAGCGACACCGACTCTGAAAATACGGCCACTTGCGATGTGGAATATGCACCAACTCAACGTCTTACGTCACTCAGCAGTATAACAGTCTCCGATGATGAACATACTGTATGTGATGGCTCTGATCTACAGTATGATTCTTTTATAGACATGGGCAAATTTTAAACAATACTAATATTTAAAACATGTTTAAAGTTAACTAACGCAATAAAAATGTTACGCTTCTCGATGGATATATTTAATCGTATATATGTGTTTGTTGTCACTATTTACTGGAGATTTTAATGAATTTAATAATCGAGGATTACTTTAGTTTGATCATATTTTTCTATCAATACAGTTTTTACTATAACATGCAGTCTCCTTGCTTTCCGAGAGAGATTACAAAGATCATACTGTATGGAATCTAAATGTATGATAGCTCCGATTTGCAGTATGGTTATATTGTTTGATTGTAATGCATTTCTCTTTGGATGATATAACATGATGAATATAATTGTGATAAATGAAATAAAAATGATCTGCATAATTATGTTATTTATTCGAATCTATTTATTGAATGAACAAATGATTTAGGATTTGTTTTATGCCAGCGTGGTTAACTTGTATTGTGAGCTATTCTGATACCTTATATACCTTCTACACAGCTTGTGCACAGAGGGGCTCGGTGGTATGCGGCTCTTGTAACCATGTCATGTCCCTTCCCCTTGTAGTTAAATTGTTGAGTAGTTACTTTTTGTAAATAAAATTAGTATTATGCATATATTGTATCCATAATGTGTGCGATCTAGTATTTATAGCCAAAACTAACTATGACATGGTTACAGAAATCCCTGGGTTGTAAGTTTAGGCAATAGCTCAATGCCTCTACAGTGTATTATATTTTTTTTACTAGAAAGATTTTTATTTATTTCAGTTTGTTATTGAAATGTAATGCAGCTTGATGCTGTCTTATTGTGTTAATACTTAAATAGGAATATTTTGATCATTGTGTAATATTATTATGTAGGTGTAAGGGAATGATGATGTCAATATAAACTTATATAGTATTATAATATATAAACAATTTAAAATATTGTTGTAAACATAGGACACAACACAAAGCTTTTGACTCTGAAGCGTTAGTACAATCTATAAAGTAGGTAAGTAATGACCTTGCATGTAGAAATTGTCACAGTCAATTACTTGTGCACGCAAAAATAAGATGATCTTTAGTAAAACACAATTGCCAAATCTAAAATTGTGTTTAAAAGTTGCATGTTATATCTACGCTTGCGTAGACAAATGTTTATAAAATTCTTCAATATGGATATTACTCTCTAATAGATTTTGAAGACATTTAACTAATATGATTGGGTTTAATCAATTTAATATTGTTGCTATTATGTAATACTAGTATGTTTATTGTTATACTCTAAATAGCTTGTTCGCATTGTTGATGTATCTGAAATAGTATTATAACATTCCATTTTAACAGTCATACATAATGATAATTTCAATAATTCAACATTCTCATAAATTATATGTAACAATGTTTTATGATATAAAATCTCCAATCAGGAGCCAGCTTTTAAATGAATTATCTCTGTAGTCTAGACTGTTCTATCTGCCTATATAATTATATTTTTATCTGTATGTCTTGTGAAACTATACAAGCCAATGAAGTATAGCCACTGTACTAGTAGAAAACAATATAAAAACTCATAAATACTTGACTTAGTATCTTTAAGCCTTGTGCCTGTCACCCTTAAAAGTGTCTTGCAAAGAAGCTTATGAAATATTTGTCTAATAAAAAATACATTACAGTATTCACACCAATCAGACATTCACACTACTAATAAAAAGGGAATCAACCAAACAGAATATTGTGACTTTTACTATGACCCAGTAAGTTTCCTTAAAACAATGATTTTTATCATTACAAACTAATCAAACTTACTTCTACTGCAGTGGCTATGTTAAGCATTGACCTGACCTTTACTGTTGAAAAATAAAGTGATTGACAAACTTAATTATTTGTATAATTTCCTTTATTTATAACCCATAAACATAGTTACAGAAATTTAATCACAAATATACGGCTTCATCTTGCTATTTCATAGCCTTGAAATTAGATACATGGAACTATCAAGTCCTACATGTTTAAATTAAGAAATTGTCTTAGTTATGGTGAACATTGATAAACAAATGAGATTGTAAGATATATATTTATAACTTAAATTAGGTATATAGTTAAGTATAATCTAAAATTAATTGGCGCTCTCACAGGCATCCACCCAGTCATTGTACACATCAATGGGCTCAGATAATACATTTGTTGTTGTCTGGAAGTCCTCTAAGCATACTCGACATTGTATTCGAGCCGTATTCCTCGCCCGGTCCCTGAAATGATTCAAGGCGTTAACAGCTGATGACAGGGTAAATAACTACATAGGTACCTACTGTATAATAACAAAATTTCTAGATGCAAATACGTACATTTTCACCTCGCATGACTTCTCATGATTACAAAATGGACAGTTGAATTGCTGATCTAGAGGCTCAATAGCTTTTCTCTTCGGTGGAGGCTTACGTTTTGATTTGCGGCGACCCATACCTGTAAGCTTTAATTTCGTTGAATATTTTACAAATACGTGGCACATTGGTAAAAAAACTGCTTAATTGTGTCAATATCCCAGTTGTATTTACCTGTTTACTGACACCCACTAAGTTATTTTATTTAGTATTAAATTCGTTCGAGTCTTTTCATCAAACAAAATACTTAGGTACCAACACAGACTACCCGGACTCCACTCTCGCTATTACAAAACTGAGGCACCGTAATGGCGGCGGCTGTTTATGTGTGATTCAATTTAGGGTTGCCATGTTAGGCTAAATTTACCTATATTTTATTATATTATACTAAGACTAATATGTAACGGTAGACAAGTCTAAATGAAAATTAAGTAACGATGGGTGATTGTAGCAAAAAAAATAATCGAAAGAATCGACAATTGTAAAACTCTACATTCGATTGTCGATTCATTCGTTCTAACGAATAAACAATCGAATAACAATCGACCTTTCGAATGAAAATTGACCCACGCAACGCAGGTTGTAATAGTATGCACAATCAACGGGTGAGCGCGGGGACAAATAGATTAATTCATTCGGCGGACGGACAGCCAGCGCACGGCATAGGACATGCGCGGTGCCGCACGAAGCGTATTATTAACAATCGAAAGATGTCGATTGTTATTCGAATGATTCGAATAAATTGGCCAATCGAATAATCCTAACTAATATTATACACAAGCGGATATGAGTTTGTTTGTATTTTTTTTTGTTATGCTTTCACGCTTCAACTACTCAACCGATCGCTATAAAAGGGGTTCGAAGATTTGTGTTCAGAGCCTGGCATACTCATCAGGCACCGTTTTGTTTTTTTTTAAATAACGTCACTCAACCCAACCTTTATACATCGATTAAGGACACTCATACGAATATAAAAATAATGGCGTGCCTATGTCCTTAAACATCACGTTACATAGTTATTTGCAAAAAAGATCGATGTTTCAATAACCATGACAAATTAATCATTAAATGTTTTTACGCATTCTATGGTGCTAGAATAGCTATATTGGTTTATTTCTACAAAAAAATACTGATATATCAGCATAAAATATGTAAAGCAGATTTCCGTAATAGTATTCTATTAATAAATAAATATTCTGGGACATTCCTCACACACATTTTAAATACAATAAGATATACAATATTTACAACCTACGCGGTAAAATAAAGAATATCTACACAATAAACTATGGCTAAGTTGTACTTTGACGTTACATTATTAGAAGGCTCTACACAAAGTTTAAAATTACGGAAAAATCTGGTTTACGAAAAAAAATCAAAATCGTGAAAATCTATGCAATATAAAGCCACTAAGTATAAAGTAATGTTTCGTTTTATGTAAGCAACCAATGAGTATATAATCAACAAACACAAAAAATTTATACTATATTCTATCTAACTTCATTGGTAATAAATAATAATAATAATAAATAAATATCCTCCACCACCTGCGGCGCTTAAGGTGAATCTTAACCAACTGCGCCAACTAGCCCGTCAAAAACTTAAAAATATTCATACTTATTTACATAGATATTTTTCTATGTTATTGAATAGAATGCCACAAGAAGAATAGGTAAAGTATAAATAAATATCCTAAATAGGTTAAGTTTGAACTTTGATAATACCGTGCGCGAGCCAAGCGAGCGTAGCGAGCGGTGCCGCGGGAGCGGCGGCCGGGGGTTAGTTACAAATTTATGCACTATAAAAAGGACCACCCTTTCCCCTCACCCGACAAAATAAAAATAATAGTATCTAAAAAAAAGGGGGGTGCGCAACTTTTCGTTCACAGTGGGGGTTCTACACCGACCCCCTCCCTATTCACCCCCCCCCTTCCGCCCCTTAAATCGACGAACTTCAAAGTACATTCCTACCTAAACTATTGTTTGATTATTTTAGGGCTCCATCGAATAATCCGCTTTCTAAAAGTGGTCCGTTCGCCAAAAAAATTTGAGAACCACTGATATAAAGAATGTGTACTAGTCGCGAAAGTATGAAATCAATTTATAATAAAATACGTATTAATGATAACCATAAAATATAAAATTCCCATATTTCGGGTAATTTACAAAAGTGTATATTGGCAACACTGGCTTTGTCATTAATTCTTTTGTACTGGTGAATGAATATTTGTTTTGATGTATAAAATCGGGAAATAAGTGATTGAATTATTAATTTAACTGTGAAACGTGATTCCTGGTATTTTTTTCCTCAGGTCTCTACGGTTTTTACACCATTTCACTACACAAGAGATGCTATATTTTAATATTTTACGGCACCGCAAACGTATTGACTCTGTTGACGTTTATTCGCGTAATGGCCGACTAGTGTGTGAATGTGTGCGTGCCGGCTTGTACGTACAGCGAGGTGGCCGACTCTCAGCGACACAGTTTTTTGTTAGTAAGGATACATCCGAAGTTTTATAACATCCTTGGGTACCAACGTATCTCTACCTAGTCTGTGGTACCAACGTAAAACGCTTTCGTTCAATTCAACAAACCACACCACAATACGTCAAGGTGACAGTGACGTAACAGCGGCCAGGCCACAGTCACACAAAAGTCACATCATTGCAAAAGGTTTTTTTTTTGTTTTTTTTTTTATACCACTGATGTGGCAACAAGGATACGGCCGGACTTTTTGGCGGGAACTTGCAGAGTGACGTAGCATTTTCATTTTTATTTTCATAAATTTGTGTATTTTGAGTTTTATTGTGTATTTTTGGTGGTATTTTACCCAATAAAGATCATCCATGTGCACCAGTGAAGTGAAATGAAATGAATTATGTGTATCGTGACTTTTCAAGTTGTCTCAAAATGTCCGTGTAGAGTTTTACTACAATGACCACCATTGTAGTAAAACATGACTTTTATGGACGGTGACTGACTGAAGAAGAAGAAGAAACGACATCACTTCAATTCGAACCCACCTAAAGATAACCATACTACTTGTATGTACATACGTAGTATTTATATACTCTGAGATACTACCTTGCCTATCCTTTGTAAAAGTGTAATACGCTTATTACACTATCGTTAATAATATAATCCCATTTAGTGCGATTGGAAGGTCCCGATCGCTCTATTTACTACTTTACGACTGCAAAGCCCGGCAAATTAGTGTTAAAAGAGGCAAGGCAAGTTGACGCAAAGTTTTTGTATGACAAGGGGGATCGGCCCGAGGGATATTTTACCTTTGAGCATCCTTTGAGCTTTTATGGATGAAAAACTACCTACTGTCACAGATATAGGAAAACCTGCCAAGTGCGAGTCAGACTCGCGCACCGAGGGTTCCGTACAAACCTGTAGGTATATAAGTAAATGGTAGTATAGACGTGAGTATTTGATATTAATTTTATGACGTATTAAAAAAAACTACTTACCAGCAGGGTTATTTTAAAACGGTCGGATTCGTCATCGGAATCGGAAACTTCCGAGATGAGTTTCCGACATGACAAAATAATAAAATAATAAGTTCCGTGGTCGCCAGTATGTATGTTTTATTTTCATAAATTTGTGTATTTTGAGTTTTATTGTGTATTTTTGGTGGTATTTTACCCAATAAAGATCATCCATGTGCACCAGTGAAGTGAAATGAAATGAATTAATTGTATCGTGACTTTTCAAGTTGTCTCAAAATGTCCGTGTAGAGTTTTAGTACAATGACCACCATTGTAGTAAAACATGACTTTTATGGACGGTGACTGACTGAGGACTATAATGAGAAGTGATTTATTGTGACTGAAAACTATAATATAACTCGACACTGGCAGAAATGAGCCCTATTTTGGGCTTGGTTGCCAAAATTAAAAATAAGAAGAAGAATTATATATGTACATGAAATAGACAATAAATAGGTGGCGCGCAAGTCGCCACAGTTCTAATCAAATCTAAATTCATTAAAAAAAATAAGAAGAAAACTGAGAAGAATATTGCCATTACAGAAAAAAATACTGTCAAAGGTGGTATTTTCTCTACTTAGTTTGTGGTGGTATGTAGGCTGATAGGCTGTATGGTTAATCTCCCTTGCTACTTGCCAAGGAAGGATCAAGCAGGGTTGGATTATGTACTATAATTATAGTATTTATACTATAATTTCGCCCTTTGTACTATATACTATCCACATCTAAGGATAGTACACTAAAATACTATAATTTAAAGTTTGCTCCCGAATGCTTATGGGGCGATTACATTGGCCAACCTGCAGGGGCCGATTTGGCATACATTGTTGGTTATCTGAGTACATTGTAATAAAATACTCAAGATAACCAGCAATGTATGTCAAATCGGACCCTGCAAGTTGGTCAGTGTAATCAGCCCTTTAGTTTTACGTTAAATGAATATTTCGACCGTGCGTGTATCCGACCGAATTCTGATCTTGCGATGTTTTCTGTGTTGATGGCCGGGGATTCCCCGATTATCCTCCGCAGTAAACTTCTATCTTTCCACTAATCTCGTTCCTTCCATTCCATTCGAAATTCAATCAAAGTTTTTCTTCAATTCAATCGAAATTCAAAAAAAAATATTATCTTGTGACGCTATCAAAAGCGGTAGTAAAAGTGGGAATTGTACTGATTTTATTCCTACTGAGGATATGTTGATGAGATTAAATGCCAAAGATGAAGATATAACTAATAGTAATATTCAAGAACTGATAAACTTAGAAGAGGAGTAAATTTTGCCATAATTGGTGTTGATTTTAATGACTAATAAGTGAAATTAAAAATAATGAAAGTGTACTATAATTTTTTATAAATACTATCCTTTTAATTTTTTTGTGCTATCTTTTTCAACGTACCTAAATCCAACCCTGGGATCAAGAAAGAAACAAAAAAAAAACTTACTTGTTGTTTGATCATGTTAGATTGTCGTCGCCGAAATTATTGATAAATTAAAATATCTTTTTTCGATGTATTTATGAGATATTTCTATAAGATGACTCGCAAAATATATTTATTTGCACCAATTTGTATTTTATGCTTTGGCGGTAAGTAGTGTCAAATGATATTTTATGTTGTTTTGCATTACAAAGTGGGAACGCCCTTTAACGAACGTAATTTTGTTACAGTGGCAGCAATTTATGGGGATTGCTCCATTCCTATAGTGCTGAGAAATACATGGTTTTCATTTGAAAATGGCAAACAAACTATTACTGATATCAACGCCAGTGATATGACTGGAAGGTAAACCAAATGCTAAAAGCATGATTCTCAAACTGCTAAGGAAATCTTATAATTTAAATTTAAACCAAAACCAATCTTTCTTTCATAATTGAAGGCTTTTTGAAAACCTATTAGATTTATTCCTACTTGAATCCGATTGAATATGGAAGATTAAGTTTCTTAAAAAAACTTTTTCTGAGATAAATTTATAGAAACTTTTACATAAATTGCTATAAAACAACAATTTATTCCAGAGGTGTTTGTGTAAACATAAAGGCTGACTACCGAGTGAACTACACAATGGTTTTCAAGTATTCCAACTGTTACTATTGTGTCAAACTGCTTGTCCGTACAGTCAATGTACTAGAGAAGATAGAGACACCATGTGTAGATGTGGCCCCCCATGAAGAGCCAACAGTAGAGAGAGTTTGTAAAGGCCTTAATCCTGATCAGAATCTTATTACATTGTTTTCAGAAAATTATGTTCCGGTGAGTTTTTGATTAGGACTTATTTTTTTTTTATTTATTTGAAATAATTCTTAAGATGCAATTGGTTTAAAGGGTCTTGACAGACGGACAACAAGGTTTTTTTCTTCTGAAGTATGGAACTAAAAATCACAAATTGTTGCCAAACATACCCCTAACGATTGGCTACCCTATATAGTGAAAGCAGAATCATGGCATTCATCATTCATTTTGGTTAATTTTAAGGTAATTGAAACTAAAACTTCCTAATAATAAAATATTTCTACATATTTGCTTTTCCCCTAGGTCAATTGTCGATCATCTCTGGAAGGTGTGTGGCAGTTTGCATATCAAAATCGTTTCCGTTTCACTGGTGAATGCAACCATCCAGATGCTCAAATTAAGTCATGTCAGACAGCTGGTACACAGTTTTTAATTACAAATCAGAAGTTCAACATCACATACAGAAAATGTCCAGGAATGTCTAACACATTTGATGGTGTTGTTGAGTACAGTTGTTTAGGTAAGATCATCTTTTGATGGTATTCATTGAGGTACCCATAATATGTTTACCAAATTTTACTAATGCGTAAATTAAACAACTCTTTTTCCAGGTCATTGGTTTGTAGATAAAAACCATTTCTTTGCTGTGGCAAACACAAAAGAATCACGTAAAGATGAGAGGTACCGTTGTTTTCTAAAAAATCGTGATGATGATCTGTATATTGGTGCTTCCATTACACCGGAGTGTAATACATTGAAGACCGTTGAAAAGTCACCTGAAAGATATAGAGTTAACCCTGTCAAGGTAAATTTATCCCAAAAAAAATGTAATAAGCATTTTTTAGCTTCAGTAGTCCTGAGTGTAAATAATTGATGTTAATAAACACTTACTAATGCATTTCACCAGCTATAACTTATAGACAAAAATACTTAATTAGCTATCTTTTAATTTATAGGCTGAGGTGGTGGAACCAGGATGTAGATTACCACAGAACTTTTCAGGAGATTGGATAAATACAGCCAATATTGATGCTGATGTTTTCATTAACGAAACACATATCATAGAAACATATTACCCAGATGAAGGCAGATATAGGAGAACTATATATGTCTGCAGGTTTGTATTTATAAATGACTGTGCTCCACTCGGCCCTGATCCCAAACTAATCAGAGCTTGTGCTATGGGAACCAGATAATATTAAATTACTTTTTATATAGAAGTAAATATTTTTTTATTAATCAAAACAATAATAATTTTATTTCCAATTACAGAGAGCAACGTGACAGTCGCGTGATGATGGCGCGGCTCACAGTTGATGGTTGTCAGAAGGATTATGTTTGTTTTGATTTTGTACCACAACATCATAACATCATCAGGTAATTTTGCACTAAAATAATTTTGACTAGTTTCTACTATGATACTCATAAAATATTTTTTGTAAACTATTTTCATTTGTTGCCATTGTCAGGTTAACTTTAGAAATATCAAACTTTTTATTTACTTTCAGGTTCAGAAAAGGTCTAGCCATGATTCAAAGCAATTTCCACACAGTCTGCTCATGGGTACAATTTCCTAACAAACAGGAATGGCGTTATGATATCTTCCTTAAAAAAGACCCTAGTCCAATCCGCTGTCCTGTGGCGGGGAAATTCAATTTTACTCAGAGAGGAGATGTGAAGTTTGAGACTAGGATACTTGGCGGAGTTACATTAAGCCCTCGGCCTAATTTATACTGCAAATTAAATTTAAGTGATTTTTCAGTATGTGATAAAGATCAAAAAATCATTCAAATTAAGGAGAATTACTGCTTATCAGTAGATCATTTGGGTAGACCTGTAGATATCTACAGTGATCCTGATTTCAGGATGAAATGCATAGGGTATTGGAAGGAGAATTTAAAATCGTATCTGATTACTTACGACGAGCTGGACCCTTTCTCGAAGTATAGATGTTGGGTGTACCAGAAAGCTGATCTTGATAGGTAGGTAAAAAAAAATACTAACATATTTTTAGAATGTTCTACAAGTCCAGCCAATTCTGTGACTTTTAATGATAAATAGTCGATTTATAATGGAATTTAAATGATGTTGTATTTATTACTGATTTCAATAACATAATAAATCTATTTATCCATTTTATCATTACAGAATCCTCATGTCCCAAGCGCTAGGTCCATATTGCGATCTAAAACAAGATGTTACATCGTGGAACTATACAGAAGGCGCAGCAGTCGCGATTGAGATGCAAGAGTATGAGAGAGAGCGAGACCAGTGTCCGATGAACTTCGACGACGGCAGCTATCCATGGGCAAAGAAGAAAAATGATGTCAAAATATTAGCTCCTTGGGGAGTGAGTGGTGCTTCAGCCATGGCAATCAGTTTTTGGACACTTTTGACATCAATGTTACTAAATATTTAATATAGACTGATACCACGTGACTGATGAAAACTTCAACTTTACAGTGATATAATTTTTTATAGTATTTTGTTTAAGATCACCAATATTGTACTTCTTTATTTTATACCTTCTTTATTATTTCAACTTTTATGTTTTTTGACACGCAAATATTTTATACTTTTTATTTTATTATTTTGTTTTTACTATCTGTTTTACATGTACAGTGACTTAATAATGAATCTCTTTTTTATGTGGTTAGTGTTATGCCATAAGCATAATTTGTTATACTTATGGTTATATATGTGCCTTAACACTGCCTTTACTTAAATATTAGTAAGCTAAGATGTGTAGGCAAAAATATATTAAGTGGTCCATATGTGAACTTTTCTCTTTTGCTGCAGTTGCTGTTATCAGAATGAAGATTTTGCTATTGCTACTCTTTTTCCCCTCAATAAATTAAGAGAGACAACTTATGTAAACTTTACGAAGGTTCGTTAACCACAGTTGCAGCATCAGGATTACGTATCGATATAAGATTTAATGTAATGGTTAAGAAAAATGAATACGCTGAATTTGTATGTAATTGAGTACTTTCCTGGTTAAAAAAATATATAATTCTAATTAGTCTGTCAGTTAGATTATCAAAAAATATTGGACAAGTTTTTTTTTTCGACAATCAAACAAAATGATGAAGATATAGACCTGATGGACTTCTTCTTCTTCTGTATTTAAGAGCTCTTGTCGGTGTAGATTCTTCCAGCCTGCTCTATCATAATCATAACTGACGGACTAAATATCATTTTATAGGAAAGTAGCCAATTGTTTTGCTAAAAACAGCTACATGTATCACTGTTTTTAGCAGCTTCTATTAGGAATTATCGTGTCCGGCATTATGCAGATGTTATAATATACTATAACCTTCACGAATAAATGGACTATCAGGTAGTTTCTGAGATTAGAGTCACACATACAAACTTCAGCTTTATAATATTAGCTCAGATATTAGTATAGATAGTTGTCTATATAATAAGATATGATTATACTTTTTTTTTTAAGAGTTATAGAAATAAGTAATGATAAAAGAATTCTTGTAGGTAATGAGTTCAGTTAAATGCTTTGATTCACGGATGCATACATTTTTTAAGTCTCATTATTTGAGAAGCTGTCTGGAATATTATTTAATAAAGTATTGTTAAATATAAACTGACAATTGTCATTGTGTACTAAAAGATGTAAGCAAGCTTACTATCTGATGTGATTGATAAAAAAAAAACATATTTCAAAGTGTATCTGAGATGTGACGTCCCCTGATTGGTGAGCTGAGAGACCCTATAACCCTGATTTAGAATAACTCCTTTTTTTTTTCTGTGCTAATCTGCTATCTAATTATTCTATCTTGAGACTATGAACAGATGTGTTAAGAGGTTTAACCCATTTTATTTTTTTAATAAGAATGTTAGTGTGCCTTGATATACCTTATGTTACATAAGTTATGTATCTGTAAATGATGAACTAATGTACTAAATAGTACTAATGTAATTATAAATTAATCGGCAATAGTTTATAAATTTTTGTTAGTTTTTAAATTTTCCAAGATTAACAATGATTCTGGAATGCAAATCGGCACCCTGGATTATGATATATATAAATGCATTTGTACCATTCTTTATGTAAATAGAAATGGTGTAGGTTAATATTTTGATAAAACCTAGTGACCTAAGTAGTAATATTTAAAAGATTCTGAAGAACAATCATTCCACACCCTTATTAACTCAAGTGGTTTATTCATAAGATTCATTGCTGTGTAACTAAATCCGTCCATAATCAAAATATTATTCATATTTATGTGTTCATATACAAATAAAATGATGTTTTATAACCATTTTTTTATTAGAACTTTCCAGTTTCTTTAATAATATGAGAACAACTAATAACTGGTCTAACATGCTATGTTGGATACATAGCATGTTAGACCCGTTATTGTAGCTTATAGCTTCTCCCAATTTACTTTATAGCCAAATAGAATGCAAACAGAGCAAATTTTTGGGAATTATACATTGCATTTTGAATTTTATCTACTACATTGTATAACATAAAATCTTGTGAGTTGTCTGGGGTACCCAAAAATGCCTAAATTCGAATTATATTGCAATCTTTGTAACATTTGACTTTAACTTTCAGAAATTCAGAAAGATTCTGCAGAAAGTTTTGTAGGTATGTTAATAAGTTCAAAATTGAATATACAAAATGGGTCCATTAAATTATCTCTGCTTCTGTTGCTTCCATTTCGGAATGTAAATCTATCAAGGATATCTAAATCTATTACAAATATAAAAAAAAAATAACTTAGTACCTTAGTATATTTATTGACTAAAATCTTGGTACAGAAATATCATGGTGTTTGTAGAACCATAGAGTAAGTTAAGAAATAAAAAGTTTTTATTCATTGTGAAGAAACTCAAACAATTATCTCATAATGTGGCCAATAGATGTGAATAGATTTAGTTTTCTATATTCTTATCTTCACAATGAAGCGCTGGAGCCTGAATTACTTTGTCCATGATACTTTCGGTATATCAAAGTGCTCAGTCAAGCTATCAAGGTGTTGGTTGAATTTTTCCACTCGCTGTTTGTGTGTCATTTCTGCTTTCTGTTGAATTCTTTGCTTTTGCTGGAATTAAAATGGAAGATTATTAGATGCATGTAGTCTTTTTTATACTAATATTTATGAAAAGTTTTGATTTTGAACACTAAGAGGTGTTTCAAAATCTGGTCAGTATTCTTGCAGGTGGAAACTAATCCTAAATCTACAATTATGTTGATAATACATTAATTGTACATCCAACTGGGAGCACTGCTGCATTCAATCACAATGGGATTCTCAGTCCAACTAGTAGGGAAGCGTAAGCTTATCCAAATAACTAGCGAATAACAATAACATTCTTACCATCTTCTCTTGCATTTTCTGAAAAGCGATCTCAGCTTTAGTCCTTTTGTCCGTGTCTGCAATAAGTTTTATATGTTCTTTTACTTCATTTTCCATTAATTTCTCAATATCTTTGTTTGATTTCTTCTTCTTTTTCTTTTTTATTCCTGAATTATCCTTGATCTTCAATTGGGTTCTATTCACACATGCATATTCATCATCTTCCCCCATTATGTTCAAACGTCTGTAGTTATTTTACAACTAAACAAACTTCCTGGAAAAGTTAACAGATATTTAACAATCATGCAAAATATTAAAGAAATCAAATTATTGTTTTCATTTCACAATTCAATCATACAAGCAATTGCATTACACGCAGGGTTGGATTTAGGTACGTTGAAAAAGATAGCACAAAAAAATTAAAAGGATAGTATTTATAAAAAATTATAGTACACTTTCATTATTTTTAATTTCACTTATTAGTCATTAAAATCAACACCAATTATGGCAAAATTTACTCCTCTTCTAAGTTTATCAGTTCTTGAATATTACTATTAGTTATATCTTCATCTTTGGCATTTAATCTCATCAACATATCCTCAGTAGGAATAAAATCAGTACAATTCCCACTTTTACTACCGCTTTTGATAGCGTCACAAGATAATATTTTTTTTTGAATTTCGATTGAATTGAAGAAAAACTTTGATTGAATTTCGAATGGAATGGAAGGAACGAGATTAGTGGAAAGATAGAAGTTTACTGCGGAGGATAATCGGGGAATCCCCGGCCATCAACACAGAAAACATCGCAAGATCAGAATTCGGTCGGATACACGCACGGTCGAAATATTCATTTAACGTAAAACTAAAGGGCTGATTACACTGACCAACTTGCAGGGTCCGATTTGACATACATTGCTGGTTATCTTGAGTATTTTATTACAATGTACTCAGATAACCAACAATGTATGCCAAATCGGCCCCTGCAGGTTGGCCAATGTAATCGCCCCATAAGCATTCGGGAGCAAACTTTAAATTATAGTATTTTAGTGTACTATCCTTAGATGTGGATAGTATATAGTACAAAGGGCGAAATTATAGTATAAATACTATAATTATAGTACATAATCCAACCCTGATTACACGTCAAAGTTCTGTCACATTGACATCCAATAATCAGTGTTGCCGTTTTATAATTGTGGAAAATGCAAATTTTCCGCCAAAAAAATGTCAGGCGTATTTTTTGAAGTGATAAATAAGATGCAAAATGGGACTTTTTGGCGGGAACTTGCAGAGTGACGTTGCGTTTTCAGTTTTATTTTCATAAATTTGTTTATTTTGGGTTTTATTGTGTATTCTTGGTGGTATTTTACCCAATAAAGATCATCCATGTGCACCAGTGAAGTGAAATGTATCATGTTTATCATGAATGTCAAGTTGTCTCAATAAGTCCGTGAAGTGTACAATGACCACCAATGTAGTAAAACATGACTTTTATGACTGAGGACTATAAATATTATAATGTGAAGTGATTTCTTGTGGCTGGACACTGTAATATACCTCGACACTGGCAGTAATTTGCCCTTATTTGGGCTTGGTTGCCAAACTTAAAAATAAGAAGAAGATCTATGCGAAATTATTAATAAATGAAAGTATTTGATAAACGAAGAATAGGTAATAACAAAGCAAATGAAACTAAATAATAAACTTAATCTTCTAGCTAGAACAAAGAATACACCTTTAACAGCTATCGTGTCATCTCATGCGAATTTATATTACGACGCGTGAGTAAGTGTCGACCGCAGTGTCGACCTAATTCGATGCACTTCCTTTGCATATTTGTATAGTTTCAAGTTGTAAGTTTTGATTAAAATTACTAATTTGGGATATAAAAATGCTTAAAGCATGTACATACAATATTTAAATTTGCATATTGAAATAATAAAAATGTTGTCAGCTGAAAATTATACTAAAAAAATTGGAAGTGTTCTGAAACTGTACTCAATGAGAGATAACTAAACTAGGGGCATCAGCACATGTAATACGGAAAAATATTTTTTTAATGTTCAAATTCCATAGGTTCCTAATGAGTAATGACTTCATTAGCTGAAATATTGTCTCCTGTAGGTACGCAATAAGTTACGAGGTAACAATTTATCGATGGAAATATTACAATGATAATAAAGATTGCAGTTACTCAATAATCATATTGAACCGGCTTTAAATTGAAACTGATTGTAACCAAGTAACGTAATAGCCCCACAGAATTTAACTAGGGCCTGTATTTGATATTGTTCGAAGGTGGTAAGCTTACAACGCCTCTTAAGTGCAGCTGCTGGAATTCCGAAGTGCACATAGGTGCTCCGTGACAGATTATTTAAGATTAACAACTTGAGAGTGGCTTGTTGATTTCCACCACGCTCTTTGTAGCATTCAAACTCACGACTTTTGTCACGGCTTCCAACGTAACGTAACAGACTGAGAGTGCTGAGATCTAAATAATATGTGGCGCATTTAATCCACTTAATTTCCAAATAACACGGATTTATATAGCTTTTAGACCTGGTGCTATCATCACCTGTCTATCACCGCATCGCTCGCCGGCGATGTGGAGTTCATAGCCTCGAGCCGCCGCATTCGTCCACACAACGGTTCAGTCGAACGTTCCTACTACGGAACATTGGGATGTGGAATGAGCTTCCCATTTCGGTATTCCCTCAGTGCATACCTATTATGTTGTTCTTCAAAAAGGGAGTTAAAAGAGCACTTCAAGGTCGGTAACACATCGGCAATCTCCCTGGTAAGTATTGCAAATTTCTATAGGCGGCGGTGCCCACTTACTTACGTGGAAAAATAATATATCAACCTATTGATATACTTTTTATTGGTATAAATGATAAAAGTATAATGAAATTAATAAAAAATAGAGTTTAATCTAGCCCTCGAGTAATGCTAACGTTACAATAGCGAAATCCTAAGTCTGTGGTCGTACCGGTGTTAGTTGCACTCAAGTTGAGAGCCAGTTCCCTTTATACACGTGCTTACCACACCACGAGGTTTATTCTCTTATGGTAGTATCTCTACCTAGTCTGTGCTCTTATGAATAGAAGAATTGAAGTTTTCATGTGAGTGAATGAATTCATTATAATAAGATAACGATAAAGTTTACTTATACATTTTTTTACTTGCAACACTGCACTTATTGGAGCCATGGGACTCCCTACAACCTAATAATGGGAGCGGCATCACGGCATTGTAATTCAGGCTCTATGCAAATTCCTGGACATGGTGTTATCTTCTGATATGTGATGTGAAGCAAACATCGTGAGATAACCGAAAAGCCAATAGTGAATTTGAACGTACCTGAAGCTTAGGTGAAATTCCAGAGGCCAGTGGTGTGATACTGTAAATTTCATGGTCATAGGTTCATAAATCACTTATTATATTTATACTATCATAGCTCCGTACTCCGTACCTCCCAACCCAATGCCTCCCATCTAAGACATCCACCCTCATAACGACGAAAAGCGTGGGGTTTTAGTTCAGTTAAGTACGCATTAACTCACGAGGGTGGCAGGTTGACTAGTAGCAAATATCATAAATAAATAAGTGATTGTTCGCGACAAAAGAGCGGGAATGAATGGCATTTCTTGGCGTTATCGGGATGGCGCACGCGCTCTGCCCGCCGACGCGTACGGACTGGAGATTAGTTCGATTTCGCGCCACGTGGCGCCACGTGCTCACCGACTACCCGCCAAATAAGATTAACGGATTTGCACACTACAGATTGCACACGAATGAGCGGGAAGTGTAAAGTGAAACTCCGGTAATGAGATCGTTTTGTGGAATGACGCGGATTGAAATGTATTCTCTTATAACCATTTTATTTTACATTTTCTTTTATAATTTTAATTTTCGTCTGGGGCTGCTGCATGCAATCGACGTATGTCATCGTCGATTGCATCCAGCAGCCCTTTTGTTTCAGCAGTGTTCCCAATACAATTTTTAAATTCGGTCATCGATCAGACCCGAAACAAAAACGAAGTAAAGCCGAAGAGTTAAATTTTGTCCATTTCTTGTCGCATGCGAGTCAACCGCCACGTGTCTTATCGTGATAACGCGTGCCCACCCTGTCGTATCAGACCTTGCACTGCATCGATCTATGGTCCTTGGTCCTTTTGTCAAGGTGATGCTAACAATGCTGAATTCTTGGGAAGTCAATGCCTTATAGGTAGGTACTTTGGGAATTATTGAACTGAAACATTAGCTTAAGTAGAGCACACTTTGTCGAACTAAAATGAATATTAATAACCAAATCCTTAATATTTTTTCCAATTCCAAATGATGATAAAGTTCCCAGCCAATGCAAAATAATACAGTCGGATTTAAAGAAACTCATTACGTTGGAGGGTTCTCTATCCTTTTTCTAAAGGTCGACGTAATATTTGCAGTAGGTACTTGACTGTATAATACCAAAGTGTGTTGACACATTAACGTCTCCGTGCGAAAGTCACCGGCTTATATTGGCATTAAGTAGCTGTATAAATCCAAATAAATCGCCAGTTGAGAACAAAGCGTGGGCCTAATAGACATTAATACAGCATTAGTTGTAAGGGCGCCGGCACACGCCGACGACGCCTTGTTTGCCAAACTGCCCTAATCCGCTATTTGTAATGTAGGGACACCATATATTAGGACTTTTAGAGGATTCGCCGGACTACACATCTTATTTATAAAGTATAGGAGGACGGTTAAATTGTAGTTAGCCTACTGTAGATTTAAATTTAATTCCTAGTTAATGATATATGCCCGGTTTCAATAATTTACGGACCGTTATCGGTTAAGATTTATTAAAATTAAGACTTTTATATCTTTACTAATAATGAAGCAAATACCTCAAAGCTTTGCATACCCTCCCATATGGAAGTAGCTATCATAAGTCAAATTAGCTTACGAAATGATCTATATGCCCAGTTTGGCAATAAAAAAACCTACCATTGGTAAGCAAAACGATTCTTTTTTGTTTATTGAAACCGGGCAATAATCATAATGGTTAAATAATACCCGCCACGTATGTACATATGGAGTAGAATGCGTACACATGACATAAATAATAAAAATATATTACATTATTTTGTTCATGACCTAACTAATACAAAATTAAAATCATTCAAATAAGTTCTTTTACATAACAGGTAAAAGAAAATTAAAAATAATAATAATTAATCTATTGGAATATTGATCACTAGGTTACTTTTTACAATATTTTACATAGGTTCTCTCCATCTCTAAACTACAGAATTTGTTAATGCGCTTTTATAACTATAGCATTTTTTCAATTTCGTATTATTTGGTCACCCTACGTTATTGCAGAATGTCGCTTTGACTTCTGAGAGGAAATCCTTTTCCCACGAGCTTTATTCAAACATATGTAAAGCGTATGATGGATGACTCTAGACCGCCCTTAAGCGGGGGTTAGCCGTTTAAATCACAATCATGCGGCCCCTAATACACTTTTTCGCTGGTCACTGAACGTTCATGTTGAAATTTATAATGTAATTTATACTAGGAGTTCATTTATAGAAAGAGTTGAAATGGCACACGTCAAAGTTATTGCGCTTTTTATTGTCATACCCAGGGGTATAATATTACAAACGTTAGCACGAAAGCTATATATAAAATTATGAATTGACCATTCAATCACATGAAAGAAAATATGTTAGGTACGTGAATAACAGTTTTGAGAGAGGTATAGCATAGCGTTTATTAGCTCAAAGAGCAGCTCGACTGGGGAAGTACCTCCACCTTACAGAATACCGCAGCCAAATAACTTTATGTTGTGTAAAGCCAGAGCTCTATCATAGGGGAGGGAGGAAAGGTCGGTAGCGCGTGAGCGATGCTTCGTGTGTTGCAAGCGTCCATGTGGCTACGGTAACCGCTTACCATCAGGCGGGCTGTATGCTTGTTTACCGACTTAGTCGTATAAAAAATAAAATAAGTTGTTAAAATAATATTAAACAATAAAACCTTTTAGGTGTGCATAATGCGAGTTACCAAACTTAAAATGGTTGTTTCGTTATGAGTTGGGTAAATATGTCTAGAAAATAATGGAAATTAACATAATACGTGAAGCAAAAATTGTCTCGCGATCGTTCGGGGTGATGGGGCGAAGTCGTGGAAGTTTTCCCATTACGCAACTCGCAGACATTAGCAGCCCTCTCGGGTTCATTAAAATTTGTCAGCTTGTCGTATAGGGAGCAACTTCTAAATGGATGTAGAAACTTCTCTAAGTGAAACTCGGCTGACGTAAAAAGTTTGTCGAATTTTGAGTCGGCGTTTTTTAGACGCCATCAATTTCTCAGCCCGTCAAGAAGATTATTCGCACTCGTAATGCGGAAAAAAGAGTAATTTAAGTTTTCTAGAAGAGTCGTTGCGTGGGAGTTATGATCTTTGTTTGAAACTTTGATTGATTTATGAAAATCCTTTTGGAGTGGTTAGGGTTTAACATTAATGTTAATAGGTATTTTTCGTCCAAAACAGTCAAATAATAATCAAAGAGGAAACGCTGCCAGCCTTCTGGGAACCTTGCGGTTAATCGGAAGCAGCGGCAGGCTTGAGGAAATTTTCTATATATAGATTGTATTTTGTACATATTTGTTGTAAATAAAGGTTATAATGTTACTATAATCAAAAAGAATCTGCAAACCACATAATATGCCTACCTATATTGAGGTAGTTTTTCATATCATACGCCTGAGATTCAAACACAAGCAATCAGTTGCTTGCGACCGCTTAACGACCATGCAGTCGGTTATTGTTCCCTTTATATGATCGAGGGGTTAAATGAGCCCTAGAATATCGAAGGGTGACGCCGGGAGATGGGGATAGTTTAACTTTAAACAGATGTAATTGTGTTTGAATGACTGAACGCGAAATGTAGACGGATGGAAAAAATGTTCGTGTAATTAACACTGAGAGACGCTGTTCATAGACATTTTTTAATAGTCATAAAGCTATTTAACTATTTTGGTAGTAAAAAATAAGATAAGTAAATTATAATTCTTCTCTTATGCTCTCTACTGTCATGAATAAAACGATAGTAGGTACCTTATGTAAAAGTAATTAGGTGCGAGTTCTCATTAAACAATGTGTAGGTATGTGTTATTTAACCAGGATTTGGACTTTTAACCTTCGGAATGCTAATAATACACTGGTAATTCATAAAAATATTGGAGAAGTCATAGAGTAAGTCAATACCTGAAATCCTAATTTAACCCATTTATTTCTTAACCTACCAAAATTAGATTTGGCTGTAGAATCATACGGTGTAATAATCAGCAAACTAACCTTGATTGAATAAGTGTCATATCACCGCGGGGTGTCGGTAACCAAGGGTGGTATGTAACGAGAGAAGTCTATAAATCAGATTTATTGTGGGGCAATCCAGTCGCCGCCGCCGTCAGTAGTTTTGAGTTTATATTTACTTATAAAAGATACTGCAGTCTTTATATGAAGAAAGGTTTACCTATAGGTATTATTGTACTGAGAAATAAGAAGAACCCATAGTCGATGGAGCAGATTAGTCTTAGAGTGGAGGGAGACCGCGACTTGGCAAACGTAGTTTGAGTCGCCCCCCAGCCCGATGGACTGACGACCACAAAAAAGTGGCCAAAAGCAAGAAGTACATTATTTGAAGATCTCGACAGCTTCATAATTGTGTGGTTGTGTCAAAGCCGTTGCCATGGCGGAAGACATATCCTATATGGGCTTGAGCTTCGGTCACATTGCATCAGCGTACATTGCTTATCATGACAAGATTGTCTTCTAGCACAAGAATATTATCAGTAAAAAGATTACAAATGTTAAAAAACTTCGATTTCTTATATAAGTATTTGAAGAGGTAGAGCGTAGCGTTTATTTGCTCAAAGAGCAGCTCGATAGGGTATGTACCTCCACCTTACAGAATACCGTAGCCAAATAACATTATGTTGTGTTCCTGCATGCTAGTGAAGTTGCCAGAGAGAGAAAGTGAGTTCATTGGGGAGGGGGAAAGGGTCAGTAACGCGTGAGTGGTGCCCAGTGTGTTGCAAGCGTCCATTATGGCTACGCTAACCGCTTGCCACCAGCCGGGCCGTACGCTTGTTTACCAACGTCGTCGTATACAAATATATTCCTTTGTCCATGAATTAATTTAATAACTTATTTTCCAATTCTAATTCGATACCTTCTAATGATCAGTACCAAGTTAGAGACTAGAGACGGCCCGCTTTCCTAATCTAAGATTTATTTACGGTTGTGCCAATCCTAAGTGAAAAAAAAAATAACCTTTATTCACATACCCCTCACTCATAAATCGTTATTTAACTAATATACTGTTTAAAGGGTCACGTAAATAACGTCTCTCTATTGTCATTGTCAAATAATGTGACATTATTTACGTGACCATTTAATCAGTATATTAGTTAAATAGCGCTTTATGAGTAAGGGGGTTAGCCTAAAGCTCGATGTTATCCGATATTTGTGTGAGGAACTTAAATCAAAATACCGCTATAAAAGACGATATTGTTAAGAAATAATCAGTTACTCTTAAGTGCATCTGGATTTAATTAAGTCATTATTTATTTATTCCGATGCAACCATGTGGTGTTACGAGAATGAAATGAAAATAATCGCTTTGATATCACTTGCTTGAGTTACGACAAAATGTGTCTATTTATGAAAGCAATTAATTAATCTTTTATACAAGATTGATGGCGATCTATTTCGGAGAGAAGCTGGATTTTTATTCCCACATTTTGAAACCATAAACAATTGCAAACTAATAAGATGTCATGTTTGACATAAAGTAGGGGGAAGTGTCAAGTATCCCGCTTTCGCGGTGTGGGCATAGACAAAGAGCACGCGTCGCGGCGCCTGCGCATCAAACCGCGCTAATTCCCGCTTCCTGTAACTTCCTACCCCACACGGAGATACTGTGGCATGGACTATGATAACGCACGATTAGGTACTGCGCAGTTAGTGAGTGGTCTTTTTAAAGGGTTGATTAGATCATATTTTTTTACGCGTATAGTTGAATGGAAAGAGAGGTAGAGCGTAGCGTTTATTCGCTGAAAGAGCAGTTCGACTGGGGAAGTACTTCATCCTTACAGAATACTGTAGCCAAATAACTTTATGTTGTGTAAAGTTGTGTTCCTGCGCGTGAGTAAGGTCGCCAGAGCTCATAAGGGAGGGGGGAAAGCGATACTTCGTGTGTTACAAGCGTCCATATGGCTCCGGTAACCGCTTACCATCAGGCGGGCCGTATGCTTGTTTACTTAGTCGTATAAAAAAAAATGGCCTTATAAGCATTGAAAGTTTAAAAATATAAAATGTCTCAATTTTCAATGGATGGAGGACAAACATTTCTGACTGTTTTTAACCGACTTCAAAAAAAGGAGGAGGTTCTCAATTCGGTTGTATTATTATTATTATAATTTTTTTATGTTTGTTACCTCATAACTCCGTCATTTATTAACCGATTTGGAAAAATATTTTTTTGTCTGGAAGGGTACACTTCCCGTTTGGTCCCATTGTCATCAGATCAGGATTTGATTACTTCTTAGTGTACTTAAAAAAACAGTCCAATTATTTTACTTACCTACTCAATAAAAATGTTTTGTTGCGTACGAAATTTTTCAAATTATTTGTGATCAAGCCGGTAGTGAACATTGCTTGTTCAGTAGCCCACACTATTTCGATTTCTAGTGACGTTAAAACTAAATTATGTGATCACCACAATGGCCAGATGTTACGCAACAACATTGATACAATAAATGGGTGTTGACATACATTACACGAGGTGTTTGTGGTTTTAATCGTCCCTAGAGTTTCAATACTAGGGTGGTTTATTGCCAAAGACAGTTGTTTGGCATGTACATGTTGTTGCGGGTTGTTCGCACTACACAATAAAAGTAGTTAAGTCATAGAGTTGTTTATAATGTGTATGTACAAAAAAGAAGATAACTATCCTAGCATATTATGTACGTACTTAAATTATATACAATCTAAACGTTTCATTTAATCGGATTTTGAAAAAAGAAAATTGTGTTTTAAATTCAGCCAGGAAATAAAATCCTGGCCATGAAACTCAGAAATTCAATAAAGTATTTAATGTAGGAATTAAAAAAAAAATTCTTTTCTTAATATCTGGCTGTTTATTTGAAATTAGAACAGTTTTAGGTTAGACTTATCAGAGAAATAGAATTATCCGAGGTTTATCTATCGATTGATAAATTAACAGCAGTACACCGTTAATACATCGAGAACCTAAAAATCCTTTAGAGTAATAGCGAGCAATCCAATTCCGCAACTATTAAGTGCTTTTTCACTGATTATTTGAAGTTATGTAAATTGATTGAAGTGATCTAAACTTAGCCAATCAGAGTGCATTGTCGGTGGCGACGAATTGGCTGAATCCATAAAAAAAAAATGTCATTGCGGTTTTTTTTTTTTTTTTTTTTTTTTTTTATACCACTTAGGTGGCAAACAAGCATACGGCCCGCCTGATGGTAAGCGGTTACCGTAGCCTATGGACGCTTGCAACACCAGGGGTATCACGCGCGCGTTGCCGACCCTGCAGAGGTTTTAGGGTTCGCCTCAAAAGTATTAGTGCCTGACTCGATTTTGAGAAAGTGATTCTTAAACATAAATAGGTATACCATAGGTAACTCAAAACTGAAAAAAAAAATATAGCATCGACATTGGCAGGTCCTAAATGGAATATAGCCATTAAAGAAAAAAAAATATGATTGACAGTAGTTGTATACCTACGTATACAATTATATTTATAGGCAATATGTCGCCAGTATTGTTTAAAATTATGATGTTGGACTTACTATTTCAAGCACCTGTATAGAGATGCATTTTTTAAGAAAATCTAAAGTATATTTGGAGTCTACTTATATAAAAAGACATGTCAAACCATGTATTCTCCTGTTAGTACACACATCACAAGCTACATAGATATATGAACGTTAGGGTAAGTAATTAGGCGACGCACGAGCTAGTGGGAGGTGGGCGCCGGAACCGGAAGCGCGCCGGAGATGAAGGCGCGATACAATATCCGGTTAGACGCCATTTCCGCCGCGAGACGACTCGTGTGTGGATGCCTTTAGGTATATAGGGTTACCATCCTAAATAATATTTTGTTATTATTGCATTTCTTTCTGAACTATTAAAATCTCATTGCAACGTGGAATTTTGAGATTTGAGATTCCATAAAAAACAATCGATACCAAGTAATAATTTCATATAATTTAGAAAATAGTGTTTTTTTTATCAAATAAAATGTTGATTAAAATATTGTTTTTATGGTCAGTATTTTTAAACATAAAATCTCAAAGCATAGAGATATAATCATGACAAGAACCGAAGCTTAGATGAATGCTAACTTGCTAACGCATGGTAACCCTTGGCAAATACGACTTGAGCATACGGTGATTTTATATTGGCGATTTGTGGATTTACGACAATGTTGAAACTATTGTTTATGTTTGTATCAGAGTTTCATTGTTTAGAAATGTGTTACGAGGTCATTACAACGAGCGTAGGGCGTTGTACAACTGTAGTTTAGGGTTTATTATGGTCTCTTATGGTATATGGTCCGTGTTTGAATAACTAGGTACCGTCTGGGAGGTAGTATTGTAGTGGTTTTTCAAATTTTTACAGCAGATTTTTCGATGAGCAGATAAGCGGTACCTGGTTTTAATTTGAAATTCGAACGTTTTGTAGCTAACCGAAGGGTTTTCTAGCGATTCAAAAATGGTAAACCTAGACAAATGTATCATACCTACCTACTAATAACTATTTTGTGTTCCTGCGCCTGAGTAAGGTCACCAGAGCTCATTGGGGAGGGGCGGGTGGAAGGTCGGTAACGAGTGAGTAATGTATTGCACTGCAAGCGTTCTTATGGCTACGGTAATCACTTACCATCAGGCGTGCCGTGCTCTTATTTACCAACATCGTCGTATAAAAAAAAATGCATTAACGGCTGAAAGAATTTAAATGGAACTTGGCACAGTAATAAATTGTATCCTGAAATAAAACATCTGATATTAAAAAAACATAAGATCCCACGGAAACACAGGTATAAAACTGCGTCTAGTAGGTACCTACCTATAGGCTATAGTTTTGTAGCTACATAGTTTGAGTTCAAAATAATTCAAATCTAAAATAGTACACCTAGGAAAATGGAATGGATACGCTTAGCACCAGCTTGACGCCCTCGACTCAATAGACCGCCGAGCCAGGAAACTCATCAGAGATGAGTGGCGAAACTCACTAGCCTCGACCATCGAAGAAAAGTTGCTCGCTTATTGTTTTTCTACAGGATATATTTTGGTGAGTGTGCGCAGGAATTGTTCAACCTTACTCCACCATCCCCATTTTTACACCGAACCACAAGACGCCGGGAAAATTTTCAGCCATGCATTGTTGACATACTGAAAATACGGACACAGCATTTTGCATCCTCATTTATAATGCGGACAGCAAGGGAGTGGAACTTGCTTCCGGCGTCTGTGTTTGTTGACTCTTACAATCTAGGAACTTTCAAGGCCAGAGTGAATAGGATTCTTCTGGGTAAGCGAGTTTCATATTAGGCTTCGTCATCCCTTATGGGCGGATTAGTGGCCAAACGAAAGCCCATTTAATTTAAAAAAACAAATTAGAGCAACGATATTAAACTACAAAAAGTAATACCTCAGAGTAAATAAATACTAAGTAATACATATAGGTATATTCAAGGAACACACGATTTTATGTCTATGGAGATTTTCAACATAAAATATCTGAAATCTATGTCTATTAGATACATCGTCGTGATGCGGAATAACAAATTAAAAGAAGTGCCTTACGCATTAGAACCTTGAAGTATTCTCAGAAGAGTAGACACTTAGGCTTTCGACCAGACATCGTCAATTGTCTTTAAGACCACTCAATCCTTAGACTGAAAAATCACATAAAAGCATAATCCTCGGCCAACAATCCTGTTTCCCTCTCACCGAACAATGGGAGGGCTCGGAGTGGCTACCTTCGAGCTGATGAGGACCTAACTGGTATGCCTTATCGATATCATCGGAGCGACACTTAATTGATTCACATTATGTTTGAATGGATATAAATGGTGCTGGATTGGTATCAAAAGTAGCCAATTTGATCAATTTTGAATCATATTTTTTTCAGGATTTTGTTTCCCTTGACGATAAGCACAGAATCAATAGAAACTAATTCATCTGTCAAAGAGTTCATACCAGTTATTACCGCAATGAAATGAAATTTCAATTATAAGCAGAAGACATTCGTCTCGTTACTCGGCGTCGGCAGTTTGGTTTGAGATACTATATCAATGTATAAGTTGTATATGTAGTAATAATTATTCGGCGGCGTGTTGCGATAATACAGATTTAGATAGAGCACCGACTGCGGAGATAACCCCTTACATAGCTCAGAGCACATAGCGCCTACCCGCCCACCACGGGTACCGTCCGCAGCACAGGACGTAATAAGTACAACCTTACATTTTATTTACCCTTTCTGAGTGTGAAGAGATTTTTGTCGGGTGTTACCTCTGGTGTTGCAAGTGTCTGTAAGCTACGGTAACCGCTTACAATCATGTGGGCCGCATGCTGCCTCAGTAGAATAAAAAAAAACAAAATAGCTGAAACGTGTTCTGCATCCTTCTAGTGAAGTGTCAAAATGGAAAAGTAACATTTAACGAATTTCTTCCCGAATCTTCTTATTTTTTAAAGTTGATTTCTGAATCATCATTAGTCATTTTGTACGTTTGAAGTGCTATGTTCCTAATTTGAACAACGATTTGTTGGTATTATTAAAATATCTTCAAATTAATTAGGCATGTAAATGCAATTTGTAATCCAGTCTTTTAATTTGGCAAACAAACAACAACAACATTTGCAGGCGAATCATTTGTCTCTATAAAAACATCTGTATCATAACTAAGTATTCACTCTAATTTGACACTTCTTTCAGTGCAGTTTAGTAGTGTACAAAAATAGCAATAATGAAAACAGTGAGTTTTTAAAACCTATATTTTTTTCGCACTTGGTCACTACCTTCTTTTTACCACTAAGATGGAAATAGCCACGGTCCGTCTGTTGATAAGTGTTTACCGTAACCGCTTTAGACGCTTGCATCACCACACATGCTCTGCTGACCTTACAAGACGCCATAAGATTAAACATATAAATTTAACGTCAAATTAAACAGATCACTGTGTTCTTCCGCAGTTCATAGTACTCAGCTGCATATTCGCCATGGCGGCTTGTCGTGTACCCGTTGACATGTCGATTCGGATCCTGCCGGCTCTGAGGCACGAGGAGATCCACGATGAGCACGGACAGTACGCCCTTCGGTACATCACTGCTGAGGGTATGTATATTTTAAACTACTTTATTTGGGAAATTGTAGTCTATTACCTTTTTATCAGTTTCACTCTTGGTCCGTAGACCTACGAGAAGGTCTGGTCCCTTATATATACGAAATTTGATTCTCACATGAGATGTATGGCAACGTAGTATGTTATAACCATAGAGAAATAATTATTAACAGCATTACCTTGTGCCATGCTTGAGCAGTTTGCATTCATAGATCATTTGTTGAATATAATTTTGATTATTAGAGTTTTAATACCAAATATGTAAAATGATTCTAGGCTAGTTATTAAGTTTTAAACTATTCTACTATTATGATGTATACTTAATTCATACTAATGTGTCTATCTATATTGCTGTGCCCTACAGGGTCCATGTGAACTATTAAACATATTTTTAAATCTTTTATACACATGGTGATGCAATAAAGTAAATAAAATAAATAAATTTTGTTCTCGGTAGTATCGATAAAACGAGAGTTTCAAGGCAGCATTGCACGCACATACCCGTGCTCATGGCACATATTAGTACAGCCACTCTATTAATATTTTATCTTTATGGTTATAACAATGTTTTTAAAACCATACGTTCCTTATTAATAAATAACGAAATGATTATTGAACCAATATGTAGTTAATTTAACATATTCATCTTGTACTCTTTATTTTTCAGACACGGTAGTCTCAGAGCGCGGCCGGCTAGTTCCCAGCGTCGATGGTGAATATGTCATGGAAATCGAAGGCCAATACGAATACGTTGGAGATGATCGTAAGGTCTACGTGACCAAGTATAGGGGAGGAACCGATGGTTTCCATGTCGATGCTCCACATCTACCTTATCATGTACCAGTCCCTGTTGTAGCCAAATATACGAATTAAGAAAACAAATGAGTTTGTAACATTTTATTGTACGGCCATTTAAAATTGTGTGATAGTAGTGAGCTATCCTAAAATGCTGTGTTTCCGAAATATTTAGGGTTAAAGCAAAAACATCTAGATTCTGTTTTAACTCTCTCTCTCTCTGTTTTAATTTTGAATAATTCGATGTTTTATTTTGTTGTTATTTTAATCATGTATTTTCCGTAGTAACCAACGCAATTAGCTGCTAGTGCTCCTACCTTCTATTCGAAATTTAAAATCTGACAAAAGTTAGCTTCTGAAAGTTGTAAAAATATGAGTTTGTCCAAATTTTAAGAGAAGTAGAGCTTAGCGTTTATTCGCTCAAAGAGCAGCTCGACTGCGGAAGTACCTCCACCTTACAGAATACGGCAGCCAAATACATAACTTCATATGTTGTGTAAAGTTGTGTTCCTGCGCGTGAGTAAGGTTGCCAGAGCTTATAGGGGACGGGGGAAAGGTCGGTAACGCGTGAGCAATGCTTCGTGTGTTGCATGCGTCCATATAGCTACGGTAACCGCATACCATCAGGCGGGCCGTATGCTTGCTGACAGACTTGGGCGAATAAAAAAAAAATACAGGCCCTTGCAATTATGAATGGGTGATTATGATTTTTATTTACAATTATCGGTATGACGTGTAACTGTCTCTGCTATCGGTACATGGTGGATTTCTGAAAGGATCTAAGGAGGGTGGCGAGAGGCCTCGAGGATGCGCCGGGAGCGAGGGGGGGAAGCGCGCGGGGTGAGGCGCGGGCTGTGCTGTGACGTCACGTCCTATCTCGGCGGCCATCTTGGATTATCTCGTCGCACCTGGGGGCGCGGGGGGGGGTTTCAGTATCGACCAGTTTGCCGTCCCTGCACATTTTTCAGGTTAAACTTGATAATGTCTACTTGATATTTGTTTTTGATCTCCAATTTGATGTTGCCGTAGGTAAGTTTGTTTAGAGTTAGTAATAGCCAGCGTGCGTTGCGTCTGTAACTATAGTTATTAGCAAAATAGTAAATTAGATTAATTACGTTTCGTGTGATTATCCTATAACTTTTCCATGACATCTACATAATACTCTTAGGTCACTATCAACTGAGATAGTATCTGAAAACTCGTAGTTTTTATTAAAAAAATTATCAGTTTACGTAGCTAAATATCGTTTAGTAAAATAATATATAAACATAAAAATGGAAACATAACTAAGTAAAAAAGTCAATAAAATACTCAATTATCATGTTAAAACAGCTATAAATAACGCCTTAAATAACCAGCTACACCGTCTCCACTCCAATGTAAATATCTACATAAACCATAACATTTCAATTAACCGTTTGCTCAACTCGGTACGCCACAACTTATATTAGGTATATTAAAATTCAGCCCGCACACACGCACACCGTTATCTGTCTGTGGCAGTTTGGACACGCCGATAGGATCTGTAGAACCCCCTTTGACCTCTCGCCCCCCACATTTCGCGCTCTAGGGCGGCTTTGTACTGACTTCAAACGATGATCCACCCTCGCCCGCCTCTATTTACAAAGACCTAACGCGCAATTTTATTTTTACTTATCAGAGTCTTTGAGTTCGTGTTTTATTGTCTTGTCGTTTGCAGTTTATTTTTAGAAAGTATCCGTAACCGTGAAATGATGTGAAGAATAAATTTAATGTCATTATTTTAAAGTTCCTTTATGAAATGCTTTATAACATCAAATCGCAGAACTACCACAATTTTTTGCTTCTGAATTTATATATAGGTATCATTTGTAGGTAATCAAGTATTTATTTTTATATTGTTTCCTGGATATATGAATTATCTCTCTAACCTACCCTACCCTGACCTACCCTACCCTACCCTACCCTACCCTACCCTACCCTACCCTACCCTACCCTACCCTACCCTACCCTACCCTACCCTAATCCCCATTAACAAAATGATCCGCCATTTATTAAATACATTTGTTACAAAAAATGTGATAAATGAAGAACCGCTCGACCGATTTTGTGCAAACTTCACATAAACCATCTACTAAATAGTCCGAACAAAGCCTAAACATTTGGTTTGGATAGGTGAGCCCGTTCTTGAGTTATAAAATTACAACGAAAAGTGGCATTGATTTTTATATATATAGATAATGAACCTAAGAAAATCAAGAAGAATAAGTCTCATGATGCAATTAAAACAAATAACTGTGTTTTTCGAATACATTGATTGCATGCGTCAGAGTGCTGCATTATGTCTACTATAAATAAACCTGAAATGGCGCAATAATGAGCCATATTTACAATTCAGAGCCGTAACATAATACTTTGTATAATAAGCGTAAGTGCAGGAAAGTCATTAAGAGCCGATCAACATATTAATTTTAGACCACCGGGGTATAACGGTAAGGGTTGACACTTAAGTGAAACAATGCACTTCATGGCATTAAGAGCGCGTGCTACCCGCAGCTGCGTATGCGCACCTCAATGTACCAAACACTCGTGTAGAGAGCGCTGTTGTTTTGTCGCGGAAGTTTTTCGAGAGGTGTTGAGCTGGTAAACTGACGGCACGTGCTGACGCCCGGTGGTCTGACCACCGCAGTGGTGATGGGTAGGTATTTGTCAAAAAAAATATATGTGACGTAGTCGGTAAACGAGTATTACGGTCCGCCTGATGGATGCTTGCAACACACGAGGCATCACTCTTGAACGTTCGACCCGTTTCCCCCTGAACTTTCGACTTTTCCTGATGAGCTCTGGTGACCTAGCTTCATCACGCGCAAGAATCTGTATATATAAAATTCAAAGTCCTGACTGACTGACTGACTGACTGACTGACTGACTGATATATCAACGCACAGCCTAAACTGCTGGTCCTAGAGACATGAAATTTGGAGGGTGTATTCTTTGTTATGAGTAGGTATCCACTAAGAAAGGGTTTTTCGAAATTCCACCCCCGTAGGGGTAAAATAGGGGATGTAAGTTTGTATGAAAGTCCGTCAGTTTCGAAGTTAGGATCTTCAAATTTTGTTTTGGCTGAAGATTGAAAATTAATGTATAGGCACAGTATAGGTGTCTGAGCGTTTGTTATAATTACACCCCCGTAGGGGGGAAAAGAGGGATGAAGTTACTTATGCAAGTCCTTCATTTCCACATTAAACACCACTAAATATATTATTATACAGTGTAGGCATCCACTAACGAAGGATTTTTTGATATTACACTCCTAAGGGAGTAAAAAAGGGGATGAAAGTTTGTATGAAAGTCCGTCAGTTTCGAAGTTAGGATGTTCAAAATTAGTGTTAAGGCTGACGATTGAAAATTAATTTATACCTGTCTCAGCGTTTTTGATAATTCCACCCTCGAAGGGATGAAAAGCGGGATGGAGTTGTGTATTCAATCTCACTGACTAATATATCAACTCACAGGCTAAACCGGTGGTCCTACAGACATGAAATTTGGAGGTTGTGTGCTTTGCGAAGTGTAGGTAAGCACTAAGAAAGGGTTTTTCGAAATTCCACACCTGAGGGGGTAAAATAGGGGATGAAAGTTTGTATGAAAGTCCGTCAGTTTTGAAGTTAGGATCTCCAAGTTTTGTTTTTAGGCTGAAGACTGAAAATTAATTCATACGTGTCTTAGCGTTTTTGATAATCCACCCTCGAAGGGATGAAAAGCAGGACGAAGTTGTGTATGGGAAGTCACTGATATATCAATGCACAGTATTGCACAGCTTAAACCGCTGGTCTTAGAGACATGAAATTTGGAGGGTGTGTTCTTCGTGAAGTGTACGTATCAAATATGAATGGGTTTTTCGAAATTCCAACCCAAATTAAATTCAACCAAGGGGTTGAATTTTCTGTAAATCATATTATTACACACGTACTTTAAGTTCTTGGCTTTTTCATGCGTTTTTATGATTGGGTATTATTATTAATACTTTATTTTGTAAATAAAAAAAAATGGAAAAAAATTGCCAATATAGTCATCAGTATATAAAATTCAAAGTCCTGACTGACTGACTGATATATCAACGCACAGCCTAAGCCGCTGGTCCTAGAGACATGAAATTTTGAGGGTGTTCTTTGTGAAGTGTAAGTATCCACTAAGAAAGGTCACGTGTATCACAGTTTTTTCGAAATGGGAGATGCCTAACAGAGTCAATAGGGCTTAAACAAGAAAAAAAAAATTGGCAGGGAGTGAGAGCACTTATTACGTTTGTTTTTGAAGAAAAATATGTCATTTGTTTCCTGTAGGCCACGCGGGCGAAGCCGCGGGCAGAAGCTAGTACAATATAAAGTTATTTGGCTGCGGTATTCTATACGATTAAGGTACTTGCCCAGTTGAGCTGCTCTTTGAGCGAATAGATAGACACTATGGTCTACCTCCCTTAAATTTAGGTTCAAGACCAGATAATCATGGCGAGATCCATACATTGATATGATTCTTTATATAGATAGAGCAGGCTACGGTCAAGATTCCTTATATATTTCGTGCTTTGGGTAATAAATGATAATAATGAAGTAAGAGTAGATAGGCTATTCTAATTTCTTACTAACCAAAAAGGTTTTAAAGTCTCCTGTGAATCTCTCCTACCTGCCATACTTCTCCATTTCTTTTGTTACTATATTAATAGGAATTAATATAGTATATTGAACAAAGCGGGGTGTTGGATCCACTTCATCATCAAATCATTATTAATATACTTTGGCAATTATCAATGTCTTGATTGTTACTTTTGGAGTCGAAGTGAAAGTCAAATCCATTTATTTAGGCTCTAGTAGGGCATTTTTAGGGTTCCATAGCCAAATGGCAAAAAACGGAACCCTTATAGATTCGTCATGTCTGTCTGTCTGTCTGTCTGTCCGTGTATGTCACAGCCATTTATTTCCGAAACTATAAGAACTATAATGTTGAAACTTGGTAAGTAGATGTATTCTGTGAACCGCATTAAGATTTTTACACAAAAATAGAAAAAAAACAGTAAATTTTGGGGGCTCCCCATACTTAGAACTGCAACAAAAATTTTTTTTTTCATCAAACCCATAAGTGTGGGGTGTCTATGGATAGGTCTTCAAAAATGATATTGAGGTTTCTAATATCATTTTTTTCTAAACTGAATAGTTTGCGCGAGAGACACTTCCAAAGTGGTAAAATGTGTGTCCCCCCCCTGTAACTTCTAAAATAAGAGAATGATAAATCTATAAAAAATATATGATGTACATTACGGTGCAAACTTCCACTGAAAATTGGTTTGAACGAGATCTAGTAAGTAGTTTTTTTTTAATAGGTCATAAATTGAAATTAATATCAAATACTCAGGTCTATACTACCATTTACTTATATACCTACAGGTTTGTACGGAACCCTCGGTGCGCGAGTCTGACTCGCACTTGGCCGGTTTTTTTATTTATTATGATAGGCCTGTATTTGACCACAATCTTACCGTGGTAAGTGATGATGTGGCCGAAGGTGGTAAAGACACAAAGCCTAGAAGGAACTGGCTCTCAAGTGTAGCTATCGGAATACACTGACAGGTGACTTATGAAGGTGAAAGCTACCCTTCAACTTAGAGGTAGGTACATCGCGAATGCTAAAGAATTTTCCTGATAAAGGTGACGTGAGGAGTAAGCTTCTCTTTTGTTTCTTCATCTTTTGCATGTTATATCTTTTACATGCTATTTGTTACCCTATTTGAATAGAATAAAGACAATTATTAATTGATCATATAAAATGATCTATCAATTTTGTTTGGTTCAATTAACTTTTAACCTTATATCAGTGTAATTCTGCAAGAATAAAATTAACATCAACGAAAATCTTAAGTCTATATAATTTCGAGGTCATTGCATCTTTTGTCTAAAATATTACGATGGTGTAGAGCTGGCAACATTGACTGCGTTTTGCTCATAACAGTTAAGATAACCCTTCTAAATAGACTTTAAAATATTATTGCAAGTGTTTTTGAAGGCGTCACTTTAATGTAGACTAGTCCTAATCTCTATTTATAGAGATGATAAAATTAATTCTAAGTAATATACTTATTCGTAGAAATCAAATGTGGTACATATTATGACTACTATTTTTTTCTATCATTTACGCAGTTATGAGGGATATCGCGTAAAATATCGTGGGACAGCTAGTAACTTAATAAAATGATAAACTTAAACAATAAATATGGCCGTTAGTATTGGATGTAAGTCAAGGAGCCTTTCAACCTGACTCCTACTTTAAAGAATGTATCCTTACCAATTGCGACCATAAAAACAAAATCAAAAAGTA
This sequence comes from Achlya flavicornis, assembly GCA_947623365.1. Lineage (NCBI taxonomy): Eukaryota > Metazoa > Arthropoda > Insecta > Lepidoptera > Drepanidae > Achlya > Achlya flavicornis. The sequence continues at coordinate 12,159,135 of OX392474.1, forward strand.
ATTTATTCAATTTAGGTAAGGCCCTGGTAAGGCACTTATGAACGTAACACACAGTTGAATTTACCACCGCAAGTCTGTTCATGTAGAGAAGGTATAACTACTGCCACCTCTGAGATGGATCTGCCTAATACCAACTGGAAGCCCATGGCTCAATAGACCGTCGTGCTGGGAGACTCGTCGGAGATGTTTTGCTAGCTTAGGCGAAACTAACGAAACTTGAAAATCGACGTAAGGTTTCATGTTAATCGGTCTTATAGGATATATTCTGGAGAGTAAGCTACAGAATTATCCAATTTAATTCATCCATCCACATTTCTCCATCAAACCATGAGACGCCGGAAGGTATTTCCACACACGCGTTGTCCACATCCCGCTTATACGGACACAACGCTACGCTTCTCCATTTCTTATGCGAACAGCAAAGGAGTGGAAATCTCTTCCGGGGTCTGTGTTACCCGACACATTTAACCTAGATATATTCAAGCCCAGAGTGAATAGGCATTGTCTGGATAAGCGTGCTACTTCTTCAGCTTCGTCATAACTCCTCCTGTGGTCAGTCAAACGCAAGCCCACATCATAAAAAATTATCTAAACTATGTCACTATAATACCACATAATACCATGGGCCAAAACAAGTAATAATTAGAACAATCCCAAACTAAACCTTGACCTAAGGATATTCATAGATTAAGAAACAAAATAAATGACAACTGGCAAAATAAATGGCTATTTCTGATGCAATAAGTTTTTAATGGTTCTTTAGTAAGTCAAATGACGGGAAGTGACTCCAATTAGAACGTATATATTAAACCAGTTGGAATACATTTAATACCAAATTCTGATTATTTTGTAGTCCAATAGTCGAGGAACTTTATAAATGATTGTTGTATGTATATTCTTCATAATATTGATGATGGTATTGAGCAGAAGGGACACATCAGCTGCCGGCGAATCGCAGGGGTCCTGCCATAGAATAGTTAATGTGCGTCTATAACAGAAGCGATACTCGTTACATGTGGAAAGTAATTGTGGAACAGTGGATTCTTATAAGTTCCAAGTTATATTGTTTTAGATTGTTTCTTATTGTGACGGGCCAGTTGGAGTACCTATCACGCCGCAGGTCATGGGTTCGATTCCCATCCAGGACATGCATTTGTATGCATGAACAGAACATGTCTGCATGTCCTGAGTCTATATGTAATTATGTTAAGTATGCATTTACAAAAAAAAGTAGTTTATATAGTAAGTTATCTGGTTCCATAAAATTTTTGCTTAGTTTGGGATCAGATGACCGTGTGTGTAGAATTTCCAGGATATTCTAATCCTAAACAATATTATAAATGCGAAAGTGAGTTTATTTGTTTATTACGCCTTCACGTCTCAACTACTCAACGGATCAGCATGAAATTTGGCATGCAGATAGCCTATGGTTTGGTTTGGACATATGCTACTTTTTAGCCCGGGAACGCGGATTAAACCGCAGGGGACAGCTAGTTTATTATATAATTGATCTCTATATATTTTCTTTTAAATTAACTTTAAGAAAAAAAAGTTTTTTCTGGCTCCAAAGCAGTCTAATTAATTGAGTGATTAAAGATGTAAAAACTTTTGCATTCTTAAACTAGGTACAAGTAGAAAAAAATCCCCTGTTCATATTAAACCTAAAACCTCGTCTGTTATTAAATGAATCTTTGAACAGAGTCAAGTGTACCGGTGGCAAAGCACGGAGCGTCCATTTGTTAAGCGCCACGTGATATTATTATATTATTTATTGACCTCCGCGGCTTCCGACGGGCACCAAGCTCTAGCCAGCTTTTCATTTCAACTAGTTTAACATTTATTTCCAAGAAAATATGTCTGAATTCGTAAGCTTTTTATTTTGATAGAAACATCGTAGGCTCTAAGAAATTTGTGTAAGGTGCATCGTAGATGACATACTTTTTGTACGAAGGCGTCCGCGGCACACAAAAAACGTCCTTCAGGGATTTTTCACAGTCTCAAAGCACACTTTTTAGGTAGGTACGTCGTACATCGATCACTATGTCGATTTCGGTGGAACTCTAGCGACGTACACGCTATGGAAATGCAGAGATAGATTGTGCTTGAAATTTAGAAAAAGAAGAAGAAATAGAGAATTTTGGGTGCGTTACTGGTTAGAATTGTATAGGTTCATAATCTTAGGTCTTTATAATCTTATATTTCAAGTGAATTCTATTTGTTTATTTACGCATTTGTTTATAATGGCTATGAAAAATTGGGATAAAGCTATCAACAAATTTGTGATCTAACTAAGCTTCATCTAAAAGTATCTATACTAATATTATAAAAAGGTAAAGTTCGTTTGTTTGATTGTATTAAAATTAAATTAAATTAAATTTACATTGTTATCGAGTATATAGGCTACTTTGCATGCCGGGAACACGGGTGAAACTGCGCGTGACACCTAGTCATTAATAGGATTACCTATTTAGTATAGCCCAGACCTCGATATAATTCATTCTGCATGACAACTGAATCTACACGAAAAAGACACAGGTGTTAAGAACATCATTGTAACCAATAAATAAATTATAATAAACATTCACTACATGTGGGGGCAAAAAATATAATAGTGGTCACGAGGTACCTGCGTATGCAACAAGATCTCTATAGAAAAATATGAACATCAACATAATAAAAATGATTTTATAAAGGCGTGAATACATTTGAACGAGGTAAAAGCTTCGTATTTCAAAACAACGAATACGATATCTCAATTTTTCGCAGGTTTTATGCATGATGACGATGTGTGGGAATTACTTTTTTGAGCATTTATTATGTGGGTAAAGTAATGGAATTTAAAAAGATGAAGTTACGGGACAGATACTTTACCCATAATTTTTTCTGTTAATATTAATCGTAATCAATATTTTGTATCGATCAATGAAGAGTATTTTGTTAGTAGAGGGTTCCATTCCAGATCATAGGAGGTGCAAATGAAATTTCCCTGTTTAGAAATGAGTATCAAACTCTGAGTATTAAGCCCGAAAAACAACGACATTGATCAGCCATTGAACCTCCGTTGAAATTTAGGTTTCTTAACTGACTCTACCTACTACTTCGAGGATAATAAATAATTTTTTATTTAACTCTCTGCGTAAAACTCTATTTTTAAAACGTACCTAATGATCTCAGCCTCAGTTATTTTGCTTATCGATGAATCTGCAACTGGCCTTTGACTCTTTAACATAAGAAACAATAAATTGTGTACTTTTTAGCCTATGGTCTGATCTGTCCATATTTTTTGTAGCCCAAAAATTTAATACAAATGATTGAAGGATATCACACTAACATCGAGCACACGCGTCGAAAAAATAAATCAAACATTCTCTTTACGACGCCCACCATTAATAAAACTCTTTAAAATATATTTAATAATGTCCACAAAGGTAGGGAGCACAATGCTCGAACCATAAAGGGGCAGCATTTATTATGGCGACAATATATCGAATACAAAAAGATATTGTGACAAAGACGCGTACTTTTTAATAATATTGTCATTTCTCAGCAGCAGTGGACTCTTTCAAAAAGCCATAACGCAATAATTTATCTCTTTATAAGAGTTTTTTATCTGTGGGAGAGTAGGCGTGCGGGGCCAGGTGAGCACGGGTTAAATTTGTAAAGCCTTCTGTGGAGCCTCTTCAATCTACTCGAATGAATAACATTTCTATTTAAATTCATATTTTAGGGCGCGAAGACTGCCAAATTCAAGTTTAAATCGATTGCGTCCGTCACTGAATCAAAATATATCGGTGTGAAACAAGATTTGCGTTATTGCGCAAAAAAATTAACGACAGTCTTTATAGCTATCGTCGAGACGGGGTTGACATTGGAGCCACAATAAAATCGATGAAATATTTAAGGGGCAGTCGCAATAACTCATAGCGGGCGAGTTAAGGGCCAGCGCCTATTGTGACAATGTTTGCACAGGTAGGCGCACAGTGGGTTGTCACTAGTCGTTATACAAATCACTAGATTCATGGGCTCTCGATAAACCTACATGAAATTTTGATTGTCTTATTATTATGCTAATGATTTTAAAATTCGCTTTGTTGTTCGGGATTTTATGGCAAAGAGAAAGCTCGTAATTTTAAGTTTTTTCATATAGTATTCTTGTCACTTTAGTGCAAGGGGTGATCGAAAATAAATGTGTAGGATCAAGGAGAATGGAATAACTATTTAATTTTACCAAATTATAAGAATAATAGGTACTTAGTGTCAGGTATGAAAGATTGACTAAAAGTTTCCTTCGCCTGAACTTGCGTTTTCAGCAAAATTTTATGTGCTCCATCGTTACGTTTCAGAGACTTTATGGAAATTCAATAAATGTGAAATGATGAGAAATATTAGATCCGAGATTTTATTATTTTAGTTAGAAAATCTTGAGAAAATGATATTCATTTACGATAGACCTATCGATATGAAAAGAATAATCTTTTCCCAAATCTATGGCTACAACAAGTTCTTATTCTCATAAATCTTAACTAATGGTGCGTCCATGCTTGGCGAACCGAGCACGAGCCGAGCCACAAACGAGCACACCATAGATAATACACTATACTAGAGAGAGCACACTGTGAGCACGATTCGCGTAGCGTGGACGGGCTTGCGAGCCTCGAACGAGCGCGATTGTCAGTTTTTTCACGAACAAATGGATTCGCATCGTGCTCTTTTTATGGTGCGTCCATGCTTGGCGAACCGAGCACGAGCCGAGCCACAAACGAGCACACTGCGAGCACGATTTGCGTAGCGTGGACGGGCTTGAGCCTCGAACGACCGCGATTGTCAGTTTTTTTACAAACAAAGGGATTCGCACCGTGCTCGTTGTAGATTCGTTCTTGGCTCGGCTCGTGCTCGATTCGCGTAGCATGGATGCACCAAAATGATACTAGAGCCAATTTGGCTGTAAATGTGAATCTTGAATGAAGAAAATAATAGTTTGCTGGTGACCTAGCAAACAAATGAATTCCAAATGATTTTAATTATACCATTTCTTATTTTATTCCATTTATTTATTCAAATTTGTATTTTTAATAGGATAATATGATAGGAAAAATGCAATAGACTTTAATAATTACGAATTGATGCAAATGTAGTCTTATTGGAATTACATATAGTGCAAAACTAGGCGCCATTGTACTCACTACAAACAAAAGAAATAGATCGTTGACCTTTCTCCAATGGTACCAGGTATGTCACGTACATACACAGGTAAGGGCTGAGCACTCCGGGACTAGTTCCACTAAATCCCGGGTTCCGGGAAGCTGCATGAAGTCGTCACGTGGGGCGCCCCGCGGGGACGGTAGCGTGCGGGCGGTCCCGACGCCTCCCTTTAATTAATTTTAATGCATACCTGCATTGGTGGTTTCTGTTCCCGGGAATCTGTGACCAATATGACTAATACTCTATGTTTGATGTTTGTTTGAGCTTACGTCAATATTTAGAACTGTTATTTAGTCGGTATATTATAGGGCTATCCTATATAAGGATACTACTACTATAATACAGGTTTACTTTTTAGGGGTAGCCAAATTTTCAGAGGTTATTGTAGGACTCATCATTATCAACAACTTTTACGATTGGAACAACTCTGAAATACCGAAAAAAATACCTTTTCATACTTTTCGCGCAGCGTTGATCTTTAGTAGGAAGATTGATTCTTTTTTCGTGATATCAGAGTTTTTGCCATACTAAAAGTTGTTGATAATACATTTACCCTCTTACTCATAAAGCGCTATTTAACTAATATACTGATTAAAGTGTCACGTAAATAAAGTCACTCTATTGTCATTGTCAAATAATGTGACATTATTTACGTGACCATTTAAACAGTGTATTAGTTAAATAGCGCTTTATAAGTAAGGGGTTAATGATTAAAATAACCTCCGATACTAATTTGACTACCCACTGAATAACAGCCCTGTATAGTAGGCACCTGCCTGGCTTCCAATCTCAAGATGGAAATCTATCGCCAAGTACGTACTGGTGTCTTCCAACAGCCTTCTAAGCGTGTGCTTACCATCTTCGGCCACATCATCACTGACCATGGTAATATACACTGGGCTTTACATAGTAGTAGAAGCGCTCGTGGTGCAGCATAATTAGCCGTTCTTAATCGATCGGCAAAGTTAAGCACCGTCGTGGTCAGTACTTGGATGGGTAGCCGCCTAGAGGTATTTTCAAATCGAGCGTTTCCGTGCTTCGAACGGCACGTAAAGCCGTTGGTGCCGGTTATCACTTTAGCGCCGGGGCAAGCAATTGTTGTCAGTGCGATTATGATGTAAATATTATGTAATGAATCTAAGCTTGTTTTGAAAAGAGTAATTGCTGAGTTTATTGCCGGCTCTTCTCAGCAAATGCAACTTTCCGAACCGGTATTAGAGTCAGACTTTTCATAAGTGCCTGCGAAGGTCTATTTGAATAAATGATTTTGAATTGTGATAGTCGTTAAGTTAGTCGGAGGCCTAATAGGCGGCTTGAAAACTCCAACAGTAGGTTGACCACTAACGTGGACATGCTTGGTGGAGTATTGCCCATTCCCTTTTACCCTAATTTGTGAAAGGACGCCTGAGCTCAGCAGTGGGACATTATAGGCTGATGATGATAAATACATAGTAAAAGAAGTGTTTACGTCTCTAAAGGAAGCATAAATCTATTGAAAAAAAGTATGGTCAATTAAACAGCCTATCAAATGTTAAAAGGAACCTCCATCACATATTTTTTATAGATTATCCTAATCCCTTCAAAATATCCATGTTTATATTCAATTATGTTAGATAATTTTCCTAATTAGAAGGTTCGGTACAACATTCGATTTCAATCCCAGAGCGTACATTAACGTCTCCATTGGAATTATTAATAACCTTATTTTATAGTCACGTGATCCTTCTGAGCAAGGCAATTGAGATAAACATCGACTTCCGAACGCATCTCGGCATCTTTTATTATTTATATCTCATTAGACTAATTATATTTCTCCTGAAGGCCGGTAGCTGCGATGTAAATTAAATATTAGTTATTGGGTAATAAAGCTTAATATTTGTTTCGACAAGGTCAGGTCGAGCGCTGTCTACGCCGGATGCGAGGATATATGACCAGCCTCATCATCACCTCGTTACAAATATCTGCATATTAATGAATTGTTAATGTTATTTTGTTTCCTTTTGCGACACTCGTTGTGTCGCAATCCATCCTGTTTGTTTCGATTTTGATGTTAAAAGTGTGTTACGAGAACGGTGGAACTTCGGGTACGTATCACTAGGCTTTTACATAGAAGGTCCTAATAAATTAGTCAATTTCCTCTTGAGGGATGAATGTTATGGTCATTAGTAATCAAAAAATAATCCGTGGGTTTTTTTTAGATAAAAGGGTAAATTAATACTTTGTACTGATATTAAGTCAATTTCGAAATTTGGTTTTACTCCCTCGGGTTATTTTCTAATATTCTTTTTTGATTGCTAATGACCTATACATATCATCCCTCGAGAGGAAGTTCACAAATTTATTAGAACCTTATACGTATCTAAGGTCCTAATAAATTAGTGAACAAGACGTATCTTGTTTCCATTCCATGAAACAATACAGATGATTCCTGGGTAAAAAAATAATCATAATTTATTAAGATTATCAAAAATTATTGGAAAAGTATATTTTGCTTTACCAAATCATAAAAAAAATTACGAAGATAAAGCGCGTCAACTTTCGGGAGTGGGGCTCGTGACGTAGTAAAAATCTACCATAACATCACGTCACGCGGAACTACAACACGATTTCTTCGTATTATTTTGTTTAATGGACAAAATAAAAAATACGTGTCTAATATTATTTGATAATGAAAATGACGGACTAAACAGAATTTTTCAGTAGCCTATTGTCATACATTTTGTTGTGCAATCATTGTTGTTATAGAGCCTATAGACTCTACTGAGTTGCATATTATTTGTATAAATAGAAGTGTGCTCGGCATTTAAATAATTTCAATTTTTACTATAAATACATATATTATAACTCATTTTTAAATGTAGCTATTTTGTTTTGTGACCGAGTCTCGTGGTGTGTCAAATAATTTGCCTACACGGCCCGACCCCATCGTTTATCACTACCCGTACCAAATCACTGATGAGCCATTCCTAATCACCGACCCTAAACACGGGTACGTAATTTGCGTTTTATTATCGCTACCGAATTGGCTTATTAGTTGGATTGGATGTAGAAAGAGATGAAGTAAGAGTTTGTAAACAAAGCACAAAATGAATAGAATGAATTTTGTCAAGCATTTTTTGGAGTTGAGTCGTGCCCGTCGTCATTTTATCCCTACAGCTCCTATAGCATAGCGATTTCTCAATCTATCTTCAATCCTTCTTCTTCAAAGAGAGGTAGAGCATAGCGTTTATTACATCAAGGAGCAGCTCGACTGGAGAAGTACCTCCACCTTACAGAATACCGCAGCCAAATAACTTTATGTTGTGTTCCTGCGCGAAGGTACAACCAGAGCTCATTGGGGAGGGGGAAGGGTCGGTAACGTGTAAGTGATGCCTCGTGTGTGAAGCGTCCAAATGGATTCGGTAACCGCTTACCATCAGGCGGGCCGTATGATTGATAACCGACGTCATCATCATCATCATCATTTCAGCCTATTGCAGTCCACTGCTGGACGTAAGCCTCCCCCAGGGTTCGCCACATGGCCCTATCTCCCGTTTTCGCCATCCAGTCACCACCAGCCACTTTTTTCAGGTCGTCGGTCCATCTGGCCGGAGGGCGTCCTACACTACGCTTGCCGAGTCGTGGTCTCCACTCGAGAACCCGTCTACTCCACCGATCATCGGTTCTGCGACAGATGTGACCAGCCCACTGCCACTTCAGTCTGCTACACTTCTGTACTACGTCAGAGACTTTGGTTTTTTGTCGGATAATCTCGTTCCGGACTTTGTCCCTTAACGAGATTCCGAGCATACCCCTTTCCATAGCTCGCTGTGTGACGTGTAGTCGGTGGGCTAGTTTCACTGTCAGGTTCCACGTCTCGGCTCCGTATGTCATGACCGGCAGGACGCACTGATTGAATACCTTGGTCTTCAGGCATTGTGGCAAGGGTGACTCGAAGATGTGACGCAGCTTTCCAAATGCTGCCCAGCCAAGCTGCACTCTTCTGGTGATTTCACTCTCAAAGTTGTCTCTACCCAGCTGTAACTTTTGTCCTAGGTAGACGTACTCCTGGACAACTTCAATGGCTACACCTTCGACGGAAACGGGCACAGGGACGATGTGCTCGTTGAACATGACCTTAGTCTTGTCCAAGTTCATCCCTAGCCCAACGCGTCTCGAGGCAGCATTAAGACCGGACAGCATTTCCTGCAGGTCTTGCAGCGATTCTGCCATTATAACTATGTCGTCAGCAAAGCGGAGGTGTGTGAGATATTCACCATTGACATTGATGCCCATTCCATTCCACCGCAGGGTCTTGAAGACATCCTCCAGAGCATTGGTGAAGAGTTTCGGGGAAATAACGTCACCCTGTCTTACACCTCTGAGCAACTGGATGGGTCTTGTTTGGTGGTTCTGGACTTGGACGGACATAGTCGCCATTTGGTAGAGACTTCTCAGCACCTCCACGTACCGCCAGTCGACTTGGCATCGCTGCAAAGACTCCAGAACGGCCCAGGTTTCGATGGAGTCGAAGGCCTTCTCGTAGTCCACAAACGCCATACACAGCGGTTGGTTATACTCCTCGGACTTCTGTATAACCTGCCGAACAGTATGGATGTGGTCCACGGTGCTATAGCCTTTACGAAACCCAGCCTGTTCCGGTGGCTGAAAGGCGTCAAATCTTGATGCCAGACGATTCGTAACGACTCTCGAGAACAGCTTATAGACGTGGCTCAGAAGCGTGATCGGCCTATAGTTTTTAAGGAGCGTTTTGTCTCCTTTCTTGAAAAACAATGCCACTACACCTCTGCTCCACGCCTTCGGGGTAGTCCCATTGGTTATTACAGAGTTGAAGAGCCTCTTCAACTCCCCAAGAACAGGTTTACCCCCAGCCTTGAGGAGCTCAGAGGCTACTCCATCTTCACCGGGAGCCTTCCCATTACTAAGCTGTTTGAGAGCCGCCCCGATTTCGTCGACATCTACGTCTGGGAGATCTTCAGTGAAGTGGCGGGTAAGTGGGGCTCTAGGGTCTCTCGCGTCAGGTGTAGACTTCGGTGCATGCGAAGCATACAGATGTCCATAGAAGTCCTCAATTTCAGCCAATATCCCCGGGACTGATGTGACGGTTTCACCATCGACGTCATGGAATAAAAAAAAAAAACACATTTTGTTGTGATTACATTTTTGGTAGGTCGGCAACGCGTTAGTGATAGATATCCCTATATCTATGGACTACAGTAACCGTATAGGTGCAATAGGCGGTCCTATCAACAACTGCACCAGAAGGGCAGCAGTTAGGGAAAGGAGTGTTGTGAAGCGTGCCACAAATGACACGTCATGACGACCATGACCACTCTGTCAAGAGTGCAACGCATAAGAAGAAGCCGTATAGGTAAACCGTATGCTTGATTGATATCGAAGTATTATAAAACCGAATGACTGATTTATTTATCAATGAAAATGAATTCTTATCTTCAATATTTACTGCAAAATAATAATTCGAAACACGGGCAAACGTAATTTTCTCACAATTAAACAACACATAAAATTGAAAATTGCAATTACGACATCACGCCCGAACGATTAGTAAGTGTTTGGATCTTTGTCAACGAATTAAACTTTGACCGAATTATGTTTACGCGGCGGTCGTCGGGAGGCGTTCACATCGTTAAATATTATCTAATATTGCAATAAATATGTCGGTGTTTTGTTGTCTATCGGCGTGTTTGGCAACAAGGCGCGCCGTGTCGAATCCTTTTAGAAGTAATAGTGCGTGCAATTGTGGGGTTGTTTCGGATGTTGCCTGCCTGTGTGGCGGTGCCCATCTTATTTTTTTGTTGGTAAATTATTGCATAGTCAGTTTTGTTGTTATAGTTGATTTATTGCTTTGTTTATTTTAAGTGTTTCTGATGCACAGGAGTTATTTGGAGTTACCTGAGCAACAGACTGTCCTGTCCTGACCTGAAGTCAGAAGGCAGACAGGTGGTCCATCTGATGGAAAGTGGTTACCGTCGCAATGGCTATCAGCAATGAGGGGGACCATGTGTTTTCAATCTGAAAGCGATTGTTGGGAGAGTGTAATTTTTTTTATCATTCGAATATAAAATAATTTTTATGCGAAACTATTGAACCAAATTTTTGAAAAAAATAACGTGAATAGTTCTTTACTTGTCGATTACAAGACAACATAAGAAGTCTATACTTGAAATGTATCGGAGAACTTGTTTCTGAACTACAATGTTATGTTTGTACGGAATCCTCTTCACCCGATTTCAACGCGCACTTGTCCGATTTTTTAAATATGTGGCTATATGTAGCATTTTTTTTGATAGAGATTATAATGTTTTTAGTCAAGACTTTTACTTACACATTACACACAAAGTAATCACAAAGTTTTCATGTATTTTTTTATCTTACTTGTTTTATTTAGTTACTAGCCTGCTGCAAGCGAATTTAAGGACTGGCAAAGATGACCGACACAAAAGCATCAAACCAAGCGCCTGCAACAATAGTTCTTATTTCAATGTCCTTTTGTCCAAATTATATTGGGATTAAAACACATTATTCAGATGCGTTCCAAAATAAACAAATTTTGATTATTTTAGAAATCTTCATTATAAATACGATACGAAATTTGAATGTCCATTAAAATAGACCTTTATTCGAACTCAGTTAAGTCGAAGTCTATTTTACCTTTTCACTATCTGCAATGGAAGGCGTAGGAAGATTTTGGCATATTTCTCATCCGCCATTTTGTTTTTTTTTTCAAGACGGGCGGCGTCCACTGATACCTTTTATAAAAATTGATAGCTGACAGAAAGACAATCAAGAAATATTTTGAAATAGAAACTCGTAAAGTATCACTTTTCGAAGATATAAGCAACTAAAGTTTTTCTTTTTAATGCAAAATTAATTACTACACCCAAAAACTATTCCCAATAAATAATAAAACTAGACCCAATAAATAAAAAAACACGCTTTATAAAGCCCTGCACTGACAAGTGTTAAATAATAATAATTAATCTATATTCTCTGTCAATCCTTGGACCTTGTAAGCGATTTTTGTATTTAAGTCTAATATTTCAGTAAAAAAAAGCGTAGGCAGGGGGCTTTTTAAAGCTTGTTTTTTAGTTTTTTTTAATCTATTACACTGAAAAAAAGGTTCTACAAAACTAGTTATGTATGTTGAAGTTTTGTTGTCTGGAAACTAATTTTAGTTACATTTATTTTAATCTTATATCTCTTAGATTTAATCAAACAATTTAGTAATGAACCAAAACTAGTTTTGTTACTGGTAATTTTTAGTTCGCAAGTCACTCTGTTTAGGTTATTGGTAGTAAAATTTTGTGTTACTGTTAAATACATTTTTTTTTCAGTGTACTAGCTGCCCCTCGCGGTTTCACCCGAGTTCCCGGGATAAAAAGCCTATGTCCTTCTCCATACCATAGGCTATCTGGATGCCAAATTTCATAATGATCCGTTGAGTAGTTGAGGCGAGAAGGCGTAACAAACAAACAAACTTACTTTCGCATTTATAATATTATAGTTAGGTGTATTGGGTTTACTTTTTGGGTGTTAAAATTAATTTACGCTCTATACTAATATCTTCCAACCCCTTTGGTATGTTTATTGCTTATGCTAACGAGGGACCTAGGCTATTTTTACAAGCTTTTATTAAATTTCACCTGTCCGGTGTTAGTAGTTGAATCTTGCAAGTTATTTTGACCCACTTCCCAGAGTCCGTTACGTCAGAGTTAATTGTATTTGTGACATCGTTTGTGTATTTAAATTGTTAATGTTTATTTTTAATTATTGATTGACTGTGTCATCAAATTTTTATATTGTAATGTAGGTAGTAACCACTAATTATTTTTGTATGCCAGTAATTGGTGAAACATGTTGAGCCACATTATTATTGTACTACACCTATTTTGTACCATGTTTCAGACAAATAAATATTCTATTCTATTCTATTCCGATTGAGCTGAAATTTGGTATATACATTAGTATATTGGATGACAATGCAAGTACAGATAACACAAAGTACAGTCACCATAAAAAGCTTGTATTAAAAATGAAATTGTTAACAACCACAACAAACTTGTTTATCCTTGAAACGCAGCTCGGATGAAACTTCTAAGATTCCTAATCAACTTTTAGTAAGCATGTACTAATATTCCTAAAACCCTGACTATTGTATCTTCTCTTTCATAAAGTCTACTAGTACTTTCTACTCTCGCAAAAAGGTGTATAATAACACAATTCACGAGTTGAGTTGTTTATCCACTAGAGAGGTCCTAGAGACTTTTGTACAGCCTTTGTAAACACAAAGATTCTACAACAATGTATCGGTTGCTGTACAAATATAAATACAATAATCTTTTGCCAAACCAAAATAAATAAATATTGTTATTATTGCCTACTGTGTTGCTAACAGTGGTTTGTGTTGCCACTGTATTGACAAAAGAAAGTAATAAATTGTATTACAATGCACTGTCACCGCATTTGTTATGCAATTAATGGAAAACTGGTGGTCAAATATGAAATAGGCGTGATATTGGAGAATTGAATAGTATCCCTAGTTACCGTTCGTGGGAATAGTACTTTCTTATCTCCTGAAACTGTTTTGTTTGGAATTTTCAATAATTACATCCTTGATTTTTTGCTGGCGGCAAACGTTGGTTGGCAATGCCGCCAGCAATCTTGTAATGTTGCCATTTTTTTCATTTAGTTTATTTCTTTTTATTTATATAGATTTTAAGGATTTTATGATTTTATATTTTAGTATGAATAAATAAATACCTTTTTATAAATTAATTTTGCAGATAACATTATGTCAAAAATTTACTGGATCTATCACGCTGCAAGTCGTCGGTTCGATTCCTACCCAGGAAATGCATTTGTCTGCATGTCTTGAATCTGGGTGTAATTATGTATATTAAGTATGAATTTACAAACAAAAAGTAGTATATGTAGTACGATCAGTTATCTGGTGTCCATATTAAAGCTCTGCTCGGTTTGTGTTTGTTTTAAAATTAGTATGTGAATATGTGTGAAAAACCTTCGCAGAAGTCTATAATTTCTTAACTATCAACCTATGATGACCTGACTACCTACTACCAATGAATATATAACTTAGCGAAAGTAAAATTCTTGATATAGAAAAAAAAGTCCTCCGTCACGAATATTCTGCCCGCTTTAAAATAACTATTAAGGGATCATTAGCTCCACTCTGCCCATATACCTGCTCATACATTATCTTGTCAAAATATTTCGTTGAAACCGTGTTTAGATGTGTTTTTTTACTAGAATATTTTCGTGAATTTGCTCGATTGTTGGCGCACAATGGTCGCAGTGACATCTCAATATTGGCCACAAAGGGAATCATTTGTCATTGTCCATTAAAATATATTGTTGGCTAACATTATAAAATATTAACCGATGTATTGTTATTTGTAATTTATGGAAGGATGAAAAAATGATTATTTATTTTTATAGTTTACCAATTGCATAAGCCGATATATCTAGTGGTCAAACCAATAGCACGCTCATGTTATGAAGACCTATACATTTTCAGGAACACATTTACCTAAAAGTAATATTTTAAAAGTACCTAGACTATTCAAGGCAAGAATTTTATCAATCTAAGGTCCTATCAGGGGCATCAATTTTTGAAAATTATATCTTTTTTGGTAAGTAAGTAGGTACAATTTACATAGTCGGCATTTCGTTCATAAATTCTTACAGACAATTCAAGAAAAACATAAGCATATAAATGGAGGAAGTTCATACGAATGTAGCATAAAATAAAAATCGCATTGTAATCCGGTATTGGCTCTAGATAAGGAGGGCTTGTGACAAGGCAAGAATTATGTGCTCCAGAGGGCAATTTTTCTTTCCCGGGATTTATTCCCGTAATTTATAGAGGATCCGCCTGTATCTGGGCTAACCCGACGCTGGGTCTAGCGGGGCCCGCAATTAAGACCTTTCCTAATTAAGATTCTTATATAATCTGTGGGTTTTAATTCATCAAAATTTTGCCCTAAATAAATTGATGGTAGGTATAATTTTAAATTCTTTATTTTGGATTGAAGAGACCACTCTGGGGTCTATTTTTATCTCTATGAGAGCCGACGATTCAGATTTTTTGAATTCGATATTGATGGCGAAAAGTAACTTAGCTTTTAGGGTCGGAAACGCGCGCGTGATACGTTGCAAGCGTCCATAGGCTACGGTAACCGCGTACCATCAGGCGGGCCGTATGCTTGTTTGCCACCTAAGTGGTATAAAAAATAAAATAAAAAGCTGAAGGAAAATAAAGTTGATATTCAGGTACATTCACGTGTAAAATCACATTGGACATAAGCCGTTTATCTAAACTATAAGTTTACGATTCAATGTCTATCTTTAACTTCGTTGTAAAAATGTAAGCATCGGAGGCACCGCTGAATTCATGGGAAACAAAAATATTAACATTTATACATTGGTAATAATCGTAAATGTGAAATACAATGACAGTTTTGACGATTACCGTAATCTCGACATCAATCGACCGTTCGGCGTGCGGTAATTTGACACGCAAAATTTTTGTCGAACGTGCTTCGCAATGAATTGTCGGTGACAAAAGTGTCTGTCGGGGCGAAGCGTCGAGAGTCAGCTTAATACCAGCCCCCACCCCTCAGCCACAGTCGTAAATTTAGGGTTTCATAAAACCAGATCCGAGATAAGACACAGTGTGGAGTGAGCGTCCCGGATCAAATGCGAGCCTCCGATCCCGCACCGCGGCCCTACACAATAAAAATAACGCACGCGCATCTGCGGACAGCGTTTTACATCACCATGAAATTTGTCGTGTTTACATAAAATACATGTTTACGATAGCGATCGAGGATTCACCAGAAATCGTCGGGAAATATGCCTTTCTGCGAGCGTTACGCATCGGCCGCGACACGAAACCACGAAAGATTAGACAGAAAAAATACAAAGTAAGCTGTCAAAGGAGCAACAATAGCGCATTATGATTTTAACAGTTTCTGAATTGCTCCACTATTATGAGGCGTGTATTATGCTTTTCACTCAGTGTAAGGGTATTTGGGCGCCTTTGTGGCTCGGTATTGACAAATAAGTAAGTTTTACTCTTAAAGCAAAAGTAATAGAGGATTAGGATGGTGCTGTGTTTTTTTCTCTTGTGTTTTTTTCTCTTTATTCTTTGGGAATGGTTGGCGCCACTGGTCGGTCCCATATTGCATTATTGCTGCAGTCGGCCTGGTTCTTATATGCAGTGTTTATATCAATATTGTAAATAGATCAAGTGGAAACTTCAATGGCATTCATTGCGAGGGAAAGCGAAGTTTGCGCAACTTTACACTAGAATAAACAAAGTTGTTACAAAGTGAAAGAATAGGCTTAATTCAAAGGGTCTCTACTTACTTAGTATTGTTAGCTTTGTAAGATTAGATCAAACACTGCACACCTGATTGAAATGTAACAAATGTTTTCACTTTTACAACCATTTTATACATAGATATTAAGTGATTTGCTATAGCCAACAAACGTCTTATATTTTTACAAAAGCGTCGCATTTTACGTAGAAACGGGTTGTAGGCATAACTACGTGTCGGGGACATATATTTAAACCTTCAGTAGATAGGGGTGCAATAATTTTGACAATGACTAGCAGCCTTACCCGGGCGAGGCGTAGGCGCGGGGGGCGAGGGGCGCGAGGGGCAATCTGCGCACTAAATCACGCTACGAATAAAATTTATGGCGCCGAGATAAAAACTCGCAGCTTTTCTCTTTTACGTTCCTTCCCCTCCGCCGCCCCTCCCGCCCCGCGCTCCCTCGTCACCCCGCGCGGAAAATCCATAGGGATTTTTCCAAGTGTTCGGCGACGGCGTGTGTGGGGTCGAAACGATTTTGTTTTATGCTTATTGCCGGTTGCGATGTTTTGTTTGCTAAGTTGCACAGATAAGGGATAGGTACGGAGATCGTCTACTCAGCAGGACAACAACGCGACGTAAACTCGGTCCGCAATTTTATGTGTATATTGTTTCGGGGTCAACGGAGTCGGTGCTGCTTTATATCGTGTCGACTTGTCACAGGTCACAGCTTTGTGTCGGCTGTAGGGAACAATAAAGAGTTTAATTTTTCACGCATTTTTTAACAATCCATCATATTTGTAATCCTTGGACACGTGAGCGAAGTCATGGAATAATAATAACTTTATGGAATGTCGTGTGGATTAGAGCTCCATATAAAAAGCCCAACGGTTATCGCACTTTCACTCAGCACCACTACATACAGTCCACACACGACATTTTTCATAGGTTAAGCTTCATGTAAATTTTAAATAATATTTTTAGTTCATTTTTTACAGACAAATGTAGCTAATATTTACTAATATATACAATTTCAGTTTACCTTTGGAACCACGCATACTACTATCTAGAGTAAAAAAAAAAGAATTTTCCTCTTAAATGTGTCTTGCTTGGCGACGCCCAATGCATGGTCCTTAATCAAATAAATGGGTTTATGGGTAGTGTTATAGTACATGTTGATATAAAATAATGACCTCAATCTAATATTAAGAGGTATTTTTTAATATTTACAGAATTTAAATTATTATTTAAATGTTGTCAACATTCATACATTTTGCTCAATTGTAAAATAATCGTATTTAATTTCGGTTTTTAAACAATTATTGGAGCCAAAATGTTTCAATTCGAACCAGAAAGCTAATGAACCTTGGCGTAAAATTGAACCTTATCAGATTGGTAATACCAACAAGATTTATAAACGAGGCGGATTAAAAACCCTTTTGACCCGTCTATTAAGAAAGTAAACACCTTGACTGCATGTTGGCGGTAATTTTAAATGAAATGCGATCGTGTCGCTTATCTTCGACCGTTTGTGTAGCGTGATCGACGGTGTAACTTCTGTTGTCGGTCCGATATGGCCACCTTTATTGCTTAATTCAACAAAACACACCGATACTACAGCGCTTGCCTCAGCAATAACACTCGAAACCGACAACTGAGCTCGTCATTTTCATAAAAATCTTATTTTTATTGTGCTATTGAGTGGGATTGTCGACTAGTCCTTTGTTTGGATTTAACTAACTTGTTTTGCGGGACATTAAACCACTGTTTAAACGTACGTGTTATGGGCACTCTGATTATACTCTATGCTGTTTATATATATAGTATAATATACCTACATAGTACTTACAATTACCTCGATTTACTAATTTAATTCCAAACAAATGATAGAGTATTTAGTAACAAACGTGTGTGACAAAGAGAGAATCATTCCATTGTCAAAATTATTTTATAGAAATAAAGAAAGAAAAAGATACAACAAAATAGCACAACACAATACTTAATTATAGATTAATTTACGCAAAACGCTTATCATTTCCTAATTAGTATTTGACGTAAAATACCTATTTATTGTAACATTTTCTACGTGGATTATCAAAATTATGACTAATAACTAACTAGTAAAAATAAATCTAAATAGGTATATGCTATTTCGTACATTTTTTTTTGTAATAATAATTTATTTATTAACCAAAGTTACAGATGTAACTGTAATTGTAATGTTTTCGTAAGTAAGATTACCTCTTTATAGTATGAGAAAAAAGGAGTAGAAACTAAACACTATTTTCATGATCATTTGCACTTATCTGATATTAGCTACATGAGTTTTTGATAAGTTTTCCAAATAATATGTAAGCTTCAGTAAGTAGTGCCTGCAACTCGGCGAGGCAGCTGTCACAAATTCTTGGTAACATTAGGCTTTGCATGTCAATCCGAGGCTTTTAAATTCGCGTCACCACACAAAAAAACATATCCAAGGACAAAACCCCGATTGTCTTACTTATCTGTACTCAATCAGTGTTTACAATATTACGGCGGCGTGCTCCACGTCAAAATAATGTCCCTATTAGAGTACAAAGCGAGATTTTCAAAGAATCACCAGCAAAAAATGTCCAAAATATCCACGTCGAGAGCAGAGATTACAGAGAGCAAGGCCATCTGTGGATATTGAGACCGTCTCACACGAGATAGCTTATCGGCCGATCTCGACTCAGATTCTGTGAAGAAAAAGCGAGAGAAAAGGCTCCTATTTATAGATGAAGAGCCATAGAGTACGGAGCGCTCACGCCACAATCGCATTAGGTCGGCGGCTGTCGAATACAACGATGATTTGAATTTCCATTGTTTATGGTGGCAGACATGTGTCAAAGTTCGATTGGAATTTAAATTCGGCTCCTTTGTTATTTTATTCTTTTTTGTCGAGTTGTAAACACGGCACGGTGATGTTCCAATTTGGTTACCAGACTTTACTGATGGCTGGTTGTATATCTATGATATTTTTGACGTAAGTATGCCGTATGAATAATTACGAATCACGCTCGAGGGATTCCAAACATGCCGTCTAAGATGTGCCTATATATTATTTAAATGAGAGCATATATATAGTACGAATTCAAAGTCTGTCTGTAGTTATGTAACTGGCCCAAAACCCACAAACGCTAAATGCAGTCGACATCAAAGGTACCAAACATCTGCTAATTTACCAAATTCGAGGCAGTCGGGAGCGGGGGCAAATACACAAAGCGACTACCATTTTGTTCCGACACTTTTCAAAATTGGAACGTGACGGTTGCAAGCGCTCTCCGACCAGAGACAATGACATGAAAAGGAAAAATGTAAACGGACCTATTTTAAATAGACGTATTGCGACCAGTAATATTTTAAATCGCTTTTCCCGTTCAAGCGATATTGACCTTAATTATTGTCGAGCTTGCAACCAAGTAAGAACGAGAATGGCATGTATTTATATTATGTTGTAAGTCATTTGAGAATTCAGGGCAGTTAATTTAAAAGTGCGTTCTTGAACCCTTTCAGAGGCATTGTATCTTTGTGCGCTTTGTACGAGAGATGGTTTATCTGAGTCGCGGGGTACATAAGTGCTGTTTTTTCATTCCGTAATGCTTTTACATTTCAAAGGGGTTAAATGTTATTCAGACTGGCTGCCCGCTTAGAAAATGTGTGGGTGTCGCGGGGACCGGGAAATTGTAAACAGCTATTCAGTTTATATTTTGAATTTTCTATATAATTTTAACTCTTGATACTTTAATGTCTCGTTGTAATTCCTATTAAGTACCTATTTTTCTATATATTATATAAGTTAAGTATTTAATTTTCTATGGTAAAATTGTGTTTAATTTAGACCTATTTAAAAATTTTAGTACCTACCAATGTTACTTATAAATAATAATTTAAACTAAAGAAAGAGAAATTGTAGGTACCTACCTGCAGAAAATAATTATTCTTTTTCAATTTAACTAGCTATAAAATCTCTATAAGTACATAAAAATTAATCCCAATTTGCCTTGGTCACGCCGTAACTTAGAACTTAGAACGACTTTACCGATATCATCCAACTTTTTTTTAAAGTTTTCTATAACTCTGGGAGAAGGTTCTTACGGAAAAAAGGAAAAAACTTGCGTAGAAAATATAAGAAATCTTTACGGTAGGGTAGGGTATCCCTCGGTACGCGGGTGAAACCGCCGGTCGCAATTAGTTATAAGATAATTTACCAACATACAACTTTAGACAGTCAGCTCGAATTAAAATCGATCTGTGGTCTATTTGATTGGACTCAGCTCAGTCTGCGGGGAATAATCTAATCTATCCGCTCTTATGTTAATTAAGCTAATAGTAGATACCTATTAAACATTTGTGTAGATAGACACTGGTATTTGGGTTACCATTATAACCCTACCATGTCTGGTCAATCACATATTCTATATTAGTGTAGAATTTACAAATATAGATGTCGCTACAAACATCTTTTGCACTAATTAAGAATAAATTCTTAGTCAAAACGCTATTAAATCATTTTTTATTGGGCTTTATTGCAAGGGAATAGAATTGGTATTTAAAAATAATTTTAGTGCGTAAATGTCTGTGTGTATGGCTTTGCTATGTTGTAGGTACGTAGTATATTATTGTCTCTGGGATCCTACTAATATTAATGTGAAAGTTGGAGTAATATCATGTTCTATTTGCTGAATGGAATATAATATATTTATCTTATCTCAAAATAACATAAGATCCGATGAATCTATAGATACCGGGTATACCCGTGAAGCGGCAACTACATAGTTATAACATAAAATCTATTTGATGGTTAAAATCTGATGTCAAATCAATTGATGGTTTATTAGATTATGAGAGAACAACTTTATAAACATTAATTTCTACTAATTATCACAAATTTAATATTACTTAATATAAATACATGTAAAGAAAGAAAGAAAGAAAGAAAGAAAGAAAAACATTTTATTTTTGCATTATTATGTATTATTTATTTATGTATTATTATTGATGTTTTTAATAAATAAAATTAAGTTAGGGAATATAAAAAAGGATATAAAATTCTTTAATGAAAAAGAATTGCATTTTGTGGTAAAAAGATTTTCGTAAAGACATGCACCTATACAATAACTATTATAATAAATGTTTAACTGTAACTGATTGTTAATGATGAGATTATTTTCATTCCTATGAAACTATATTATGGTATAATTATAATATACACATGAATATGTTGTATATCGAGGGATATATTACACACGGCCATCTAATCCCAACCTAAGCAGGGCTTGTACAATGGAAACTAGATGACCGATGATGCTTAGATAGGTAAAGTATAGGTACTTCTTATAGTGCGTCCATGCTTTGCGAACCAAGCACGAGCCGAGCCACGAACGAGCACACTGCGAGCACCATTCGCGTAACGTGGACGGGCTCGCGAGCCTCGAACGAGCGCGATTGTCAGTTTTGTCACGTAAAAAGGGATTCGCATCGTGCTCGTTGTAGGCTCGTTGTAGCTTCGCTCGTGGCTCGGCTCGTGCTCGATTCGCGTAGCATGGACGCACCATTAGATATACTAACCTACTGATTTACCCCTTTTTTATGGATTTACCCCCTTACTCATAAAGTGCTATTCAACTAATATTAAATAACTATTGATAAATGTATTTATTTATTTATTTATTTATTTTACACACAAATTACAAAAAAAAATATTACTAAAAATAAATAATTACTGATTAAATGGTCACGTAAATAATATCACATTATTTGACAATGACAATAGAGTGACGTTATTTACGTGATTCTTTAAACAGTATATTAGTTAAATCACGTTTTATGAGTAAGGGCGATAATCTTTATTCTGATTTATTTCTGGCATAACTAATGAAATAAAAATATTCCAGGTCTTTACTATATTCTACTAAACGTAATGGCAATTTTTTATAAAACCGGATTATGGATTTTGACCTACAAAATATTGTTCTTACAAGAATGCTACGTCATTAGCCATTAACGCGCAACACTAGCTTCAGATAGTGTTGTACCCGACAGATTTATAGCGCGCGGGTATATAGAATAAATCACCCGCGGGGTGGGGTGGTAGGGGTGTAGGGGGGGTCTTAACACTGTCTCCAGTATTTCGTAGCTTTTGTTTTTACTAAACAAGATTAGCTAGTAAGAAATGAGTTATAACTGCGTGTTGCACCAAAAGATCTGTTGTAGTACAAGTTGCTTTTCCAATTTTCCTAAAATCTTTATTACAACAAGGAAGTATTTGGGCCTTGGTACTTGGCTACTATGTGTACCTAGAAACTTGAACATTGATGATAGTGGCCATACACTTTTTTTTAATATGATTGTCGGCAAACAGCAAAAGCAACCTTCCGAGCCGTGCATTAGAATATTAGAGTCTGACTATACATGTGCCTGTGAAAGCCTATTTGAATGAATAAATTATTTAATTTCATTTAATTTCAAACAAGCATACGGCCCGCCTGATAGTAAGCGGTTACCGATGTTGAGAGACGCCCAATATCCGGGACATAATTACCGAACCTTTGCCCTCCGCAATGAGCTCTGGCAACCTAACTCGCACGCAGGAACACAACATAAAGTTATTTGATTGCGGTATTCTTTAAGGTGGAGGTACTTTCCCACTTGATCTTCTATTTGAGCGAAAACATGACCTCTACCTTTCTTAATGTTTTCATTCATGTGCTTAATCCTGGAGCATATCTGTAGGTGTATGCGAGGCATATTGTCAACATGATTGTGGTAACTCCAGGCGGGTAGTACAAAGTAGCTTATTTCCTCATTTCCAGGACCGAAAGCATAAGGTCATGCAGGATACCCACCCCATTATCTTCGTCGCATTAGATATCAGTACCACTGAGCCATTATCCGTTAACGTTTAGTTTACGGTTTTTTTTTCGGTTTAATGGCATGCTGTTTATATTTTCCGCAGATTCAATGATTTAGTCTAGATACTTGAAATTTTCCATACAGATTATTATTACACGACTCACGACTGTCCAAAAAAGGAGATAATGTTTCAGGGCTCATCTATATATGGGAGTTTCTTTATTTCACCATAACATAAATGCCTCAACAGATTTGGATGAATCAGTATCGGCGTAGTATTTATATACTCTGAGGTATCGGTATCGTATATAAGAATCATTACATCATCCCGAGGGACACTTATTTTTTGTCAGTTATTGGCAGAGCAGTCATGTTTTTTTAAATACTATTTTTGTATTCTAATGCATCAAGTGATAGATATGGCTGGACAGTATTTTAATACTTGTATGTTATTGAAATACGTATTTGAAGTACAAATACGAATTTGGTATTTGTATTTCAATTACTACCTCAAAATATAATTTGTAATTGGTATTTCAAATACAATTTTTCATTTATAATGCGGACAGCAAGGGAGTGGAACTTGCTTCCGGCGTCTGTGTTTCCTGGCTCATATAATCTAGAGACTTTCAAGGCCAGAGTGAATAGGTTCCTTCTGGGTAAGAGTGTTCCATTATGGGCTTCGTCTTTGTCTCTATATGGGTGGGTCAGTGGCCAAACGTAAGCCCATTTAATAAAAAAAAGTCCTGACGCTGAAGTATTTTGTAATAAGTAACTACTATTTCAAATACTTGCTTCAAAATACATTTTGATATAAATACATTAACTGATCTTATTGTTGATTATGAAAAATAACTTGAGCTAGAAATTGTAAAATTTTACATAGTAAAAACTGTAAATTTTATCAAATTGTATGCTTGTAGAGTTTTCTAATATAGGGATCTGTCTCTAACTAATTGTGATGTACTCTACATCAACAATATGCGATCAAAGGCTCTGAATGTAATTTGTATTTAATATTTTAAATATAAATGGTTAGAATACTGTATTTTGTATTACCTATATATTTCAAATATAAGACATGAAAATACTTTTATTTCGTATTTGAATTAAAGCAAAATATGTATTCTGCCGAGCCCTGGGTATACCTAAATAATGTCCCATGTACTATTTCTACTATGGACATAGTACTACACGTACTTTAATAAAATAAGACTGTGTTCCTTACAATGATTCAGAACTTATAAGTCCAATCATTTGATGGTGATACTCTAGTACGTACGTAATATTATATTTTTATTTAATTTACTTTGTAATAGAGAGTTCTAAATTGATTGCAGAAGAAATAACTCAATACCCACCTAGAGTGTAGCTTTTGTAAATATGTAATAGTTAGATATCCTAATCCTATACTAATAATATAATAAATGTGAAGGTTTGTATGGATGTGAGGATGTGATTTGCGAAGATGTTTGTTAGTTACTATTTTACTTAAAAACTATGAACAGATTTGGGTGAAATTGGGTGCTCAGATACATTCTAAACATAGGGTATCCTAGTACGAGGTCCAACGAATAATATAAATTTAAGAGATATTGTAATTGTAACTGAATTCAAATGTTGTTTACTTTGGCTTAAATTTTTTCTGTTATTTATCTTTGTTATTTTGCATTTGCATTTTGGTTCATTAAGTTATTTTGTTTTTTAAGATCTATGTATTATTTTCCGAAATAAAAATTATTATTATTATTCTGTATTTAACACATATGATACTTTTAATCCCGGAAAAAACATGCGATTCCTCGGAAACACAGAGGACAGTTAATATTAAATATATTTAATTTAATATAAATACCTTAAAAAAATTAACTACCATTAATTAAAATAACAAACGAAATACTTATGTACCTAAGTGTAATATTCCTTTTCTTGTTACGAATTAAATAAAATTCTTCAGATTAAAAGTTATGTTAAATGGGGAAATAAATGAAATGACAAAATAACTAGTTTAAATAAAGACATGATAAAGTGGAAATTTTAGTAATAAAATATTAATCTGATTGGTTGGTGTACAATCTATCAATTTCCTAACATATTTCTCAATGCCACTTTTAATTGGTGTCTATTAAATGTTAGGAAATTGTAATTTTCAATCGGAAAACTTAATTCAAAGATTGCGTAAGTTAATTACATATTTCTTTAACCAAACAGTAAACCAGTCGACTAGCCAGCTACTCATATTTCATAACTCAATTAGACCGTCTTGAAGAATTAATCAGTTATCATATTAGGAACAATAAATAGATTCCTTAGGAATAATCAGCCAGTAATAAGGTAGCAAAAAGTCTATCTAGGTAGGAATGTGATCCGACGGCGAGCCGTCATCCAGCATTACAGAATACGAGAATGCCTCCATTACAACTTCTCCCGCCATCCATCAAGCGCGGCGCGCGCGCGTCGACTGAACGCACACCACCACACTACCCGCCCAAAAAGAGAAAAAGAAAATTTGAAAAGAGAACACTCCCATTAGAGGCGCAAGGCCCGCCTTCGTCGGCCGCCCGTCCTCCGCGGCGACCAATCGCATCGCTGATAATTCCGAGCGTCGGTCGTCGGCGCCGATCATAGCCGAGGGCGGCCGATTGCGCGCGTTCACAACAAAAAGTGACACGACTGGTTTAGTGTCGGGTTGCGTCCCATCGGCGCCGCATCACGTGCCGCGCTCCACGACCAAGCCGCATTTGCGCTTGCGCTCTTAACATGGACTGTTTTTGTAATTCTAACCTAATCTAACGCCATTCGGTCAGATATTGTACACGTTTAGCAACATATTTATACATTTTTAATAACAAATTGTGATCTGTGATATATGAGATTTTTCCGATTTTCCAACTGAAAATGAACATGCATACGGAATGGAGCTCATGATTTCAGTGTGTTTTGATCTCTGCTCAGTATTTACAGTGATACATAGTGATAGTGATCTACATTGTGATACGCATCTGATAAGGACAATTGAGGTATTTGGTCATTTGTTATATTTAGCATGAGTGATAAAGATGCGATGATAATCTCCGGTCATTACTATGCACAAAACATAAATAAGATTTAGAAAGAGATATTTATCAATTTAATTATCCACTGATTTTATTCAAAATAAAAGCGATTGTCAACAGTATCGATAAGAAAAAAAAAATCTCTACATTTTGTCCAATAGGAAAACATGATATTTATATGATATTAATGTAAAATAAACGTATTAATTTGCAAGATAAATTAAATAAAAAGCTTGAATTATACAAGTAGCTTTATAAAAAGCATATTTATGCAAAGAGATTGAAGTGAGAGTGATTTTATTTTTAGTTGTGAACCTTGCAATGAGCGACTCTACCCGTCGGCCGGTAGAGCAATGCGCACTCTTATATTTAACTTTATACAACTTTTAACGTTTTGTTTACAATAAAAATTAAATTAACTTAAATAAATAAATCATGTCTACATTTTATATTGTAATTTTTACTCTTTTAGTAATTTTCTTATTAGACGTATTGAAAAAATTTTTGTTAAAAATTAAGAATAATTTTAAATATTAATTAAATAATTTTGTAAACAAATAAATACTTTATAAGTCATTTAATAAGATATAATTTCGTCTACGAAATGTTAGTTTGTTAGATCGATATAAAAGACATAAACGAGCGCTAATTTTGCAATTCATTAGAATAGGTCTATGATATCACTGAATATCTTGAGATTATACCTACTTACAATATTATATATGTACCTATAATGTAAACATTATGTTTTATTACAGTTTATTGTCATTGGAAACTAATTGACGTTTAATTTAAGGCACAGTTTTCTTGCAGAAATTTTTATACCAAAATACATTTTTAGCTATAGTACGTACACAATAGGTTTGTATAAAAAAATACCGGTAGGTACAACAATTTCTACATAAGATAATTATATAGAGGATATTACCATTACCATTAGGGTAGATACCATTACTTTTACTTAAAAACAGCTTTATTTTATAAGAGAATAGGCTTCAGTTCAGCATCTTAAGGCTAGATTTAAAATAAAAGATGCCTTCCTTTTGTCACTGATAACGATTATGATTTTCCATATGATAAGCGATATATTGAGGATATGTACCTAAATATACAAAAAAAAAGATGTATATCTTTGAATATCCAAATTCTTTGTTTAAATATTCCTCAAGTACACAAGCACCGACCAATCAATGTCAATGTCACCTCACTTCGTTTTCATATCGGTCGTTCGGTTGTATTCGGGCACACGATTGGACGCCATGACAGTTCGCGTTCGAAATTTGAATGCGGTCCGAGATGCGCAAACGCTGCTATCGATTAACCATCGATAAACTTTATGTATGTGTGCGTTGGTACAAGTAAACGTTTCCGCCGGAGATGCATATGTAGTTGCCATCCTGTCTATATCAAAGCTTTTTAAAAAAATATATAATCTAACTACATTAGCATAATATGCCGTGTTTTCACAGCATGCTTAGAAATATGAATTTATTTAGATAATTTAGGAGTTCTATGGCTTCTGCCTGACAAATAAATTTATTTTGCCATATATTTTGATTTACCGATAATATTAATTTAATTGACAAGATTACGCAATAATAAATATTGACTCCATATTTCAAATGCAAATTATGACTACCTGTATACAAGTATTATTTTAGTCTAATAAATAACCTGGCTACAAAAATAACTAACATTCTTTAGACTTACCGACTCTAGCTAAGTACAAAAAAAAGGTTTTAATTTTAAATTAAAAAAATCTTCACTGTACAAAATTGAAGAAGTACATTAATTTAAAATAATGAAAGATTACCTACCTATAGCACTTAATCTTTTAAATGTGAAAGGCTTTCATACAGAAATGAATTATTAGTTTTGACTATAATTTACTTTGTTTATAACTTTACCTACCTTGTAATATTATTATAGGTTTATTACATCAACTTACTACAATATCTAAGTTGATTATATATTTAATTTTCATATTTCAAATATCAGGACCTCTCAATATATTTAAAACTAGCCTATACTCGCGTCTCCACCCGCATGCTAATTTTAGAGTCCGGCTAATTACAGTAATTGCTTATATTTCTTTAGTTAAACCACATTAATATTTAGCCTAACACCTTCCTCAAAACACCTCCTACGTAACTGTAAAAGCTGCATCAAAATCTGTGCAGTGGTTCTTGAGTTATAAGCACAATAACGGACAAACAGAGGCGTTGTGTTTTTAAGGATAAGGATTATAGTATTTTTTTTTTTTATTTGGTTAATACGTAAGTTATTTATATTTAAACTATGTGCAGTTAACATAGTTGGTTAAATATGTAACTTTACTGTACCTATACTATAAATATCTTAAAATATTTATATGCTATTTTTTACTAGTAATACGTATAAGCACACTTTCCACCCAGCGTTTTCAATCTCTATTACCCTTTTAGGAGTTGAGTTTTGAAAACTCTTCCTACATTTTACTGGGTTATTGGTAAAATACTAATAACCTTGCAGGACTGTAATACTAACATCATAAACAACAACTTTTGTTCTATGACTTTTTATAAAACATAATACATTTACCAAAAAAAACTTTCAAGATTTCGTTGTTCCATCTAACACATTTCTGTTCTGCATTTTGTCGTACTTTCGCCTCCCGTGCTTTGCCACTCAGCCTTTTGCTAAGCGTAGAGTTCATAACATTTAGAGCGTTAAATATTTTTATTTTTGTATGTAAGTCTGATCAATTATTAAAAGTCATATAATAAAAGTTGTTGTTATTGATGTTAGACTCTGGTTTAAGATTTCCAATCAGTCAGTTTCTCCTTTAATCTTAATCCTAACTTATTAATATTATAAATGCGAAAGTGAGTTTGTTTGTTTGTTTGTTACGCCTTAATTCACGCCTCAACTATTCAACGGATCATCATGAAATTTGGCATGCAGATAGCCTATGGTCTGGAAAAGGACATAGGCTATACTTTTTATCCCGGAAACGCCGGTAAATCTGCGGGGAACAGCTAGTTTAAAATAAGAAAAAAAAAAGAGAAATTACTTTTCCGTTAGTAAAACTAAACCGTTAGTAAAACAATCAGCACTGAATTCTTTTATAATAATTCTCGATAAATAAATCAATATCCTGTTCAGTTCAAGAGGCATCGATCAAATCCTATCGACTGAGTCTTGTAAATAAAGCAAAGTAACACTTGAGTTTGTTACTCCCGTCAGAGATTATAGTTTTATCTGTGGAGAGGTAACAATGTTTTGTTTGTTTTATTTGTTTTATTTGTTACCGAGTGTGGTTTAAAGATTTGGGAGCTTAATCTCTATTGTTTGGGTGTGTGGCTATTAGAAAGTTATTAGTTGGTCTTGTCAATACCTTGAGAAACTTATATTATTATTTAAAATGGTATTTCGTTTAGCCATCGACTCTATGGATATGTTTACTATACAGGTTGATTTTTTTCAAGTGGGCATTGATGGCCAAATGCAACAAGAATAGCGAAACATTTGATGAGCCTCGACGCCGATTTTGATAAAAATATATAATATTATCCATATTTAAAAATGCAGGAATCAGAAACTTGACATTTTGTAATTAAGAAAAAGGTTTTCAAAATTCAACCACAAAACTAGTGGAACGCTGGAAAATCTGTAGGGGAAATCTAGTGATTCTGTAGTAGAGGATCATAGGATATATGCTTTATTTATTTCAAGCCACAACTCAGCTTCAATTGATAACATAAAAAAATAATTTATTCAGTTTAGGCCCTGTAAATTGGTACATACAGTGGAATTTACAACCGGTTTTTTTTAAATACCCCTTTTGGTTTACGGTATCTTCTTGCCTGAATCTAACGTCTTTATTAAAGTTATATAGTTATATATAGGTAGACTGATATTATTATATTAAATTGTCAAGACCTATTTTATTTTTAATTTAGGTAGGTATCTATTTTAGGGTGCGTAAATTAAACGTGTATTTGTTTATTCAAAAGACGCAGATCAATTTGTAGGCAGTCCTTACTAGCCAGTTCTTGCCAACGTCTAAAGTAACCTTTATAATAATTTATTGGTATCAAGTTACTTTACAATAAAAGGATTTAAATAATTACATACATTAATTAGCGAAATCATAATAAATATTTTCAGTGGATTGATCTTTATTTATTTTTATGAAAAACAAGAAGTATTTTGCGCGGATCATATGACCACCATTCTAGGCTTCATATGCCTACTGATTACCTAATATTTTATTATGACAAAGAGTTTCAAAATCTCTTTCTTAGAATGAGAGTTTAGCTAAATATAAATGCGTAATTTGGGTCCACGTTACCAACCACAAACGCTGAGTAGACTCAAATTATATGAAAGCTCTCGAGGTGAGCTTTATTGTACCTGTGATAGCTGAGTTTAAATTGAATGAATTGGTTTTTCGAAAATATATTATTCACGGCAATGATAAAGAATTTATTTTAAATATTTTGTCGCTGGGTCTCTCAGGGCTACAAATACTAAAGAAAATTCTAAAACAACATATCATGTCTCACACAGCTCTTATATTATTGTTTTTGTGTGTTTAATATATTCTTTCCCACTCTTTGTTTTGTATATATATATTATTATATCCCAAAAGCTTCCATATAGTATTAAATAACAGTTCTCTCTCATCCTTGACAAGCCCATGCAAGGCCTAGGGTTCATACAAAAATGAAAATTGTAGCCAATAAGTAAATGGCGTTACTCATGTTTCTGTAAACACCTGTAGGCCAGTTCCATATATGCTACTCCAGTTCTAAATACAAACTCCATCAACAAGTTCTACAACATTCTTAATAAAAAAAAAACCTTAATTACAGCAGATACATATAGCAAACATAATGTTTTGCTTGATTTGATGTTTAATTAACATATTTTGAAAGTAGTAAGTTGGATACCAGAATATAAAATGAAAATAACACATGTCTGATTTTAACTATATTATATTTAATTTGTTCTCACGAAACGTATGATGCATAGTTTGAGGCAACATACAGCTTATTTTATGGATATCAGTTGGATCCGATTTGTATATTATACTAAATAACAATTGACAGTTTAATGGTCTTGAAAACTAAATGAACGCATGTTATTACCTAATTTTTAGTAAGAAAAAAGAGTTTTTTTTAATAAAAAACTTGTTTTCAATTTTTTAACATGAAAATATATACATATAAGTTCATATCTAAGAAAACAGTTTGCCAATTAAACGAATTACTAAATAACCATTTAAATATATAAAATGTATGTGTGAAAAGAATTAAAGGGAATATACTCAATTAGGTATTATATTTGTTGATAGCAAATATTTGATATAGAAGTAGTCGTTCCTGATATACTCTGTAGATAAGATATCAAGCCCTATAATCATTGAAGTTTTAGTACCAAAATCACTATCAATATTTATTTAAGGATCACTGGTAGAGTGACGGTGAGTGAAGTGAATATAATGAGCACAATATTTTTACTTACTTTACATTGTACTATTCTCTGTTATTTTTTAATGTGTGTTTTTGTTTTTTTCTTCTTTAAACACACAGTAAGGCTTGCTTTTTTTAACACAAACATTTTACGCATACCTATAAGGCATTTTTAATTAATTTATAAGCCATAGATGCAACGCGGTTTGCAACGCTTCTATTTTTTATGGGTTTATAACTTTTTTGTGCAAAACCACTCCACAAAGTTCTTTGTCTTCGGATGAATAGTATAGGCGCGCATACTTTACAAACATTGATTTTAATAGGAACATATTGATGCTATTTTTAGTATTTTATTGCCATTTTACATAAAAAAAGACTATAGTATTTTCATTTAAATTGCATAACTGCTGCAAACTAAAGTAAATTCACTAAAAGATGGTGAGGTATTTAAAAAAGATAACGCATTAATGTTTCAATAATATCGCCCCTAGGTCATTCAATTTATTGTAACATCGAGCTCCGATAAGGTCCAGAGATAGTGTAGAACAAGTTTTTTTATACAAACTTAGGCCTCACATCGACGGCCGGAGGTCCACAGAATCAATTATCTTAATTGGAAGTTGGCCTAATCTTAATATGAGACCCGTCGAGCCCAAGTGTTTATCAACATGATGTGTATGAGATTAATATGTTTATCTTTTTAACTAGATTAACATCTTTGTTATTTACCTCCTAGGCATGTAGTTTGCAGGTTTTTGTATGTGTTTGTTAATATATTATTTGACTTGTTACAAGGTTTTTATTAACTTGCAATGTATGTATGTTCGGGTCAAATCTTGCAAGTCGAATTTCACCCACTTCCAGTGGTCAGATTGACCTGATATTTGGTATACATTAGTTTATTGGAAGACAATGCAATTACAGTTAAAAAAAGTACAGTTACCAAAAAAAGTTTGAATTAAAATAATATTTTTTAAATAATACTTCTTTATTAAATATACCTTAGTAATTATTATATCTCAATCTTCCATTAGGTATATTTAAATAACATAAAAATATAAAATATGCTAAATAATACCTACTTAACATAGCATTGCAATTTATATAATATATTTTTTTATTTATAATTTACCCAGTGTTACTCAAACTTAATAGCCCTAAACCTCAAATTACGTTAATTGATAATTGGGTGTTTATCTTTTTTTACAGTCTTGTTAAAGTCATCTTAGCTTTTTAAAAACGCCTCTACATACCTATAAAATTACACTTGAGGCAACAGCACCCACACATTCTTTGTAGGTCCAACAGTTTTGCTTCAGGAAATTAATTAAAGCATATATACAGCGTTCTTTAAAATCAGTCTTAAAATACTTGTGATGGAAAATAATGTCAATACCTATATTCATTTTGAAAAATTTATTATGCCACTAACTATTACAGCTAACATAATTTATAGAAAAAGCTGAAATATAATTTAGAGAAAAAGGATAGCAAAGAAGTATTTAATCAAGTTAACATTTGAAGCTTCAAATATATTATGAAATCATTTCAGTGTAGCAACGTTACGTATTACTTATAAATAGTGAAGATGTATGTAAAATGACAATAGATACATTCCAATGCTGCCCATAAGCAATCATCAATGATTTATAGCTGTGTGCTACTGCGTACACGCAGATCATGCGATCGTGATCGGCCCGGTAGGCCTATACCTATAGATTAGTTATATCGGTGAGCAGGCGCATCGATCACTCCCGTCTGTGCCATGGATCAATTGGGACCAGTTTATGCGGTTTGTACAAATAAAGATATGTGGAATTATATGGCTTCTTTGTACAAAGTAATATTACTTATTCTCTCACACTTTAGCTATTTACAATTAGCTTTAATACAGTTAGGTCTTTGAGTGTATGAAATAAAGGGTTTAATTGAACTTATATCTGATTCTATAAATCATTGGCATAATTATTAATTATATTCTAACACAATAAAAATATTAAAAATGTACTTTTGTAAGAAGAAATCGTTATTTTTTGAATAAAAATAATTTGTACCAATGAAGCCATTACGGGATCAATGCCCTTATGTAAAAGACAAGTTAATAAAGTTATACCTATTATAGAAAATAGACATATACATTACACATTAAAAGAATTTGGAACTACGCAGGAAGATTATCTTTTATCATTTGTAGCGAATTTAGTAGGCAATTTGCAAACACTTATTCAGATTTTCCACAATCACCTTCAATATTTAAAATAAATCCTTGAAAAATGTGAATTAGTCAAAATGAAGATATTTCTTGCGAAGCCACCGGCACTTATCTGTCCATATCTCTCGGCATTACGAGGAAATCATACAAAATCGACGTAATTTGCGATAAAATGTGTGATTTCTTTTTTTTATCAGTAAATCCTTTTTTCAGTCGATGGTCAGATAGCGGCCCCGTCGGTTGTTATAGATCATTTGTTATAGTTTACTGGGTATAAATTATCTTCTTTGGTGCGGATTTCATCTTATCAGCATTGGGTAAGGGAATTTTTATTTAGAAAGATTTTATTATTTATGAGATTTCTCAGTCATAGAATATATTAGAACAAAAATCATCAAATAAAGTTAAGACTAAAATATGATATCTAGTAATGTGCAAGTTTTGATCAGTCGTTTTGTTAAGTTATTTGAAGTTTTTAATATTTTCAGTCCAAAAGTATTTTAACTGCAAAACTTTGCAACAGCCAACATCATTCTTTTACGACGAAAAATGTATTTTCTCTTTTTAGAGAGTTATTAATACCTGCTCATATAACTTATTATATGGTATTAAAATAAAATAATAGCCATTGATACTTATTCAGCCATGAACTTTTTTTTAAATCCGCCATATTTATACTCTAAAATGTTTCCATTACCTAAAAAACTCCATATTCTTTCTGTCTTATAGCATTATTAGCATATATCTTTTTTCTGATTTTTTTTCGACGGATTTTACCTTTATTATGTTACTGTATAATAAAATACTCATTGAGACGTGTCAATTGATCACAAACTTCATGTTATTAGTGTATTTCACGACAAATTCCAATGTATTTCTAAGTGCTCCCTGTTGGCCTATAACTCTAAAATGATTAAGAATAAAAAAATAGACCATTATTTTAAAAAGTTTAAATTACTGTTGGAGTATCTGCTCTTCCCTCATTTGTGAAAGGTGGAGTTGGCCTGTCCTCAGGCACATTGGCTGAAATTATAGGTTGATTGATAATGATGATAATATTTTTTTTAAACCAGCATAGTGTTTTTAACTAGCTTGAGCAAAGCTATTTTTGTAAGAACTTGATTCTTACTTGATGTTCTTACACCTTTACATTGACACATCTCAAATCAAAATAACAAAGTGATTTATTCAGTTTAGGCCATGGTAAGGCACTAATGAACGTTAAATTGGTACATACAGTTCAATTTAGGGTTCAGGTTTGATCTAGTCTAACACATAAATATAAATCTTATAACATAAGTTATTTATTACTTTGCTTTATCTATACTAATATTATAAAGAGGAAATATTTGATTGTTTGTTTGTTTGCATTGAATAGGCTCCAAAACTACAGAACCGATTTGAAAAATTCTTTCACTGTTGGGAAGCTACACTATCCCCGGGTGGCATAGGCTACTTTTTACCACGGGAACGCGGGTGAAACCGCGCAAGACAGCTATGTTTAATATATATCAAAGACGCCTGGATAGTAGATGAAAACCGCAAGAGATCCAAGAGTTTATCATCAGTTGATAAGACAACACGTGGCGATTTGACAACTATCCCGATCATTGATGATATTAATATTTGACATGAAATTCAATGACATCCATAGCGCTTGCGTCAAGAGAAATGTC
This sequence comes from Achlya flavicornis, assembly GCA_947623365.1. NCBI lineage: Eukaryota > Metazoa > Arthropoda > Insecta > Lepidoptera > Drepanidae > Achlya > Achlya flavicornis. The sequence continues at coordinate 12,194,970 of OX392474.1, forward strand.
AATAGCTAAAAAAAAACTGACGCTCTTTAATATTTTTCTTATTTTACTTAAGTCCACTGGCGTCCATCTGGGTTAAGTTTTTAACCCAATGTTATCATTCCCCACTATTTTAACCCAGCGTTAGGTTATCTAACTCGGTTTAAATGGTTAAAATTAAGCCTAGGTTGATGCATTTCGGCCTTAATCTATTCCTTGGACTGAAGTGAACTGAAAATGTATGTATTTTTCAATGCTAAAAATATTTTTTTCTATTTTTATTATTTTGTCATCTCCAAATCTATGTTAGGCTTGGCGTTAACTGTTTAGAGATGTTTTTTTAAGTTATTTGACGGGTAGCATTGTTGCTTACGTTGGCAAAAACTTGTAGTCTGATTGTGACTCTAACAGCGCTATAGTAGAGCTACACTGTGGTATAGTAGAGCTAATCAGCTGCACTGTAGTTTCTCAAATATCTTTGCTATATGAGAAAATGGTATGCAGTTGTTTTATCTCTCATTAAACTTTTATGAACAGTATTTAAATTCTACTGCAATACGGTCTTTCCTTAGATTTACATAACCGACTCTATTATGGTACATATGGTACCAGAAAAGAAATTGCAAATAGGTTTTAAAATAGGCCTAAAACATTAATGATGATATTTTTAAAATGATTAACACACAATTAAACACAATTTGAAGAATTTATAAATAATTTGCTCTTTTACTAAATAAAAAATATATATAGTATGTTTGTATAATTATTAAACATGGTGTAAAAAGTTGGAGTATTTAGATAAAGCTATTATTTTTCATTACATAAAAGATAAAATAAATATTATTGGCCAAATAAAAATCCTAAGTGCCTATTCAATAAATCCCTAATGGTGTCCGCTAATATCGATAACGTTACTAATCGATATTATCGCTTGGAATTGATTGGAATATCTGACATATCTAATCTAAATAATAAATAATTACAACGAAAATGTATTAATTATTCGTGTTACTCGCATCACGTATTTTGAAGCATTTTTTTTTGGTATTCCTATTTTCAATGTAAAATTATTTTTGTGAGTGTACCGACAATCGATTATCCGAAGGTAAGTTTGTAGTAAAACACTACAAACTTACCTATTTCTGTGTAAATAAAGTTAATTATTTGTAGATGTACCAATATTTTAAAAGAACAGTCAAGTGCGAGTGCGGACTCCCACACGAAGGGTTCCGTAAAGACGGTTCTTGTATTATTAGTTATTATATAGCGGCGATAAAAATACACATTCTCTGAAAATTCCAACTGTCTATTACTATACAGTTCATGAGTTACAGGTTACTGAGAGACAGATAGACGGACGGACGGACAGCGAAAGCTTATAAAATAATAGGGTCCCGTTGGTACCCTTTGGTTACGGAACCCAAAAAACTAGCTATCTTTCTATAGCCACTATAACACAGCTTCCGCTTATTTTGATTTTTGGTCATCCATGTTGGATTTCATGTAGAAAGTCTAGTCTAGTCTAGTCATTTCGAGGTGAATTTCATGATAATAAGCCAATCCTGCCTTCTAGCAACCATTGTATAGGCAAGTCCATGTAAAGTTTTGAAAGTTGGCGCAGATTTGGGTAATGCAGTCATTGTGGTATTCATAAATGTTGCTACGACAGTTAGATATAAAGTACAGATATCTTTAGCGAGTTTAGTGGTAATAAAAATCACGGCTCGGTTGGCTAACAACGCTTAATGCGCGGTTATCGCTTATCGCGGCGGTATCGAGTGTTGTTCGCACCGTATCAGTTAATCAAATTGGGAGCGTATCGATATCACCGACGTCTTTGATAGCGCACCACTATTATCTTAATTGATTATCCGTTTTTTGACAAAACACCGGCGCACAGTGTACTTTTTATTTATTTATATTTCTTATTAATTTCTTTGATGTTGCGCAAATTGTGATAAGTCGTATGATAGGTAGGTATGTGTGACATTTTAATGCTTTAACGGGGATTTAATTTTCATGTTTTCTGTGACTTATTTAAACAATTTTATGCATAAAGGTACGATAATGTCATTATGGCACCATTCAATACATTTTGAGGCTAGTTTCTTGTGTGGAAGCTTAAATGTCAATAAAACATAATTTTTATATTTTAGATCAGTATCTTGATTAGGAGAACCTATATTTAATATTTGTATTGGTCACGTTACCCAATTTTTTTGCCGATCAGTTTGTCAAAATAATTAAGTTGTTAAGATTCAAATAAAATAACTACTTTCATTCCATTTCAGATACGTGCAATATGAACTGTGCTGTGCATCGGTTGTAAAAACAACGACGTGAGGCCGCTTCACACGTGACTGCAACGATGCTAAGACTGAGCTCGATAACACTCGCATTGTGATCGGGCTGACGCGTTCTCAACATCGATAGACTGTTTGAAATGCAGATAGGGGTGTGGACTTATAGTGCGTGCGTATAAAAGCGATGCATGGTGTGTGAGGTCGGTGCGGCGGTCATGGACATGAGCGGCGAGGGTGGCGGCGCGGGCGCGGGGTCGAGCACGCTGCAGCAGCGGTGGTACGACAGCCGCGTCAACGGCAGCCCGGCCGCCGGCGACGCCAATTCAGAGGCGAATGGAGACGGATACTTCCATTCACCCCTGGAAGGCGGCCACCACAGCCGCGCCCGCTACTACCATCAACAAATGCACGCCCCTTACTCGGCCGCAGTCGGATCGCACGGTGAGTTTTATTTAATATTATTGTCAAACACTTTATTATCGGGTGAATTTTTCAACGGAAGGTCCCAGAACTTGATGCCATAACAATTAAGAACATCGGGAGAAGATCTAATTCGGCGTCCAAAACTGTCAGAATTAAGCAAATTGCCCCACGGACGGTAGGCAGCTCGTTTGTGCGACGTTATCGCACATCAGACGATATCTCTCTAAAACTCCACAATTAATTCAACGGACCCGACCAGTCAAAATCGCCATTCTGTAAGGTGACAGCTTAGGTAAACACGATCTAAAATGGGCCTCGGTCGTTAAGGAAAAAAAGTGACTCCATACTTTTGTTTTTTCTTTTGAGGTTTAAATTTTATGGCGGCTATAAAGTTTTTCGTGGAGACAGGTGGCTCTTCTTTATATTTTAACTACAGTTCGGAGCGGGTACAAAAGTTCATCTATAGCGCAGTGCTTAGGGGCTAGATTGGCATGTGGCCAATATGGGAACGATTAGAATTTATTTAGCGGCCCGTCGGTAGTGATGTGACACTCAAGAAACTGTGTCACTTCTCGGAATCGGAACTGGGAATTGATTTGGTCGCATTCACAGCAGTTATGTGGCGTAGTTTATGGGTGTCCCCGCGAGGGCCGGTACTACAGTTTTTGGGCTTTGTAAAGCTCTGTTTATCGTGTTAGTGCTGGCCTTGGAGCGGCTTCTTATAGCTCTGATTATATCTGAATATGGTAAACTCGTCGGTCGACACACGGCGGCGTTTCGATTAGGTTACTTACATATAAAATTACGCGAAACATTGATTCCCGACAACAGATAACTATATTTAATATTATTAAACGAATATTTTATTGAAAATAACGTAAGCTGTTAGCGTTTTATTTAAATCTTCATGTGAATAGGTGTTTCTTACATGGTTTCTGTGTTGGATATGTAGGTACTTTGCGGGGCGAGAAACCGCATCATTTTATAAAAAAGTACCTACTTTAAAGCGTACTGAGATGAACATAAACTTGCTACGATGACAACGCAGATCGTTTTCACTTTGCTCAGGAATTTTATTGCAGTCCTTATTGCGTATGCGTTGACCAACTACAATAATAATATATATTTTATTTATTAAATGCATAAACATGTTTTATGTTGCCCTTCTTAAGGCATTATTTTATTCACAACATTAGTTTAAAACAAACTTCGTAGGAATTTGTCGGGCTTGTGAGAGCCAATTAAACTTTTTTTAATGACAGTTCGGTAACCATGGTGACGGGTGCGCCCTGTAATGCGATATGGGACCTCCGATTTGACGCGCGCACTATAATTTATAGCTCGGTGACGCGATTGATGACGATGAGGAAATTATTTATTTTACTTCGGTGAAGATTCACCTTTTTATTGTTTTTATTCGCTTTAACTTCTGTAATATTACACCTATTGGAATTATATCTACATAATGGATGAAAGTTTTATGATTCACAGTTTAAGTTTCACTTGATTTATGCTTTGAAATAATAATTTTTTTTAATGGGCGCTCTTTTATTGACCAATCAGACGATTATTTTACAATATTATATAGATTATATGATACAATCTCAAACATAATTGGGCCTCTACCTAGCTAGACATGTAATACGCCATCATACGACCTTTATACCTTTCATGGGTGTAAAAATCATCAGAGGCTAACAATCACTAAACAATCACAATAATGTTTTAAATGCGAAAGTGTCTATACATCTGTTTATTACCAGATACGGACAAAATTTATCCCGGGAATGCGGTATAAACCGAGGTGGACAGCCAGATAAAAGTTTAACTGTATTGAATTGCATCTTCCAACCCATTTCCAACCATACATTCCATTTTCAAATAAAGTTTCAAATATAGAATTAATCGAGTGTAGCTTTTGGTTGTATCAACGCTTGAGTAAGTTTGAGCATTCAAACACAAGTAAAACAAACGAAACAACCGTATTATTCAATCCAACGTCCTGTATCGGCTACTCATCGCCAATTTCACACCTACTGAGCAATGACAAACATCGGAGCTTTACACGAATAAAACTCTATTTTAATCCTCTTAATATAGAGCTCATATTGATATCGATCGAGTGGACAAAAACTTCGTAGGTAATTGTTATGATACGGTTTTAAATTATTGAGTAGCGAGCACATACGTACATATATGGAGGTAATTGGCCTGAACTGAGAAAGACAATATAAATCTATAGGTATGTCTAAAGGTGTATAGATTACACAAAAAAAGTATCAAGAAATATTATCTAAGTAAGAATTCATCGATGATAATTAAAACCAGGGTTACCACCATAACTTTACCGAATTAATAAAAGGTTTTGTTAATTACTTGACAAGAAACTTGGTGTTGCAAGCGTCCATAGGCTACGGTAACTGCTTAACATCAGGCGGGCCGTATGCTGCGTTTGTCACATGAGGGGTATAAAAAAAAAGTGGTTTACTTATTTAAAATATAAATATTTGAATTTAAATAACTTCTAAAATTCAATCAGTAATATATTATCTAGGTACATACAGTAAATACCTATACTCTATTTCACATAGGATGAGTCGCAAGGTCAAGGTTTTTTTTTTACCAATATCTAGTGAAATTCCATTTGATTACTCTGAAATAGTACTCACAATAATTCATGAAACCTCGCTCTCTATTATAGTATTCCTTTATTATATCGAAATGAACATTAACCATTGAGAAATCTAATAAAATACCATGTGTCACCGAACTCATGCTATTTGAAATGAACTATATTTATTATTGGCGACTCTCAAATATATTTTTTATTACATATTTAAACACTTGTAACATAATACCTAAGAATTTGAATACAAAACGCATTATGCATTGTAATGCGTTACCAATTTGAATAGATTGAATTGTAAACACGTGTTTTTTATCAAAACTATGTTGGTGGGTACATATACATGACTTTGAATTAGCTACACGATTGATGTTATAATAGTTGCCATATCAGAATTCCGTTTAACTAAAATACAAACCATGATTTGAATAAATCTTTCCCATTGCAAAAAAGTCTCCCATATATCTTGTAAAACATCTATATAATATATACTAATACACCTAACACCTATAAAGTATGGATACAAACTTTGTATGCATAATACAAAATTTTAAAAATCACTAATTACACACTTTCAATTCCATTAAAAGGAATTAATACGAAAAAGTGCTACGAAATATGCTACGAAACCCCGAAACTACTTTCGTGAGGATAGCTTTAAAAGTTATTTTGAGAATGGAGCCATCAAATAATATAAAGACAAGTTACCTACCAGTTAGGTACTAGGTATATACTAGTAGGTATACAGAAATACATAAACGTAGGTTTTATCTCTAGGTAACTTTAACTACATTGTGGCTATGTAAAGGTATAAAAAGGTAGCGACAAGACTACCAGGGATTAAGCCAGACATTCATTTGCCTTTTTTATTACACCTTTACCGCAAGTTTACATCACTAGACGGGAGAAAATGAGATTTTTTCAATTACCGTGTTCTGTGGGTAAAATAAATGAACGTAGCAGTAACGAGTCACTGTCTGCACCGTCCGTCTGTCTGGCTCATCACTACGCACACCTATTAAACTGACTAAGCGTTTGTTTTGCTAATTCCACTCTTGGTTGTATTCTTTATTTTCACTTTTGTGTAGGTTGTAGGTATGTGACTTTTATAGCACTCGCTCAAATATTGGTAAGACAACGGACCTATTTGAACCTAACTGTTATGTTGGTAGGTTTGAAAATTGGTATGCTGGTCCCTAACCTATTAGGTACCTTATTATTGTAGGAACATATGTCTCCCTTCTTGTTAATAGTATTTTCCATGATAAAAGATAAAATCTTAATTAGTACCAGTTAGGATATTAAAAAAAGTTGAGAACTTTTGTACGTATTTTATAAAGAAAACTTGCTTGGACAATCCTATAATATTCAACAACTTAAGTCTTCAGCCACTAATATATTTAAATTTTTAAATGTATGCGTGTATTTTGAATGCAACGTTTGTCATTGGTGTACGCATGTGTGCGTGCGGCGCGCCCCGCAGATTGGCGCAATTAGTGGAGCGGGGGGCGGGGCCAGCGCCCGCGCACGCGGCGACATCTCCTCCCAGACGCACACCACCTCGCGGGTAATCATGCCACAAAATAATGTTGCCATCAACCGTTCATTATTTCCCCTATGTAGTTTGCAACCGAACCCATGTGCAACCACGCAGTTCATAATTGTACAAATTAAATATTTACTTCGGAGTAGTAAAATTTTAATGTAACGTCCATTGTGACATTCTTATTTAATAATACAAAATAAATTCTGACTTAAAATTCGACTCTAGCAAGACATACCTACCTATCATAATCTTAATTTGTAAAGTACCGAAATCAAATAAATTTTGGGAAACATGTGCAGTATAAATTGTCTCACCAATACGGACGAATGCTTAAAGTTTTCCTATTAACTCGGTACCGTCGAGGGCACAAGTGTTATCTAGAGTTAACAATATTTGTATAAGGAATCTAGTGACTAGGTACTCTTACATTAGGGATACATTAAAGTCTACCATCTCTAAGGGAATTCAGAATTGAAGTAATACATTTAATACACGAAACGTTTAGTGAGTGTTTTTAAATAAAATTTCTTTCGTTTTAGACAACAAACAAACAGAGCTAAACAATACCAACCAATAAAGAAAATCTTACAAATTCTATTACTGACAAATTGTCCTAAAATTCATGTATCATTTCATATCAACGTAGCATAGCAGTTATGTTGTGAACGGTACGTGTTCCGGCGGGGCGCGGCGGCGCGGCGAGCACGGCTACTGCGCCGCATTCGGTGCGTTCGCGCGGAAATGGAATATTGCCACTTAACTTTCCAGACGAAACTCACTTTTGCACACGACATTACGCCCAAATCTTGTTGTGTACGTACCGTATGAAGTGTTATGTAGGTAGATAACTCGATTTTCCTCATGAGATAATGATGTTTTCAATTCATTTGTGCTACAAGATTGTTTGAATTTGAGTTGAATATACAGTGTCGTGATGCTCATAATAAGATAGCATATTCACACGTCAATACTAACTTACCTAAAATATTTATGAAGCGCTCGTGGTGTAGCATAAGCCGTTCTTAATCGATCGGCAAGTTAAGCTACCACCGTAGTGGTCAGTACCTGGATGGGTGACCGCCTAGTGGTATTTCAAATCGAGCGTTTCCGTGCTTCGGAAGACACGTAAAGCCGTGGGGCCCGGTAATCATTTAATTGTGATAGTCGTTCGTTAAGCTAGTTGGAGGCCTCCTAGGCGGCTTTAAAACTCCAACAGTAGTTTGATTACTAGCCTACCTCCACCGATCCGCAGTGGGCACGCGTGGTGGAGTATCTGCCCATTCCCTTTCACCCTGATTTGTGAAAGTAGGCCTGTGCTCAAAAGTGGGACATGATGCTGATGATAATAGAGGTGAAGGGTAAGTAATAATATTTAGCGAAAAGGCTGAGAAAAATCAAAGACTTGACAAAGTGAGTCTAGGCGCCAATCAGTTTTATATCAAAGTCTGCATAGAAAATCGAAAGTCAGTCTAAGTCAGGAGCACTTCACGATTAATTAAGTCAAATTGTTCCGTTATTCATTAGAGCGGGCGTTTATAAGCCCGTCACAATACATTTAACAGGGCGGCCACATTAAAGAAGCATATGTATGGAACAAAAAGTTGCACAATCGTAACTGTATGGTTCCATTGAGCGTATTACAACCGGTTGGAATCCCCCTGCCCTTATAGAGTTGAAAAATTCATACTGAATTTGATATAAAATTAATTTGGGAGCCATTGTTCTGCTGGAGATCATAAATGTATGGAAAAAAGTTGTGTATATCTTTTGGAAAATATACTTACTTTGTTTTTCATAGTTACTGCTTTGTTCTTAAATATATGTAGATTAAAAATGATTACGAGATATAGACGGTTTACGATTCACTTAACAATTATCTTTTTAATTGAAAGTAATTATAATGTAAACAAAACTCTACAAAAGCCTTCTGTAGAAGCAGCGTTGGTTGGGTCGATTACAATTAGAAGTATCGATTGTACTTCGACAACAAACACTCGTAGCCAACAAAACAACGGGCGTTTAGTTTTATTGACGTTCTTCTGTAAGTTAGCCCTCCATATCGATCGCTGTTGCCTCCGAACACGGGACCGGTTGACCTAATTAGTTAACTTTTTAAATTAACCAACGTTCTTTGTTTAGACTGGCTGAGGTAATAGTTTCTCAAAATGTATAGTTTTAAACCCCTCTTTGACAACAATACTTTTTTATTTTACCGTCTTTAGAATCGTTTTTTCAAAGAGAAGTCATAAGCTAAACAGTTACGCAACTATACATTTCTTCATTCGCATACATGCCAGTAATGGACATCTTACTGTCAAAAAAAGTATGTAACTTTTAAAAATTATCAAAATAATAATGTTTATAAATGAACAATATAAATATTAAAATTCATTTGCAATTTTAATATCAAATATGTTTTTTTTTATTTTATTATATTACTGCTTACCTACATCGTGAACTAAAGTGAACTTAAAAGAAACACTTTGAGTCCATAGTAATTTTTTGTATGACATTTAATTTCTTTCAGAAGGTATACTATTGGTGTATACTTTCAACTGATATACTCACTTATTTTATTGAGATTTATTTCAATTTACACAACATAATTTATGCAGGTTACGGTTAAAATTTAAATAAATAAAATAAGCAGCGCACCTCAGATTGAGAAATACTGGCCCGAATGTTTACCCTCGGCCCCTTCTAATTTAAATCCCAGCTAATTCATATTCAAACTTGCTTACGTCATGACAATGTATTTAATACCTCGTGTACACAGTTCCCAGCGTGTTTTTTTTTCTAATCGGTCATTATTAGGTCCCATGAAAAAAAACTCTACGGTAGAGTTCGGTCCACTGCACCCGACGCCGTTCACTAAAGAAGTTAATGTATTCATTTTACTTTTATATCTTTCGCGTGATTAACTTTGATTGATTGCATCCAAATATTGATATTTGATATTAAAATCTGGCGACCGTCAGCGTGCGACAAAGATAAAAGATATGGAACTGCACGTGTAAGAAGAAAAAATAATCTTCCCCATCGTTTGCATAATAATGAATAATAATTGCGTTTGTGACTTTGGAAGCATCGTTTTTGATATAAATTCCTCGGGCAAAACATTTTTGGCAAAATATTTTTTTTATAAGTATTTGTTTGCGCTACTGTTAGCGCTTCAAATTAATTATAAATGCATTTTTGTAACAATTCTAACAAATAAATTTATCGTTATTCCTTCGTATTTATAAGTAAAATATAAATATTTATGAGTGATTCATCATTTGTTTAGCTTTTTACCTAATTAGATTCCATACTGTTTATTGCATTTTAATTAATAGTTAGTTGTTTAACGCAAATGAGGCGATAAACAAATGTAAGCGCTTTTAATAAGATTAAAGTGGATTGGTATAACACTATTTAACCGTTGCAAATTATTTAATAAATACATTCATTTTATTGGGCAATCATCAAATCTAGAATTAGAATTAACAAAGTTTGGCATTGTGCATAGTAGAATAGATTTATTATTCCTGATGTCTGATTATAAAATAACAATAAAAAATAATGAACAGTAAATGTTACATTTTCATATATGAAAATTGACTCAAAAATTATACGACCCAAAGTTATTTTACAATTGAAAAGGTTAACGATGCTCAATCTTTGTGCCACCTAATTATTTATATTTAGTTGTTTTTTTAAGCTTGCCTTTGTCCAATTTAGAGGTTGGTTAGGGTCTTGTTTCCGGTCGATTGCCACGCTGAAGGTGATGCGCTCGGAGCTTGATGGATGAAGGCAGCACTACGCAGGCATGCGGTAGAGCCACATCATTCCGTGTACCCAACCGCAAACATAACTTTGACATTCCATAACTAGAGCATATAACTCTTATGCCTATTAAAATAAAGCACATAATTGTTAAGAGGTTTATAAAGAAATAGTAAAATATAATGTTGCGCGGATGAATCGGTGGTTTTGTCACGATTTGTCATACATCGATATGCGGTTAGAGACGTCCCTAGAAATGGCTGCAGCCTATATCTTAAGCAGAAGTTATGACAAAAATGTCATGGGAACGGCCAACGAACTATGCCTGGTACAGTTTTTAATTGATTAGGCTCGAATATCCGACTAATGGCGATCGTGCGTCCGACTAAATAACTTGTTAACAATGCAACCACTATAACTAAAAACTAATTATTGATTCACGATTCATATTCATTGTTTTAATATCGATACTCTGTTATAGTAATTATTCTTATAACTTATTTTTGCTTGTAATAATAATACCAATTTTATTTAGCTGTACCGTTATTTAAATATCGTCATGATTACGTATTTTATGTTTATAAAAGCAATATAAAAACCATAGAAAGAACGTCGCCATACTACACGAATATATAAAACAGGCCAACTTTTATAGGCTGCTGCGCGTAACAGCTACGTTTTACGCTCTCTTTGCGTCATTCTGCTTGTCATAATTTTAGTAGTTCATAATGTTCATAATGATAGTAGTTGTTGAAATATTCTAATTAAAATCGGGAGAAATTTATTTAGCCCCTAACAGTAAGGGGCTATTTTTTTCGACGCTTAATCTGGATGTATCCTTAATCAAAGATAAAAACAATTGTATTATAATAAGTACAGGTTTGATAAAAAATAAGACTAATGCAGTATTTAAATTCGATGTTGGCATAGTGTTAGTTTAAATCCCCGTGGTTCACGCTTCAATAACCGCAAACTGGTCCGCAACATCCAACAAATAAGCCATTTGTAGCGTGGTGTGCTGACGTTAAAAACTGCTGTTAAATAAATTGCCAGCAACTACAGATTTATATTTTCATTATCGTATTTTTTCAACTTTACAAAACATTTAGGCCAGGGGGCGTGAGCGTCGCGGCTACGTTCCGAATGGAAGCCTATTTTCGCAGCACATTACTGAGGATGAATGATTTCCTGGGCCGCCATGATTTATGCCCCACTGTTCTACGGCTACCAGCCAGCGGCCAGCGACATAGACTCATTACAGCACACCACTTGAAGAATGGACACCCCTTTGTTCAGGGAAAGTGTGGCATTTGTACTTCTTTGTTTTTTTTGTAATGAGATAGGTATCGCATCGGATAGTTGAGATATATTAACTGATTTTTATCTGACTAGGTACTATTAAATGTTACGACGTAGATTACAGGTTAAATTTAATAGATATTTTATACAAATCCAGTTACTAATTCGTTTTGATATTGTATTAGAGATAAAAATTGCAACTTTTTTTTTTAAAAGTAAATACTATAAATAGTGAAACATTGATATGCGTGGAAATGAATGAAAAACAAAAAAAAGATTTGATAATTAAATTTTCAGGAAACTTTATATGATATATCTGTAGTTATTTAGTTTTAATCTTTGGCGGTAACACGAGTTGATTCCACGGTGGCTTGCCTCCAGTTTCTTGCAATCGAGGGCTGATATTCAAATAGAGAAAATTATAATAAAAATTAACTAGACTTGCATAAATGATCATTCTGTTTTTTTTAAATAAATTCTCCCATACTTAGTAATGCTTAATTGGAAAATCCATTAAGCATGGGTTTATTTAAACGTACTTTAGAGCTACAAATAATTATTAAATGCTTTTTTTTTCAAGTTTACAAACAAATTATCTAAAATTATCCCAAGATATCATGGTCCATAATAAACAAATGGTAGTCGGTAATTATTATATAACTAGATCAAATTCAGATCAAGTGTCTAGAATAGATCGGTGGCAATCGAAAAATTACCTAATATCATCGGTGCAGCTTCTAAATTCAATTGTTTTAGTTTCTATTCAAAACTTGACTTGAACATCGATTCACGTTCTAGAATACGGACCTTATTCTTTATATAACCTATTATACCTACTAAAGAAAGCTACTTGGTAGGTGACTTGTTTTTTTTTTACATTACAAAAAAGTATTAAACAAAAATCTTAATTTATTTTCCAAATCTACATTCTATCTGTAGTATGATAAAGTATATTTTACATAGTATTCTAATATCAACAATGTTGAAACTCCCGCAGCAATCTAGATCAAAACCATTGACCCCAGAATGCCATAATGCACCCGTGAGGATCCATCCGGCAACAATGCCTCCTATCTGAGGATAATAAGTAGATGAAGTTTGTGGGTGTGCGCAGACTCGAACTAAATTACCGTCATCAAGTATAACCTGGCTGGTTGCAGGTGCATTCCGGGTATTATGATGCTGGTTATAAAAGTTGTTTAGATTCCAAACATGAATTTGCAATTTGTTTTGGTAATAGCTCTATGAATTTGAGGTCGGAGCTCATCAATTTCACAAATTATTGTCAGTATCTACCAATCAATGGTTTTATCATAGTGATCTCAAGTTTTACATGAATAAAAAGGTTTGTTTATACAACGAATTCGGTAAATAAGCGTTCAGTCCGTGTGATAGTAAGCGGTTACACTTGTCTTATGGATGCTTGCAACACATGAGGCATCGCTCACGCGTTACCAACTAAAAAATAAAAAAGCGATTCAAGAACTAAAATAAAAAAAAACACAAAAATATCCACAATTATCCGATGAATTCCAAATAGAGTGAGAGAGAGTGTAAATATATCTTGAAAAATATTTAGTAGCGTATAATCATAAACTTTTTGTTTTCCATTCTAGTATGCAAATTCCTAAACTAGCCTAACCCAGCTCTAGCCTGAGGCTAATTGCGTAATAGAGAGAGATACTAAAATTCTACTAACACAGTTCACTTTCCAAATCAACATAAATCTGTTTATTTAACACTAGTTACAACTCCTGGTATTAGTCGTGTTCCCGAGGTTCATATTTTCTGGTATAAAAAGTACCCTATTTGATCGTACAGGCGATTGGTTGAGGGTAACAATAAACAAACTCATAATAACAGTTATAATATTTTCAACAAATTCGCTCGCAATGTGACATTTATTGCACCGTCTAATAGTATATTAATGCAGCTTATTACGCACTAGTGCCTTTTACTTTACTTTAACGCACCCAGACCCTGCGCTGGCCCTTCAAAACATAACATACAGAACACAATTTGCTTGGTATCGCTATTCGTGACTGCCCTGTGTCACGTAGGTATCAAAGGTATCTATTGATCACCCAGCTCCGGGCCAAGATCACTGCGATCTGTCATCTGGGCGACGCAATAATACCGATTAAAATATCCACTAAGTAAGTAATAATGTAACACTTTGATTTATTACATTACATTTCAACATTGCCCACAAAGTTGTCGTGTTGCCTTCGATAATAATTAACATCTGTGTCTGTATTTTAAAGTATAACTAAAGGTTCTACGAAGATAAGTTGGTCAGGAACTGACTCAGAGGTAGATAAACCAAATTGAATCTTAAGGTATTCTGTGAGATATGAAAATTGCTTGAATAAGAGTCATGCACAAAAAACAATGTAATAATTTGTACAGCTATCCCCGCTGATCCTATCAAAAGATGTACATCGACCTAAATACAGTTTAATAAAATAACGGAAAAGCCCATTAAAATATTTAGTATCATGTTGAGCGTTAATGAGAGCTCCATTGTTAAGTAATGGCCTAAAGGTCGCTAGCCGTAGCTTATCTACAGGGATTAAGTTATAGGTTGTTGACGATCCATGAACGAGTTACAAAACTGCGTACAGGGACGGACTTAAAACCGAAATCCTCAGAATCATAGCCGCTGTTGACTACCCCATGGATCCTGAACCATTTCTCTGCACCACAAAAATTTAATAAACCTTTTGCAAAAAGTAAAGCCGATAATAAACCCTTTTCTTCAAAAGTTATTTATTACTTTTATAGGTTTTCCTTTCACTGATCAAATAATTGCGATCGCGTGTGGAATTAATTTTTTTACACCTCTGTTTATTTTCATTTTTATTAATGTTACTACTTACATGTAATAATGTACGCCCTCTTAATATGTATATCGTTCATTTTCCTTTTAAAACTAAATAACATCTATTGAAAGTAAAGGTCATCTATTTATTTTATATAATTAATGTTCAGGGTTTAAGCACGTTAAAGTGCGGTAATTTTCTTCGGCGTAATTGCAGTTTAATGTAAAAATAAATCGCCAGGAGTATATTAATAGGGATTCCATATTGTCACCGGTCCGGTCCAGTCCGGTTGGGTTCGGCCCTGTGTGTAGTGCAGTCGTATTTTTCTCTCGATACCGTAATGCGCAAGTCACGAGCGGTTATGTAAGCAGGCTGCCGGCCGGCGCCGTCATTATAGGCATTATTACAGGAACACTCGGTCTCTCGCCCGGCCATTGTCAAGATTGCGGGGTCAGAGAGACCCCGGCCGACGCGACGTTAACCAACTTGTAATTTTGCAACAACTATTCCTATAACCCAATAAATCGTTGCTTGTAAAACAATTTACTGGCCGCGATGTAAGTTTTCAAGGGAAGCTGTAGTGCTTCTTATATCACGTTCGATGACGGATCGTGACCGACCTACGGTTATTAATCGTAGAAATGATTATGACGACTCTTGTTCTCATGTCGTGTCTTATTTATTACTTTACTCACTCGTTCCAAAGTATACTTGTCTGTTGCTAACTTATTAATTACCGTATTCATGGATGAGTAACGCTCGGTTTATTTCCTTAACGGTTGTTTAACTATCTGTTTTTTCTAGCGTTACTAAGCACTTGCAATGATCAATGTCTTTCTTCTTCTTCTGTATTTAAGAACTGTGCTCTTGTCGGTGTAGTTCCTTCCAGTCTGCTCTATCATGAGCCTATTATCTATGTAACTTATTCTTGGTCTTCCTCTTCCTCGCTTTCCCTCTATTTTTCCTTCTATTATGTTTTTGATAAATTCATCGTGTCGTATAAGGTGGCCAAACATATTTCCCCTCCTATTCTCAATCGTCTCCATAATGTTCCTTTTCTCTTATACTCGACTCAATACTTCCTCATACGTAACCCTCTCCGTCCAGCTAATCCTCTCGATTCTCCTCCAATACCACATTTCAAAGGCTTCCAGTCAATCAAATGCCATGTGGTGGAAAATTCACAGTTTTCAACTTATATTTTGATAATTGTGTAGCAATATTGATGACAATTTTGTCCGTTTATCATGTGGGAAGATAGTGATCATTTTGATAAACGTATTATGAAGTAAAAAAAGACTATAGTTCTTTACTATGACTAAAGATAACAGGAAAACCTATAAGAATAACATGGTAAATCTGTCAATAATGTGCGTACCAACTTACATTTGCACTTACAACTTATAGGAGAACATGTATTTCAATGTTAAGTTTGTACAGAAACCTCATCACGCGAGTTCAACACAGTATTTTATACTTATGTCTAATTATAGTGATGATACCCAATATACAGCCTCCACAGCATCATAAGTATCCAAATACCGAGCTGTCAAGTGAAACGTAGTGGAAACTGGAGGCAGGCTGCGCGATTGCTGGTACGCAGCCGGCATAGCAAAGAGCCGGCGCGTTTGATCTCGTGGATCACAAGTGTACCGTGACATATCCGACCGGGTACTGCGGTCACACTCACAACTGGTTCTTTAACTACTTACCTATCTTTGTAACAAGAATGTATAGAGCAAGTATTTAATTGTTAATATTAGTGATTGCGTTATCTCGGATTAAATCGTCCATTAATTAAAAACATATCTAAGTTAAAAAGAGTATATGATGGTGCGTCCATGCTAGGCGAAGCGAGCACGAGTCGAGCCTCGAACGAACCTACAACGAGCACGATGCGAATCCTTTTGTTCGTAAAAAAACTGACAATCGCGCACGTTCGAGGCTCGCAAGCCCGTCCACGCTACGCGAATCGTGCTCGCAGTGTGCTGTTTCGTGGCTCGGCTCGTGCTCGGTTCGCCAAGCATGGACGCACCATAAGGTTTTATAAAATTTGCTGTTCCTAACGATTAACAAACTGTGTCTTTTTTATTGTCCCTGTTTTGGAAAATAAATTGGCAATCTAATAACATGAATTGATTGTCTCATTATTATATTTGTTACCCGCTCGAATTATCATAACGTGTGTGGGCAATATTTATGTTTTATGTATGACTCTGACGTGCTGCCCTTAAAAATCTATTAGATCAAATGAAATGATACAAATATATCTATTCACATTCAATAAACACCCGAAATTTCTATCAATAAACAAATACAAGGATGATACTTCCTTCCTCTGTACTCGGAAATGTATGGAGAGGTCCATTGACAAGTTTTTCAAACAATGAAATTTATTAAAATGCAATAACAATAAAATTCGTGTCCGGACATTAGCGATGTTAAGTTATTCTCCAAACGCCACTTAATGAGAAGTGATGGGTTCGTAAGAAAATAAAATAAAAATACAATGTAACTTACCCACCCCGGGTTCCAACGAGGCAGCCGCATTGCGTATGCAGAGCGCATGCGCTTGAAATTACATTATGGCCTGTATGCAAACAAATTCCTTACACGGTTTCGTTGTAACACAAGAATCATCTCCTTACATACCAAACTAATTTTTATGATAGTCAGCTCTATATAAATCCTTGTTCTATTATTCAGTTTTCCAGTGTGGAGTAAATACAAACCAATGTTAATATGGTTACAAAGTTGAGATTTGCAAATCATTAAGCGAATGTAGTATACCTAATAGTCAGATATGATTTTAGTCTTTCCTTCAACTAGTTATTGAAACTTTCTCAAAATTCTGTATTGACTTTGCTAAATTACATCCTGAAAATTGTAATTTAATCATATCAGATTTAGTTATCTATTTACCCATTTCAAAAGCGGCAATAGTAATGCATAGATACTATACACATAGATAAGGTTCTAGTGATTTTATCTATAAATAAGAAGCTACGTAAACAAAGCTTTGGTGCAGTGCAGTCTTGTATAACCTTGACGAATAATTTCATTCGAGAGGTTGGTCATGAATGCGGATTGTTTAAAAAACATAAACATGCCAATATGAGCTTGAATCAAAATATCCATAGATGTGTACAGTGCGGCCGCCGAGAGAATGCGTTTCTGTTAATATTGGCCACATCACAGAATGCGCCCTTCACTGCTATGCCCAAGAAAATACTGAAACTTCCTGTGAAAGTCCCATCGTAACAGGATGAGTCGTTTCCAAGAATAGCCCATTATTAGCAGGTCAGAAACGCATTCTCTCAGCGGCCTACTGTACGTAGATTGATATCGGTTTATGTGGTTGCTACTAGCTAACAAAGCACAAGCTCTAAGCTTTCAAGTGCAGCTAACCACGAGTTCTTAGGGTCAAAAGTATGAGCTTACTTACAGAATACCGCAGCCAAATAACTTTATGTTGTGTGAGTAAGGTTGCCAGAGCTCATTAGGGAGGGGGGAAGGTTTGGTGACGCGTGAGTGATACCCCAGTGTGCTGCAAGCGTCCATATGGCTACGGTAACCGTTTACCATCAGGCGGGCCGTACGCTTGTTTACCGTATTGTGTACTTCACCTGGTTGGCCGGCTACCATCATCTTCACTTGCACTTGAGAGCCGTTTGGTTAGAAGTAAGCCTATATAAAAAACGGTGAGGTTAAAGATACTACAATTCATTATAATCTAAACAACATCAGAGTTTTTGTCAACAACGACACATTTGATTTTATTAATTAGATACAGATTACACGAGACATAGTATTATTGAAAGTCCATAACCGATGTGATGTCACGTTATAAATCACTGAGACACCCACGACGACCCGGCCAAGCTAAACTAGTCTAACGTAGGGGGACTATACAGTAGACTGGCCACTATACTTCAATAATTGAATAACAAAAAGATGCTTGCAAAAAAAGATTATGAATAATCTGCATAGCAAGCATAGCCTTTTTTGGCTCAAAGAACTGCTCGAGTGGAGAAGTTACAGAAGACCTTACAGAATATTCGCTAAAGCTTATTGGTTTAGGGGAGGAAAGGTCGGTAACGCATGGGTGATACCTTTGGTGTTGCAAGCGTCCATATAGGCTACGTTAACTTCTTAACACCATGCGGGCCGTATGTTTGTTTGCCCAATTTGTTCATATAAAAAATACCTTTAAATTGTTTGGTTTATTTTTAAGTGACAAGTTACTTGTATAGTCTTACGATGTGACGACAAAAACATTAAATAATCTAGAAATAGACGTAGCCAGTTACTGTAGGGTTTACCCTACTATAATCCGAGCTCCCGTCAATCCACAACATATATAAAAAAATAAAGTAACCACTTATGATTACGATATAACTATCGTTTTTGGACATGCCGACATTTTTGTTGTTTCTACATAGATAACATGAAAAAATTAGAAAATTATTGCTAGTTATTTATGAATTTTAATCACTTTTCTCAAAGCTAGTAGAAATCCTTATGGAATAATAATAATATATTTAGATATAAAATTAGACTCGCTCACTTCCCTCCAATATGGCGAGGAGGGCGATGGCTGCCACACGCGTCATACTTGTGAACAGGTGCTGCTTGTGGGGGCTGGTCTGCTTAAGTTTGCTATTTATTTACTTATTAAATATTTTTTCAGTCTACTTTGTAATTTGCCGCCGCGCCGGGGCACGCAATTGTTTTCAGTGCGATTAGAATGTAAATATTATGTAATTAATCTAAGCCTGTTTTGAAAAGAGTAATTGCTGAGTTTATTGCCGGCTCTTCTCAGCAAATGCAACCTTCCGAACCGGTATTAGAGTATTAGAGTCAGACTTTTCATAAGTGCCTGCGAAGGTCTATTTGAATAAATGATTTTGAATTTTGAATTTTGAATTTTGTAGACAGCCCTTACTTTCGTAGCTATATTTGCGTCTTTAAATTAGTTTTCCCATACTTTTAATTAACGTAGAGTCAGTTCGGATGTTAACGTCGATACAAATCGATCGCAGCCCGCAACAGCTCCCGTTCAACTAGACAGCTTTTCCGTCCTCGTTCGACACTAGTTGTTATTCCCGACGTGGCCTGCCACACGCCACTCGGTAGCACCCATCCGTAATAATAAGAATTGTAATATAAAAGCATTATAATCCAATCAGGAGGTAACTTGTAGTGTGACCGCCCGCGAGCTTCATTTACCATTCGTAACGCGCTCGTTTACATCGTAAAATATTTTTGTATTGTACAACACTAAAAAGAATTAGAGGTAAATAGGCAGTACAAGACACACACGGCGTTTGGTGTTTATTAAAAACGGTGCGGTCGCATTCGTTCACTTTCGTCGGTATTCCAAGAATTTTCTTTTTAGAGTTCGTTGACGTGTTTGGTGCGGAGTTGATCGCGAAAACTTAATCGAGCTATTTGAACTTGACATTTAAAATTTACTCATCGTGTTTAATAAACGGAACGTAAAAATGGGGAGAGGTGAGTAGTTTTAGACTTTCTAATTTCCAAGAGGTTGCTAACGTCCCTAATCCCTATATAAAACAGGTGAAATAAAGGTTGTATATATGTGATTTAACAATGACTATTATAAGATTTGCATAGGTATCTACCATACGTAGGTACGTACCATTTACCTTTGGTAAATGTGCGGGTAATTCGCCTAATTAGCGAGTAAATATTTTCCGTCTGACCGTCACGGTTTGCCCGCGAACTTTGATGGACATTCGTTGTAAACGATTTGATATTTTAACAGGCAATTATAAAGTTAACCACCGTACAGAGGCTCCTGTTCTGTAGCGCAGGTCGTAAACTGAAGCAATAAAAGTCATTTTAAATTGCATAATTTCCACAAATTATTATTCTGAAACAGAAAATATAAATGCGTATACATCTTGCAACTTATTTAATATTTTTATTTGTAGTTGTGAGGGCGACACAAAAATAATCTTTACTGGCCTTGTTAAACAATATTTGACACGGGATAAAGGCAATGTTGTCAATAAATACATTAAAAGCAAAGTAGCGTTGCGACGTTAGTAGGCACCTAAAATACTCTTCGTCGATACGACGATCAATAAATTAAAATTAATTCGGCGTGCGAACGGCGAGATCCGATACGCGATACCGACGCCTACATTTATCATTCGCTAACACGTCGGACATTTCACAGAGGACGCTTGCCGAGGGAACGTGGCCCTTATGACGGCGTATATAAAGGTTACGGGGCCACCTATGATTGAGCACGTAATGATCCACCGCGGTTACATAGGATAACAAGTCTAAAGACTACTAGTGGAAGGGATAAGATGGCATGCGTATTGGCGGTTGTAAAGGCTCGTACACACGCGCGGGTACGCACATCGCATGCGGATGCGGCTGATGTCACGGCGTGCAAATAAACTGCGGCAGACTGGACGACGCTGCCCGCGTGACCTTGACGCGGACCCAGGAAAGTTCTCACGATGCCTCGGTGCCTCGATTATGCTTTCCTGTTGTGCCTTCTGATACCACTAAAACGCTACACCTCTATATTTCCACAGCAGGATATAAAATAACCTTTCCTCCGTGAAAATAACAGTATACGTTACTCAAATTGGGGGATCAAGAATATACTGTCACCGGAAGACGTCACGCTGTGTACCACATGCACATATTAGAGTTTATTACGTACATATGGAACAGTTACGAGGCAGTTGAAACTAAAAGGGGCAATTTTCGCCGCGAGCTAAGGAATATAAAAAAGGAGGGAGCTCACTGTCGTTGTAACCACGCCTCAGTGCTTTTGTGGATGTTAGGTTAAGTTAGGGGCGGATAAATGGAGTCAATGAATAATTTGAAACGTGTATTCACAATACGTGATTCTTATTAAAATTGTATTCGATTCGAACTGTTTCCATAGTACAACAAATAGGAACAATAAAATCATGTTACCTATAACATTTCTATGTTTATCTATACAGATTTATTCAATGAACACAATATTCCAGATATTTGTTTGAAAATCAAATAAATTGTATGCCCATGGGTTTTATGCCATCTTATTTCAACTGAGTGCTCTTTCTGTATGAGAAATATTTATCGAGCTAAGCTATACCTGCAAGAGGTGGGTAGTATAACAATGTATTACATTAGATTTTATCATCAACAAAATTTTGGAAAAAACTTTTCACCTGGTACCAGCATCCACAGTGCAAAAATCTATTAGAAGGGTTGGTAAAAAAAGCCGTTAGAGAAAATAAACAAGACGGGTGTATCGTCAATTTTAACAACACTTGCAACCCTGTGGCGCGCCGTGATGATAAGATCTTGGCGCTGCATCTGCCGCCGGGGAGGCCGGGGTAGTGGGACACATGGGGGCATAGGTTGGGGTTCAATTCCGGTGTTTTGTTTCCGCGCCGGCTGTGAGAACCTGCGGGACTCGGCCATGATTGGTTTATGATTTGATTTAGTACATACCGCACCAAAATTTTATTATGTGTGCATGTTTGGTTAAATCTACCCCACATTGAGAAAGAATTCGCTTTTCATAACTCATTTACTTCGCTATTCCCACAAGATTTAGAGATAACAGAGAATCCTAATTCAATTTCCGTCGTATTTATGAACGTACGCTTAGTTTTTGTTTTCTATTAGCCCCGGTGCTTGTAAAACACGAAATCCCCTAACAATCAAGCTTAGTGGCATACAGACGGCGTATCTAGTACAATGACCGAAACTTGCAGCCCTTTAATGAATAAAAAGCGCCGGTGGGCGGCCGGTACTACGCTACAGTCAATGGAGAGAATTACCGTTTTAAACGAGAAGGTACGGATGGCGTTGTCGTATTGAAATTGGCGTTTTGGAAAATCGTGGTAGGGGGCAGGTAGGGCATGTGGCGAGATGGTGCGATAACAGGAATTATTCATACGCACGTTATCGGTCCGCCATCGCTGAAGCTATTGTGAACGCGGGCTAACGCGCGAGGGGTGGCTCCCGGTTGTCGCAGGCGCTGTCAAAACTGTTGTTGTGTGTACTGGGCCTAATGTGACGCCGGTACGGATTGATTATTGTTTTATTCCGTGTTGTTCACTGTAATGACCCTAACGATCGATGCTCGATTCACTCGTATCCGAAACGACATTCCCGATATTATCTCCACGATTTAACTCATTGGAAAAACTGTTACGATATTGTAATATTACGGTAGGAATCTAAAAATAAAGGCTTCTAATGGTGGTAACTCTAACAATCGCAACAATAATAGATATCCAAGGTTAGGTTCTGTATCTCAGAATCTTTATCAGATTTGGCTAATTAATTACTTTCGACATTCACCGTCCGCACAGTTCATTCCCCCACCCAGTCTAGCCGTGACTAGGCCGCAATGTACGGGTGCCCTTGTGATAAGGATCGTTGATAATCTCGAACTGCGATCGACACCTGGATCGACACGATGCGGGCTTTTGTACCGGGTACATAATACTCGTAAGTATACAATGTTCTACTGCATTGTTTGTGACGAATATTTCAATGACGCTCTACGATGTCATTGGCTACCAATATTGATCGCCTTTTGTTTTAGAAGTTCAAGGTTGTATGCATTCATTTGTTTTTCTGTTTTATCATATCGCGGTAACCTACCTATAGTAGGTACTTACTCTTATGTATGCTTATTTATAACCAAGCAAGTAGATTTGAGATAAGAGAGAGTTCTTTACTCCATCTTACTTTTTGTAATCATTAGTCACCTTCTCAGTTCGAACAACCAACCAGAATTAGACTACCAACCATAATAGCACAGATTACATTGTAATTTTTATCGAAGGGCTAGAGTAGGTATTAAATAAACGTTTGGTAAGTTGATTGTAAGTAACCATATATTAAGTACCCGCAGCGCTCCACAGGGATGCGCAATTCAGTTCCCTGCCGCTAACACCGGGACTTGCGTGAAGGGATGTGCCCCCAACTGAAATCAACCAATCCCGTACCAGTTCACAACACAGATATCATTAATACGAACACCCTTCACTATCAAATATATTCCTACATATGTTTGCTTTCACTCTTATAAATAATAATAAAGTTGTTGAATGTGTGTGAAATAAAAAGGGGGTGTGCTAAATCTTAGCAATTTTAATCTACCTGAAACAACAGCCATATGCTATTGATTTCTGAATACGGGAAAATATTATGAAAATAAAAATATTAATTTAATGGGAACAGTAATCAAAACATGTATAAAACATATCATCATCGAGTATCATCAAAACTGACACTACTATTATGTACATAATTAATGAAATTTCCAGTTGGCCTACTATTTTAATTGCTCCGTGTTGTGACACGGCGCTTTTGAAACATTTCGGAAAAGTAAGGCCTTTTGTTCGCGGAGGCAACCATCGAAACCCGAGCACCGTTGTACGTCCATTATTTGTTTATCAAATACCCATTAGAGCCCAGAATATTCATGACCACAATTACAATGAACGAGGATGAAGATGTCGTGTGAAAGACCAGTTGTTAGATACTAATGATATTAATTTAGGCTAGCGCGGGCGGGGTAACAAAACGCCTCCAAATTGTTCTCCTTAATGACAACAAGTTTTGATGTTTCGGACTTGAAAGTAGTTACTATCCGTGGATCTCTGTCAGACATGATCACTTAAACGCTCGTAAACATTAAGAACACGCGGGGTTCATGTTATATTTTGCCTATATGTACTTAAGATGTATCTCTGTGTGTGCAGGTCGAACGTTAAGCGGCGGCAGTGGGCAAGTCTGTCGACCGCACTTCCACACGCCCCTGCATCCATGGCTGGACTCCAAGGCTCTGGGCGGCGGCGCGTGGGGAAGCGGCTTCCAGCAGGATGCCGCGCCTGCAGACAAGCCCCTCTCCCCGGCACAGCACCATCACCCCCATCCCTTATTCTCGTTTCCTCCGACGCCGCCGAAAGACTCGACACCGGACTCCGTAGCGGCGGCGGCATTAGGACAACAGGACTACCAGGCAGCGGTCGCGCACGCCACGGCCATGAGCGTGGCGTTCATGCAGCAGCAGCAGGAGCTGCCGCTCTGCGGCGACGTGAAACCTATGATGGGTGCACCGCCCTCCAAGCAACGAGAAGGTGCGCAGCCGGACTCGTGCCCTCAGGAGTCGAGCCAGCCCTCCGGGGAATACAACGCACAGTACAACGCCGCCGGTGGCGACTACTACAACTACCAGGGGAAGGGTTATAGTGGGTCGCAGCAGCAGAATAAGCCGCGACCGAACAAGACGCGAACTAGCGCCGGTGAGTCCACGGGGACTGCCTCTCATTGCACCGCTCTTGCTGCGAAGCACTCGATACACTCACACGACATCGCTCGCTCGCCGCTCATCCGATCACATACACCTATTATCATCTTGTTTAATAACTTCACTAAAATATTCAGTTGACAGTTCTTGTTAAATTTCAGTAGTTAATATAGCTTTCACTCGCAGTATTTGCGCTATCTAATCTTTAAATAAATCAAATATCCAGAGAGCCGTTCAAGGCTTGTTAATCGAAGGCTTTACAAAATGGCTGCCATGATACTCTCCGCGTAATTAGAATCTCAATGCAGATTGTCTCATCGACAATTGCGATTTATTAATTAGATAAACGTGCCAAGATTAATATTTCATTTGGTGTTACGAAATGGCATTGTCGAACGATATTGGGATTGTGATGTGGTCGGATAAGCGTGGTATCTTGCACAGGGGTTGTGGCGGCACACGTTTTCTATCTGTATCACGGTATCGGGGAACGCTTTGGAACTTGTCGGTGTTACTACTAACGCTTGTCTCCTACTAACTGCTGAATTCGGTGGAGGGATTTAATATTACTAATAAATCATTGGCTTTTTACAGTTCACCTCTTTCGACACTGAATAAACTTTCAGTCAGGCGCGATAAATACCGAAATGTAATGTGGTTATAATTGAAAAATTATTTAAAGTTACTAGAACAAAAACAGGTCAAAGTCAAGGCCATTTATTCAATTTTGGCCCTCGTAGGGCACTTATGAAGGTCAGAGCTACTGAAGTTACCATCAATTCGTAAGGCAGCCTTCAGGTAGATTTTTTCGTTGTAATAGAATTTAATTAATTAGGTACATTTCAGTAAGTAGGTTGGTACCAGACGTTATTTCTCAATAGCTTAGTCATTGCTAGGAGCTGCGCGGGCGCAACTCTTCATTGTTAAACCTGTACATGTGAACTCACGCGGCCTCCTCTGATGTTGACCAAACAAACTAGACGTTTCTCATTACTTAATTGCGACTCGCTATTGTTTAAACTCCGTTGGTAATTAAACAAACGCTTCTAAGCAGATTTCTATTAATTTCCGAAACAGTTTTCTAAATTAGTCACGAGTAACCGTATTACCTTCTTACATTTCGATTTGAATGTGAACTCACTTATTTATTACGTATTTATCTCACCACTTAATTGTGAAGAGATTAAAAATTCTTATCTAACTTTTTATATAAATTATAAAGTATGTCGTATAAACCATCATAATTATTTATGACTTACTTGAACACAATTTAAAGTTATACAGTTAGTAAATTAAGCAATTCATTACAATTAACAAAATAAATATTAGATCTAGTTGGATTTACATTAATGTTTTAATATAAATCGATAAATATTAAATATAATACATTCAAGAACAGATTACGAAATATGAAATTAAAGTAGGTTAATATTCAGGTAATTTCGTTAGAAATGAAATGCAAGTAACAGGTTCATTGTTGGACGTGACCTCCACAAGCAAGCACGTTATATTGCAAATTGAATGCAAGTGTTCACACTAAAACATATATAGTAATATCAACAGTATACGTCATGCAGACGCTAAAAAAACCAGAGAATTACTCAACAAATTGTATTAACACCACATTATATTTTAAATATAATTGTGTCTCTCATACTTGTTAAACTTTGACAATGGACGGGAACCAACATGGCGGTACGTGATTGTCTATTAGAGTAATGAATGAAATGAATTATACAGGATGACTGTTAATATAAAACGTTGCGATTTTGTTTGTTCAATATTATCTGAAGCTTTAGGTTTTGTTGGTTCACATTGCTTATAGTTTAATTGACATCTGGTTTTCCTCACACACCATAAAAAATTGCTTAACTGATAACTGAGCATAGACCTCCTTTCACAAACGAGGAAAGGGAAATGAAAGGGAATGGGCAAATACTCCACCACGCATGCCCACTGAGGATCGGTGGATGTAGCCCGCCGAGGAGGCCTCCAACTAGGCTACATAGACTACTGAGTGATAACCAGGACCAACGGCTTTACGTACCTTCCGAAGCACGGAAAACGCTCGAGATGAAAATAGCACAAGGCAGTCACTCTAATTACCAATTATTTAAATCAAATCTAGAGAAATGGTGGAAAGGCATAGGAGCTAAGTGAGAGCGAAGTGATGCAAGACCGGCTCGGTAGTGTGAATCGACACTAAGTAAATGGATGTAGCTCTAATCTCGCAAGCAGCGGCTCATCAAGATTGTGATAATGGATTTCTCGTGAGATAATTAGACTTGTATTGAAAAAATGTGCTTGCCACTTTAATTGCAATGGATTGAGTCGTTAACTTAAAGAGCATTCATTTGTCAATGCATTTGACACTGTATTTTTCACAATTTTGTTCTATCTTCTATTTGGCTTTTTAACCGACTTCAGAAAAAGGAGGAGGTTCTCAATTCGGTTGTTATTTTTTTGTATGTTTGTTACCTCGTAACTCCGTCATATATTAAACGATTTGGAAATTTTTTTTTGTCTGGAAGGGTACACTTCCCGTTTGGTCCCATTTTCATCAGATCAGGATTTGATTACTTCTTAGTGTACTTTGAAGTCGGTTTATGTTTTTTGTAAAACAGTCCAATTATCTTTAAAGGCTGTTGAGTTATGAATGATGTAGAGGATAAATAGGAGTATTTATGCTGATTCACCTGTTCTAATAAACATATCTCTATACTCATATTAAATACTTAGTTAAATAATTGCAATAATGTCCTGCAGTGGATATCTGTAAGCTGGTGAAAAGTTGTTCTTTTAATGACCAGCTAAATTGTCAGGGTTGAAACTTTGAAAGTCATCATTAATCAAACAATTTTTAATACGGGACTAGCTGAAGGCGCGAAAAAAACTGCTAATCTAACTTTTGGATAGTTGCTAAGCAATCGTAGTTATATGCTAGATCTATCTTTCTATGAATGAAAGCAAGATAAGCTTGGACAATGACTTCTTAGATAATGAAAACTATTAGAGAACAAAGTGAGCCAAATTAAGTTTGCAGTATAAATTGGCAAAATAAAAAATGTGCATCTCAAGTTCAAATAGTACCTAGGTGCAAAGATTCAACTCGTGTATACCGAAGTGTATTTCTAATTTACACATTGTTACGCGTCGTTAACTAGTTTTTGTTCCCTTGTACACGTTCTGGTTAATTGTTGTAAAAAACATAGAGTACAACATTGTAGTATATACAAGTGTTGGTTTTAATTGGAAATTGACTATTATCCCATTTATATAATTCGTAGTTTACTGCTGATATATCTCGCTTGCATAATAAATTATTATCACGTCCAGTTAAATCATTTAATTTGATACTCGTTTGGGTTTTATTTTTATTATAAGTTTTTTATGCATCTAATGGCATAGTGGAATGCAATTCTAACAAAATAAAATTGTAGAAGTCACAAACTCCTAGCTTGAAAAATAGTCGAATGAACTAGTCAGGTGTTGAAGTTAGTTACATTTTTGAAGTGTCAAAAAATTCCACTAACTATGAATGATGAATGAATTATGTACCTATACGTTACGATGGCTCTGTTATAGAAGATGAATATTAAAATAAGTCGCACAATAACAATGAGGTATGAATATACCTACGCGAACCATAGTATTGCTATGTCGGGTGGTATAGGTGGCAGTTCCTTGGTGGAAGCAGTATTATGATAATGCGTGTTGGCCGGATGTGGACCATTCCATTGTTGCCTGTGCCGATCGCTTGACCTCGGCCACTCGCGCCTCCTGGCGTTTCTGTTCTATTATGTTGATTGTGGAACATATTAACCAAGAGCACCACTATTCTTGCACCAATGGAATAACACTCCAAAAATCGTGACGAACATTCTACCCGAAGAATGTCATGGAAAGGGCAATTGAAATAATAAACGGTCAGTTACAATACTTACCTGTTATTATGCAGCCTATTTATTATGCAGCGTATTTCTTAAAGTTCCATTCAACACTTTCTAAAACAATACGCGCTCGCTTAAATTCTATTCAAATTATTCAATGATTTTGTTGTAATAATTCAAATGTTTATGTCCACTTCTGTTTCTAACTTAGCAAGCGGTTCTGTGGTTCTTATTAAATTGATGATAAAGTCTATAATGGAATTGTGTGTCGGTTGGATGGTGTCACGTCGCGTTGCAGCAACGTGTGTGTTGCGATCGTTGCGCAACCAATTAGCGCGGTGGTACGTGCGCCCGCGCCACGGACCGCCGGATCACAGGAATGAAGTCCGGACGGCTCTCTTAATATGTTATTATTTTTGCTAAAGCCAACTATTTTTTGTTACGATGTACCTGCTGTGTAATATTAACAGACACATTACTAAATTGCTACAACAGTAATAAATGTTACAAAATGATTAATATGTTTGATCTGCAACGAAATCTAGGTAGTCTGAATTGTTTTAAATAAGCTACTAAATAATTGCATATTTTTGGAGCAGGTTTATACTTAAACAAGGTGTAGTTAGGTATGTTTAATTCGTCACGGTCTGCCGGTTTACATTGTGAGATACAATTGCATCAGGCGAAATTAGCATTTTACGTTGGACATCCGCAGAACTAAGTGATTAATTCCCTTATAATAAAAAAAAAGAAAATGATATAATTCCAAAATGTTCACTGGACCAATATTGATCTATAATTAAAAAGGGCAAATGGAAAAAATCTATGCCGTGACCAGTAGAGAGACGCTTATAAGTTGAGTATAGAGCACATCATCACATGACCGGTATATTGCTAATAATTACATCGGGCTCAGTGCTGGTTGCAACCGAACGGCATTGCATCGCATCGCTCGTCACACGTAATTATCTCTCAGTATGCTAATAACGAATGCAAATACGCCCGTCCGGCCGACCGCGCGCAGCATTGGTCGGTGTCGGTGCAAGCTCCGTGAAAAATGGCTTCATTCCTTCAGATCATTGCCAGTTACATCAATTTTTATTTCGATTGCAAACCAAAATATTCATAACTATAATATGAAAGTCAATGACTCGTTACATTCGACGTTCATACTACACAATGCTCAATAAAAAGAAAACCCGCGAGACCATCGGCGTCCATTAAATTTTTCTATTTGCATACAGGCATATAATTAAAGCGTAATCACAGCCTCTGTGGCGCAACAAAGAATTAGTTTTGAGCAATAATTTAATGGTTTGTATGCAAAATAGCCTCACCGTTACGTGTTGATAGGCCGATGCGGCGAGAGAGCGCGTCACGGTACACGGGAGCGAATTAGTCCTTCATTTAAATTACATTACCCCGCGTACATTAGCGCGATACGTGCCCGAGCTCACGTTTTTACTCAGCACTATTCATCAATCAGGCAGGAGCGATAGAACGGACTCTTGTCAAACGCATCTCTAGTTCTGAGAGGTCAACATCAATCGACGCGTGTGAGTTTGCACACTCAGCTAAATGCTCGGGTGTAGTAGCGGCGGCTGTTTTCCCCACGCGAGGGACCCGTGTGAAAACTTTGCGAGTTCTCGATGAACCCCAAGTACCTGGAGACTCTCGAAAAATAAAAACCGCCCACTCGGCTACGTAAATATGGCAGATGAAAATCTTTTATCGCGGTCACGTAGCGCCGCTGCGTCACGACCGCACGTCACTCCGGGCAATAAAGACCGGGCCGCATTCTAATTTGGTACAAACGCTGGAATTTTTCGCTCAAACTTCAAACCTCTTGCAGTCGTTCAGGATAGGCACTCTCTCTGGAGTTACCGTTACTTGTGGCAGTAAAATATATCTTTATTTAGAGTCAAAATCACGTCCGGCAGAGAAATAGTCGGCAGAATGTCACAGGGGAAATGAAGAAATAAATGGCGCGGGCTGTAAACATATTAAACCACAGTTATCGTTACGATTGAA
Source organism: Achlya flavicornis (assembly GCA_947623365.1). Lineage (NCBI taxonomy): Eukaryota > Metazoa > Arthropoda > Insecta > Lepidoptera > Drepanidae > Achlya > Achlya flavicornis. The sequence continues at coordinate 12,225,960 of OX392474.1, forward strand.
CCGGATTGAACAATTAAAACGTACAGTAATTAATCAGAAACAGTGTTCTCTTTAATAATACGTGTAATATCGACGTAGGTATGAGAGGCGATCGGCTGTAAATCTTGTAAACGCCGCCGCCCGCGGCTCTGCCGACTTTCACAAACGTTTTTACCAATAGAGACGTTACTATTGAACTGAATCAGTCTCAAATGCTAGAGACACTATCATAAACCGTCCGCGGCATGTGTAATATCCTGTTATTTTTTCTTAATAATCGTTATTGGTGTTTATTTATTACAAACCTCGGAACAAATTACAGGTTTTATCGATGCAACAAAAAATATAAAGGGTTAGACCAAAAAGTGAGTCGTCGCTCCGATCGCAATAAGTTTTCGATAAGGTCCGGGCGATTTAATTGCCGGGTTTGATCTGGTTTTACATAAAAAAGATGAATGGCTGCACTGCCTAAAGCTCGTAAAACATTCTCGGTTCGTTTAACTTTATTATTATTTTTTGTTCTATTGGATATTTGATCACTTTCACCTTTCATATTACGACTATCCTGGCGCATTACTTATTCAGCACAACGCGACCGCGTCGTCTATCTGGGGACATGGATAATCAGATCTAGATACATATTATTATGTTGTAGATAATCGATTGATACATATCCGATAAATATAATCTGTGACTTAATGAACCAGTTTCCTATAAATAATGTGAGATACACGTTCATAATAAATTTCCCACAGTTAAGATCGTTGTTATCTCTTTTATATTGATTGTATTTAAAGAGAGGATGCGAAGGTGTAACGAGATGAGCTTCTAAATTCGATCTCGGTAAATCATCGATCGTGTAATCGAGTTTGGAGAGAGATTGTGGGCGGCGCACGCGCACCCCATATGTGAACACATCCTCTCACTAACCATGCAACGCACTTGGTGAAATTGCTTCACTTGTTCTTTGTAATACGAATTTCCCTGGAGGGCGGCTCATCCTAGGGTCAGAATTATTTCTATAATGCATGCCTAGACTAACGCATGAGTGACTATGAAATAGAATTTCCCTTTTGATGCTTCATTAGTTATTATAAGTGTCAACTGTAGCGTATTTGTTAATTTAAGTAACGATAAAGATTTGCAATTCAACACAGGTCATGGATGAGATGCGATGGCTTGCGTTGAAAATTGTTTCAAGTCATACGTATAGTGAAAATTAGCATGTAGGTAATACTTTACTTTATAGCTCTGGTTATGCTCTGTTTCCCATGCTAGACGCTCTGGAACATTTTTGCAACAAACATTTATTTATTTATATAGCAACACTTTGGTTGCTGTAGTTTTTTAAAAGATTTTGTAATGCGTTAATGATTTATTTTTGTTTTCAAGTTAAGGCCTTAAAACCAAGTCAACAATTATGTAGATTTTTATAATGATTTGGCTTTACTTACAAAACAAATGAAGGGCATTTTGCATGTCGAGTAAATACGCCAGTAACTTTCTCTAAGTTTTCCTTTGCGTGTTAAAAAATCTTGATATTTTTTCTCTCGAGTTTCACTCGTCGCGCTTTCCCTGGCTAATTGAATATTTTACTATTTTCGTAGTAATTGCAATTACGATGTTAAGATATGAAAATAGTTTAAGGATGATGTAGTACGTTTATGTAAAAGTGTAAGTGTATTTATGTGTTACCGCATGCTTGTTAGTTAGTGAAATCCTATTTGTAATGTTTCTGAATGTGATTTTTCTCTCGTCTTCCCCAGCCTGCCAGGAGACAGGTAATCCAAACATTAAATCCCGCTTTATTACAAACTAATTAATGAAACTTCATACAACTTTAATGCTTTCTGTTTTATATTTTTGAGGTGGTTTTATGTGAATAATTTGCATTTAAAATTGGTTTGGTTATAAATAAGTTTATTTTTATGTTCATATCTTTTTATATCACTTATTTTGAAACTTGTCTTACCTTCCCCTGATGGTAGAATCTTATGTACCTACAGAGTCCATGAAGTAACTTTGAGTGGGTAAGATAAATGTCTACTAATGTCTCAGGAAGTTATTAAATACATCCAAATTAAACTGAATTTCACAGCCTCATTATCTAACCGAAAAGTTAACAAAACATATTGATTAATTTAAATGGACACCAGGTACGGACTCCCCCACCCCTTAAAGATAATATTTTCCCACAACACCGCAACAGTTTTCCCCATCTGACTCACTCATGTATGGTTCAGAGGGTCGAGAGTGCGTGAACTGCGGAGCGACGAGTACGCCCCTGTGGCGGCGCGACGGCACCGGCCACTACCTCTGCAACGCATGCGGGTTATACTACAAGATGAACGGACAAAACCGTCCCTTGATCAAGCCCAAGCGAAGATTGGTGAGTGTAAGAATCCGACCAATTTTAATTGTATTATAAATAGCTCGCACTTTCGAGAACGCGTAATTTTTAATTGCTTAGGGATGTCTTGTTACCAAAGAAAATTCTTCACTTCTTCTATTAATTACTTAAAGCAGATTATTCTTAGATTCAATCTCTGTAGACGACATTTTTGTGCAAATGAAATTGATTGGTGCTTAATCATTAAGTTGTTGATTTATGTTTGGTGTTTGGTAAAAGTAAGGTTTGATCTTTAGGATGTTACGGTATCGGATAATTTAGTCAACTTGGAACTGTTGTGGAGAAGCTGTCTCAACTGTTAGAACGTCGTTCCTGTTTTGCTTAATCAGCGAGCGCATCGTTTTCTCCGAAAACAAATAAAAATAAGTATATCGCGCATTCCCGAGATAAAATACCATCATCTACAAATAGCATTCCGAGACAATCCCAGCGAGAATGGGTGTTGTTTACAGTTAAGGGGCAGCAATAAAAAGGCGGAGCATGTACGACCGAGCACGACACCACATTAAGCGCTCCCACAAATTGGCCTCTTATGAAAGTTGAACGTTTCGACGAAAGAACACAGAGTCCACTAAACTAGCCTCTCCAAAGCCGCTATAAATCTTCTAGTTAACATTTAATCTAAGGTCGGGTACGCATAAAACTGAAACAATGCGACATTCGGGCGCGCAGTGTCACGTCAGGCCGGCATGTCGGCTAACGAGTGGCCCGTGCGCGCAATTGTACGTACAATTTACCTTAATACCCGTCTCGCAGACATAAACTAGCGGAATGGCTCGGAATATTTGCCTTTTGTTGGCCAAATTACGTAATGCCCGAGCGTTATGATTTCATTGCAACGTTCCGCGCCGGGTTATGGCGGCTGCGGCGTACGTTAGCCATCATGCGTTATTAGCTTTGATTGTGTTTATTTCGCTATTATTTCACTTACCCGATAAAATATCTTAAGCTATTAATAATAAAGGCTTTTGTTGTGTACAATTTGTTTCATAGCATCGATAAGTCCGGATGTTGGTAACGTTGTTTTAATATTTAGATTCACTGTAGTGTATAGAGATACCGTTAATGCGCCGCGGAAAGATTGTATTCTCACTTTTATTTTCGATGTGGGAAATAGGAGACAATGCGCACCGTCAGACTCTTGCCTATTCACCGTACGTTGGCTTAACCTGAGGAAATATCACAACTAAGTTGTTTAGAAATCATAAAATATATAAATATAACAAATTATAGTATTTACTTCTACTCAATATGATAATAAAATAATAATAAATGCATTGAAAACAATAAGCTGACACTCGTTAAGAAATCTAAAAAAGATTGACTTTGTTTAAAGCAAAACTAATTGAACAATGCAAGAACTACTTAATTCAATCCCAACATAAAATTAAAACTTAATTTTCTATTCATCATCTTAACTAGCCCAATTACCAGGGTGCACTTGACACGAATTATAAGTTGAAGTGGGAAACTACGGACAATACAAATTGGACTAAAGTGCAGACGACGCATTATATTTTACCTCATTTTTTGAAATAATACGAATAACCTTGCGATTAAACAATGAAACTACTTACACGAATATAATTTAATGAGCATTTATGCAATCAGTTCTGAAATTAAATGTGAATATTAAATTTTGTATTGCCAAAATTATTTTGCGGCGGTTTTTTTGGCATTGGCAACTAAGGCAATTATTGTTATCTTGAAATTAAAAAGAGAATTCTTAGCTATATTTATGTAAGTATCTGACACAAAATCAACTAAAGTAAAAATGCATTTTTTTATAAAATTGATAAATAAAATGACAACTTAATTTATCTATAAATATTTATAATACCTGAATTTATTCATTAAAAATATATTAAAGAGGTTATAATAATGACAGCTTCATTAATAGTATGATTGTTCAATTTAATGTTTATAAATTAATGATTACATTTTTATAATATATTATGTACTATATATAAAAATTTGGTAGGCATCGCGCGAGCGATACCTGGTGTCGCAAGCGTCCATAGGCTACGGTAACTGCTTACCATCAGGCGGGCTAAATGCTTGTTTGCCACCTTAGTGGTATAAAAAAAAAGGCAAAAATCCTGATGTGCCATGTCCCAATAGATACACTTAAGAGCAAATTTCTCTGTACGCTTTGTAAGCTTATCACCTTATACCATGGTAATGGTGTTACGGTAAAACACAACCAATCCATGGTAAAAAAAAGTAAATTCGTAGTCAATACTGCTGAAATGATCGCGTCTAAATGTCAATTATGAATTTTTGACGCTTATGGTAAAGAAACCATGGGACACAAAACCTACCGCTGAAGAGAAACGTAAGCGTTTTGTTTCGGCTATTTCTGCTGCTGGGGACTTGAGCGCGAGAGAATATATTACAATAAATATAGTAATTTAATATTATAAATGTTATAAAGGTGCATTTGAAAGTTAATAGTTAATAAAAACGTGTTTATTGTAATAGTGCTGCTATCAAAATCTCAGATTACTCTTATTTGATGCTTCTATAAATTAGGTAAATTAACACATACAAATTATTATTCTGTTTTGATGCATATAAAGTATAATTTACTTTTTAACCGACTTAAACAAGGAGGAGTTTCTCAATTCGGTTGTTTTTTTTATATTTGTTACTCCGTCATTTATGTATATATTTTTTTTTTAGGAAGGGTACACTTCCCGTTTGGTCCCATTGTCATCAGATCAGGATTTGATTACTTCTTAGTGAACTTTGAAGACTTAATATAATGTACATGTATGTATGTATGACTTAATATAATGTACATGTATGCAAAATAAATAAAATGTATCAAAATACCGAAATAATTAAAACGCTTCCGTTACTCTTTACCTTAATCGAGTAACTGAACACTGAAAGTTGTACATCTCTTCCTGAATACACAGTTAATAATGGCAGTAAAGAAAGACACATAATGTACCTTTGCAGTAATAAATCAACACTTTATTATCTTGACCAAAACATCAAGATAACCCGTTTAAAATTCATGTTATCTTGTAAAATCGAGAATTATGAACATCGAATGCTATACTGAGATTTAAATTAGAATAATTATTCTATTCAGAGAACCCACGCTATTTAAGTATGAAAAGTTTAATTCTCTTTACGCATAAATAATCAGATCATGTTACAGCAAGTATACTAATAGGTGCTGTATCTTAGATAAATGGGATTAAAACTACAGCAAATATTAGACTTCAACGCGTTCTAGCATAAGTGAGCACGAATTGGATGCAATAGAATTAATAAAATAAGTTTTTGTTAAAAAAATATTTATTAATACAAGTTTTTTTTTACTGTAGTTTTTGTTGACTGTATTGTCTTCCAATATACAATGTACAAAAAATATCAAGTCAATCCGACCACTAGAAGTAGGTGAAATTCTATTCCACCGGAACAAACATTAGTTACATACAATACATTGCAAGAAAAATAGAGCTTATAAGAAATGATAAGCACGAAGCCCTTCTAAATAGTGAAATTAATGGTTCAATATGTTTGCTTTGTTCAAAATTACATATTTTGATATTATTAATGACAGTCTAGGTACCCTTTAGCACTGGGGGCCTACCACAAGCTCTTAAAACAAGGCTAAAATAACCATATTTGTCTTTTGTCCCTTTTTGACATCCGACGTCAAAACAGGACAAAAGAGGCCCCCTGCTATGTCACCCATAATGACAAGGATTCTAACAATATCACACACTTCTGAATTAGTTCAAGTTCATTGGTTCAATAATTACACAACTTTTTTGTGTAATAGTGTAATTATAAATGCCAAGTTTCTCTTTACTTGACTTTTTATGAAAACGTGATATTCCCATTAGGGATTCATAATCATTTCAGACGGTTTCAGTATGAAACAAATGTTCGTTTCATAATTTATCATACATACTTTTAAGTCGGCGGACTTTGTCAACCATGCGCTAACGTAAATTGCTTGGATATAAAAGAGAATTATTATGGAAATAAAGAGTATCTGCGCAGGCGCACCTGTACCTTCAGAGGGTTATAAAGGGGCAGGTATACTTAAGCTTACTCACAGTACATGGTTAGAATATAAATTATGTATTTGAGAGATGATTTACGTATAATAATACCTAGGTTACATTAAACATAAAGTAAAGTATACATTCATGACTAGTTAAGGCTAAAATAATTAATAACCCCCTTATTCATAATGAAGTTATCAAACGTTGATTAGCTAAAATTCTGACGTCCTTATCTGACACGTGACATTTGGTGATCGAAAGAGTGACACGGAGGACACTATTACACTGATTTAGTTAAAAAGCCATTATGAATAAGGGGGTAAGAGTATTAATTGCAAATGGAATATATTTTCTAATTTAAAGCGGATCTTATGCAATTCATCAATACTGAATCTTTTAATGAATTGCATTCATTATAATGAGTGAAAATTTTATCAAAAAATATTGGAATTACGTAGGATCTACAGACAATTCGAAAAAAATAATTCCGTAAAAATATTGCTTAGCCCAGGCCACATGTAATGATTGCTGGAAAATAGTCCTGGGGGCTCAGTTGTCGCATCTACGATTACAAGAATGCGGGCTCTAATCACTGGCCTTTATGTTCTTAGCTTACTTACCAATAGACCACAAGCTTTCCCATAAAAGAAAACATCTTGTGACAGCCTTTGATCTGCACTGGACTATAGTAGCAATCTTACGTTAGGAGAGGCTCATTGTGCTGCAATGAAGAATGGTATGACTTACCAATCACCAAAGTCAAGATAACTTATAATTTACAGAATATCTACAAATTAAACTATTATTGTTCGTACACATTGCCTGCGATACTGTATCAAGTCTACTCCCATCTTTATAAGCAAAGCAATAAAACAGCGCAACCGTGCAGCGCACTATAAACTGCGCTATGCGTTACGAGCGATATCGTGCAATATATTGTGCGCCCGCGCCGGCCGTGCCGCTAGTCTGCGCGGGCCACGGGAGCTAGTAGAAAAATAAATAGACATGCGTGTGAACATGCGATAGTTTTGTCTATATATTTACTAAAATATGTAACTAACGGAATTTTGAGGGAACATCAAAAGAAAAACGCATGGCCGCGAAGTAGTTCGGAAGCTATGTGTTCGACAAAGTAGAAGCAATAGTTTCAAAATGATTAAATAGTCTACGAAAATATATAAGTAAATTATATAATCTTATTGATAAGTAGCTTTATGAATAATAGAGCTTAGCTCAGTTCTCATAAAAAATAATGGTTCTTACATACCTCGATGCTTATGTAATAAAAAAAAAAAGTTCTTGTAACGATGGCTAACTTCCTTCTTTACTCACTACGAGCATTAAAAAAACTATAAATTGTTAGACATAAAAAAACCTGCGTATAAGAAGCCAATAATCGTAAGTATAAGATACACGTCTTAAAAAAAAAAGGCGTTCTGTGAATAAAGTTAAATAGGCGCATCAAAAAAAGTATCTAAAAATGTCGGTGAAATACTTATGTAAGACATTATATATATATCTTCAAATTATTCGTTACATTCAATATGTACCTACTTACTTACTCGTGTTACATATTTAAATTTGAAACAACGTAGCACAGAAATCTGACGGTCATAGAACTTTCCTATTTGGCATTCATGGGCCGAACGAGTGCCAAATAAACTATTACAATGAGAATTCTATAGCCTTAAATGTGGAGGCAGGAATCGGTCCCACACTGTCTGTCTGATCTATAATCGCTATGATGTCATAAATTAGCAACAATTTATTACTCTCCTACGTACATAAAAATCTGTTAGGGACGAGAATTAGGTATTCCGGATTAACGAATTAATTTAGCAACCGTCTTTCTTGTGAAATAGCTTTATGCATTGCACAAAGCAATTAAGAAATAATGTTTCAATGAGTTGTATGTCCAAAACAAAGAAACGACGTTTTAATTAAATCAAATAATATTTGGAACGTGGTAAATATATATTTTTATTTGGAACGGTAGTGGCCGTGGTCGGTGTTGTCTCGGTGGCCGGGACAAGTCTCACCGGTCATCGATCACTACGGGCCGTCGAATAAATTGTGCTTTTTGGTGTGGTCCAAACCATAGACTAAAAACGGGTTATAAAAATATCATACCATTGATCGAGGGAAACTTTCGGATATGGTAATTTGGAATTAAAAACAATGACACGATTGCCAAAGGGACCCTATTGTCTACTAAGTCTCTGCTGTCCATCCGTCCGTCCGTCCATCCGTCTGTCAGTGGGCTGTATCGCATGAACCATATTAGGTAGACAGTTGAAATTTTCACATAATACTATATTTCTATCGCCGCTATAACAACAATGAAATAAAATTACATGGGGTCTCCTCATATACAAGAAACATCTTGACGGAACCCTTCGTGTGCGAGTCCATCGCGCACTTGACGAGGATTTTAATTTTTTTAAAGGGTATTGCTTAACCTTATTACTATACCAGATTTTAAGCCAAATTGTGGAATTAGTGAGTCATAATACGTCACACAGTAACAGACTACGGTTGACTCGCTCACGATTTGCGGTCACTTGACATTACAGATTAAAAGCACAAGTTGATATGTTGATTTGTATTATTGTTTATGATTGAAATTATAACGGATTGTTGAATTAATATTGCCGTTTAAGATCCATATCGTGCTGATCTACGGACGTCGCAGTTTCGTGTGTCTATGTATGCTTATTGTCTGTGGCTTTATTTTAATTAAAATGGTCGTGTGACAGTACCCCATTAATATAATTGTCGGTAGGTACTCGTTACACAATTTTATGATACAAATAATTTGACCCGCTTTTTAAATCTGATTTCTTCATAAGTTAACATATTATATTGACCGTAGCATTTCATTACGTTCATATAAAATTTATACAAAAATACGCCCGATTTAGCTTTTAAAAAAGGCCTTTTACATTAATAATATAGTCCTTAAACATGTACCACATGTGTTGAGTGAAGGACTATTAAGATAATTAATGAAAATTGAGGATAGGAAACATTTTTCATTGTGACAGCACCATTTAAATTATATCCTTTCGTATAGTGTCCGAGGTAAGCGATATTATAAGCTATAAATTTTAATTCGCGATAGATTTTTGCATAAATATTAATTTACACGTGTAAATTAATACAAGTTGATAGCAATACTAATGAATTGAGATGCCCATTTAAGGCCAAATAACATCAAACAATATAATTTTATTATTTTTATTTATTTCTCAAAATCTAAAAGCTCAAAGAGCAGCTCGACTGGGGAAGAATCTTACAGAATACCGCAGCCAAATAACTTTATGTTTTGTAAAGTTGTGTTTTTGCGCGTGAGTAAGGTCTCCAGAGCTCATAGGGGAGGGGGGAAAGGTCGGTAACGCGTGAGCGATGCTTCTTGTGTTGCAAGCGTCCATATGGCTACGGTAACCGCTTACCATCAGGTAGGCCGCTTGTTTACCGACTAAGTTGTATATAAAAAAAACTGGTTATATTATATCGTGCATGATCTGATGATTAGAATGATTACTAAATATAAATATTTTCATACAGTTTTACGTGCCTTAATTATGTAAGTTATCAAATAGGTCATAAACTTGCCTGTTTCGGTGTTGTTTCTTTTAAAACAAATCAAAGGTAAAAATGTATAGGACATTGTAAAAATACGTTTAAAATTATCATTCGATCGTTTGATATTTAAATATAATTTTAATAAAAATTCAATTGAGTTAAGTCAACCGTCAACACTTTTTTACAAAAAAGATGCAAATGTTGAGATTTCAACAGATTATTATTTTTATATTTATTACCGCTCTTTTATATTATTTTTCTCTATTTTCTATTATTTATTATCTTCGATATAATTTATATAGAGTTTATTGTGATAATGATATGAACCGTCCGTTTATATGGTGTTTGTAAAAAGTATAAATAAGAAGTATAAGATCGACTGTGAGTGACATACGGGACTCTATCCGCACCGCGGGGCGCACTCACATTTTTACCATTCCCAAGTTCCATTCTACCTGACCGTGTGAGCCACAAGTGGTGTGGTGCTCACGTGAACAGGTGAGTTGAGGTTCGATTCCTGAGCTTTAAAAAAACAAGGCTAATACATTGAGAAAATAATAATAATAAAATTTGAAATAAAGAAGCTTACTGTTAGTTCACACATCATAGTCTGTGTAAGAAATCATGGAAAATTTAAAATCGGATTTCGCAATGATAGCTGTTTTTTGAGCTTTAGTTTTTTTTTAATTATTTATATAATATAACATATTAAAAGCAGTGCAGGTGAAGCTACCCAGGCTGAATCATCTTCAGCTGCGTGCGCGCAAGCCTCAGCTCATTTTTATTGTATTTCCATAAACTCGGACCCTTTTTTTATCCCACGGCCCGAGCACGAGGAAAAAATCCACTTTTGTCAACGCCTTGATTGATATGGTAACCTTCCCTTGTTTTAGCAATAACCCAAAGTCCTTAGTTTATTTTTTCTACATCGTCTGGTACATTTTTATTTGCCACGTCAAACAGGTTTGACATATCACTAAATTTTGTAAGAAAAATTACTATTCTAAGGATCTTTATACCGGTGGCCGGGCGATATTAATAAAAAAATTTTTTCACCTTACTCACCGTTCATTGTTCGGATTTGAACGTTTTTGTACTCATTTTTATAGTTTGGTGCTCTACCTGTGCTAGGCGCCAGTGGCTGTGACATTTATGGCCAGGATATTGGGACACTATTAATGTCGATATTAATAACGAGGAAACTAGTTGGCCGCCATAAATTCATATGATGGAGTGTGAAGGGCAAACAAGGTACTTTTCCTTGTCAAAATACCTTTGTATTTTTTTGTTTCCGAGAAAGCTAGCCTATTCATTGGTTTTATTGGCGTGTCTAATGTCGTGTTTGGAGTCGGTAGCTTATTTTAATAGAATAAGGGCTCGTGTAATCGAATCAAGCGGTGTACTAAATGGCGATCGATTGTAAATGAGAGCGCGCGCTCGATTTCACGCGGCGCGGCGCGGCGCGGAGCGGGCCGAATCGATTGCCCGCCTTGCCCGAGCCCAGCCATGCCAGTACGTGCTCCCATTCAGGGGCAATCGACTAACAACTAGGGCCACACACTAATTTCATATGTTACTCAATTTTTAAATAAAACCGCTCGTTACTTTATTCGAGATCTCAAGTGATTCAAAGTGTCAATTTAATGGTAATTTGTATATAATAGCATCAATATTCAAATTAATTTTCGATTCTTATGCAATAAAACCAATAATAAATTGTATAGTATCGTATTATACCTACATATTCTACTGAACCATGCAATATATCCGAAATTGTGAAACCCAATATCTTTCACATTATTAACATTTAAACAAATAAAGAATCGGAAATATCGCTGGAGTTAATTGCACTGCCATTCGATACTTGATAATATTAATGTCCGATGGCATAATAACATAATAAAAACTGTTGTTTGGCACTTGAGAATGAATGATAGATACTGTTGTTAAACAAATCGTTTCAGCCATGTTGTTGCGGCGCGGTGTTATTTATCGGTAGCTGTAGGACTTACCAAGGGATCCCTTGATTTAAAGCCTTAAATTGCACAGCTCGAGCCTGCCAGAGCAATCATCTCGATTTAACAACACGTGCAATCAACACTTCTGTTTTAAATGTGAACCCAAGTCGCTACTCGACACGACGCGACGCAGGGATTGTCTAATTAGAAATGAATGTTAATGAATCATAGCCAGCAGTGTGTGTGTTATTAGAGCAATCTACATGCATGTTTGATATATTATTAATAGATAATTATTGTTCCAACTACTAATATAAGACGAAATCAGTGATTAGTATGACTACACTTTAGATTGACAAAAGATGATAGATGCTCATTTTATATTCATGATAGAAATCGCATTAAAAAACAAACGCTCGCAAGCATAGCGCTTCGGTGGTGGTTAATCGCTACCAAAAAAACCTATCCGTAAGTGTCAGAAATTCGTCACAACGTTTTTGTCGATCCGCACCACAGCAATTAAAGGCATTAAGCAATCGTTTGAATGGCACCAGATACAAGCAAACTACCGTATTACGTTATAATCTGGACTAAGCTCCGGCCAGACTGACAGTCGGGTAAGTGCCTCGGCTACCGAACATGACGCAACAGAACAAAACCAAAACCTCGATCTAATAAATAATGCGATGCGCCCGCGCCTATTGACTTCCTCTCACAATTAACATAGCAGGAAGCGCGGGCTGTCATTAACCCGTCAGCGGTCGGTAGCGCCAACTGTTCCAAAAAGCATTACTCGAATCACAGTTTATGCTCACCGCCAATATAATTAGGATCTGAATGCTTTATAAATACAAATAAATAAAAGTAGCGGTGCGAGGTGGCAGCCTGCAATTTAACAGTGCGTTCGGTAGGCGCTCGCGCTGCCCGCGCTCAAATTGTCGGGTTGGAGCGCTATGTCTCACTGACTAATGACGCTACTCCCGAACAATGCCTACACCGTGTTATAAGCATATTTAATAAGTTACGTTTTCAATTATTTATTAATATCAGCCACATATGCCGCGGGTTATGAATCGATTCGTGAATATGTTGGAAGCACTCGGTCGACGATTTGTGTTTTTATTATCCTTGGCTTTTCTTACGTTCTTTAGTGTGTGTTTACTTTCAAAAATAACCGAAGTGACTTTTAAGTTAAGATGCCTGGATGGATTATAATTAGATGATTTGAAAACAATAGTTTAGTTATCCACAGATTACATGGTCTCTGTTGAATTCTAATGGAATTTAGGTGTTATTTTCTTCTTTTTTTATTCAATTAAAGTATATTTCAGTTATAAATTACTTACCACCAATGATCTCACGTAATGTTATTCACTAAGTTCAAAACCTCCAACTTAACTGTTCTCTAAATCTTAATACGAGTACCGCAGGTAAAACCGCTATTTTGTCAATGTTGTGGTGTAGTCGACCCACGCGCGGTGTGTACAAGCTCCGCCGAGGCTCCCGGTTCGATTCCCGGTCACTTCCGTGTCTACACTCCTTCGCTAAATGGAACAAACGAGCTCCCTTCGCTACCAATTGGACTCGTTTTATTCTATTTCTACTCTTATTGGTTGCTACGTGAATAAGATTCTATTGTGTTTGAATTATATTATTGCGACGTTATATTTTATTGGTTTTTACATAACATCAGATATTATTAGTTGTTGGAGTTATATATAATACTAGCTGACCGGCGCGACTTCGTTCGCGTGGTGCCTACCCTTATCACGTAGGGGTATGAAAAATAGATAGTAGCCGATTCTAACCTACTGGATATGCATATAAAATTTGGTAAAAATCAGTAAAGCCGTTTCGGAGGAGTAAGGTAACTAACATTGTGACACGAGAATTTTATATATAAGATGTACATAACTTTTAATTTTTAATATCGAGTCAGTCTACTTTGTTTAATGAATCTAAGCTCGTCTTGAAAAGAGTTATTGCTGAGTTTGTTGCCGGCTCTTCTCAGCAAATGCAACCTTCCGAACCGGTATACCGTCTGGTATAAAGTCTAATACTCTAATATATTAGAGTATTAGAGTCAGACTTTTCATAAGTGCCTACGAAGGTCTATTTAAGTAAATGATTTTGAATTTGAAAAAAAAATTACTTATACAGAGCTTTTGAATGAAGTTTTCCAATAGGTTTTTCTCAGTCTTCAACCATCTACGTAGAATTTTTGTCGTTCCTTTCATGGTTATTCAGGTCTTTTTTTCTCATCAATTCAATCCACTCGGTGTTATTTTAAACAACATAAAATGTACTAAGGATTTTACGTAGTCCGGCAGCACTGAATAGCTCTCATATAATATTCGTTTCGAAGTCGTCTTTCGCTACATAAAGGTCGTTGCATACAATACATTCGTATGTATCGCGCGATCGCGCCGGATCGCGTAATTGACGCAATCCGATATTATCCACGATGTAAGATCACGCATCGCGATGCGATAGCCTTATTGAATGTGACAGTATTTACCCACGTTAAATGTTTAATGAGCTTTAGATTAACATAATTGTTTTATATTAGAACAGATTGCTGGTTACTCGAATTTTATATAACATAAAATAATTTATTATGTCTGTAGTTTATTTCAATTTGGGAATGGACTTTAATTTAATGTGTCAGCTTAATTAAGCTTTTTATTCGATTTTGTATTTTTGGCCTTGATATGTCTATCTGTTTGTTTTTGATACAAGGATGTATCTTAATTGATTGAAACTTAGGTTCATACTTATTGATTCCAAAGTCTTAATTACTTCTTAAAAATCATCGGACAGCTACGACCACCCTTAAATCTCTCTCAAATAAAGTAATAAACAAAAAACACAAATTAAACTTGTTTATGTATGTACAATAATGTCCAATGAAGTTAATAACACCGAAACAGGTCCTGGCGTATCTAATACCTCTAATACAGCCAATGTTCTTGCCGTCTGAAAAGATAAACGGCTGCTATGTATAGAGTGATCATTGTCCGAGCGTGTTAAAGACCGGTTGGACGCCGACTCGTAACGAGCGTTTCGTATACAATAGACCTTTTAGCGTCATGTGGTCGCACGTCAATCGCAGCTAAGACGTGCGTCAGGATGTCGTCGGTGAACGCTCGCCTTTATTACGCTTACCTATGATGACTATCTAGGTCGTACAAATACCTAAGCTAAAGTTTAAGCTAACTTCTGTTCATTTTCTAGGCTACTCACATTTTGAACGATAATTTATTTATAAATGTTAATTCATTACCAATATAAGCAGTAACTTATTGATTATGACTTTTCGAAGACAATATTAACACACAATTGTTTACGTTAGCACGTTATTATATCAAATTATTTTTTGTTGTTGCAGTTATTATGTTTTTATAACGGTTTTACAGGATTATATACACATGAATGAAATTCAAAGTCAAAAAGATTCCAGCGAAACTAAAAGCTCGATAAAACCTCACACGATAAACAATTATAAAATAGCCGTATTAGGTACGAGACTCGGTTACAACAACTATGATAACAAAAAACAAGGCGAGTCAGTCCGATTCGTATGAAAATAAAACATATCCAGGGGACTGACGTGCGTCCGGCGTCACTTAGCAGCGCTGGAATGATGTGACAGCCTTTGCCGAACCGAATTCCTTTTTTATATTTAAAATTAAAAATAGTACAAAAAGCAAAACAAACTCCCCGAATCTGTTCCATTGTGTTCACGTTTTGGAAAAATTTAAATGACCGAGCGCTGGCCGCTTTTTTGATAATCGGAATCTCGAATTCGGCGTTTAAATACATACAGTTTCGCGGTTTAGCGCCATGTTTTTTCCATTTTCTGCACATTTTGGCGCGTTGAATTCGAAACGATGCGGTAGATTTTGCGCGATTAAACCCCGGAGGTCGATAGAGTAAGTTGTTAGTGTTAACAATCTAAATCGTCCGTAAACACCTCGGCTGACGTGATTTTGTGCGGATAATCATGACTACCTGTCCGGTGGAATTATTGGGTCCAATAGTTGTCATGACTTCATGCAATCGTTTCTGTGAGGTATATTTAGAATCTATTGTGTTATCTCATAATGACTAGATAAGCCGCAAATAAAATACGCGAAGCCTTTGAGTGTCATTGCAAAGTTTTTTGTATGTTTGCGTTTGAGAAACGTATGGTACGGGGCATCGATCGCAGATATTTAGAGTGGCAATATGAATGTATTTATTCAGGGCTGAGGGCGGCCTCCGCCTAACAATGCTACGCTTGTAGCTGCCGCCACACCGCTTTCCTAGGGTTGACTCAACAAGTTTTGCAACAATGCAACCATATTTCTAGTTCACGCTATCTGACTATCTTACCTAGTTTGAAAAATATAGAGTTGACAACTTAATCTTAGTCAGGCTACAGTTATTGCAAAGCTTAATTATCAAAGTGATTATAAGTAGAAAATTAATTAAGATGCGAGGGGAAAATAATCAGCATTTAAAAAAGATGAAACATTTAAAATAAATTACAATTTATGTGACGGGGATTGGCAACCTTAAGTTCCACGTCTGTGAATCAGGGCTGTCACAGCAGCTTGGTGGTCCGCGCGTCACCGTAAGCGCGTGCGCCGCTTTGGTCGCATGTATTTCAACCCTGCCAATTTGCATTTAAGTAGCTTACACATTATGGCGTATACTGGGTATTCAATATTAATTATGTAAAGCTTTGAAAATAGTAGATAATATTTTCCTATAGGAGATTAAAACTGTTATTGTAAAGGAATCGATAGTCATATCAGTTTATTTATAGAATGAGGTTTTTAACAGACAATGAACAAAGTTTACTGTGTCTATTATATTATAGACGTTTTAAAATGTACCGCTAGTACTAGCCACGGGCACCAGCAGCAGGCAGAAGGCTCGTACGTGTATCTCAGTGTGTGTACGAGCATAGCTCCCGTCGCCGCGAGCGCGCTCCACTTTTGCTCATTTTGCGCCCGTTTGCCATTGTGTTTACCGCTTTTACCATTGTTCGAGGCCCATATAAATTGGGCCGCGACGTTCTACACCGGTGACAGGTATATTTGAGTCGTCGATTTCGGCCGATAATTAATCCGTATTGTTAACTGGAACGGCCCACCCTTGTTTACCGACAAACATTACAGCCTTTTGTCCCAGCCGTCCGACTCTTAATTCTACCATCGTTATATCACAAACATGGGTCACAAATCTACTCTCTTTTTACGTAAGAAAATTAAATTTTATAAACATCGATACGGTTTAATGAAGCCAACTTTACTGTGGCTCGTAAAACGGGCAGTAACCGTATGTTTACGAAACACAATTGCAATTATTCCTTAATTAAAACTGATATATTCTACCATTCACACAGCATAAAATTTTATGAATAGGCTAGACGCATTGCACATGCGCCGTATAATACTATAAGTCAATTGAATAACACCCCATCATTTTATACTTAATTACTGGCAAAAAGTGATGAATTAAACGGAGCCTAATGCATTCCTCGTTAATAGATTGAGGGAAGAATTTAGCGCGATGCCATCATTCACGAGGCGTCCTACATAACAGAAAAACTTCGTCGCGATTGATGGTAGGAAAAAAGTTCTTTAACTCCTCATACTAAATGTCATTTCACGGTTACTTAGGGCACGAAGAGGTTGTTTTTAATTAATTGGCTAACGAAGTTATTATCATTGGCATTTTTTTTTTTGCCAACAAATTAACTTGGTAATGCAGGTTGAAATATTTATTTGCAATTCTATAGAGCTTGTGTTAAAGTTGTTGATTAATTGTTGTACGAATTAACACAGAATGTAGATATGTCGTGTTTTTCTCACTTCAGTGTTAATGTAAATAAATCTTCACTATTTGAAATTTATAGCATTTAGATAACTTTTGCAAACGGCAAGTACTTACGCCTCCATAAATTTTGTAAGTACGTGCCTGGTTCGTTATATTTATTCGTTTTTCCTATTTAATTTACTAACATCATAACTTTGTGAGAATAATGAATAAAACCCAGAGATAATTATATAAAAAAAACAAGTATCATGAATATATGAATATGAAAGTATATTTTCATACTTAGACTAAACTAACAAATACATTTGTACGTGTTTAATAATGGTACGTCACAGTCTATATAGTTTATTGACTATACGGCGCACTAAATGGTAGCTATAAACCAAAATGTCATCCACCTTGGACGACCTACAGAACACCACACCTGCCTTGTACCTTTCTACAATATACGACCGGACTAAGCTGGCCAGTGCATTTAGAATTTGTTGTAAATGAATTAAAATTAAACAGTTTCCATTGAAGCAAAATAATTCCACATTCCATGTTTTATTAGAAAGTGCGTTGATCATGTCAAAGTCACGAGTGCCATCAGAGGATCAGATAATAACTCAAAATTAACTTTTAAGTAAATGATAAAGCAAATAGGCAATAGGAAAGGAAAGGAGAGAGGTAGAGCGTAGCGTTTAAAGAGCAGTTCGACTATGGAACTTTATGTTGAGTTCCTGCGCGTGAGTAAGGTCGCCAGAGCTCATTGGGGAGGGGGAAAGGGTCGGTAACGCGGACGTGATGCCCTGGATGTTGCAAGCGTCCATTTGGCTACGATAACCGCTTACCAAGCGGGCCGTACGCATGTTTACCGCCTTCGTCGAATAATTAAATGAAAACCAATAATTTTTTATTTTGCTATTTAGTTTAAGCAAAATTCGTAGATGAAACCTACTTTACTTAGTTGGTGCGAGTGTTCAAAGAAACGTATTGACAGTGGCCTTGTATAGTTTTATATCAAAGTAAGTATTTAACGTAAACATAGTTCAAGTTAGTGAAATAGATCTATAGAGATGAATATCAACTGCGTATGATTAATAAAATTTCTATATTTTCTGCATTAACAGCTGATTAAGGTGCATATCATGTTAAATGTTTTTTTCAGAGGTATTTTAGTGGCTTAATAAGTTTGATTACATGATCCAGAAATAGCTATCGTTGCAACAATTCAACGTTTACATTGCACATTAACCTCTACCTTCAATTGGGTTTACCTTTTGGTGATATCTTTCTCAAAATTCAACGTGGAATTGATAATACACACGATTTTACATACATTTAATTATTGGAAAGTCCATCAATTTTAAAGTTCAAGGTCTCACAACGAATTTTAAGGTTGTTACTTTTATTTACTATCGATCTAGATACGGTAGTTGTACTGTTTGATTGACAGGCAACATTCAACCCAACTTAAGTTTACCTCAAAACATTTATTTATTGACACTTGACACACCATATACATATTTTTTGCATATTTTACAGACCATAGACCATAGCGTAAGAGTGAAGCGTGAGTCGTTTGCATAAAGATGCATTCATAGATATATAAGAATAAGATATTTATAATGTTGATTTTCTTTTTTTTGAAAAAGTTGAATATTATTCGATATGAGTTCCTTGTGGTTCCTTGTCATTTGTTCTCGTATAAAGAATGAGCTCACGGCACATACTCTAGTGAGTGGAACGGAACTAGAGTATCTAGGTAGGTACACACGGCTACAGATCAAGCTATACATTTCCAGTATAAGCTGATCTCGCATTGTATAGGATTTCCGTACAATGGGAGGTCAGCTTATACTAGAAATGTATAGCATGATCTGTTGCCGTGTGTACATCCGGAGCGGTGAAGACTAAATCAGGTACAGACTCTCTTTAAAAACTTTGAGCTCAAAATAAATTACTCACAAATTCATACCAAATTTTTGCATTCAAGTTTATGTATTAAAATCATAGCCAACATGTCACCGTTCAATGAGGGTCATTCCCATTTCCACGATCAGTGCGCCTAGTACCAAAAAAGTGGATTACTGTAATGTATATACACTTTCCGTTACACCCTGTATAGTGCAGTTGCTCCATTAATACTTATTCTAACTCTATAATACATACTATTATTTTGTTCAATACTTTTTAACCGACTTAAAAAAAGGAGGAGGTTCTCAATTCGGTTGCAAGGTTTTTTTTTTTTTATGTTTGTTACCTCATTACTCCGTCATTTATTAACCGATTTGGAAAAATCTTTTTTTGACTGGAAGGGTACACTTCCCGTTTGGTCCCATTGTCATCAGATCAGGATTTGATTACTTCTAAGTTTACTTTGAAGTTGGTTTAAGTTTTTTGTAAAACAGTCCAATTATTTGGAATTCAAATATCACCGTTCACCATTCGATAAAGCCTTTCTATAGCTTGTTACGTTATAAAAACCGTTATTAAATACCATGAAGAGCATTCAATCGCTGACCAGTGGTTACTTTGAGTCGCCGGTTAGTTGACGGCGGGCGGTCCTACAGAGGAATTATTAAAAATGTACCAGTCAACATTATGTCCGAACATATGAAGAGCTGTCCAGCTAGTGACGCGTGCACGACTGACTACCGTCCGACTCCCATGGACTCCGTAGGAGCAGATGTGGATTGTGACCTTACAGGTTAATCTAGTGTGTATGATTGTGTAATTATAAAAATGTGACCTTGTCATGTGAGGCGAAGGGATAGTATGAGTGAGGTACCAACACGAAATCCATCCATATATAGTAGAGATATTATCAGGTACATTCAGTAGCATTCCTAAAGCTTATCTGATAAAATATCGAATTATCTCCTAAACATATAAGATTGTATCTATGATGAGCTACTGAATGTACCATTTTTATTTATTATCTGTTAATGTGTGGCTTGATAGCAATCTAAAAATATATCAAGTAATTTTGTGAATTTTTGACCAAGTAAAATACATAATAAAAAAACCAAAACTAAACCTAACTAAACTAAATATTAGTATTATAATTTAATTTTATAATATTTTCTTGTGTGTCGATTACATACCTACTACTTACTGAGCATCACTGTGGCATCACGGCAGCTAAAGTTTGACATGACCATGACAGTGGGGCGATCAAACCACTGACATACGAATTACAAACTGAGCCATGCCTGTCCACTTATAAAAAAAAAACGGTGATGTGAAGTAATAGGCAGTTGATGTAAGTTAATTCACTATCATCCAGTATTACTCAGATGCGACCATGATTTTTCTCGAAATAATTTAGGCAAGAGCCATAAAGTATGTAACATGTATTACATTTTTAAATTAATTTGCGCGAGCGAGAGGTCGTGTAACGAATGATCTCGTCTCACCCTTCATCGGAGCTT
The DNA here is from genome assembly GCA_947623365.1 of Achlya flavicornis. Taxonomy (NCBI): domain Eukaryota; kingdom Metazoa; phylum Arthropoda; class Insecta; order Lepidoptera; family Drepanidae; genus Achlya; species Achlya flavicornis. The sequence continues at coordinate 12,247,162 of OX392474.1, forward strand.
ATCATTTCTCGTTAAAAAATGATCCAATTAAAAGGTCCCGCGCAGCTTCAATAAGTTACCGAAAGCGAGTTTAAATTCTCTCGCACACCCATTGTAATAACGCATGCGCCCTCAATATTAAATTTTAACAAGGTATTAATTAAAAAAACTAAAGCGAAAATATCTTTAAATTTTCTCAGGGCGCGCTCGGCCCCCTTACGTTATTTTATTTTTAATTCATTTTATTCGGCGCTGGCCGAGCGGTGTGGTACGCCCACCGGTGATTTAAAATTTTGATTTATCGACGCGCGCGCAGCTCGACAGAGCGCCTAGTCCGCGCCGCGCCGCGCGCATGCGCCCGCCCGCGGTAATTATAAATATGACGCGGTGCTAAACTGTGCGAAATGACCTGGCGACCCCGTGCGACCGTCGTTCACACTCCTGCGCATCTTGCATTGCATCGCCTACAATAATACCTACATTCATATACTCAAAGTATTTTATTGTAACTGAATAACATCGGTGAAAAAATATATTATGTTCATTTCGCAATTAACTTTAATGTTCATTGTTTGGAAAACGTTCACAATAAAGGCCGGTGTCTATGTTGGGATGGTATTATTGTAGGAATTTATTGTGTGCATTGTATGGGAATAGTTACACTGGAGGCTAATTTTGCACATTTTCAAATAGTGTTGTGCAATTTCAATACAAATGTCAAATCAGCAAGTTAAGGTAGTACGTTTATTAAAAGGGATCTGTTAGAGGCAGGTGCCATCGTATTTACGACTTCCACGGCCGCAGCTTTACAAGAACCCCGGGCACTCGCACACTCGCACTGTTTTGCGCACCTGTTTTATTTGATTAATTGGTGCAAGCATCACCCCTGTCATATAATTGTATCATTATCTACACGTTGGGGAAGACGATGAAGGCAAATGTTGATAGTAAATTCAATAAAAATGTTGGTCTTCAAAATATCAGGCTATATTTCAACACGTGATACCGTCACAACATCAAACATTGTATTAAGTTCGAAACTATTATTGCTCATAGAATGACGTCAATACTATAAAACTAAACAAAAAAACTGAAACTATAAAATCGTGTTAGTTTTCTAAAAATGTTATAAATAACAGGTATAGGTAATCCAGATAATCATTTAAATATACATGAGGTATAAAATGATTACCAATAGGTAGGTAAGTTTAATCGAACCTCCAAACGATGAAATTGTGTATACCACATAAAATAACAACATGCTTTATGCAATGTTTTCCACTTACCTCCACAATATCACTTGCGGAAAGTCGTTTCATAATCAGAATCATATTAAAGGACACAATGTAACTCAGTGTCAGTCTGTGTGCTCATTTTGAAAACGCCCTCAGTGAGTCCTTTGCCATTCAATGCAAATTCACACGTTTTAAGAAGCGATTCAGGTAGAATTACCAACGTTTAGTCGCCTCCGGAACATAATTCCAACTTACTTTGTAATTTTGCCGAACTCACGCCTTATGTGTCCAAATTCGAAAATTTGGGGCATCAATATTATCAAACGTGGCATTATTTTTTCATAAGTGTCATCCTTATAGGGTTCTGTACGTCAAAAGGAAAAACGAAACCTTTTTAGGATCGCGTTGTTGTCAGTCATCGATCTCTAGGTTGTCAGTCCATTTGTATCCCTTTTTCTCAAGAACGGGTATAGTAAACCAAGAATCCTGAAATTTGGCAAGAGCAGAGTCACACAGGTTAAGTAAAGGAAAATCGTTAAAATGTAGTTATAGGTATATAAAAAAAAACATAAGTTAGGCTGCTTGTCAGCTTTAAAAAAACACTAGACTTAGAGGCGTAACATTTTATAAGCAAGAATTTGCATTCGTATAATAAATAGTTACGGGGAACTGATTATACGAATGCATATGCATTATAACGTACGTGTATGATATAGGCCTTCACCTTTCGTCCCGGTGACACCGCGATGATGCATGCTGACGTTTGCGCACGCGCGCCCATCGATCATCAGCCTGCGCATGACTATCCTTCGTTGGATTTAGCGTAGATGTTTAATCCTTGTCGATGATGTTTGGTTTATGTGATTAATGGGATGTAGAGATGAAAATTGGCATTTGTTTTTTTCATAGTGTTTGTTTATTAATAATTGATATTAAACAATCAATCAATTTAATAAGTCAAATGATTAATAATAATAATATCCCGGTACATTCATTACACACGGACATCTGATCCCAAAGTAAATAGACCAAGGTCTATTTCCATAGGTACTATGGAAACACGATTACTGATATACTATTACTTACCTACTAATTTATGTGATTTTGTAAATATACACTTAGGTACATACCACAGATATGTAAAGGTATATATATAATTGTACCCAATCTAAGGACAAACATAATTCTGTGGGATTCGAATCCAGGACCTGTGGAGTGATAGGTAGGGTATTAAGGATTAACAACAACGCTAAGTTGCCCATCAATTTAATAATGTTAACTAAATTCCGGTCTCAGAAAAATTTATAAACGTTAACTGTGTGATATAGAATTTCAATAAAATAAATATACATATTATGGATTCCATTATTTTAATCAAATTTAAAATAAAATTATGTATTCCATTATTTTAATTAAATTTAAAATAAAATTATGTATTCCATTATTTTAATCAAATTTAAAATAAAATTATGTTGTAAACTAGGTATATCTAACAAAAGATCTCGTCTAGAATTTCTATAAATTAAATAGGTAGGTACCTATCATATTGGATATCATGATTTTGATCACCGATATTTGCAATAACATTATAATGTGTGAATCTTCATCTTAAACTGAATATCAGGTAATAAATAATCATCATCATCATCAGCCTATAATGTCCCACTGCTGAGCACAGGCCTCCTGTCACAAATGCGTGTGAAAGGGACTGGGCGATACTCCACCACGCGTGCCCACTGCGGTTTGGTGGAGGTAAGCTAGTGGTCAACCTACTGTTGGAATTTTTCAAGCCACCTAGAAGGCCTCCAAATAGCTTAACGACTATCACAATTAAGTGATACCGGGACCAATAGCTTTACGTGCCTTCCGAAGCACGGAAACGCTCGATTTGAAATACCACCACCGACCGACCACGACAGAGGTAGCTTAACTTTGCCGATCGATTAAGAACGGCTAATCATGCTACACCACGAGCGATAATAAATACTTAGAGCCAATTTAGTTGCTTTTCCTAGAAGTAATTTCTATGTGCATAAATTACATAACTGAAATTTGAAATAGAAAAAAGATAAAAAAACAACTAATTACAAGATTGTCTAAAGTAATAATAAATGTTACGACTTTGTTTCATATTTAGGATTTATCGGTAGCCAACTATTACTAATAGATTAGATGGTAGATTGAAATCTTTACTAACTTTTTGGTTATTCGAACACATACTATTTTAATCTTAAGAATATTGAGTTAAAATGTTTATTAGTTCTCACGAAAACAGGCAATGTATTTTCATTATTTAAATAGTGTAAACAAACCTCATAATGTTAAGCTCAGAAGTTCCGTGCGAAGTATCTTTGTGACTGAGTGCTTTTACTTGCGCGATACAGTGGCGCCATCCATCAACGTCTTACAGAACTAATTAATGTTCGATGTATAACTTGCTTTTATACTTTGATCTATTATTAGTATAAGAAAAGAAAATATAAATAAAAAAGGAAAATAAATATACAGAAAGCTTTTTGAGAATCGTCGACGCTTTATTTATATCTTCAGTAGACTTCAACGATCATGACTACGAGTGTCTACGAAGTATCGGGCAACACTAATCGATATAATTTTTAATAGATACGGCTATCTATTTGTCATTGGAATAGCATCAAGGAGCAGTAAAAAGAGATTTGGCAGCATCAATGAGGCGGCAGCGTGACGTCGGCGTCAGCGCAGCCGCGGCGTGTCGATTACGAGGCGAATGTATTTCGATGGTAATCTCACCAACGAGCGACTGGCGGTTTGATGTGTCAATCCGAGCGAGCGGTCGATCGCTATCGCACGATAGCTCCTATTGGGCAACTGCCACGCTTTGTTATCCTAACGGACTTATAAAATTCGACGACCCATGAACAGGGACCGGCGGACAATACCAGCCGCCTTTGCATGCAACGTTTCCGTGAAGCCCCCATTTACATAGACAGCAACGCCATCTACGCCAATTAAAGACCTCCAATTTCACACGAGTCCTATTTCTGGCTGTTACACGGTAATCGAGGCGTATGCGGCCGGCCGTCGCTACGATCCGCACACAAATAAATCGTTAAGCGAATTTCCCAACATGGCTTCCGCGGGTATGGCCAATGGGAGGAAGGGGGCGGCGCGGGGTGGGGGCGGCCTGGTGCTGCATCTTCGTGTGAAAATTTAAAAAATTACGAGCATCGTTTTTATTTTTATGACCGCTTCGACGATGCTCGCCCGCGCCGCGTCGACCAACGCGATACATTTCAAAAACACGATTGAGACACATAAATTAGTCAATAGCTATGTTACTATCCTTCTTTTATGTATTATCGTAAGTTTATTTAAATCAATACTTGACACAACGTTATATAGTTATAATGAATAAGTAAACGGAGGCAACAGCTTTCAAAGAACCTTCCCACAACATCAAACTTGGTCGACCCTCACTCCATTCGAAGAGCCCTTCCGTTCATACATACATACTCGTACATACCCATTCCACCAACATGAATTACGCACACCACGAAAGTACCACATTACCTACAGCTGAAAATATCGTGGTGTGAGTGAACACGATGAAAATCTTTATTTTCACGCTCTATCTCTCTTTATCTAATCGCTTCGGTCAGATAAGGACGGAACGTCGGAAAAACTGGCGCGGGGCGAGGGGTAAAGGCTACATCGATTCCGCGCTTTCACTGCTAGGGGCCGTGTAAACCTTTAAAAACATCGCTTTTGCCACGCGATTGTCATCTCTAACTATGTACGGATAAGAGGAACATTTCAGTAAAGCGTCAATTTTAGTAAATGGATTGCGTCCCCCTTGGGGTTTCTCATAGTGGGATCTAGATGGCGTAGATATGCTGATATGCGGCTCTGTGTGCGTCGCGATGTCACTGAACTGCTTCAGTGTGTTTGTATCGCGTAGCTTTGTGTTTTCCGGCTACCACTACGAATTCCTATAGATATGTACGGGGGTGCTTCCGGGTAGGTTAAATTTTGCTTGTGTTCGCAAATATATGAGGGGTTGTAGGTATCCCTTTTTGTAATATAATTTTATGTTCGACGGGTAGATAGGTAGATAGATTAGGGAAGACGGAGGCTGTGATTTGATTTGATTAGGAGGTGTTTGCAGGAGGGTCGGGGGAGATAAGGCTGATTGGATCGCAGGGAGGGAAGGGCCTTATGAAAATATGTTTTTAATGTGGTTGGTTTATTGAATTAGTTCGAGTTGACTGTCAAGTGACGCGAGAGTAATCCGTTTGATATGTTGGTGTTGATAATTACCTCATGTTCATTGGTTTCTAGCCTTTGTTTGGGCTATGTCATAATATGTTTTTTCAATCACTTTTTGTGTTATTGTCTTCGTAAGCTGCTTTAAATGGACCGTATTGTGTAATACAAAATGTCCACTTATTCGGTCAGCACACAATTCCAATATTTCCGTCCAAAAATACAACAAAAGGGATGATTTTGTTCACGTCGCGATGACAAAGGAAGCCCTTGATGTTGTCACAGCGCATGCTCTTTGAGTTTACACTACACTGAAAATTAAAGTGCCACAACAATATGTACTGAATTTTCTGTCTGTGAAGCTCTTTTTTTATCTTTGTCGGCATGTTTTCTGTTTGTTTTTTGTGTGTTTTTTGGGAGTATGTAAGATATCGATCCGAGTGGAATGTCGTTGACAGTGAAATGGGTTTAACAATTAATAAACCTCTCTGAGGGCCCGTACAAGTGTCCGCGTGCTTGGCATTTTATCGTCTTTATCTTGTTTTAATATTTTTAGTTCTAAACTGGAGTTATGTTAGAAGGGTACAGTTGGTAAATGAATGCGGAATCTAACGCAATAACCTTTACTTATTATTAATACATTATATTGCATTCATATTGCATTAAGTGTTTAGTGTGTGACTCTCTGTGCCCTTTCTGTCATGTACGTGACTTAAAAAAATACGAATAATTTAAAAGCAAGCATGAATAATCTAAAGTTTAAAGCAATCAGCCAGATTATATGTAGTGAATAAAAGTAAAAATTGCGTTTATTTCCGGTCACCGAAAACTTTGCGAGGTCCGCGACTCTAATAAAAAATGACCCGAATAAAAAATAATCCCGCCCATAAAATTTACGACATTTTCCAGCCATTTCAGCGTTTGAGGAGCGAAAGTAATACGCCTATAAAATTACGAGTAAACAGCCGTTTTCCATGAAAATAAAAACCTCCCTCCCAACGGGCGGCCTGACTTCTGTAATCGGCTTACCGGCCCCTCTGAGTTAGTCGCCCTCCCTCGGGATCAGTGCATCATGCACCCGCTATAACTTGATGGGAATCTTTATCTACAGATTATATAATCAGATTCTGGTAATTGAGTTGACTATACAATAACAAGCTTAGGAATTTGACTTTTGCATTGATCGAAAATTCTTGATTAGGTATCTAAATAGTGAATGGTTTTAAGAACCAAAAAAAATATTTATTGTATACTTGCTTACACACTAGTTAAAGAGGCTTAAATTCAAAGACATATTAAACTGTCATGATAAAATATGCGACACTTTATATAAAAAAACAAATAAAGGTAAAAATAAATGGTATGACACAAATGGAAGTCCATTCGAGTCATCCTCGCGGCAATGGGAAGAAAAAGTGTCGGTTGTAGGCTCGGCTAATATAGCGAGGTCTAATCTCATTCTGGCACAAAGGAGCTGCCATGACGAGGCAAATATTGACGCAAACCATTTAATATTTAGGTATTACAATATGCAGCTGTACTGGTACGTACAACTCTTCACAGGGAAAAAGATTGTCCGCATTCATAGCACAATATTACATACATATAGATTAATAATCATATAATATACATGTGATAAGAAATAATTTCGCCAACAGATTTCATTAGAAGGTTATAATTAGGTAACGAGAATTGATATGTTTTAAATAAAGTGCAAATGCATATGCACAATGATTTAATAACGTTTTTTATGTGTCAGTCTCATGTCCATTACAAATTCTAATTAATAAAACATACCTATAAACCTATAAAGGATCTGAGAAATCAATTTGGATTGAAATGTCTTTTGTGTGTGAGTGTACCGTCGCCCGAGTCCGACACAGTCACTTACGATATTAAATCGGACAATACATCGATGCGGTCTCGATAATCTTTGGTAGTATTCGATTCTAGTTACCGAGAATCGACCAGCCGGTGTTCCGAATAGTCGGTTATGTTTTACGACCTCAAAATAGTTTTTATTCGATAAATGACATGACAAATTAATGGATTTATTATGAGTCGGATTGCGCTGACTCTTTTTATTTTCGTGTCGGTTTAGGACGAATGCATTTTTAATTGAGTGAGGCACTTTTGTGGACTGTATAAAGCGGGCACCGCATGCCTTGGATATTTTTTGTTTGATTGACGGGTAGTAATGGGCAGGTGCGTAAGAGGGGCCGTCGATAGCTACCTCGCTTTTTCCACTCGCTTTTTGAATATTCACTTTTTGTGAGTCGCGACGTTTTGCGACTCGATTTCGTCGTGAATAATTCTGTTTGTTTTAACTGATATTTTAAATGTTGTAAATTTTGGTATGTCATTAAAATATACCAAAAGCTTTAAGTCTAACCTTCATACCAGATTTATATCCTGTCTACACATACAGACTGTACCATCCAGGTTTTATATTAATATGGTTTTCTAATTCTCTGTGTGCATGTTTACAATTAACTCTTATTTAACAACACTTTAACAAAGGCCAAAGTGGACCATATTTTCGTGGTTTCCTAATGTATCTCATGCTAAAATAATGTTTACCCTACGTGTCTACATTCAATATTAATGTGTGAATCTGTTTGTCTGCAGTCGCTACAGAGTGCAGCGAGGCGGGCAGGCACGTCCTGTGCCAACTGCAAGACCACCACCACAACGCTATGGAGGCGCAACCAGAATGGAGAGCCTGTGTGCAACGCCTGTGGCCTCTACTACAAACTACATAATGTAAGTTACGCTTTATGTTATCTCTTAGTTAGGTATGTTGTTTACTATACGCTAGTTGTTTGAGGGCAAGCTTTTCCAAATGCGGCTCTTGAGGGAGTGGTCGTTAAGACAATGAAAATTCTGAAAAACTCTTCGTAAAAGACTGATTTACCTATACATTTTTAGTAATTTATAGAACCTTATCAAAATAAAAAAACTGACAAAAATACCAGTAAATAGATTGAATGTCGTTTTATGATGTATGAGAGCAACCTTAGCCATTACCATTCAAAATGGTTATTTAAAACTCATACCGAGATACTCCCTCGATTTATTCCAGTTAATCCCGCGGACCCCAGGGACGGTGTCCCTTAGGATGAATTGACACTATCTTGGTGACAGATAGCTCGGAGCCCCAGTCAAGCGTTCACCCCTGAAGTTAGCCTAATGTGTCATAAAACCCAAAACGATTGTCTCAAATGAATTACGGCGGCGCAAGATAACATCGATTAATGGTTAATAAAATGATACATCTGCATTTATTTGAGATAAAAATGGCTAATTTATACAGTAGTTAGGAGTTAAAATTAATTAAAACGTGTATTTATCAGACCTTCGCCGTGGGATGCACTGGCATGAGCGGCATGCCGGACTAAAACCTTTTAGTTAGGAAAATTAAATAAAACAAATAAGTTAAGGACATATAAATAATTAGTAGAATGTTGACCTTAAACAGCATAAACGTCTAGTTGAAGTTAATGAATTCTAGCAACATTCCGAGAGTAAAAAATATTTAGCTACATAGCAAGATGTAAAGTTTAAATGTCAAGTAACAATTCTCACGACTCTCACAGCCCCGTACCGAAAACAATAAACAAAACCCCTCACAATTTCAGTCGGCGAAACGATCGTGTACGAAAAAAGCACAAACATAAGGCGGGAACGCAACAATGACAAAAATTAACTGTCAAAGCGACCCTCGATGAGGGCACTCGAGATTTTTTCCTGTTGAAATGTATACTTTATTGCAGGCTCGATGTATCGAGCGACAATGTTGTTTGCTCTAATTATTCGGAAGGAGCGACAAAGGAACGAATGGGAGTGCCTGCTACTTTAGGCGGTGAAGGTATAATGACGGGTGCACAATATGGGAATAAGGTAGCATTGTCAAGGGCCGTACACGCCTCCTCATACATATTTACACAATGTTCGTATCACAGATTCCTTGCCCTTTTAAACAAGCCGTTGGACGTAGAGCGTTGCAATAATTTATCTTAATTCATTCGCTAAAATCTTGTTTCCAAACGAATAATGAATGCATAATGAAGCGGTTTCTTATCTTGTTTTGACACTGCACGATGACATTTATATGGGCTCTAACTAAACTAAAGATTAAGGTCGCCTTTACATACGTATACGTGCGAACCATTGTTTAATAACTGCCAATGACTCCATACTAAACAAAATAGCATGTACTAACTAATATAATAAATGTCTGTTAACTTTCAAGACTAAAAACGATTACGATGAAATTTTGCACGCAGATAGCCTATATGGTATGAAGCGGACATTTTTTTATCCCAGGAACGTAGATGAAGCCGCGGGGGATAGCTAGTATATTATATTCAAATAGCCTATCATTATGCGAATGCACATAAATCAAGTAATGCATCAATAAAAAACAACTAAGCGGATTAAAATTCCAAACGTAAGATAAGAAATGTACTTACATTTTGTAAATTTAAGTAACAATGTGTAAATAAATACAGTATAATATTGGTCCTTGAGGCGGATACTTCGTGATCGATTTCTCTCAAAAAACGCAATTCATACAACAAAGCATGGGCGCATTGTGATTTACCGACGTCACCCTCCCACGCGCGACCGCACCATCTTGATACATATTCAATACTTTTAGAAATTGAGAAAAAATTACACCCTGCCACTGTGGATACAACATTATTTTATTTTTTGATTGAAAATTGATAATAAATACCTACACACTGGTACTTATCATGTATTATTTTCAATCTGAGAGGAGATCCATAAACAGAGCAACAGTGTACACAAAGTTATGTACTTTGTGTGTTTACTTTTTGCTGTATGGTATATTACAACTTTTATGAAAATATGTAGGTAGAGTTCTTACAATATATTTGTAAAGCAATCATATTTTTGAAAATAAAAATTACTAGTATCAAAACGGCTACATCACAGTATACAACAAAACAAATATATTCAAGTGTGTTTACTATAAATATATTTCTCAACTTAAAGACTCTACACGATTGTGTTCGACAAATGCTTATAACCACTCAAATTGCCCTCATCGTGTAATACCCATGAATGAGAGGCAAACAAAAGATCATTTTCTCTTGATCCTCATACACTAAACGCTTGTTATTGTTTTTAATAAAAACATTTTATTGGTAATTGATACAGTTTGTTTGTTTCAAATTGATTGATGTGGGAATGATTTTTGAGCTGCCAATTGTACTTTTGATTTGTTTTTTTTTTAACCTTAGCTTAGCTTGTTTCATTTCTCCATTATTGGATTGGACGGGTAACCGCCTAATAGTATTTCAACTCAAGCTTTTTTCATGCTTTGGAAGGCACTTAAAGCCGTTGGTCGCGCGGCTATTATCATTAAGCTAGTTTGAGGCCTCCTAGGCGGCTTGAAAACTCCAAGAGTAGGTTGACCACTATCTTACATCAACCAACCTGCAGTGGGCTGGGCATGCGTGGTGGAGCATTGCCCATTCCCTTCTACCCTCATTTGTGAAAGGAGGCTTGTACTCAGCAATGGGACATTATAGGTTGATGATGATGATGAATCATTATTCGTAAGATAACTTTTTTCGGTCACTCAACAATGTCAAAATATCCAATTTAATGTAAGTAAACCTTATTTTAAATTCTATTTTATATTTATTTTGGGACTTCACTATCCAATAAGTTTTTTTTAGTAGGAGCTTAATGATTCTGCAAAACCCATGCTAACAATTGTCATGGGATCAAACCTCGGTTGGTAACTATTGTATAATATCGAAAATAAATTATTTATTTGGCCATCCACAATAGCCGGTTAATAGGATTACTGTAGGTGCGTGGGTTCGATTCCCGCGTACCTGCCAACCGCAGTATACCATAACAAAGCTGCTCAGTCCGTCTGTTCGTGTGAGTTTTTATAAATTTGTTTATTTAATTTATCACGCTCGTTTATACGTAACTTCCGCCATGTTATAGCCGTTTAGCTTTTTGTGGTTTGTATTCAACTTTTTTGGCCCGACCTTTACGATCCCAATGAAATGGAATTAAGTTTTTGCGGTCGTCATCGATTGTTTTCAATTTTTATGGCCATCTAACCAATTGCGCCGTGGAAAGGTGTATTAGTAAATGTCATGTAGTCCCATTTACTTATAGAAACACAAATCCTTTCAACATAATGTATGAAAATTGTATAGTTAGTTTTTATTATGTTGTAACTAGATAATCTAATGATAAAAAATCAGATTAATTAAAAAAATAATTACCTATATCCAACAAGATAGCCACAATGTAATCCTGAAACACAAACAAATTAATTTCTAATAGAACATGCGACCTTTTAAATCTGAGTACGAACGTTAAGTGCCTTCCATACAAAAGTATTGGATTACCAGTTTGTAAAGAGCGCTAGAGAGAGCGCCCATAATAATAACAGCTCAAATGATACATTTGGAATACAATGGAGCGATCAATTCAATTTTTGAATTGAGAACGCTCTTCTAGTTTTCTTTTTTTATTTCATCTAAAGTGCTGTTTTGTTCAGCCAACATCCGAGGGAATTTGACAGTCACTGTTTCTTCTCCCGTTTTTCTCTGGCATTAGATTTAATGTTAGGTTATGGATACGATGTCTTTTTTAGGAGAAGTTCACAGTTTGTAATGCTGGGGGCACAACAAGATAAGCATAATATAAAACTTTAGTTCAAATACTTTACAGTATGTGGGTTAGATAGATACATAGAAAGATAACTCTTTATTGTACACCAAAAAGTATTAAAACAAACAATAACAACAATAAATTCTTAATATTAAAATGACTGTACAAAGGGCGTATATCACTTCTCTAAACTCTAAATAGTAAAAGACAAAGCTTCTGTCTTTATTTTATATACAACGATGTCAGTAAACAAGCATGAGGGTGATGTTAAGCGGTTGCCGTAGCCCCATGGACGCTTGCAACACTTGAGGCATCACGTCATCACATCACACACTCACGCGCAGGAACACAACATAAAGCTATTTGGCTACGATATTATGTAAGGCGTAGCTATTTCCGCAGTCGAGCTGCTCTTTGAGCGAATAAACGCTATGCTCTACCTCTCTAAAAAGCTCTCTTTTTCTCTGTTTGCAAGCTTAGTTTTTTTAAACGACTCACTAGAATTTGATGCGTTTTTTTAAGGTTTAGTCGTATAATACTTCCCTGGCGAAGACGGGTGTGGGTCACTTGTAACTTTATAAATTGCTTAGCTGACAATGAGTAAAATATTATATATTTGACGTTTTGATTAAATTATTTCATAAGTATCCTAAGTGCTTACTTGTAAATAGCTTAAGAGTGCTCCATACAATCTAGACTTTTGCTATACAAATAAAGTCATATTTCTAGACATTTTGATAGCAAAAAGGTACTAATCGCTTCCAACATGCAAAACTCAGGTTAGAATTCCCCATGCAACAACAGCCAAACATTTGAAAACATATCCGCTGCCTGCCAACACACTAGCCGAGCTTTAACTCGCGTGCGAGATAAAAAAAAGAAAACTTAATTTACTCATTACGTTAACATTACATTTTCGTCCATGCGGCTGGCTAGTAGCCAAACAGCCTGCACGTTTGGCCGAATGTTATAATGACATCAATTTGAATATTCAACACTGAACAGCCATCCCATTTACATAAGTTCGACCGTTGAATTTTGTGGCAATGCAAATGCTATTAGCTACACTAATTTGTAGTGTTCATTGTTCACAGAAAAAAAATATAAGCGCAGTTCCTTTTTTCTATTATTGTTTCTTGTTTCATTCAACGTTTCAATGCATGTGTGGCAACCTTTGTGTCCTTGGATGTGAAGATCTGGAGATTGATAACTCCATCTATTTCGACGCTGAACTCTGCTTTGTGAAATGACAGACAATGCAATAATGTATGTAGTCTTAACGCATGGATGCCTACTTAACTTGAATACTTAATAAACATACCTAAATATTTGTAAAATATGTTAATTCATTTTTTCTTTAAACAATCGCTCTTAATTTTGCCAAAACGTGATCACATAAAAATAAAATAAAAGAAAATAAAAGCGGTCGTTCGCGCAGTAGGCCGGAAAGATTTTATCTGTTGGCAATACAGAAAAAATGGCGCCCACCGGAAGTGTCCGAGCGGCGCGCGGCGCGTTACAATTTTTTTCTTTTTTTTGTTTTAAATGGCTTTTTCCCGGCAGCGTTCGACCGGAAATGCGTTTGCGTAGAGCTGCCCCACATTGCCGAATAGCGTTACGTTTGGTGAAGCTTGTAAGCAATTTTGATTCTTGATACTGATGGATAAGGCCATATATCGTATGTCTGATTTTAACTAAAAATCGTTTTTAGAGACCTGAAGACTTGGCGAGCGTAGCGCTAAATACTGTTTTTATTCATGAGACATTAAGCTCTCATTTTGTTTAGTAAGCGACCTCCGGCTGATTTACCGCCTGCGTAATAAATTTTGTCAAAATGTGGGAATCCACAAGACTGCATGGAAACAATTAAATCGTTTCCAAATTAGAACTTGCTATCTTAGAATCGAACATTTTGTTTATTTACCACTTGGTTTGTAAGTTAAGAAGATTATTTAGATGATAAAGTATGAAAAGAGACACAACATTGCAAAATAGGGAAATTCTAAAAATAAAACAAAAAATCGCATTTTTTTATTACTTATTGTTAATGTAACTATTGCCTAAGTTACAAACACATTAATTATGTCAATACTTGATTTAACTTATATGTTAGCTTGTTTGTAATTAATAAATGGAGGCTCTTATAAACCAACCTGCATCACATACTTGTGGAAACCAATTCGACTAAAATAAATTGAAAAATTCTAAAACAAAAGACAAACGCGATACCGACAACGGCCACGTCACCAAATCAATTTCCATTTACATTCTAGTTTTATGGAGGGTATTTTTATAAAAAAAAGGAACTAAAATGGCAGCTGCACGTCAGCCAGCGATCGTCGGGTACGATAAGCGTTGTGTCCTTCTACAAAACAATTATTGCGCTTAGGTCGGGTGGAGCGAGATTTGCGCAATGGACTATTGTCGAAACGCAAGCTTTTGTAGCCATTGGTGATTTGTAAGTATCGATATCGATATTACAAGGCGTCTGTGCTGTGCACCACTTTTATCCGATGTCCTGGAATTTATTTCAGCTATTCGCGTTATCTTAATGTTGCTCTTGTTAAATTATTGTGGTCATTAACTTAAATCCCGAAAATGTTGCACAAACGTTTAAAAGATGTTTGCATTTATATACTTATTAATTACAGAATAGAAAATGTTGAAACCTCGACCAAACGGAAAAAAAACTACGAGCTGTAGATATCAACTCGTAAGTTTAGCCAGATATTGTTTGTATTTAGGAAAACTGATTACATAAAATCCTAAGAGATAAATTCGCCTTAAATTTAGAGAAAAATAGGCATGAGTGACGTAAATCGCATTAGACCTAGTTCCAAGCAAATTAAGCAACGTAATAGCTAAGATCTAGTTCCAAATCCTCGCTAATCTATGTATACTAATGTGTTAGGTTAGCAACGAACTCTAATCTTGTAATTAGGCGATGAAACCCCGAGTCGAGATGATCGCAGATCTGGCTCCCCGCCACGTTATCAGCGCCATCTAGCGTGATCTACGGGCGAACAGAAATATATGCACATTACACTGTTATAATACATAGAGATTATAATGTGTAGATGTACTCTATATTTTGATTATGTTTTAATAACTTAAGGATATTTTTCTGTCTTTGATATCTTATTATCCTTTGTAGTTTTTATCTTATTTTGACATAAATAAAATGTACTTAAATTGTATGCCGTTATTCAATAGAAGATTCAACCAGTTAAAACAAAATTAAAATGACTATCATCAAAACAAAGCGGGTAATTAACGTACAGTCTATCAAGCATATTAGTGTTGCTCGGTCGATTGCTTCCACGAGAGAGTTTGGGCCGTTACCCCTCCGGTACATCTGTAAACATCTTCCAGATAACCATCTGACGTTTGACACAAAGCGCGGTTGCGAGAGATACTATCTCGAAACTATCCCAGCCCCTCTCGTTCCCCGTCCCTACTTCCTCTCCTCTCTGTCTAATTATTTATTTATGCCCTCCTATCACACCATCGATGCGCTCGAGTGCAAAACTGTGCGGGCGAGTTTACACGAATTCAAATTTAGAATCTGAAACGGTCCGTTATCATTTAGGTGATCTCGGTGACAGTTTACAAAATTAGTGCAATGTCTCTTTATAAATAACGTTCCGTTTTACGCAAACAATGTACTTGAAAGAGGTTTGTGGACTTTTTGTATTTGAATTCGTTTCTGTTGTCCTTTTTGTATATACAAAAGTGGCTCTTCAAAACTAACAAAAGCTTTTTTATAATCGCTTAGTATTTGAGTTTGTGCCGCTCTAGTGAAGTTTAAAAGTACCTACATTGAAACAAGCTTTTCCAGTGTTATAAAATACTTAAATATTATATCCATTCTTACTACATTTTGTTTAATATCCATTTTACACCGTTGCTAGCCACGCAACCGTCGAATGGAAATAATTGGTCGAAAAAAAAGTTTATGACATCTCACTCATACAAAGTGGCCAGGCCAAGGTGTAATTTGATTGAAAGCACCAAAAAAAGTCTTATAATCATATAATAAGTGGTGGAATAATTACTAGGGGCTTAGGAGCAGGTGGTTTCGTGTAGCCGCCGCGGCGCACGCGCCGACCCAACCGGGCTTTACAACTCCGAGCCGAAAGACAAATGGTTATTATCCAACGTGGAATAGTATTCATTATCTTAATATTTATTTCGATGATTGGGAATGCGGTTTGAATCGATTTCTGGCTTTTGTAGATTATAAAAACGAAGTTGGTATAAGGGGATACAACTCTACTAACATCAATATTAAAAAGAAACGCATTATTCAATATGAATATTCAATTAATCAATGTATTGTTCTACAATACAGTAAAGCCTATCACACCCGTTTGTACTTACCTGACCTGTAAATAAGTCTTACAAAAGGTGTATCCCGAATTGTATAAGTAGGTAAATTGCATAAAATTATTTTCGATAGCCGTATCTATACGAGTACATAAACATCGTTTATTTTTTATTCTTGTTTTATCTTTATTACTTTACTAACATGAACTTAAAAGAAACTTGCTCGTAATATAGATAATTAAGAGTAATAAAAGTGCGTTCCTTTACACATACTTCAATATTAAATCTGTTATAATAATAATCTAAATAAATACACTATTCTAACTTATGCACAGGCCACAAAGCGGGTTTAGCTAACTTAGCTTAAGCGTCTGCACTTAAGATCTAAAAGCGCGGAGCTTCAGCAGCAAAATGTTACTTGGGCAACGAAAGGGGAAGATACGGTATCCTGTTTACAGGACATGGGATACTAAACTACGTCTAGCTTGAAGAACTGCTACGCAATTATAGCTAGAGTAGAGAATAAGAGAGCATTTTCACGATGTAATTACATTTAAAGTTAAGAAGTAATAGATACTGACGCAAGACACTCTGTTTGTAACTGAGTAGTACGTCAGCAAGACGTAGTTTTGTTGTTCCACAAGCTGTGGACTAGATACCATATCTTCCTTTTTTACTCTAGGTTTACTAGAGCAATAGTGTGGTGACGTCAAAGTTATCGATAATCGAGAAGCTGTTAAAGTTTGTGGCGATGTCGACAGTTACGAGCGCTCGTTGGCGGGCGCGTATGAATTAGTGTAGCATGGTAGCCACATGAGATTTAGTGCGGACGCGGTCGCTCACTAATTGGACTGGGTTCGATGCCACAGGCGCGAAACGTTTAAATTTATTGTTTTCCATAATTGTTTTTGAGATATGAGCATAGAGAACCCGCCACACCATCTTCACTACAAATATTTAAAAATGACTATTCTTATATCCATATTGTCAATTTATTATAAATAAATTGAAATTGGTAATTCAGACATAAATTCTCACTAATTATTTCGCATTTGAATCTACTAATGTTACAAATGTAAAAGTTTGTATGTGTGTTTGTTGCTCAATCACGCCGTAATGACCAGGTGGATTTGGATGACACTTGGTGGTTGATAATACCTTTAAATAAAAAAAAATACCACGGTAAAATATTTGATAAACCGCAGTATGAAAACTAGTAAAAGATAAATTAGTTTGACACAATTTTACCGTAATAAATGAAACGTTATAGCGACAAATACACTGACAATGATAATAAAGTTAAATTAATGACTCTATTATACATTTAGTTATCGCAAAAGTAATCAAAGTTTAAATATCTGCCACACTTCAGTACCTATATTTTATTTATAAATAAGTGAGAACTTAAATAAACATAACATTTATCTAATTATAAGATAAGCATAAGTTAAGCAACTTATTAAACTGCAAATAAACGATATAATTTCCCTAATCTACAACACTAATTGCATTTCTCTGATTGTCTCATTCGTAATGATAATTACTTGGTGACAGGTTAATTACAAGAGTTTTAATTGCATAAACTGTTATTGACAAATTATCAACTTCCTTATGTATTTATGACTTACAGTGATTGCGGTAAAATGAAATGTAACAATATTACCTGATGCGACTGCACTCTATAAATTGCCGATGTCGATAAATTTGGCGGGTGTATAAATCGTCGTTTCAATTATCCCTGGAAGTAGCAGCTGTCGGCGCGGGCTCGACTACCGCCTCAAGTATTTATTTTAATCACTTGCACATATCAAACACGTCTTTTTATCGACATCTCCACTGGCACATCCTTAATTATTTGATTTAGTTTATCAAGCTTAGACTAAGATAGCCTAGGTGAAAGTCAAGAAATTTTCTTTATTGAATACATATAAGGTTGGGTGTATATTTTTAATTGCCACGTGTTAGTAATTTTCCTTTAATTGAATTCCTCGCGTGTTCCAACACAAGGTTAGTTAGTGTTTATATTTTATGTTGTGGCGACTCCGTGGAAAAAGTAACGATCACATGCCGCTGCACGTAATAGCTTGAGATGTTTCGAGTTTGTAGATTATTTTAAGGTAATTTTATCAGAGTATAATGTAACAACGATACAATTTTCATGAGTATAGCCAAGTGGTTACGAATAATTACAAAGGTATACTCTACATTTTATGAATAATAACTACCTAGTAGGACAATAGGTAAAGGAACCAAAATATTATGCACCATTTTCTATTCTCGTAGCAGTATGCTACGAAAAATGTATTTGGTACATTTATATTTTGGTACGGCCCAAGCTAATCAGGACCCTAAAATCTCTGATGCGAAACGCAAATTTAACGCTGCCTCGAGATCCAGTAAGCGAATGATTGCCAGGGCAAAGTTCGATTTCGTCGGCAGAATTGGTGAGAGACTAACTAGCCTTCCCTCTGGGAGTCGCGCTTTCTGGTCTCTTGCCAAAGCTGCTGAGGGAAACTTTTGCCAGTCGTCCTTGCCACCACTACGTAAGCCGGACGGGAACTTGGCCCATAGTGCTAAAGAGAAGGCTGACCTTTTAGGCTCTCTCTTTGCCTCTAACTCGACTTTGGATGATGGTGGCACCACACCGCCTACCATTCCGCGGTGTGACAGTTCCATGCCAGAGATAAGCATTACCCAACGGGAGGTCCGGCGGGAATTGCTTTCTCTGGACATCCATAAGTCGAGTGGGCCAGACGGCATACCGGCAGTGGTGCTGAAGCGGTGTGCTCCTGAATTGTGTCCAGTACTAACGCGCCTTTTCGCGCTTTCCTACACCAAAAAGGAAGTCCCGTCTTCGTGGAAGACTGCCCATGTGCACCCAGTGCCCAAAAAGGGTGACAGATCAGACCCGACGAATTACAGGCCTATCGCCATCACCTCCCTTCTCTCCAAAGTCATGGAGCGAGTGATCAACACGCAGCTTTTGAGATACCTGGAGGATCACGATTTGTTGAGCGACCGACAATATGGCTTTCGCCACAGTCGCTCAGCTGGTGACCTCCTTGTGTATCTCACGCACCGTTGGTCACTCGCCATCGAGAGTCAAGGTGAGGCATTGGCAGTAAGCCTAGATGTGGCGAAGGCGTTCGATCGGGTCTGGCACCGGGGTCTTCTAACGAAGTTACCAGCATACGGGCTTCCCGAGGGATTATGCAAATGGGTTGCCAGCTTTCTGTCCAGCAGATGCATAAGAGCCGTCGTTGACGGTAGCTGCTCCGACAGCATGGACATAAATGCCGGCGTCCCGCAAGGCTCTGTGCTGTCCCCAACACTGTTCCTACTGCATATCAATGATATGCTGTCTATTGACGGCGTTCATTGTTATGCAGACGACAGTACAGGGGACGCTTATTACACGGGCCGTGCTAATATCCCTCGTTCCGAGGTGGAGGAAAGCCGCGAACGGCTGTTGTCTGAAATCGAGAGTACACTAACTAGTGTCTCCGATTGGGGCAGACTAAACCTAGTCCATTTCAACCCCACTAAGACTCAAGCCTGCGCGTTCACCGCTAAGAAAACCCCATTTGCTGTGGCTCCACAGTTCCAGAACACGTCCCTGAACATCAGCAAAAGCATCGGGATCCTTGGCGTCGACATTTCTAGCGACGTCTTGTTCCGAAGTCACTTAGAAGACAAGGTTAAGCTGGCATCCAAAAAGCTCGGAGTGCTCAACAGAGCGAGGCAGTACTTCACATCGGGGCAAAGGCTGCAACTTTACAAGTCGCAAGTCCGGCCTCATATGGAGTACTGCTGTCATCTATGGGCGGGGGCACCTGGATACCAGCTTGATCCTTTAGACTCGGTTCAACGACGTGCCATCAGAATTGTCGACGATCCCGAGCTCACAAGCGGTTTAGAGCCCCTCAGTCTGAGGAGAGACTTTGCCTCCTTATGTGTGTTCTACCGCTTGTACAACGGACGGTGTTCTGAAGAATTGTTTAAGATGATGCCCACGGCTACTTTCTACCATCGCAACTCTCGCCATCGACGGGGAGTCCATCCTCACATATTGAAACCTGAATTGTTTCGTACTGTGCGGGATCAAAGGAGCTTCCTTCCGCGGACGCTCAGACTGTGGAATGAGCTCCCCGCCGTGGTTTTCCCAATGGAGTACAGCATGGGGTTCTTCAAAAGGGGTGTGAAGAGATTTCTGCAGGGTCGGCAACGCGCGTGTGATACCCCTGGTGTTGCAAGCGTCCATAGGCTACGGTAACCGCTTACCATCAGGCGGGCCGTATGCTTGTTTGCCACCTAAGTGGTATAAAAAAAAAAAAAAAAAAATATATTTTTCTAATACGGTTTCTCATGTAGCTGAATAGCTGCGGAATAGTAAAGTTGGTTTATAAAGACTCGAGCAATATTTATGGCATGCAAATAGCTCTGTGACTACCCTTACACGAACCTACATAGTTAACGATACATCTGATAGTAATAAGTGTATTTGACCTTTATTATGTGCATTTAGAGCCTAAATTTTATAAATACTTTTTTATTTGAATAATAAACAAACCGCTCTACGAAAAAAGTATCACAGAATAATATAACGGTACACTGAGGATATATGTGAGACTAAAGAGGTGACTCCTATGTAAGTTATTGCACCAATACTTTATGGACATGCTATATCAGTTCTAGCATAAAGAAATACAGTTGGTATTTCTTTTCTTTGATTTTGATCTTCTCTAGAGTCTAATCTCAATGGTAAAAAGGATTCGTAACAAATGAAGGGGTGTCTAAGATGCTATGCGCGGGCGCCGGTACGCACCATTGCTGCGCTCACTAACTACGCGGAACTAATACACTAGAAACACTAAAGAAGCCGCCTTTTTGCCTTTACATACGTCAACGAAAACATTTTTATATGACATATGTCTTGATGAGTTATAAACATATTTTTTAACCCTTCAATCTCCATTTGGTCTTCAATTGTGCGTTAAGTTACAGCTGAATTGAATTCATTGGCGTTTTTAGTATTTTTAACTCTACGTATTATGTTGTTGGCTGTTTTGATAAACGCACTTACGAAAGAAAAACAAATAAATACATCACTCGTGAGTCGTGAAACGTGACATCAAAATTTCACTGATTCTGAGTAGTTGGTCTCGCGTGTGGCCCCCAGCCACCCGCGCACCGGTGTAGCCCGATGCGCCCAATTGCGACCAGGTTTGTTTATTTGCCATCCACGCCACATCTCCCTCGTACGGCCACAGTTTTAATTGCGACTTTCGACACTCCACTGATTTGTTACAACGTTTAACTGGAATACGAGTTCTGACAGTGCTATAGTCTTAAACAGCATTTATATGAAACAAGAAAACTAATTTAAAAAAGTGACATGTTTTCCATGTAGTAATATATTCGGCATTTACTTATTTGCAATCAATAAATATATCAATAATAAATATAGATGAAACAATTTCAGACTATTTTATTATAGGTAGTAAAGACAAATGCCCTAACTTGATCGGTGGGAAAACACAAGTTGATAGAGTAATTTAAGGATCACATATTGGATGCTAATTTGAATAATTGCAAAATACTTTCATTGTAAGTCTAGAGCTGTCAAAGAAGATGCTCCCACAATTCACACGATGGAAAAATGCACCGAGCGTCCTGTATGTAGCAATTTCTTGTGCAGTCTATAATGAGCTAAAATATAAGACTCGTTTGAATAAAAATAAAATAAGGCAACTTGCACGCGACTTAAGGTGTCGCTAAATAGAAACAGACACGGGCAAATTAAAAAGACAATGCGTTAAGCGTCAGACCGTTTTTCTATTTATTGTTTGCTTCTATTACCTACATGACAGTCGCAATTACTATATTTAATTTATATTTTATGCAATTTTATAATGACCGTGTTGTACATTTAAGAATTTATATCTAACACGCATTTTAATATAACAATTGATTTACTTCTATTGTATTTTTTTTTAATTTAATGTAATAATGTCACCTCCTTAACGATCTTAAGTGGACTGTCACTAATAAGTAGTTAACTTGATATCTGTGCGCATAAGCTCCTATGTTTTTTATTGTATTGAAATGACACCTGTCATGTCGTAATTAATTGTAAACTTTCTTGTACGAACAAGAATACTCTGTTGCAACTAATACAATAATTATATTTATTGCACATACTATTTAGATACAAAGTTTCAAGTGTAATGCATCTTTCGAATTTATTTGGACGCGTGTACTTATAATTGTACATGCATTGTAAAGGGGTTTTTTACATTTTACTATGGAGACAGGGGGGCCTACCACAAGCTTAAAATAACCATATTTGACTTTTTTCCCTCTTTGACATCCGGCGTCAAAACAGGACAAGAGACAAATAAGGTTATTTTAACCTTTTTTTAAGAGCTTGTGGTAGGCCTCCTGGTATACCGCCATGTAGCCTGTAATTGTAGTAAATAATAAGGTGATGGAGAATATTAATACAATAAAAGAAAATTTAGTAATAAATAAACTCGTAGATATAGGTACTTAATTCTATCTATAACTTCATGAATTCTTGGTTTTGTTAATTATAACTTAATATATTTTGGACTCGCGACATTGTAAGATATTTTTATTATAAAAAATGGATCAATAACATGCAATTACACGGAATTCCGCAAACAACACTATTTATAATTCTCACAGCTTATTTAAGTAGAACTGACAAACGTATTCTTGCTAAGTGACGAACAAAAAGCCCGTAATTGTGATATCGATTTCAATAGAGCAATTTACAGTACTTTTTGCCATTTAATGTTTGTATAGAATTTTTTTCCACTATAATTGGTTGCTAATTCTTAAGTTCTGTCGTGCACGGAGCTCGCTGTCTAATTTATCTGATCTTTATCGATTGATTTACAGCTAGGCCATGGGGCATTTCTCCCAGTTCTTAGATACAAGAGTTAGGACATTTGCTTGGATAAAATTATTTCATGATGCTAGAACAAAATACGAAACTATTTTCAGTCGTGCAGATTTCAGATAGAATTGAACATTGTAGTAATTAGTAGAACATTTGAGCTTGTCTAAATCCACAAGTCAAAGTACGTGTCGGGGGCATGTCGGAATTCTTAATATTTATATCACGCTTTCGTTATGCACTGACGTAAAACGTAAATGCTTTATTTGCGAACTCAAACACATCTTTTTCAGCTAAGTATTAATATTTTCATTTTTCTCCAACGTGATTGAATGGAGGCTTCATGGCCCGTGATTGGTTCATTCGTCATTGTTCGTTTCCATATAACATTTATGCTCAGTAAAACGTATGTTTGCCGTTTTCCTACAATTAACGACATAATAAAGCTTTCTAGCGGTTGGAAAAAATTACAGCGAGGGGCCGTGTGCCGCATTTTCCATGGCATTGTGGAGTGAACCTGTTATTTTCCCATTTGAGCGGTTTTATGACTATGTTTGTATGGCAGATGAGCGCAGATAGTGTAATAACTTGCGCACTCTCCGTCCTAGAAACGTAACGCAATTATTCGCACGCATACCGACGACGCAACGCGTGTCGAGCCTCCGCAAATATTATGCCCAATCACGCATCCATTGCTCTGTTGTTGTTCACCATAACTTCAACCATCCAAATTGAACGATCAATGTAACACGTACTCGACGATGTACTCGATACTTATTGTATAAAACACGTCGGCACTATAGTGCATACCCGATCTAATCTTTTATTTTAGTACTGTTTTAGATTGTTTATGGTCAGTTCTATGGTATTTTTTTATAATGAAACCTATTATTTTTACGTATAGTAATTGCCAATCAGGTTGTGATGCCTGTTGCATATTATTATGCTGTGCTGTTTAGTATGATTTACTTGTCATGATTTCTACGTGACATGACGTTGCGATGCGATGGGCTTCTATTTGTTTACTTAAATATTAAATAACTTCCAGATGAATCAGCGCGGAATAGTTAGAGTTTGTATAAGTAATTTCATGACAAAAAAAAACCAGCATCAATGTTCGTCAATATGTTAAGAAAGTAATTTTGAATAGCTCCATAAAAAAATTGGTCTATGTTATCTTCGTTTTCATTGTACCTGAAAACACAGGTTATTAATTACCAAGCTACCTGCCTAAAAACTATTCATACCATCCGTAGCGTGCGCTGGCAACATTACAGTAACATGTTGGTACATGTCATAGTGCATGTCTGGTGCAGGTTTTGTACGAACACCGCTTTTATGACTGCCAACTACTCTAGTGAACCTTGTCGCTTGACATAACATCACCAACATCAGCCGGGAAATAGGACAAGCATTTTGTTTGTTTTAATACTTTTTGGTTATGGGGGTATTTTAGGTCCCTTTTACGATTATTGTGCTACAAATTCTTAGCACAAAGATAATGTTGTTCCCATAGTTTATTATGGCTCTTTTACTTTACTATTGATTACAGTAGTATTATTGATGGAGTGTTAATGATTGTTTCTTGGTATAGATTTTATTCGTGTATTTTCTTGTCTTAAGTTTATTTATTTTAGGTTTTACAGATTTTTGACTGTATAATATTCTATAGAATAATTCTAGAATGTATATAATTTACTTACAATAAAAATCTGCCTAATTGTGTATCAAAAGCTAGCTTGCTTTCGAAAGCTACGAAGTGCTACGAATTCTTATTTCAAAAACAACCAAGCAATCTTCAATAAACTTATTTATAAAATCACATACATAAATGAACTATGTACTATGTATTTCAAAGTTTTTGTAGTATTTATAAGAGCGCGCGCACTTAGTGAGTTAAATGAATGTGTGCCAAGCACGCCACGGAACCTACCTATATTGCTGAGGAGGAAAATCATGACACCTTGTTTATAACAGCATTTTCCTGAATAAATTAAGCCACTGTTTCCGTTGTTTGTAATTTCCACATATAATTTAGTACCAGTAACTATTATAACAATGGAAATTACTTACGACTTGCTTCCAGGTAGTTGTAGTCCAAGAAATTTCGGTTCGATCGATATGAAATAGAGTTATGTTTTTTTTTTAGGGTTCCGTAGCCAAATGGCAAAAAACGGAACCCTTATAGATTCGTCATGTCTGTCTGTCTGTCCGTCCGTATGTCACAGCCATTTTTTTCCGAAACTATAAGACCTATAATGTTGAAACTTGGTAAGTAGATGTATTCTGTGAACCGCATTAAGATTTTCACACAAAAAGAGAAAAAAAACAAAAAAAAATGGGGGTTCCCCATACTTAGAACTGAAACTCGTTTTTTTTTAATAAAACCCATAAGTGTGGGTTGTCTATCGACAGGTCTTCAAAAATTATATTGAGGTTTCTAATATCATTTTTTTCTAAAATGAATAGTTTGCGCGAGAGACACTTCCAAATTGGTAAAATGTGTGTCCCCCCCCTGTAACTTCTAAAATAAGAAAATGATAAATCTATAAAAAATATATGATATACATTACGATGTAAACTACCACCGAAAATTGGTTTGAACGAGATCTAGTAAGTAGTTTTTTTTAATACGTCATAAATTGAAATTCATATCAAATACTCATGTCTATACTACCATTTACTTATATACCTAAAGGTTTGTACGGAACCCTCGGTGCGCGTTTCTGTCTCGCACTTGGCCGGTTTTTAACTTACATTATACTATAAAATAATAGTAGCAATAAAATTTCCACTCTCTCACAAGTTTATAATGGCAAAGCTTTGTAGCATAGATTTATAGAATGCCGTAGAATCAATCTCCAAAAGGTCACCTTATTGCAGCAGTAATAGCTGCTATATGACGTAACATTTCACATTCACGTACAGTTCACGTGACGGTGTATGTAGGCGGATTGCATGCGAAGGGTGTATATCGTTATACTGGGCCCGAAGCCACTCGCCGGAAAGCGGATTCATTGCTCTATGACCGTTGTATTTCTACTTTGTGAGTAATTATGATTGTACTTTGTGGCGCCAGTGGAAACTTTTTAGTGATAATACGACGTGAATCGGTAATTGGAGTTAGGCTTTGCTGGACGTAGTTTATTGGCAAGAAAATCTCTGCGGATGAGTTAAGTATAATTAATACGATAAATAATTGTCTTCTCTATAACTATCTTCGTCATTACATATGTCGTTGATAGTGACAGCTATACTTTTAATTAGAGATTAATATTGATTGCTAATGTAAAGAAGTAATCGTAGCCTATGTACGCTAGCAAAACTAAGGTACTTTTTACTGTCAGTTATTGGTATATCTCCATGCGATTAGGAAATAAAACCTAATTGGTTACACATTACATTTGATATTTGTACAACAATATCATGAATTCTCTTGATATGACAACAACTTAATATTTAATCAGATTAGATATAAGTCACTTTAATAGCTAAATAAACCTGACTTAAATAATCTGTCTCATAATTCGCGGAGAATAACAAAGCTTCACTTCCTACCACGTAGTATGTAGACACATAGCTATGTATTATCCCATGTTAATACCAAATAGGTAGAGCCTTACATGTACAGTGGGAACATCCAACGATGTAATTAACCTTACATAATGGCCAGTTATTAAGCAATTTCTGCAGTAACATGGCGGATGTCTTATGTCATGTAGGATGGCTCTAACTATAAGTATGTACCTTCCGTGTACCGACTATGGGTTATGAGTATATGAGCTATAATCCTTCCGAGTATTGTTTTGCATGCAAAATACGTTTTATAGTCCTGATCACAATTGTTAATTTGTTTTATTCTAGTCTTTATAGGTATTTGGAACTGTGTATGAAAAATAACGTAACTAATTCGGTGAAAACGATAAATTATAGTTTGTTTGGCACAATGAATGCATTTAAAGACAGTAAAGAACTTATACTAAAACAAAACACCTCACTTTCTACAAGAAATTAATAGGCAAATTAGTAGGTGGAAGCTGGCGGCGTGCGCGTAGGTACTACCCACCGACATCGCACATAGCATTATCGGCACATAAGGCTTTGCAATGACCTAATTTCGGTGCACTCACAACACTAAATCTGTCGGCATGTGCACAATAATGTTAATGCATTTTATATTGGTTCAATTGGGAGGAGCGACGTCGCGGTATGCAGCCGCGATGTGTGGGCGATTCCCGGGAACGCATTAGGGACGCCTGGAATTGGCACGCACTACTTGTACTTTAAACCATAGATTAATAAAGTTTTAGCGCTGTATCGGGCAAATTGGTGCCTTACAAATGGCCGTCGGATGCTTATCTAGGTATCTTTGTATAATTTCTATGGAAGATTTATTTGCAAACATAGAGGTATGTTCTTGTATATGTGCTTTTATTATAATTCTAGTATGTTTACATACGAATAACATAAAATTGTCCAAAAATGGCAGTTCATTTAAATGGTATACCGCTACACGCATACTTGCAAAGGATATTTTAACGAAACAGCTTCAAAGGACATCTTTGCGGTTTAAATTATCAGATGTTCAATTAAAAACTTCTCATATTCATCAGTAAAGTTCTTAATTTGAAAACGAGACGAATTGCATATTACCAAAAACAACGCCAACAATCAGGTCATGCGCATGGTCTGGTCCGGCGCGGGCGCAGCGCAATCGTGCGTTTAGGGCTCACATGCCGCCGCCAAGTTCCCTGGAAGGCGATGAATAACTCATTGTCCGTCCGTCCGTCCGTTCATCGTGACGCACGCTTCTTAGAACAACGATGCAAAGCAGAAAGTGACCGAGATAGTTGACCCTTGAATTTTGGGAAAGAAAGGTCTATTCGTAGGCTAGAAAAAGTCTACAAATCTATTCTCGTGAAGAGACGGGTTGATACGTAGTATTGGCGCATATAGATAAAATAGAGAAACCGGTTAATTTGTATTCTAAGATAACTTTTGTAGAGAAAATATGATTTATATTTCTAGCTTTAAAATGTAGTTTAGTTCGGTTTAGAAAAAACTGAATCAATTTTGAATACTTAGAGATTGAAGAGGCTATGAACATTAAAATTCAGTGTAGGAAATAGTTCACCATTCAAAGAAACCTTCGGTAGAGTCATAAAGTTTGAGGGCCTTAACCTCAAAGGCGCGTCACCATCGATTCCCACCAAACGCGCACAAAACACATCCACAAAGTGCATAGCTGCAATAATTAGGATGCGCCGTGTGACGCCGTGTTGTCGGCTTTGGACACTAAACAGCTGAATATTCGCACAACACTATTGTGATACCATTTTATGGTGTCGGCCTCCCTTTATACTCGCTAGTTAGCATTCTAAATTGGTGCCGCAGACGTTTTTTCATACTGCTAAATGTCGTGTCAGAGCAATAAAATGGAATACGGCCGAGCAAAAGTTGTATGATTCAACGAGACAATTACGATTATTAGTCGCGTATCTGTAATATTGCGACGTTTCAATTATACAACGTACCTATTATATTCAAAGTACGCAATTTAGGCGAAACGTGATCGTGTTTTTTTTTGCAATAAAATATCTACATTACTTACATTGTCATTGGTTCAGAGATAATTATTTCCGTCCTTTCTTTGCGTACTTTTTGATTTCTTGTTTTATTTTTTTATATCTAATGTTCAAATTTCCTTGTCAACAGGTCAACCGGCCGCTAACGATGAAGAAGGAAGGCATCCAAACGAGGAACCGCAAGCTCAGCAGTAAAAGTAAGAAGAAGAAAGGCGGTATGGGTATGGGAGGTGGCGGCGCATGCGCTTTGGCCCTCGGTGGAGTCATGGGAGACATGATCAAGCCTCTGGGAGATGCTACCAAAGGCTTCGGGGGTTCCGCCTTTCCTTCGGCTATGGAATTTGGTAAGGAATCTATCTTTGATAGAACTTGTGGTATTTTGCTGCATGAATTAATATTCAGTGATAGTAGATACCTTACCTACCTCCCTAATTATTAATATTGAGTGGTGATCATGTCTCTTAATAATAAATTCAACTGTAGTGAAATCCTGTTTTGTAAACATATTAGCTCTATTTATAGTTATGCAAAACTTGTTACATAAGACTACTAATTTCACTAATAACTGAATTACTAACCTAAGACTTTATTGACATTTATTAATCTAACATGCGAATAAAACTAATCATAAACAGAAGTAGGTATAAATCTTACAGTCCAAACTAACCCTCATTGTTTCCTTGTGCAGGTCAACACCAAGTGGGTCTGATGCACCCGGCGGCGGCGCACATGTCGCACTGGTACGGAGCGCCGCACCAGGGCTTCGCGCCCCCACCGGCCTCACACAACCCTTATCATCACCATCACCTTGCGCAGCTCAATTCTATGGTAAGGACACTACACTTTTTAAATATAGAATTAGTCTCCGACTTTTGAAAAGAACCTTTTGACGCTTCTCGTGAAGAAATAAAGGATACCCTCTTAGTACTGTAGTCTGATGGTAAGGGCTTGCAACACATGTGGTATCACTAATGCTGCACCCATCCCCCCTCCCGATGAGCTATGGCAACATACTCACACGTAATACATTTACGACTTAGAAGTAAAACAATATAAACAAATGAGAAGTCTACAATTATTTTTATTCTACTAAGGTAACAAAAAGCATACGGCCCGCCTGATGATAAGCGGATACCGTAGCGTAGCCTAATGACGCTGGCAATATCAGCCGGGTATTAAAACAGTCACAGAAGCGCGTTGCTCGATTCCTAAAAATCTCTATCTCTCTAAATGGATCCCTTTACACTGTTTTGAATTTCCTTTGTTTTTGTTTGCAGACTGGCTGGAGGAGTGAGTACACGTGATAAGTCAACCAAACACGAAAGCCTAATTGCATAAGAATAAATATGTCGTTCGTGAAATTATTAACAACGCTCTACGCGTACATGCGTCACAGCCGTCCATATTTCTGGACGTTTCACAAAATGGACCTTATAAAAGATATCAGAGGCAGAATAGACGCTGAGATTTTGACTTAAGGAGATTGCAACATATACTTTGACACATCACATTAATTAATGAGACTGTTTAACAGAATTGACGTTTGTTTTACACAAATAAATAAACAGTTTGATTTGATACGAACATATCTGATCGATGCCTACAATGGATCAACTTGTCCCAGTTAATGTTCCCCAATGAAAGACTTTTGGTATTCCGCGATCAGTTTCCTACAAGTATTAAAATTATGAGTGTTTTACATGAAGTAACTAGCGAAATTGTACAGTATTATAATATAAATAAGGTAATTGCTGAGGTCGGCCGTCGAGACGCCTCCTATAATTACAATTATAAGTATAGTTCAAAAATTTTCCTGTAATTTTGTACATAATTATTAAGTTATAATCTCCGTTCCTGTGTACATTGTTTAATTTTCCTTTTATTTTTTATATATTTAATTCGAAAGGTTCGTTTTTGCTATAGGAATTGTGATGTGTTCAGAGAGTTATTCCAGAGTTTTCATTTTGTACATTGTATTTTATTTGTGTAGTTGATATTGAATGAAATGCAATAGTAATTTATGTAATAGTTATAAATCGTGCGATTTTTGTATATAATAGCAGTTTTTAAAATAGTGACATTAATTCAGAACTGATTTTCTGTGGATATCATTCGATATTGTTATTCTAATTTTATAAAGCTGATAGGAGAACGGTCACCGAATTGGATTATATAAATTATTGCAATATGTTTTTGTCACAAGAATGTGTATTAGAAAGATATTTTGTATCACTATACCGTTTTAAAATTAAGATAATGCGTGGCCATAAATGATTGCGCGACGATGTTTGTATTATGTAGCAACTGAATCGGTTTTTTCTTCAACATATTTTGCTTACTATATTTTTAGTTTTGAGTTTCATAATTAGGATTTGAACCTCGTTAATTTCAATCCATATTCAAAGAAACATGAAGTTGCTACAATCACAAACTTCATCGCTGGACCCCAAAATCATGTAAATATGAAAATGTAAATGAAACGTGTAGAAATAAATGAAAAAAAAAATCATTTTAAGACTATCAAAATAAAAACATTGTAAATTAGTGATCACTGCAAAACAGCCTATAACGATATCCCGTACCTTAAAGTTTTTAGTTTATAAAACAAAACATTGTGAAGTTGTGTATTTTAAATGAAATTGTGAATAAATTATCAATATTGATATTAAGAATTAATTTTCATTTAATTTAAATCCAAACTCCACTACATTCTAATACATCACAACGATTCTTTTTGCACTTATTGTCCGCTTGAAAAGGGCAAAGGCCCCTAAAATTGGAAAGCGAATCAATTGACCATCCAATTACGTCGTCTTATATGTCGTTCGCAATAAGTCACAGGATCAATTCCGCTATTCCGCAGAAAAAGTCGTCCAAAAGTCGCGCTTATCTCGCGGCAAATTGAAAATGCAACCGGGCGTATGATTGTGACGCAACGGGACGATGCCGGCGACATATGGACCTATTCAATTTTAATCGCATTTCAGAAGAATGGACATCGCATAAAAGTACCTATAAAACGCACCCCGGCCCGCGCTGATAGGCCTTAGTTAATAACTTGGTTTTATTTGCGGTTTACTGGGATAGGATTCCAAGGGTGTACCATTGTTGGTACACAATTAATGTTTGCGTTTGATCTTTTTAAGTTCCACGGAGATTTGGGTGAGTTTGTAAGCGTGTACGCACTGTTGGATATGTGATTGCGAATCTTGACAGATGCTTATAAAAGTCATAAAGCGATACACTGTTGCCAACTTCCTTTTGATTGAAATTTATCGATTCAACATTTAACTTTAATAAATGGTTGTGACCTTCCCGAATTAGGTAGCCACCGAATAAATATCGCTTTAGAAAATCCTGCCCCTTTAGTAACCAGCTAACCTACGAGTAGGTAAATACTTCCGTACCAACATTGATACAGCCAAGTATTAGTTCTATAGGTACGCAATATGTAAAGCTCTTTACGAGGATTGCTTCAAGAATATTAAAAACACAAAGTAGGTTTTAAAAATGGAACAGCATTTCGCTAGTGACTTTTGAGACATAGCGTATAAGTCACCGTCAGTGACGCTGGCCGGCCGCCGCCGCCGCCGCCAGTCCGGTGACTCCGGTGATATATTTGCTGCTAGCGCGGGAAAAAATGTCGCGCAACAAAAACTGCACCATCACTCTACGCGATTTATTGCTCACGGCAACACTGCGGAATATTCGAGAGCCAACACTTGAGGGCAAATATTCTTACACCTACATCGGAATGTTCGTCTTTACCCCCCGATGTGACGGAACTTCGCACCTCGCTAAATTACGACCAACACGCTGCCGTATTTCGGAATGTCGGTACACACGCTGAGAAAAGTGGATTAACAACTAAACTTTGTATTGCATTCTGAACGGTATACAGTAACAAGGGAACAATGTAAATCTGGCGTCAAGTACACTGTCTGTAATTAGGTGCTACAGTTAAATAAATAGAATTATCGCAGCCGGCTGAAACTGTTGCATAAACAGTAAGTCCAGGAATTTGTATTAAAATAACTTAATACAGATAATCGTTGACTAGTAACAAGTTCGTAGTGAAATTATTGGCAAGTCACGTAATCGATAAGAGTATGGTATGAAAATAAATTGAAATTAATGAGGTTTGTAATTTACTTCTTACCAATAAAGACAACATTGGTTTACTTGCATATCCAGTGATAAGACATTTTCTGGAAAATCAGCCTACAACTTCGGCCTCATTTTGAATGTTTAGGCAAACAAAATTGTTTGATGAATATGACTTTTATTTGATCAGAAATAAGAAAGTTATGAAATAATTAAAGATTTTTAAGATTATTAGTCACAAAATTGATGACAACACTGTAATTTATATAAGGCAAATTAATGTAAAAGCTTGGGAAAGATAAAATTGAAACGGCCTATTGTTTTGTAGTTTCTGGTTTCACAGATCAAGGAAGACTTGTGTATGCTCAGGTTCTTGTAAAAGATAAAACTGCTCATTGAAATAATTAAGAAGAAAAGGTTCTGCTAAAGTCTTAATTCGTTTGTTAGACAAATGATAAGATCATCTTTATGTTGGTTAACTAACTCCAATTGTACTACAAAATCTTAAGTCAGTGCATCTATCAGCTAGTTAAACAGACTAAATGTATATTATTTATAGAGGAAGTAAAACTAAAATAGTCAGATTGTATTTAACTCTAGTCTAGAGCAGCGGTTTTCATACACCGGCCCGCGAGCACCAACAATCCGGCCCGCCAAATACTATTTTGATTATATCGTAAAATTAAAAACGAAAGTTAATAATGCAAAACAATAATCAGTTGTCTTTATTTAATGATTAATTAAGAAACATGAAAATTTATTAATGAGATTGACATGAGACAAAAGTAATAATAAGTATTCTGTCTGTTTGATCCTGATATAGATGTATGATCCTGTATAATGAAATGTTAAATGTTAAACGTAACATTTAATTACAAACAAACAAACAAACTTGAAATTTGGCAGGTAGATTCCTCATAGGGAGTGGGTATTCGCTTAGTTGGGATAATCTAGCGTGCGGTCCTATTAACTTAAAATCGGAATTGATACTTTAGACAGAAAATAAAGAATCATGTGTTATCTCGAAAATCTACCCCAAAACGGAGTAAAGAGGGGTAATTATGTTTTAAGGGATAGAATTTGCTGCGTGTCTCGATTAACTCAAAAGCCGGTATTGAATTAGTTCATTTTGAAGCCTAGTAAAAGGATTTTTGGAAATTCTATCCCTAAGGGCGTGAAAGTAGGAGGCGCGGGTGAAACCGAGGGGCGGAAAGCTATTTTCAGAGGCAAGTGTTTATATCGGCGTAAAAACGATTTAGAATACTCTTTACATAGTTTGCAAGGGCATCAAAACATGTAAAACGAGATTTAAATTTATTTTTAATTCTCCCAAAGATTTATGTGCAAAATGAGTATGATACAGAATGGTATAATGAGCTAGGTCCTGGGCCTTGGCAGTCACCGTGACCCTTAGGCAAACAGTTTGTAAACCTACTTATGTTGCACACCGTTTTTTAACCGACTTCAAAATAATTGGACTGTTTTACAAAAAAATTGGACTGTTTTACAAAAAACTTAAACCGACTTCAAAGTACACTAAGAAGTAATCAAATCCTGATCTGATGACAATGGGACCAAACGGGAAGTGTACCCTTCCAGACAAAAAAATAATTTTCCAAATCGGTTCATACATGACGGAGTTATGAGGTAACAAACATAAAAAAACAACCGAATTGAGAACCTCCTCCTTTTTTTAAGTCGGTTAAAAAACTTAAACCGACTTCAAAGTACACTTAGAAGTAATCAAATCCTGATCTGATGACAATGGTACCAAATGGGAAGTGTACCCTTCCAGACTAAAAAAGAATTTTCCAAATCGGTTAATAAATGACGGAGTTATGAGGAGGTAACAAAAGTAAAAAAAGTAAAAAAAAAAAAAAAAAGAAATACAACTGAATTGAGAACCTCCTCCTTTTTTTGAAGTAGGTTAAACTTGTAGATAACTTGTAGAAGGTATTTACTTATTTTATAACGAGCAAGAAATACTTTCCTCTAGAACGCAACGACGTCACGCGCCTCCAATCCCGAACTTAGTTGCGCTTCATCTTCGTCAACTGTTAATGATTTGGTAAAACAAAAAATACGTGTCCAATATTTTTTGATAATCAAGCTGACAGACTAATTAGAATTATTTTTTTTATACCCAGGAAACATCGTTTCCAAGTTTTGCCCAATATTAACAGATGTCAGAAACGCATTCTCTCGGCAGCCGCACTGTAGTTTCGAATAAATATCAAGATAGTTTTGAAAGAGTCCAATTCGAAACCTCACAAATCCCTAAAGGACGCCCAGTCATAGAGCGCAGTGAATCGTGAGTAAAGGATCGTCCACACTTGAGCAGCTGCGACTATCCGTCGAATCCGGGTATCAATCTCGGACTTAAGTTGCGCTTATCTCGCTGACCCCGCGCCAGCCCAGACGAATGTCACGACACATTTGATTTGCTTTTGAATTTTGTTTTGGGCTTTATTTACTAGCAGTATTGGATAGTTATTTTTTTGGTTGATTTCATTTCATCATCAGCCTATAATGTCCCACTGCTGAGCACAGGCCTCCTTTCACAAATCAGGGTGAAAGGGAATGGGCAGGGTTGATTTACTTAGATGTTATTCTTTGTTTTCCTCTGTCTTAACACTGTAATCTCGATCAAAGGTTTCTGATGTGGTCGCTCTTATAGTGATTCTAGTCCCTCGACCTTTTATTAAAGGTCTATATTCTATTGAAGTACTGTAAGAACATTTTGTGTTTGATCTCTTTATTACAAAACTGATTATACTGCTTACGGAAATTTCAATTATTTTGATGTAAACAATGTGATGTTGATCTATGTATAAACGACAAAATTGAAAACGTAGGTATAGCTCATGGCGGGGGCTATGTCGCTCCGGTCATCCTTCGCCAAGTTAGTGCCGTGCCGTTGCTTGCCCGAAAGTGCGACCCTGGATTTATTCGGATCTCTTCAATCAGATGTGAACACAGCTTTATTATTATTACAGGCATCGTGAATTTTATTTATATGTAAAAAAAATGTAATATGTAAGTTACACAATTTTACTATCATGAAAACATCTGATAAATGCATAATTCTTTACAGCTATTTTCAAAGAATACCCATAAAACTTTAAATACTGTAAACTCGATCATTAAACAAAGTAATAAACGATGACATAACCAGTTCCATCACAGCTTAGAATCAGAGAATTCTGTTCTGGGAACTACTCCTATAAGATAACAGATCAAAGATAATTTTAAATTAAATAGGAACGATTAACTTCCCGACGGCATCCAAAACTGAAGAAGCAGAGACGTAACATATAAAATACTTATTTTAAATACACACGACAGTTCTCGCGTCGACATCCGAACGTGTCGTAGATATAGGTGATGTATACGATGTGATGCGTTGTTTACGAACGTTCATCATCTTAATAAACAAAGTGTGGTATTGAGTATCTGTAACTTAATAACGTTGGGAGCACCTGCCCGCGCCTCCCTTGCACATTAATATTATAATATATACAAGGAAAACGACCCTTTAATGCATTCGGCAGACGAACTTGTGTAATTATTATTTGGTGTAAACGTATTGAATATTAAGTCCAGCGTAGGGGGGCAAGTAATAATCTTTTTGTGAGACTAAAGTATGCTAATTGTGTGGCGGCGAGTAGTAACGGACTTCGTGTAACAAGGGGCCCTGACAGGTGACATTGTAAAAAACTTACAGAATTTTGATAAAGTATTGCAATGTATTTGAGTCGTTATAACTAATTATTTTCTTATTATTGGTGACAGAACTTTCCAATGATAATAAGATAAAGGTGTCAATCATTTAAATGAAATTAATTGGATAAAATTAAAGGTATCTTATAAGTATGCCTACTCAGATTTTATACATTTCGCTTTTGCTTTCGCTTTTAATTTTTTTATTTCATATCTGAAACGAAAATGTTCTTCCCTTATCCCTGATTTTTTATCCCGTGAAAACATTGGTTCCTCGGGAATATGGTAAAACCACAGATTAAGAAATAGTTACCACAGTAAATAAAAATGTAGAGCGAAAAAATATGTCATACAAAATGTCTAGAATTCATAAAAATGAAAGGTGTGAGAGATGTTTGACATTTACTAAATAGTCGTTCATTAGATGAAGCAATTAACCACCCTCGTGTAGTGTTAATGTAAAGGTATTTTAATTTGATGACCTATAGTGAGCAATTCATCACTTTTACTACAATATAGGTGGTTCTTGGGATAAGAGTGTATGTGTATGCACATATATGGGATGAAAGTCTATATGTTGGCAAAGTAGAGCCACTTTCAGGTACTATCTATAAATGAACTGAGATACGTGAAGTTCAGGGACTTCATCATCATCAGCCTATAATGTCCCACTGCTGAGCACAGGCCTCCTTTCACAAATCTGGGTGAAAGGGAATGGGGAGATACTCCACCACGCGTGCCCACTGCGGATCGGTGGAGGTAGGCTAGTGGTCAACCTACTGTTGGAGTTTTCAAGCCGCCTAGGAGGCCTCACAATAAAGTGATAACCGGGACCAACGGCTTTACGTTCCTTAAGAAGCACGGAAACGCTCGAGTTGAAATACCACTAGGCGGTCACCCATCCAGGTACCGACCACGACGGTGGTAGCTTAACTTGCCGATGGATTAAGAAGGGCTTATTATGCTACACCACGAGCGATTCTTCTTCACGAGTTCAGGGACTTACCTAAATAATAATGTATTCCATTTTTTTGCAAATATTCAGCAGTCGACCCTTGTTTATAGCAAAGAATCTTATAATTGCTTCAGTAAAGATGGTGTAGCAAAGGTCCAAATTAATATAGCAGTACAACAGCAGTACAAAGTCAATACTTTAATAAGAGCAACCACTGTTGTATTCATACCTATTTCTTACCCATAATGAATTCGAGGCTTGATACCCTATACAAAAGGCAAGAATATAAATATAGTGAGGAGCACCTGTGCCTAAAGCTGCGAGTGGTGGCGCGTTTATTGCCCTTGATTGCGAGCCGCCCGCCGCCCGCGCCACTTCCGACACTAACGGAAGTTTAGCCACGCACCTTTTAGTGCTGTGCCCCACTTGACCTGCTTTGCTTTTACCTACTTCAGCATTTAGGGGTATTTTAGTACACTATTAATGAGGATGACAATGAAATATTAAATTCTCTCCAATTCTTAGTCCATCTTGGTAAAATCATTATTTTTCTGTTATACAAAACTTGTTGTGACTGTATGCTTCTTAAGTTCTTAAGAGTATTATAAGTTATGTTTTTAGGTTACAGATTATATTACTTATTGTAATTAAATTAATTCAATTCAATGTTCTTCATTTATTTATTTTG
This sequence comes from Achlya flavicornis, assembly GCA_947623365.1. Taxonomy (NCBI): domain Eukaryota; kingdom Metazoa; phylum Arthropoda; class Insecta; order Lepidoptera; family Drepanidae; genus Achlya; species Achlya flavicornis. Next base: position 12,285,584 of record OX392474.1, read on the forward strand.
ATATAAATGCATCGATATATTATGTCTGTCTAATTGTTATATTTTTTTTTTATTTTGTGATATTTAGTCTAAACTTGTCAATAGTCACAGTGATAACAAATTGTGTGTTTAGTGTTTCCCTTTAGTTATTTTTTATTTTTAAGGCAGACTTAAGTAAGTCATGCTCACTTTAAGGCCTTTGCTTGCGGCGGCGTCGTGTGACGGGTCGCTCACTTCCCTCCAATATGGCGAGGAGGGCGATGGCTGCCACACGCGTCATACTTGTGAACAGGTGCTGCTTGTGGGAACTGGTCTGCTTAAGTTTGCTATTTATTTACTTATTAAATATTTATTTAGTCTACTTTGTAATTTTGCCGCCGCGCCGGGGCACGCAATTGTTTTCAGTGCGATTAGAATGTAAATATTATGTAATGAATCTAAGCCTGTTTTGAAAAGAGTAATTCAATTCAAAAAATTCAAAATTCAAAATTCTAAATCATTTATTCAAATAGACCTTCGCAGGCACTTATGAAAAGTCTGACTCTAATACTCTAATACCGGTTCGGAAGGTTGCATTTGCTGAGAAGAGCCGGCAATAAACTCAGCAATTACTCTTTTCAAAACAGGCTTAGATTCATTACATAATATTTACATTCTAATCGCACTGAAAACAATTGCGTGCCCCGGCGCGGCGGCAAAATTACAAGATAGACTGAATAAATATTTAATAAGTAAATCAATAGCAAACTTAAGCAGACCAGCCCCCACAAGCAGCACCTGTTCACAAGTATGACGCGTGTGGCAGCCATCGCCCTCCTCGCCATATTGGAGGGAAGTGAGCGACCCGTCACACGACGCCGCCGCAAGCAAAGGCCTTAAAGTGAGCATGACTTACTTAAGTCTGCCTTAAAAATAAAAAATTACTAAAGGGAAACACTAAACACACAATTTGTTTTCACTGTGACTATTGACAAGTTTAGACTAAATATCACAAAATAAAAATAAAAATATAACAATTAGACAGACATAATATATCGATGCATTTATATCAAAATAAATAAATGAAGAACATTGAATTGTATTAATTTAATTACAATAAGTAATATAATCTGTAACCTAAAAACATAACTTATAATAATAATAGCATACTTTGAATTAAAATGGACCTTGAACTAGCTGCTCAGTGAGGCAAGTGCAGAGAGAAGCTACTTCCTAATTGCTGAGTTTATTGCCGGCTCTTCTCAGCAAATGCAACCTTCCGAACCGGTATTAGAGTATTAGAGTCAGACTTTTCATAAGTGCCTGCGAAGGTCTATTTGAATAAATGATTTTGAATTTTGAATTTTAAATTTTAGAGGAAAGTATGGCTGCAAGAAATTTGAAAAATAGGTTTTTAACAAATCTATTGCTGTCGCGCTGTGACCACTCGCGATAGAGACAACTACAGCTGGGACCGATTATACCTATAAATTAGACGAAATCGCTATTTCGTAATCCCCGCTTTTCTCCTCCAAAACTGGATCGAAATAAAAAAAATACAAGAATCATAATAAGGAAGGCTTTGGCTATGTCTGTCGGTTTTCCTTTGTTGTTTTATATTCGTTAAATTTGTTCGCTGGACGTGTGATAATAGCGTTAAAAATGTAATATGTTAATGGTAAGTTTTTGTGACACAACCAAGGGACATACATGGTAGAATAATCATTGCTCTAGTGTCATTATCCAGAGAGGAAACTGAGGATTACGTTTGTATGGAACAAACGCCACCAGCATTTCCTCTTAACTGACTATCCAGTCATATTCAATAGGTTAATACCTACCTAATTGCACATTATTATTTTAATTTGCTGCCTATAGTGATATGGCCAAAGGAGTTTTTATTAAAAAGTTTTACTGAATCGAGTGCAGGTTTCAAAACCTTTTTGAAACTTTAACCAATGAAGAGAAGAGCAGCCCGTAGCACTTTTGCATAAAAACAGTCTAATGATTAAAACAATGAAATAGCCGACCATAAAGGCAGGTGTGTCTAAATCTGTCAATAATATACTTAGCCAGTTAGCCACGCCGATTACATGATAATTAATTTATTAATAAGGGATTATACCATTTGTCATGTAATTATGTTTATGATGCAAAAAGCTTAACTTTATTTTCGCATTTACGTTTGTTTTTTTTTTATACAACTTAGTCATTAAACAAGCATACGGCCCACCTGATGGTAAGCGGTTACCGTAGCCATATGGACGCTTGCAACACATGAAGCATCGCTCACGCGTTACCGACCTTTCCCCCTCCCCTATGAGCTCTGGCGACCTTACTCACGCGCAGGAACACAACATAAAGTTATTTGGCTGCGGTATTCTGTAAGGTGGAGGTTCCCCAGTCGATGCTGCTCTTTGAGCGAATAAACGCTATGCTCTACCTCTCTTAAAATCTCTCTTGTAATCGAAATGAAATAAAATGTTTTCTATAGATACATTTTCTAAAAAAGTTACTGAGGATCAGTTTACCCCTTCTTATTCTACCTTGCGATTGGCCGGAGAGGCCCATTTTTCTAATAAAGGTATACACTTTTTTCGAGACAACTATTTTAACATGTTTATCAGTCGAATTCGCGATTTCATTCAAAGTATTAAAAAAAAAAACCGGCCAAGTGCGAGTCAGACTCGCGCACCGAGGGTTCCGTACAAACCTGTAGGTATATAAGTAAATGTTAGTATAGACCTGAGTATTTGATATTAATTTCAATTTATGACCTATTAAAAAAAAACTACTTACTAGATCTCGTTCAAACCAATTTTCAGTGGAAGTTTGCACCGTAATGTACATCATATATTTTTTATAGATTTATCATTCTCTTATTTTAGAAGTTACAGGGGGGGGACACACATTTTACCACTTTGGAAGTGTCTCTCGCGCAAACGATTCAGTTTAGAAAAAAATGATATTAGAAACCTCAATATCATTTTTGAAGACCTATCCATAGACACCCCACACTTATGGGTTTGATGAAAAAAAAAAATTTGAGTTTCAGTTCTAAGTATGGGGAACCCCCAAAATTTATTGTTTTTTTTCTATTTTTGTGTAAAAATCTTAATGCGGTTCACAGAATACATCTACTTACCAAGTTTCAACATTATAGTTCTTATAGTTTCGGAAATAAATGGCTGTGACATACACGGACAGACAGACAGACAGACAGACAGACATGACGAATCTATAAGGGTTCCGTTTTTTGCCATTTGGCTACGGAACCCTAAAAACAGAGAATAAGTTGAAATCAGATAAATCAATCGTTCACTTCACTTTAGATTTGAATTCTTACATGTAAAAGCTCCTTATCCAGACTTCGAATAGTGGTTAGAAGTGCTAAAGCTTGTTAGTAACTAGATAGGTAATATGAATTCTTGATAATGCTATCAAAGTTTAATGAATGTGGCGAGGTAATTAAACGGAATATGATACATTTTTAGCGGTAAGGGCAGGTTGGCTGCGCCCGCGCTTGCGTCGGCCTGTCTGAGATTACTTGCGTGTCAACGTTCGGGCACGCGTCCCTTGCACCTGAGTATCCCAATTTGTATACAGAGTGATGGGAGATTGAATTTAGCAGACATTAAAAATTGTTATTGTTTAAAAAAGCTTTCATAGCTGCATTAGAATTAGGTAGGAATTAGTTCCTTAACAACTTTTATGCCCAACCAAAACAAGCATAGCTCATTATGCATTTCGAAAGCAGAATAGCATATTACAAAAAAAAATATGTTTGAGTCAAGTATCTACTCTAAGCTTACTTGTTATATTTGACTCTATTGCCCCATACCTATCAAAATATCTGATTGACTCCACAAAGATATCAATATATTTGTGGAGTCAATCAGATATTTTTATTTTGTAAGTTACAAAATCGCTTGTAGTTAGTAAGCTGAAGTGGCAATGGGCAGGCCACATCACTCGAAGAACTGATAGATGATGGGGAAGGAAGGTTCGACCACGTACTGGAAAGCGCCGTCCGGGACGACCTCCCACCAGGTGGACCGACGATCTGGTTAAAATCGCTGGGCGCCGCTTGATGCAAGCGCCCCACAACCGTTCGAAGTGGAAGTTAATGGGGAAGGCCTATGTTCAGTAGACATCCCTAGGCTGGTTTGATGATGATGATGATGAAGTATTTGTTTTCAAAGTAATACTTCAAATTAATTTTATCGGTGAGCTGTTATTAAACTCAATATTTGCATCAACACTAAAAGTATTTTATATAATAAAGTGGGCATAAAACGGGCATCAAATAATTTCGATGGTCATACATTAACGGTTAGTGTGTACAGAAAAGAAAAATAAATTATGACAGTCCTTGAGACAGACAGAGCACCTTGTTTATACAAATACACCTGATCGATTTTGTTACTTGCACCTTGCTCCAAATGTGAACGGTTGGTTACACCTGTCTCTTTTTATTTAACGAAATGATATACAGCTATCTCCCTCCCTCTAGGATAAACTAATGGTGATAATAAAGGGATTGTAAATGTAAAATAGTGGCAGCTAAGCCGCCGGCGATTTGTGCTGGATTACCTTTGATATAAGGGTGCAAAAAGAATAATGGTATTCAGATAATGTGTAGTCTATTTATTAAACCTTATTATACTTTGATTCAACTATAGTCTTTTTATTCTGTTATAGAATGCCAGTATTAAAACACCGGTCAGATATCAGTTAACAGTAATCCAATTTGTTTGTCGGAAACGTTAAAATTAAATTCAAGGTACTAAAACTTATCACCATATCAAAATTAATCAGAAGACAAATAAAGACAGTATTTTTTACTAGCCATGTTCTAAAGTTATTTCAAAAATAAACTATGTAATTAATTGAATATTAAAGCATCTAATAAGATCGATCCACATACTCCGAACATACTTTCGGGTACACTCGCATTTTGAATTGTTTCACCTCATTACGTGCACGAATATCTTCAATTTCACTGATCTCACTATAAATTTGCGTAATAGAAAATGAACTTTTATAAAACAAAGTTCAATTTAAAAAATCAATAGCTACTACTTGTTTTCCAAAGATCGGCATACAAATTTAGACTCAATACGTAAGAATGTAAATTTCGAAATTGTCTGGTGTAATGGTTAAACGATTCTACTTGTTTGAAATTATATCCTATTGCATTAAAAATAGGGATGTTAATGGTGTTAATATTCTGGTATTTCTTAGGTGTGAAAACCTTCGTTGAGTATGCGACGACTTTGCTTATTGGTATACAGAAATGAGACTAATGCCTCACTATTCCCATATTATATTAGCTTTTATTTTATATTCATAGGACCAGAATGATAAGTTGCTGGAATTTCTGGGAATTTATGTATGACCAACAATGGAAATAGGCAAAGAAAATACAAAAATAAGAACTACTTTGTAATGTAAACTCTCCAAAATTTTTACAATTACTAGCGGGGACGACAGTGTTACCAATTTTACAAAATTGGATAGTGGCGTTTCTGATTATTAAAAATTCTGTCACAACTTTTAATTAATTGAGAAGTTTCAGTAGATGCGTGTAAAATTTGCATTAACACAGCTTCACTATCGCAAAACAAAAACACGATTCTGAACTCGGGCGCACATGAAATAAATCGAATAAAAAAATCGATTTTAAACGTTCGATCTGCGCCAGAGTGGATGCAATTAAAGGGTTCCGAGAACCGATGGTCCGGGACTGCGCGGTGCCCACTCGAATATACTTACGCCATCGGGTATGAACATGGGACAAAAATTCTATAAACAGGAATCAGATATCATATTATGATAATTGTGTATCTGTAGCCGTTACTAATGCCAATAGATTGCATCTACAAGTTCTCTTGCAAGAAAGCAAGCCTACTTCGACTAATGTAATGTATTACATTCTATAAAATCATACAAACTAGATTTCATGTGCAGCTAGATTAAGAAGCCATTTAAAAAGCCTCGAACTGAAAACCGAAGAGGGGGTTTTATTATACTTAAATAAAAAAAACAGCTTCTGAAAATGGGGTTCCAGAAGATGAAGAAGAACAGATTTCTAAACACCTGTTCTAGCGTTTCTTTTTTTTAAGCTGCTTGTTCACCAATAGTTTTCAGTCTTTAAAATTCTCAGACATGTTTTAGTGACTTAAAAAACTAGAATGTCGATAAAATAAAGATTTGTCTACATACTTGTGCGTACAATGTATAATTGCTTAGATTGTACATTAAAGTGACTATTGTATGGAATTTCTGCGCCATTTTTTACTGTAATAAAAAGATAATCTAATTAAGCAAGCACATCGTCTGGAGAAAATAAATAGAGCTTAAGTTTCAAGGTATTTCCGTAATTATAAAATATAAAATTGTATTCATACTTACTAGCATCAGGTTGTTGTTACCTATAACAATACAATACGCTTTTCTAGCAAATAGACACACTGTAGTTTGCCAGGTCAAGTTCGTTAAAAGCGGCGACACACATCTGCCTGTGTGTATATTTTCACGAACCCATTCTAGAGCTTTTACCCCAGCTGAAGACTTAAAATTAATGAGTTACTTAGACTTAAAATTCCACAAACATGTGCAAAAACCAAGATTTGTCTCACTGGGCCTGCACGGCAACGACATGTCGCCGCCGGCAACGACATGACGTTGCAGTGCAGGCCTAGTGAGACAGCGTGCTACAATTTCATAGAATTATGCATCCACTGATGTCGTGGACGGCTGCCGTTGCCGTGTCGTGTCGTGTCGTTTCGTCCAATGAAGAAACGCTCTATGGTCTCGCTATACATAAAATATGATTCTCATATGATGAAGACGATAAACACACCGCCAATATTTTTATGAGGCGAAAAACAAAAGGAATCCCAATCGATAATAATCTATATCTCACGCATAATCCCCGAAGTTGTTATCGCTAACAAAGCTCGGAGACGACTAAACAAGGTGTTTACGATCCAGATTCCGATCTAAGAAAAAAATGTGGTACAAAACTAAATCCTTAGCGAATAAATTATAAAGAGAGAGTCGATCGAGTGTCCCATCCTACGTTGGCCGCGTGTCCCTCCGCCTTAATTGGACCATGTAGCTCGGACAACGGAAAAAACTGAACATTTGTTAGGTATTCCAAGAATTATACACTTGTTTCTTTGAGACAGTGACCAGTTTTATTTCTGTACGCATCTGTATAATTAATTTAAAAAAAATTCTGTCGATATAGGTACTTGATGTACTACTACACCGACATTCACTTATTTTTGATAATTAAATGGGCTCACATTTTCAAAAAGGGGCTATTTCTATAATTTCGTATAAAGCAATAGACTATAATTGTTAACGTATGTTGTTTTTTAGATATATTATCGGATATAAGAAAAATCATTATTTATTGTTTAAATAAGCATCTCAAGTGCGATGGAATAACCTCTATAATAAATAAAAGTCGACTTGTGCAGCTCATAACTCAACACACCATTTATAGAACATCTTGACGACTTTGATAAATATCTTAATTATATACCAATAACTATTAAGGTTTATGTTTTCATCGTAGTGTAATAATCAATATTTAAATGCCTACATTAACTGCCCAGTACAAATACGCATGATTCCGCAGATTTTTTTCTGAGAACCTACCTACATGTTTTTTTTATTTTTTTTTCTATAGAACTAAGTCGGTAAACAAGCATACGGCCCGCCTGATACCGTAGCCATACGGACGCTTGCAACACAAAAAGCATTGCTCACGCGTTACCGACCTTTCCCTCCCCTATGAGCTCTGGCGACCTTACTCACGCGTAGGAACACAACTTTACACAACATAAAGTTATTTGGCTGCGGTATTCTGTAAGGTGGAGGTACTTCCCCAGTCGAGCTGCTCTTTGAGCGAATAAACGCTATGCTCTACCTCTCTCAAAAATGTTCATGGAAATCATTTCAAAGGCTTGAGATGACAACAAATCTGCACTGGCACCGAATGCATAGATAGTTTATTATGAGGAGAGCATTTTACGAAGTGTTGATAATGAGGATGTAGGTATTCTCTATAGTTATGTTTGGTTTTCATGAATCTGCTTACTACGTAGTATGGTTGACTGGCTTATAGGGAATACTGGATATAAGTAATTAAAGAGCTATTAGCGGTTTAGAGCCCCTCAGTCTAAGGAGATACATTGCCTCATCAGTGTTCTGCCGCTTGTACAACGGAGAGTGTTCTAAAGAATTGTTCGACTTGATACCCACGGCTACCTTCCACCATCGCAACTCTAGCAATTGACGGGGAGTCCATCCTCACACATTGAAACGAGAATTGTTTTGAACTGTGCGGGCTAAAAGGAGTTTTCTTTCGCGGACGCTCGGACTGTGGAATGAGCTCCCGCCGTGTTTTTCCTAATGGAGCATGGGGTTCTTCAAAAAGGGTGTGAAGAGATTTTTTCAGGTTCGGCAAAGCGCGAGTTATACCCCTGGTGTTGCAAGCGTCCATAGGCTACGGTAACTGCTTACTATCAAGCGGGCCGTATGCTTGTTTACCACCTTAGTGGTATAAAAAACAAATAAGACAGATTCTGATAGAGAGCTCAAAGAGCATTTACTAAAGTTCATGCATTTAGATTTATAAAGCAATGAGTTGTAGTGTTATACTCGCATCGCCATATTACTAATCAACAGACAGCGCGAGTGTCATATAATCCCGCGGGATTACACGGGATCCCGGTGTATACGACGATGGGACTGTGGCGAGTGTTCCCGTGTTACCAATCATTGTGTTTATGGTACTGTCTGCTTTATGTAGTGTTTGTATTTATTTTAATGAATTTTATATGGAAGAAATTATGACAACTGTGAAAAGGATAATGCGCATAAAATAGCGACACTAGTTTTCTCAACACAAAAAATATCTATTGGTCTCTATGTTTTTTTTAAAATTTTATTAAAAAAGCCTTTTATGTAGGATATCTAAAAAATATGATTATTCCCCACGAAAAAAGTGTGGTAATAATATCTGATGGCTAATACGAAAGGTGTAATGACGTAGTGCGCGCGTGTCGCCGAACGTAAATTGTTTATTATTTTTTATGGGATTTTCATGAGAACGATCGCGGGACTCGTTAGGTCGGTATACCTCTACTTTGACACGCTTAACTTAAGAACTCATTGTTTGACATTTTGCCTTTGTTAAAGGTTGTTTTAAGTTTGTGTCACGTTATGATATTTGCTTTTAAAATATTAGAATGTAACTTTATTGGGCTATTAATAAATGCTATTTATTAATTAAAATGTATTTAAGGCGCAATGTGTATTAAAAGTACAACTTTTTAACTTTAAAAGAACCAATACAGGATTTCAGCAAACAATGTGCCAATTAACGCTTCTAAATGCCTTTATTAAGCGTAATTAATAAAAAAAGGTAATGACATCATCATTAAGTTATCATTACCTACGTCACACATAATACAAGGTCGTATTTTCCACTTCTCCCAAGATTTCCCGAGGTGAAATCGCTAAGCGTTGCTGATGTTTGAGGATGAGAAATGAGCGGAATGGGGGGCGCTCAAGTATGGGGGTTGTATTGTAAACACAATTACCTCCCCCCACTTCCCCCTGGGGGCAACAAATGGCGGCTAAACGACCCATTCGCCTGTGATTTGTTAGCAATATGCTTGAGATTTGGAACAAGAATGCTTTTAAAATTTGCTTTTCGTGTTTTTGTGGAATTCGCATTTTACGTTTGTCGTTCGGCCTCAGGTAATGATACTTATTACGGAGGAGTCAATTTAGGTTACCATTAGTATGCAAATTAACCTTATTATTATTGTTTCTGTGGAAATAATATATGAATGTAATTGTTGAAAGATTTCAGGTTACTCGCCTCAATGCCTGGAGTTATCATAACTAAATGGTACGGATTTACTTTATACCTTTTAAAGGTACCAACTTAATGAGGAGCAGATGAACTTCCATGCAGTATGTTACACTGACGAACTGTGGTTAGTGTTAGGTACCTCTGTAATCTATGGTGTCTTGTGTGGAAAATAATGTGGATTGAGGCTAACCTCAATGGGTTAAAAACATACATAATCATATTAGTATGAAAATACTAAGTCAACCCGAATATAAACATATATTTTTTTTAATGTAAATATCTAACAAAATGTATATACCTATCTAATATTTATTGGAATTGTCGTAAGATAAATGGTTTCCAGGACCTGAAGATTTATACAAGTCCTAGTCGAAGAAATTTAACCCAGTCGAATTTGCGTCTTCTTAATTTATTATTATTTAAAAAAACACCAATTCCTGCTCAATATCACACTCATATCCCATTATATCATTCCATCTCTGATTAAAAACACAACCAGAATCATAACACTGTATTATAAAATATGCATAACATAACACTGCACTGGGTGTCTGGTACTCGTAACTCGTTAATCCCTTACGGTTGTAACAAGCCGGGCGCTGGTCGGGGGCGGAGCCCTAGCGCCTCTCCCGCCGTCCCGGGTATAAACAACTCGCGTACAACATTTAATTATCGCTGTTTATTAAACCCAACGCAACGCCACTACACAACACACCGGTGATATGAATCATGGTTAAATGATAAAGTGTTCGTATGAAGAAAGAAATTGTCTTTAACACCTACTGAGGCTGGTTTCGGTTGTGATTGGGAGATCGTGCTTGATTTGTAATCAGGTATCTGGATGGTGGTCTGAGTGGTAATTAACACTGGGATATACGGGTGCTGTGCTGGTATATCGGGAAAATTGGCAAAAAATAGTTGCATAATGGTACGGCTACCTCTTACACTATACTATACTAATGCTTTTTTTTCATTTGCAATTGTTTTTTTTTTATTATTATTTCTTTAGATTGACCAACAGGCAGACGGTCCACCTGATGGTAAGTGGTCACCTCCGCCTATAGACATTTGCAATACCAGGGGGATTGCGGATGTGTTGCCGACCTTGAAGAGCTCTTTTTACGCCCCTTTTGAAGAACCCCATGTCGTAGCGCTGAGGGAAAACCGTAATGGGGAGCTTATTCCAGATCCTAATGGTCCGCAGTAGGAACGTCCGACTGAACCGCTGTGTGGACGATCGAGGCGGCTCGATATGAGGATGAACTCCACATCGCCGGCGAGCGGTGCGGTGGTAAAAAGGTGATTATGGCACCAGGTCAAAAAGTTCTTGAGAACACTCCCCATAATATAGACGGTATAACTAATTATATTATATTAATAACTATTCCAATTTTCAAATCAATAGATCATCTATAGCAATATCAAACGTTCATCATCATCATCATCATCAGCCTATAATGTCCCACTGCCGAGCACAGGCCTCCTTTCACAAATGAAACACAGGGTGAAAGGGAATGGGCAGATACTCCACCACGCGTGCTCACTGCGGATCGGTGGAGGTAGGCTAGTGGTCAGACTACTGTTGGAGATTTCAAGCCACCTAGGAGGCCTCCAACTAGCTTAACAATTATCACAATTAAGTGATAACCGGGACCAACGACTTTACGTGCGTTCCTACAGACTACCCTCAATTGGGTCAATCCCCTCAGGCCCTCCCAAACCAAAATCCGGTTCCGCCACTGGTCAGTCTACTAATTAAAAGCCTATGAATTACTCGTGTCACCTATATCCATCAGCTTCCAAAGACTTTAGTTAGTGAGAGGCAAAACATAAAGTTAATTTCAGAATAATTTAATAAATAATTAATGCTGCCAGCCTTCTTGGGAACCTTGCCGTTAATCGGAAGCAGCGGCAGGCTTGAGGAAATTTTCTATGATATAGATAGTATTTTGTAAATATATATTGTGTTTTGTACATATTTGTTGTAAATAAAAACGTCACATTATTTAATAAATCAAGTATCACCCACGCTAATTATGGTTCAAATTGGTTACTTAGTTGCATTGGAGCGAGAATAGAAATACTTGAATGCAGTACAGTAATCTAATGAAGTGGCGTGAGATATCTGAAGCGTACCTACGCTTCAGATATCAGTTGAATCTGTACGCTTATGGTTACCTAACCATAAGCGTACAGATTCCTACCTACACAGTTTCAGGCCAGAAATCATGATCGTAGGTAACATGATATGGTGCCCATATAGTTTTGATTTATACCTACATACAAAAAAGAAAATCGTTTGGTCAGTGAAAACGCATAGCTTAGAAGTGCGCAAAACAGAGCAAACGCCGGCGGCGCAGGCTTGGACGGGCCATTTATCGACGCACGCGCATTCACCCCGCACACCACGCCCCCTGCCCGCGGGACCTGCACGAGCACCACGCCCTGCCCAGGAACGGACCTGGGAAACTGTTGCGTGTGAAGAAAAATAAACCCATCATTATGACTGATTGTTGTTGACTCCGTCACGAGGACTTCAGTCTTGCCCAGGAACAGATCTGGGAATATGCTATGACTAACAACACGGTTTAAATTCGCTTGTGAGTGCATCTATGAAAGCGTGAAGCTTTCACTGAAACTCCGGAAACTCACACTCTGTTTGAGTGAACTGAACTCTTCTCTGAAGTTATGAGTATAGATGGATGAAGATAAGATGGTAGAAAAAACTAACCTGTATTTCCCAAGTCATGAAAAACTAGTTCACAACTAAACTGACTACGTCCCTGCAAGCCATACATCGATAGTGAGGGCGCGTGAAATAGTATGCGATCTCATTGCGGCCCCAAGCTGCCATTATAATGAGATGTTATTTATTAAACAATCCCATAACTAATCGTTTCGGACACTCGAAGCAGATAAACGAGACGGCTCCGTGCTATATGCGTTTTGAGAACAATAGCTCGAATAGCGAGCGATATTTTTATGGTAGGTATTGTCTGTTGCTTTGATTTGTCGACAGCGGCTGGTGAAAAGCTTGGTGGATTATCTATCCGTATTTAAGATCTGCTTAGGTTTTAAAATTGACTATGGGCTCTACTAATATACCTACCTATAACGGCTTTAGAATAGGATCATATAAAAAGAAAAAAATAACTAGTTTTTAGTGGCCCATATTCTTCATCATCAAAATACTCAGAAAATAAATCATATTAGTAACGTGCATAGTTTCTTGCCGGTTCTTCCCAGTTGAAGTTGCCTGTATTCTGACCCGGTGATGATTTAATAGCCGTTCTCTTGGTCAATAGTTAATATTCTTATAAGCATAAGCTAATGCCGGTCTAATAAATCATTCAATTTTTTTCAATTATCAGAGTAACCTTCACGCATGTGCTAGGCATGGAAGGCGAATGCACAAACATTAATGTATACATATATTTAAAAAAACTCACTTCTAGAAATTACTTCAAGATTATAGTCCCTTGAATACTTTTCACTACAGCATTTAAGGTATAAAAATACTTGAGCATAATGTTGCAAATGACTGTACCCGGGCGTCGGAGTCTCGACACCCTGCGCACGCCCATCGAAGATAGTGCTAACGAGATCGACTATCCCGTGATCTCAATACAACCATTAACTCTGCTCCATTATGACTGATCACTTAGCATTATTGGTGCGTGCTTGACAGCTGCCCATTGATATTAAACAGTGTTAAATTCGTGAAAAGTAATTAAAATTTTAATTCTTTATTACACTCGATAGATGGATAAAAATATTCATTTTTGAATTTATTTATATATTATTCTAAGGTAAGTGGACAAACAAGTCCTCATCATGGATTTTTGAGTTGATGGCGTTGTTGCATAGTAAACTTTAGGCACCTTTAGGTGGCAATGCCGCAATATTTAGGAAAAACTTTCATGCAATCATATATCTTCGCTACGCCAGCACGAAGCGTGGAAAAGAGATATCACAATCCTTATGAACATTTTGGGAGAGAGAAAGAGATGTATAAACAATTTTGACGTAAGTAAGAAAAATACGAGTAAGAGCCCATTGCACATAGCGTCCCGAGTACTTTGTTGGTCTGATTTCACATTTTAATTGAAATCGTCAATATACATTCTCATATACATTTATAAAAATGTATAGTATAGACTTTGTTACTTCAACATTCAACATTCATAATATATTTAGAATACAACTTTTAAAAAACAAAACCTAATGGCAGTCTAAAGCTGACAGATATAAGTTATCTTCAGGAAAAGAAGGACAAATCACGTTCATAAAATGATGAGTTGCAAGAATTTTGCACCGGTCATGTAAGAATGTATGACTGAATGAATAATGCATCGGAAGTAGGTATAAATAGTTTTTATAAGCAAACTAATGTGTTTAATACATCGTTACTTTTAGTATTAGAAACGGTATTCACCAATTTTAGGGTAAAATAAAAATACTGTACTATTATTTAAAATGCGAATGGGTTTGTTTGTTACGCTTTCAGGCCTAAATGGCTGAACTGATTGCGATGAAATGTGGCATGCAGATAGCCTATGGTATGCAGAAGGACATATGTTACTTTTTATCCCGGGAACTTGAGTGGAACTACGGGAGACAGCTAGTATATATGTTATATAATAAAAGCGAAATAGCTCTGTTTGTCCGCCTGTTTGTTACCTTTTCACGCCTAAAACTTTGAACCAATTGCGTTGAAAGGCATGTAGATAGCCTATGGTATGGAGAGGGACATTAGTTACTTTTTATCCCGGGAACGTGGGTGAAACCGCGGGGGACTGTTAGTACCTACATTATATTTAAGAATAAAGATACTTACTGTTTAATTACTTTTTTCATATAAAAATGATGGTATATAAGTCATGGAGATCGATTCTACTGGTAATCAGAGCAGTTATTCCCGGAATGGGGTGTACATGTACCCTGTATAAAATTTAAGCAAAGTAACTTACCTAGTTGAATCATATTTACAACAATCACTTCCCGTCATAACACGGTTTCTAATAAGGTTACAAAGATTTATGGTTTTGCTAGAATCGTCTCACCAACCTCTTCATTCATACGTGATCACTTCTCTCGATGATGGCCATGTCTTGGCAACATTTTACATGAAAGTTTTTCGGTGGGATTTATAGTATACATCGGAATGGCTCGCACTGTCAAAAAGTTATCAGATCTCATGTAGAGCCAAGCATATAATTTTACACGCCCTGACTCTACAAGCTGTATCTTCACAAACTCCACACCTTGGTCACAATATGTAGCTTGGCCTTTATATTCTACCGATTATCGGTAGCTGCTGGTGATTATCGGCCACGTTCCCATCAGGCTGGCAGCGTTTTCTCTTTGGATGGTCAAGATAATGCTTTGGCGGATAAAGCTCCTCGTCTGCCGGTCTCCCGATGCCTCGATGTGTTATGACTCGACCGGAAAGACATAAACAAATAAATATGGTATTTGAAGATTTTAATATCATGTGGAGTATCTCTTCGCCTATCTTCAAGCAGTATTGATATTTTAAGAAATGTTAAGGTAAAATAAAAACTATAAAAAATATTACCACGCCCATAAGTACCTTTGGTACTTCCAGTTTCTAATGTCTACGTTAGAACAAAACTACCGCATCACTGTGGCTGTGGCCCACAAAAAGTAACAAGGATAACAGAGAAATTAAACTGGCAATTAAAAACGAACGAAAAAAAGGTTTAGCAAGCTGCATTGTATTTATAAGTTCACAGGATGAATTGGTAAAATATACAAATTACAATAATGGTTAATTCATTGTACGTTGAAATCCTATCAAACAATTTTTGTTTGGTTTTGTTAGAGTCTATATGTTAGTATGAACGTTCTTCAGTAATTTTATAGTATTTTCATACATTTGGAATAATAACCAACCATTCAGTTCAATGTAAGAGAGGTAGCGTAGAGGGAGCGTAGTGTTAATTCGCTCAAATAGCAGCTGGACTGGGGAAGTACCTCCACCTTACAGAATACTGCAGCCAAATATTTTGCGTACTATACTGTATGTTGCAAGCGTACATGTGGCTGCGGTAACCGCTAACCATCAGGCGGACCGTACGCTTGTTTAACGATTTAGTCGTATAAAAAAAAACCAGAATTGAATTGCAATAATGGTTGTTGGTAGTGCTTTATGATAGCAGTATTTCTCAGAGTGGTCGATAACGCCTCCTTGTGGGCGCTGAAGGGATTCAGGGGGGCGATAGAAAACCCAGACAAATTGTTTGTTTTTTTTAAAACAAGAAAACTTAAATTGTATACCTAGCACACAAAACTATTATGATGCTCCATAGATTGTTAATTTTTAGATGCGTTACGGGTGGTAAATAAAAATAATTAAGACTGCCTTAAAAAATTGTTCGATCTCAAAGTGGGCGATGGGCGAAATTAGTTTGAGAGCCTACAGTACAGAGACGTAAATGCTGTAATTAGGATCTATTACCCTATGAGTAATATTATCTCTATATATAATTTCGTCGCCAAAATCATATTCAGGTAGTGGGCGCGGATAAGATTATTCTGTGGAAAAATCACATGTATCCGTGAATTAGATACTTATGACATGAAGAGGAGGTATTTCTTTAAACAGACTCTTTAAGAGTTCACATGTGTCTTGTAAATCTTTTTTAATAGTTTTGCTATTAGGTTATTTAAACTGCGTTGTTCAAGTGTAATGATTTTCCATATATAGTAACTTAACATTCTCTTGAATACAAAGGCATCGTAGTTGTTTATGTCTGTCTTGATTTAGTCATGTCATGTCCACATTTGGCCACAATTTATATTTCCGCGTTTGAAATCCCCCTGTAGAGTCAAGATGATAGTAAATGTTGGTATCGAGATGAGTCAGCGAGCAATGTTCTCATGTTTGCCGGCTAGACCGCACTGTACATACTAATTCGATGTACCAACCGTGGGGGCAATAAACTCTAGCATTTTTACACATGTGATATGTTCATCGCTCAGGTTGTGGAATGAGCTTCCCGCTGTGGTTTTCCCAATAGTACAGGATGGGGATCTTCAAGAAGATTTTTGCAGGGATGACTGAAAGTGTTGCAAGTTTCTATATAGGCTGCGGCCTACGGTAACCGCTTATCATCCCCGTATGCATAATGCAAAAAAAAACAGGGATGATGTTAGGATTCTAACGATAATTGGGCTGTCGTGTAATAAATAATCTAGGATACATTTTAGGCAAGGATAGGTCGGTGTTGGTACGTGAAGTAAGTTATGGTTTTGATGCTACATTAAGTTTTATGGTGGAGAAACTGTGGCTCGATAATAGGGTACTTTTAGCCTGGCTGGCTTCCATCCCGGTGAGTTTTGGTAGTTTCACTTAAGAGCAACTATTTTTCTAGGTTTTAATTGGCCACTCACCATGATACGATTGATGTCAGCACAACTCCTAATAACTGTGTGTATGTGTTTTCAATTTTTAATGATAATGTAAGTAACAATGCAGGTATGTTACTCAGGCTTACGCACTTGTGACTTTCTCAATAACTTAATAGAATCGAAAACCAATACTTATAGCACAGCCTATAGTGTCGGGAGTAAGGATTTATCGATGGACAATTTCCACTAATGTTAGAGTCAATCCGAACTACTTCATGACCGTGCGCTAGTCTCGATATCAAGAATATTTCAACAAATTTTGTTTTGGTTTAGAACTCGATGCCTTCTGGACTCTACTATAGTTATTTTGATTGCTATTGCGAATCGAGAATATTTATAGTTTCATATTACAATTGCGTGTCAGTTACAGAACGGGATTAAAACATTATATACGGACGCAAAACGTTTCCCATAACCGTTCAGCATTGAAACAACAAACACAGAAAGGCGATACCCATTCACAAAACCTATTATGTTAATTTAAAACACATCAGAGAGGCGATAACATCTCGCCTCGTTCACACCACACCTCCCGAAACAATAGTTAATAAGATGATTTATATCGATCGGAGATAGGTGAGTTCGACACGTCTCAACATCGCTTTAGCATAATCTCGGGTTCGGATCGAGTGCTATATCGATTGGTACAGATGTTACGAACAGAATACGGCGCCCGGTTGTGGCCGACATGATATCCTTGACGAAAGATCTAAGGAAATAATAGCGGAGGCCTATTATACGGGGAAACACAAGTTTTCCGTTTTCATCTGCTTTGGAACGCTTACAGTTACCTGCGATAGAAAAAGATTTGTCTACTTTGGGTACATAAAATTGTCATGATGTTAAAATTACGTTAAGTATGTAGGATTATTTTTCAGATGGGGCCTGGCCTATAAAAGCGAAGGCCGATAATGTATCGATACTGATGGAAACTTAACCTAACAATCTGGGGTGGGTATTAGATAAATTCTGGGGCGGGCCGTTAACATCAACTCCCTCCCTATATACGCCAAAGATTCTACCAATCACTAATTTAGCAATCGAGGCTAGGTACTGGCAGTTATAAAGATTTTATAATATGTAAAACTTGAGATAATCTAAAGTTTTAAACGTGCTTTTAAACCCTACTTGCTTGAAAAATCGTAATAGTCCAGCTGTCGGCAACTTGTCAAAGAGACTTGCAACTTGATACCTCGTATTAACAACTAATAGCTACTTGGTAAGTGCCAAGCATAAGTAGCATTACCTTGATCTTTAAACCAGATATATGAGAAAGAAATTGATACGGATTTTATTAACAATGTACGGTAGGAAGACACGCCTTAGAATGCGTCATTTTAGTGCTTGGAAATCCCGCACAACTATTGTGCCGCAAATACTTCCGTGATATACTACTGTTTATTGAACAAACTGTACTACCAGAAGTAAAAAAAACAATTCGGTATCAATAAAAAGCAATAATATTTTGTTGTTATTGATCGTAACAAATGACACAAATACAAAGACAGTAAGTGCTTGCTATTGTGTAAAATAAATCTACTATCTACTACCAAATTAAATCGACTATCTATCTAGTTTTGAAGTAGGTACAGTTATTTTTCATGTAGGTTTATAAAGCAAATATCGGCTATAATTTGAGATAGATTTTTGTTTGGGTGACAACCACTTTTACATTCTAGTCATTAATCGTAGTGGTTTTTTCCTGTCTTCATATGAGCGCTATTCATATCAGGTACGTACACATGCAGACAAAAAATAGGTTCTCCTGCGTTTTCTAAATGGTGTATGATTGTGTACGTCACCTAAGCTGGGATATTCGCGGAAATTACAACGAGCCGATTGATCTAGGCCCGGAGTGACGTTACCGCCCAGAATGGGGCAATTAATTCGGTAAGACTTGGTTATTTGCCGTGGGCCGCGGCCGCAGCATGACACGGAGGTTTCGTTCGCCCTCTATACGAGTTATTATAAAATAATGAAAGGCGAACCGCCCGCTGAGAGCCACAATTGGCCTGCTTAGCCGTCTCACCACCGGCCGTTTAGCTATTTTAATTTTTAGTTTGTCTACTAACGGTGTACGGTTTCGTAAGTTTGTATCAGAAAGCAATCATCGGTTTCTGCGCTTCGCTTGCCGCCTACGTACTGTTGCGGATGGGGCGATCTCTTACGTTCTCTGTTAATTTAATTTGAAACTATGTGTACGGACACACCTCCACTTCATGTTTGATTGCTCTCTTGTTCTCAGCTTCATTTATCTGATGGACAGTATTATTATGTCAACAGTATGTTAAGTTTAAATTATTTTCCAATTTATTCTGTATTTGCAACTGACAATAAATTCTGAATTTATATGGCTTTCGTATTAACATTCTAACAATTCATCGAACTTTTATGAAATAGGTATAAGAACGTACTTACATGAAAGTGTACAAAAAGAGATAAGACCATCGAATCATAAACCAGATAAAGGCTGCAATCCTTAATTACTCGTCTTGTGCTCAACCCGATGGATGGATGTTAAAGGAGATACGGTTAAATCAGGGGTGCGGCAAACCTTCTATGGCCTCTACCGTCTGGTTATTTTCTCCCCGTTTGGCAGATGAAACATAGTGAAATATTTCAGAATAAAATATATAAGATCAAGAGAGGTAGAGCAAAGCGGAAGAGAAGTAGAGCAAAGCGTTCAAAGAGCAGCTTGACTGTGGAAATACCTCCACCTTACGGAGTACTACAGCTAAATAACTTTATATTGTGTTCATGCGCGTGACTAATGGGAAGGGGGGATGAGTCGATATCGCGAGAGTGATGCTCCGTGTGTTGCAAGCGTCCATATGGCTGCGGTAACCGCTTACCGCAGCCAGTACGGGCCGTACGCTTGTTTAAGAACGTTGTCGTAAAATCGGTCTTGCTTACAGATGCAAAACTTGTTTTGAAGAACACAAAACACCTAGCCGCAATATTAATCCAGCTCCAAAGATCTATTAGCTGAACACAATTGAATCAAACCTGGACTTGTAGAGTCATGAAGATCCTGTCGATCTGTAGGCACAAATGGAACTAGATTATTCATTCTCTACGTCGCCGCGTCGGTATTCTAATCACATCTCCGACTAGCGCTTGAAACTACAGGGGAAAAGCTAATATCGGCGTCACAAATAAACCATGCGACATAGATATATTATTTATATCAGAAAAGAAGAAAAGACTGAAATTTTTAACCGACTTCAAAAAAAAAGGAGGAGGTTCTCAATTCTGTTGTTTTTTTATGTTTGTTACCCCATAACTCCTTTATTTATTAACCGATTTGGAATTTTTTTTTTATTTGGAAGTGTTTAGTACCATTGTCATCAGATCAGGATTTGATTACTTCTTAGTGTACTTTGAAGTGGGTTTAAGTTTTTTGTAAAACAGTTCAATTATGTGAAGTCAAGACGATGTCTGCTCCTATTACGACTCATAGGGACATATGAAATTAAAAGGAGGCTATGAGGGGACTATGATCTACCTACATATCTATGTAAATTATGTCTATAAATAAATTAATACAATAAATTTATTGCACGTATTAATTATAATTCTAATTCACATAAAACTAAATACAAAAACCATACTGTGAGCTAATTTGCGAGTGTGACACGCAAACGCACGGTGACGCGCGAGTGCGCGAGACGGTGGCGGCGCGGCGACGGCGGCAGTCGGCGGGCGCGGGCGCAGCGCAGACGCGTCATGTGGCCCGGCGGTTGGCTATCGCGGCATCTTCACGCGCCGCTCGCTCGCTGCGTATACGCACCCTCGCACGCAGCCCACCGCACTGCAATCGCAGGGGACTTGTTGATTAGTTATTGCGCTAAATAACACCAATTAGCTGCTATGAATTCTGTAAAAGAGGAAATGTTTAAAAATTGGTTGTAATTAATGAGAAAATAAAATTGTACGATATTTTATGAAAAATTTAAATTCAGAATTTTCAATCTGGATGTTATAGGTAGGGGAGACTGCTGTACCTTGATACTAGGTGTACCTTGATCATGTGAAGTTTTTTAAATGGTCCCGATCTTTTTACCGATAATCATCTATGGTGTGTTGTAGTTTAGAGAAAAGTGATCATCATGAAGTTAGTTGCAAGCGGGAATTTCTCGGCGTTTGGGGGTGATACAGCTATACATTTTTTGGTGCTAAAAAGTAGGTTTTTTGTGTTTTGCTACTTTCTTGATAACTAAACGTATTAAACACGAAGCATTTAACAAATTGCTGTTTTAGAGAGTTAGTTTATTAGCGTTTTAGACGTGCTATTTAGATCTTAGCTAAACATAACCTATTTCTTTTTTGAGTGAATAAAAAGCTAATGGTGGTGGTGTTGTACCTTGACCTACATCAATCTGCTGTACCTTGATTATAGTCAAGGTACAACAATGTATTATGTCTCTATGTTATTCGATTATCTGATAATTTTCAGGAACAAATTGTAATATTTTTGTGCTTTGACCGACCGTCCCTATTCTGATAATGTGGCCCAAGCTTCCTCTCAAGATGCATTGATGATTGTATGTGATAAAACTACTACAGATGGAGGATTAGGTAAATAAAACCTTGAATGAAACACTTGAACCATCTCAGCAGAAAAAATTACCCCTAATTAACATTAAAAATGTTAACCCCGTTAATGATATGACTGCACCTAAAAGCTGGGCCAAGAAAGAAAGTTCGGAAAGGCAGACCAAAAGGAAAGTCTAGGATTTTAACAGAGACTGGAATAAAACGAGATAGAAAAAAAAAACACTAAAAAAAACAAGAAGTTAAAAAAGACAAAGACTAAGATCAAAATTTTGAAAGTAAAGAAACAGATTCTTAAAGGTATATCGGAAAGTTCAGAGGTTGACGATGAAAAAAAAAACTAATTTAAAAGAAATTGATATTAGGCTACAATGATTACATAAAAGATGTTAATGATGAATATATTCTTATTCAATTCAGTTTGAATTGTTATGCGTGAGTTATATAACTATAAGAAATATAGAAAACTAATATATATTGATATTCAATTCTATAATCCCTTTTATTTGTCATAAAACTGCCCATGATCAAGGTACAACATGTGCCGTATCAAGGTACATTGGCACTGTTGTACCTTGATCAAAATACCTCTTCTTAATTAAATAATAAAAATACTATGAAGATGGTAACCTGTACTTTTGTATATTTTATATTTTGAGCTCAATTAGTTTCTTTTTAAGATACAAATATTTTCATCAGCAAAGGCATCATACTTTTATTGTTATAAATAATTTAATGAAAAATGTATCAAGGTACAGCAGCTTCCCTTACCTATAACTATATATCTAGACACGTAGCTTACCACTGGTAACGTATATTTGTCTGTGAGAACCTCGAACCAACCACCATAAATTTATGTTGTGATTTTGAGTACCTATAACTATCTCAAACATCTCCCAAATCATACCTACTAACCAAAATATTAATGTCTTGAGCACGTAGCTTGCAAAAGCTTTTCGCTATAATCTTCTTTGACGAAGATGTATTTTCGAAGGGTATTCCATTTTGTTTATTCTGTATGAGGTCCTAGTACCATAAGGCTGAAAAAGGCTGAATTATATACGACCTAACTGAAAAACTAAGTTTTTAAATTAATAAATGTTTGTGAAAAACATGCAAGTTGTTGCACCAACCTGTTTTATTGCTTTTTTATAAACGTTTAAATTAAATAGGTATTATCAGAAATATTTGCTGAAAATTGCGGTGGTAAAAACGTCGCGGCGCGACGCGGCGGTTACGGGCGTCACCAATGGTGTCCCTATAGTGACGGGTAAGGGATAAAATATATTTTATTTCGTTTCATGTTTTACAGAAAATTGCTGTGAAACTATTACCAACATAAAAACTACATTCACGTTGCTTGTACTTCATTGATTACCATAAATACCAGCAACCTGTTTCCGTAAATAGTTTGAGAATAGTTTTAATATTACCATTTCTTGCGAGACCGTGTTCAACCAGTTTATGAGTGTCAAAGTTTTCAGCAGAATTATTCAAATAACAACAAACTATTTTGCACTGCTGTGCAGTTTAACGCTTAGGTACTTATTTAACATCCATGTTATGGCAATACCGATACAGCTACATTTAAAATAGTAATAGTCTTCACGACATGGCTTCAGAATTTTTGTGTAGCAGAAGTTTTTTCTTTCGAACAATTAGTTACTAAATTCCATGCCGCGCATACCGTAGGTACATTGCCAAGAAGCAAATTTCAAAATCAAAGTTTATAACGTTCGATTAACATGAACTTTAATCAATGAAGTTATGTCGGCGTCTTTGCGGGTTAACTAACCGAACAGGCTAGCGATGTGCGTACCGAAATGGATGCGGCATCACAAATAAACGTATACGGGGTGGAAAAGGCTGGCGGAGCCTATGTCCAGAGATGGGCAACCCAATAAATATTTCTTGAAATAAATTTAAATATATAAAGTGTGTAAAATAAAGGCTTATTATAATATTATATTATATACCTGTGGATACGACATTAAATGAAACCACGTAAAGTACTCAAAAATGTATGAAAAGCTGTAATTTTTTTTGCGATTTCGAAGTTTTTCCCATAGTAAAAGTATACATGAGTACTTTACGTGGTTTCATTTAATGTCGTATCGTCGAATCCACCCCGTATAAAAACTAAAAATCTGCATTTCAGCGAACTTAATAAATATTGGCTGTGTCCTGCTAAGATGCTGTAAATAGTATTCCATATGCTCTACGAAATGCTAGTCGGTTTATGTGATGTCAGTTGCTTGAATAATATTTTTTGAAAAATACTTTTAATTACAGTTAACAGCAACTTTGGTTATACTGGAAATTCAGAAACATCGAGCTTATAAATCCCTTAATTCTTTGCTTTGACGTATGGTTTAATAACATACTCACTATCAAATTATTGTTTTTTTTTTATTTATTTTTTATTTGGAAAACAAACAGCTTACAATAACTGAAACAAGTAGAAGAAATAGATACTAAAAGCAATTTATGTTATAAAAGGCCAGATATTTAGAGTTCTTTTATAGCATCCTGTTTCTTATTTAAATATTCCTAGATCGTGGTCGCCTCGCGCTCGGCTAGTTACAAGCCATGTCCCACAAGATTCTTGCTGACTCAGCGTCTCCTCTTTAACTCTTACCAGTGATTGTTCCATTCGGCATTGTCTGTCAATATTACTCCTCCCCCCGCGCCACACACTTCGTCTCTGTTATCCAGCAGTTAATTAGTTTTCATTAGACAATAACCACGCAACGTCTAGGATCGGTCGACTTGCGCAATCTTTTAGTTTGTCATGTTTCGAATTTGCAGATGGATCGTGCATATTTAGAATTACAATAGTCGAATAGCCAAGTTTTAAAAAGTACCTATATACAGAGATATAAAAAAAAGTGTAAAGTTTTTTTTTCACACGAGTATTAGAAGCCGCCTCTACATTGCGACATTCAGTTTAAAAAATAATTTGTAACCTAAGTTGTAATTTACTAATCGTTGTAGACCGAACAAAAGGTCAAATCCCAAGATATTGTCTGCTAATTTCTTATTCATCAGTCCATCTGGTGTCAAAGGTTGAAGGTAATCCAATGTGGAGGTGAAAGAACATCGATTGTTACTGACCACTGCATTAAACCGTGTCAATTATGCGATAAAATTGCACACAATAATATCGCCACAAGCGAAATATAAATGATTTTATCTATTGATCTGTTTGCTAGTGGCGTACTTTGGCGCGTGTTTTGTAATTGTTATGATGATAATTATTAACAAATTAATCAAGTTTCTGACGGTACTTAATGTAACGATGATCTAGATTTGGTTTGTTTGCCTGGAGCCATCGAGGTGTGTCGTGATGTATTTGAGAAGATTATAAGCTTATTAGCACCTATTTATTACTATGCCTTACGATTTATCAATAGATATTTATTAGAGACACCAACTCTATTACTACCCGGGGATATCACACGCGCTAATGGCTATTGCAACAATTGCAAAGCCTTTGCTATATATAAGGGCATTGAAATTACTTCAAAATAAATACGTACACTTTTACGTACAAATTTTATGACTTTTTTAACGGGCGTGTGATTTTCCAAAAGTTAAATTATAAAACTTATCTAGCATTTCGACAAATCTCAAGTACTTATTCAAATAGCATTTTTGATATGATCACGGTTTTTTTAAACATCAATCTATTTATTATAAACTAGCTGTCCCGCGCGGTTTCACCCGCATTCCGGAGGGGTCGTATGTTTTCCCGGGACAAAAAGTATCGTATGTGTTAATCCACAACATATTCTATATGTGTGCCAAGTTTTATCCAAATCAGTTTAGTAGTATTTGCGTGAAAGAGTAACAAACTTACATTCCATACTCACAAAATTAGTAGGATTAGTTTAATCAGTAACTAATAAACATCGAATATACTATAATACAACGGTTTTATAAGAATTTATTTCTCAACACTTAAATTAACATTTGACACAAATTTGTAAACAAGTAATATTACAAAAAAAATAATTTAAGTGAGAGACTGATGCCTGAGATAGGTTTTTACAAACCTGAATTACAGGTCACCAGGTCCCACCCCACGTTAATTATGAGCAAGTTATGTCAAATCAAACTGTATATAAGTAAGCACAAAATTAAGGAAATATAATTAAATTATATAATAAAGTAAAAGGCACAAGTATTCCGGTACCTATGTAAATGAGTTTGTGTGTAGAGGTGAGGGTGTGTGTTTTTATGTATGTGGGGGTGTGGTGGGGTGTGTGTGAGTGTATGTGGGGGGTGTGTGTGATGTATTTATATATATATATATATAAGTATGGGAATTGAATAAGAGAAATGCAATAAATGCGAGTATTTATTATTAATATTTATCAAAATACAGATTTTATCACACTCTCTGTTTGATTGGAGTTCATATAGTATTTTAATCCACCTGGGATAAACTAGTAAAACCAGCCTATACAGCGTTCCTTATCTTATCTATGATTATAATGCTAAACAGACATATAATGGTAACAAATACGGTCACTTATAGAAAGTAAAGGGTACAGTGGATGGTCGTGCCAGGAGCACATTTACAAACATATTTGCATAGTAATCGGTCCGTCGGACGCGGCCCGCTTTTAATTATACCCCTCTAGGGTTGACCACTGAAAACTTTACTGTTACAGAATTTATATAGAGCCGTTATCGGAGCCTAGTGATTTTGTCCCTTTAAAAAAAGAAAATTATGTTGTTATTTATGGTTCTTTTAAATAGGATAAAATTATAGGTTTACTTAATACAGGGGATAGATAAACGTTATTTTAGTATAGTTAGCTGTCTTAATAGGTTCTAGAATAAGTTTTTTCTATATCAAACAAGTACCTAACACAAATGATCACATGATTTTAATTAATTGTCACTGGCCAGATAAGCAGTATATGGCTGTTAATTTGAATTTAGAACAGTTTTTGTATATACTTGTCGGACGAACCTGGTTTATCTAACTATTGAAAAACCCGGAGCACAAAATTAATTACGTATTAATTACTTATGAAAATAATTCATATATTTCAATATATCTTCTAATATAATTCGTGGGAGGGAAATTTATTTATTTATTTAATTTGGATTTCCAACAAAGAATACACTTCACATTCTAATCAACAATAATTACAGTTTAAACACCTAGTGCTTCTTCATTTACACGACATCACAGAAAGCACAAACAGAGAAAAATACAATAATAATAAATACAATAATGACAAAAATAAACTATTAAAATTCACAATTATTATTAATTATACATAGAATAGGTGTATTGAAAATAAAAAAAATTAACAGGGTATAAATATTTGCATTTAAGAATACTCATCGTCGACTTGAAAAGTTATTATTAAAATTAATATTATCAGTAATATAAAATATACAATTACTCAAGTCAGTTAAGCTATGTATATCAACGCTTACACATTGCACCATTTAGTTGAGTACGAATCAGAAATTAAAGTAGATAGAAATAATCAAACCAGAGAAATTGCCTACGAACGTGAAAAAATGTTCCAACGCATAAAATTACGCAGTTTTACACGTCAAATTTAAAGCGATTAAGTGAAATTTATCTACAGTTTATACAAAACGAATGCCCATTGGTCAGCGTTTTACGACACCGGAGCCAGTTTAGATTTCATGCCGCGGTGCCGTTGGGGCCGTCTTGACCCCGCCGGTAACAATTAATTAAAATACAATGTGTGGCTAACTTTATGCTGGGACCATTCGACCCCCACAAATTGTAAAAAAATATTGCTTTCGCTTTGGAAGGGTTGAAAAGGAAAATTCAAATACGAAACAAGTACGATGGTTGAGTATAAAACATAGGTATTATCATAGAGTATATAATATACTGTAATACTTAGGTACTAAATTCATACTTATAATTTGTTTGTTTGAGTACTGGGTTCAATAGCTTTCGTACATTTACCTACTTTAATTACTAGCGCATATTTGAGTAATATGGATTCAATATGTGATTATTTCATCGCATGATGCAAAATGCTGCTGCTGGGCTGGTCCTGTGGTAAATTTCGCAACTTTAGCCGCTTTATATAATATGCTTCATATCTGAATGGAATTCGAAACTTCTAAACACTACCCTTAAGTAGCAATTTAACAAATTTTTTTACAGGGTTACAGGGAAAGGTGTACGGAATATTAAAGGACGTTATTATTCAGGTAATTTCTGATGGATTTGATTCTGTTATATGGTGTCGTAAACTTAACCGTTATGGAGATATTGAATTTTAAAGTTCGATGTTTCGTTATTTTGTACTACCACTTAGGTATATTCAACTAACATTATTTTAAGATTGTTGATACAATCTTAAAATAATGTTAGTTGAATATCTACTAGGTATGTTGATACATACCTAGTAGATATTATACCTTTCTGAATGGCTAAAAAGACGTAGACGTTTTTAAAAACATTTGCAGAATAAGTTCCATACATTTTTGTAAAGCGTTTCTACTAGGTAATGATATAATAATAACATCCTAAAATATTCCGTACACCTTATCCTGTAACCCTGTATATGAATTTAACCAAATTAACCCTGGTTTCAAAATTAACCCTGGTTTCAAAATTAACCTTGGTTTCAAAATTAAACCGTGACCATGTAATTAAATAAATAAATATGTCATTAATTTTCGATACTAGATAGTAAGTACCTTATAAAGGTCACACTTTTATACCCCAGTAATTATTTATGTATCAAGTTTTATGCTAATTTTAACCATAACTATCCGTAACACTTTTCTTTTCATCCCTTCAAAACTTTTCACAAAAATGTCATCATTCGTAGGTTCAGCAAAATAATCACGGGAACCTATTGACCCGTCCGCTAAAGGATTGTTTACAATTGTCGGAGGGCATTGCGGTGTAAACGGCTGATAACTGCATGAGCTACAATAAAAATGAGAAAACACCCATCATGCGATTGAACTACTAACAATGTGTGCAAGGACCCGTATATTGTGCATTTTATATTAATATGTTTAAAGTAAACAAAGTATTTTGGAAATTTTAATATCGCCATCGCGCTCGTCACATCACGTTCAAAGCAAAGATCAGATCAAAATATAAAACAACCTAAAATAAATAGCTATTAATACATATTCCTTTGTTGAAAACCCAAATTCTATGAACATAAAATGAAAACTAATGGAATTTCCATCTCAATTATTGGCAAACAATGGACAAATCCAATTTTTGAGACAAGCTATTCAAAGCTATGTGTGACTGTGGGAGTACGCGGGCGGGCGGGGCGCGGCGGCACGGGGCTTCCCGTGAAAAATGCGAATTACGTTTGAAGATGGCCAGCCAGTCAGAAACTCATTGTTGTCCCCGATAACGATATTCAGCGATGCCTCTCCACGCAGTGTCGGGACGCCATTGCTCGTGAAATTATTATAGAAGCGTAATAGTGCGGACACATAAATATGACATCTTTTTGTTGTGTTGGCTATTACCAAGAGTATTACTTGAAATAAGTACCTACCTATTTAGTAACTTAAATGTTGTCGAGAAGAAGTTGGATGTATTTTTTAGGATTTCCGAAAAACCATAAAACGCTCTTTGTGTGCAAATAAATCGCATATACAATGAGTAAAACTTGTCACAATAATCAATTCTCATATTCCTTGGTGCGTCCATGCTTGGCGAACCGAGCACGAGCCGAGCCACGAACGAGCACACTGCGAACACGATTCGTTTAGCGTGGACGGGCTTGCGAGGCTCGAACGAGTACATTCGCAGCGTGCTCGACTGCGCTCCGCCCGATTGTCAGTTTTTTCACGAACACAGGGATTCACATCGCGCTCGTCAAAGGCTCGTTAAGTACGTCCACGCTTGAAATCGCGAGCAACGAACGAATCCTGTTCGTTCGAGGCTCAACTCGTGCTCGCTTCGCGTAGCATTATCTCTAAATACCTCTTTAATCAAAATAAGTGTACCTTATCAGAATGCAACAATTATTCAATACATCCATCTTAATAACTATATCTCAGTGGATAGTAACGTGAAGTGCCGTGCCGAAATCGTGGGTTCGAATCCTAGACTAAGCTTTCGGTGTAGGAAAACCATAGCACGGTGGTAAGGAACTTCCAAATAACCGCGGCTGGACATCATCCTCAAGTCAAAAATATATCGCCACCAACTACCAGTGTTTTGCGGCAGCTGCACCTGAGAGTCGTTTTTCAAGGCTTTGTGTGTTTACCACCTTCGACGACATTATCCCATATTGGCGTGATAGAGGTCAGAGAGAGAGGAACATACATGTTTATTAATACTTCCCCGCACGAGTGGAGTGCGCGTATTCTAAACATAGTTGCATAAATTCGGACGAACGATATCGACAAGCGGACACGAGCCGACCAACTGGGACCTCGCACCACTAGAATATTCACTATAGTATATGTAAAATTAACAGATTACAACATTTAATCATACCTTATGGCCAAAACAGCTGGTAGCCATATATTACAATGTGATTTTAGTTTTTTTTATTATTTTAAGTCATTGACGATCACTCTGGTATTGCCAATATCCGTAGGCGTCGGTGACCACGTGCCATCAGGTTGTATCTGCCTTGTTTTTTTCTTATAATAGGGAATATGAATTTCTGAATATCTTCATTTCAGTAATGTTTAAAATAAAACAGTTAAAATAAGGAAAAAAAATATCATATCAGATAAAAATACTCCTGACATAAAGAAAGAGCCATGCCGCCATATTAATTTGTATGAGTGAGTTTGAACATGGACAATGACGTCTCTGCATAACAGCTCACCAATTTTTCATCGCAATCGTACGAACGGTATACGCATTCGTTACAAACTGACAACATTTATTTTACTCATATATGATTTTGTAGTTGGATGTAGAGTCCTTATATAAACTAACATTTCCAAATAACTTATATCATCTCGCACTAGGTTTCATTAATCTGGTAAAAAGATACTATGAACATACACGAAATCAGCTGTCTGTACAAATGTAACAAAATAAATCCAAATAAACGCATATATGGCCTCAATAGCTAGAACATACTAAAATAAAATACGAAGTAAGGATTTTGTGAAAGCAAATACGAATGCAGATGAAACAGCGGGGCACAAATACATAGATAGCTATATATTGATGTGTAAAGTAGGTGTGTACTGCGTTATCAGTCGGTTTGGTTCGGTTCCACGTGTCCCGGCCCCCGATCGTTAATTGACTTTTGCCTCCAAGTGGTTTCGGCCAGTCATCGTTCTAGTTTTGTATTTTTGGCGCCTATTCCATCCTAACAGCCCTCTATATTTTTTACATGGCAGATCAATTATGATTTCGAATTGGTTTGATGAATCTGAATAAAATCCCATTGCTGTTGTTTAATTGCCTTGTTGGTTGTTTGAAAAATGGTTTAATCAATACTATAAACGCTTTGTAGCCAACAAATAGAGAGGATGGCGAGCTGCTATAAATATATAACAATATGACGCTTATCTCATTTGTAGGTAGGTATTATGTTGCAGAATTAATTACGATTATAATGGATTCATTATATCCAAAAAAATATAAATAACTTTAATATTAATAAAACCATTTACTTAATTGATCAATTAATTGAAGCAAGCATGTCAACTTTAATTTAAGATATTGACAAGAAATTTAAGATAATATCGACGGGAAATAAAGAACTCGTAAACTTTCGTCTGTATATAAATGCGTCAGAAATGTTTATAAAAATTATTCAACAATATAATGGAGTAGTTATTGCGTTGGTTTTAATTGGACATGCGCTTTGAGCATGCGTGTACGCACATCAGACGAGGATGCGATGCAACCGTAAAAAATATTCAATTTCGATGCAAATAATTGCGAAAATTACGCGAAACGAGCGTTTTCGCTTTCGAGCTCACGATGGGATCGCGATAATTGTCGCCTATCTGTTTATCGTGTGTCTGAAAAAGCTTGCGGTACATCCTAAACTGAAGTCGTTGGGTAGGAACGGGGGCGATATTCGCTAAGATATGAGTTTTGATAAATAGCTGCGGCAGTAACAAATTGCGCGACGAAACCTACAAGGCTCGGGCGGGATCGAAATGTACTAGTGTCACGCGAATCTTGTGGGTACTCGGTAATCGGTGAAACAATCGACATTCGAGATGCATCGATGTCAGGACATTCGTGTTGTCTAATTAGTTATAGGATAGGATTTTGTTGGTTATCTTTTAAAAATGTTCGTTACTCCTATGTAGTGGGCAAATGAGTGAATGTGGTGCTTGCAGACTCCGTCGATCATTGAGGTCCCAGAACCGGGATACATTAGTAGTGAATGTCGGATACACGTATTAGATGTAGGTATAAAGTTTAGGTAGAGTAGAGTCAAAAATTAAAACTATTGAACAAGACATTTGTCTTTAAACTTTGCGACTGCTGAAATAAAGAACTTCTATAGATGTGAAATCTATTGTTTATTAAAACCAGATTTCAAAAAAATGCGAAAGTTTGGTTATTTGTGATTATTATGCCTCTCTCACGTGAATAACCGCCAAAATATGGTATAGAATCCATTCCAAATTTGCACGCACCAATGTAACTCTTCGAATTCAAATATTACGTAGGAGATAAAGTTAGGAAAAAGTAGTTATCTCTAAAAAAATAATTAGAAGAAGAATTTAGGGATCGAAAGACACAATAAAATCATAACCCAGGTAGGTACAGACGCTACGGCGCAATCACGTGGTAAATCAGAAGCTACGAATATAAGTTACATTATGATTGAGTCACATTGAGTGAGACAGATTGCTCTCATGAGTGAATGCCCTATTCTCATAGCTCAGCTCATTTGCATAAATTAAAACACAAACATTAGGTAATTCACATTCCCATGATTATATACGTGTAGTTTTGCATGTGAATTTGTTTATCTATGTTTGAGTGCAGGAACGTCGCGTCGCGTCGCCTCGGCGCGTCGCTCGTCGCAAGGGTGTTAGGTAGACGATGCAATCGCTTGTCGTGGACAGTTGGCAAATACGCTGCCTACGACTATTTATTGTTTTTTTATGGAAATATGCAAAACGGTTGATGCGGAAAATCTTAATGATGACATTAATTAGTATTGTAATGCATATATTACAATCAATTGCTTTTTGTTGTGATATCGTAAAGTTGTTCGTTTATTTCTTAATGTCTAATTCACTCCGTTATGTATTTTTCGTTTTCATCTATGAAAGAGAAATAATAGTACAAACTTGTCGACAAATTTTAATTTAGAAAAAAAGGAAAATTAAACGTTTTTTAGGCATTTTGTGTTGATTTTTGTGTTTGGCCTAAATCTTACCATGGTAAGTGATGATGTGAACAGAAGATCGTAAGCACACAAAGCCTAGAAGGAGCTCTGCTTTAACATAATTTGAAAAATACAAAAAAAATAATAAGATATTATCTACAATTCTGTCAGTAAATTAATACAACTTTGAAACATAGTTAACTTTTTTGCCAACCATACTTACGCAAAAAGCTTGGCAAGTCCCGATCCTATCAACTGAATACATAACTATGTAGGTTGATTAATTAAAAACAATAATATTTTTAATTACCTTTCACT
Organism: Achlya flavicornis; assembly: GCA_947623365.1. Taxonomy (NCBI): domain Eukaryota; kingdom Metazoa; phylum Arthropoda; class Insecta; order Lepidoptera; family Drepanidae; genus Achlya; species Achlya flavicornis. Next base: position 12,319,064 of record OX392474.1, read on the forward strand.
TTATTGATACTAAGTTACATTTTACTAATAAAAAGACGTATTGACTTAAGTCATTGTGGGGATGACAATGTTTTTTGATCATTTAATATGTGATAAATAATTAATTGATAAATTCTATAAATAAAAATTGTATAAGCTATGTAATAAAATAATGGATAGTGTCGAAGATAGCAAATATAATGTGGTAATTAAATAATATATCAAGTCTTGGTGTACAGATGTCATGTAACAATTATAATTAAAAGTTTTGTAATTTATCCAATAGTGATATGAAGTCCACAATGTAGAATCAGACATGGTTTCTTTAAATTTTTTATTGAATAACCTTTTATTTATTTGCTTTTAAAAGTTAATAACTGATAATAATTTACCTTTTATTCATAAAAAAGATTTTTAATATACATTTTGTAAACAAGCACCGGTCCGCCTGATGGTAAGCGGTTACTGTAACCACATGGATCTTTTTTGACCCACGAGGCATCACTCACGCGTCATCGACCCCCTCCTCAATGAGGGGTCCATAAAATAAAGTTATTTGGCTGCAGTATTCTGTAAGGTGGATGTACTTCCCCAGTCGAGCTGCTCTTTGAGCGAATAAACGCTATGCTCTACCTCTCTTAAATACTAGGTACTGTTATTTCATTAACAAGTGACAATAGTTAATGAGCAAAATATCCAACAACTATTTTTGCAATATTACTTACCCATAAGTATAATTAGGACTGAATTCAATAGTCATTGCAAACATGATGCCCAATTGGGAGGAACCAAGGATCAAAACAATCAGTCTTGACTTCTGCGCTTTTCAGAACGTGGTCACTTTTCGGGTCTTTCTTCCCGTTCGTATTATATGAGCAATTACGTCAATGGCTCAGCTTACCGACGACTATACCTGCTACAAATTACCCGTACCTTGTTTTGAGTACTTTTAGTAACTGTTAAGCAGGTATTGCCTTGAAAATTCAAGACGGTGACTGATGTTTTACGATCGAAAATATAGCTTATTATTGTGATGAAAACAAAAGCTATGGAGTCGCGTGTCACAAATTGTTTTTTTTTATAATGTATGACTTACGATACGATACGATAGTTGAGAGAAAAAATGTAGGTGCATGTCTGTAAACAAAAAACGCATTACTACATTTAACACTTAACTTCCACCAATTGATAATAGCACTATTACTCAATAACAAAATAACAATGAAAGGAAATTAAATGCAAATAGGAAAAAATGATTCATTTCTAAATGTTGGCGTAGGAAATTATCGATCAGGTTGTGGACAGCTTGATTGCTCCGCCAGTTGTCTCCCTGACCGCAAAGGCGCGAACGAGCTTAGACCTCGCGTGACTACCACTCAAATGGTTTAACAATGTTTGAGTCCACCACATAAATTAACTAGTGGTGAAGTGAATTGACTCCCATCAACCAATGTTATGTTTCTTTATCATCATTGTTAGCTTAGACCTTTGAAAGAGTTACCTGACGTTTCTGGCACGAATGAAGGAATCGACGGACTTTTGTAGGATATCTATGAGTTTGAATTATGTTTTTCTTGTAGGCAATTAGCATTTCATAACAAATGGAACAACCAAGGTTACTTGTTGAAGCCTCTTATTTTCCGCAAATATGCCGCTTCTTAAGTGGTCCTTTTTACCCGACTACGGTGAATCAAAAAGGAGGGTTATTGCGTAAAGAAAACGCTGGCAATGTCTTTTAGCCAGCCTACCTCCGCCTAGTAGTGCAGGATCTTCGTGGGCTGTCCAAAAGCTTCGCGGAGCGACCTCACTGGTCCGAGGATTTCTCCCCGTTGCTCAGCCACTCCCTCGCATTCCAGGATGACGTAGGCGACCGTTTCCTCGGTCCTCATTAGATTAACGAAGGTTTGAACATCTCGATCGGAGAGTCAAGCCTGTTCTATTAAGGCTTGAATATCGTTGTTTTCTCTCAGCAGGTATTACTTTCCCCTTCTTATGTTTGTACGCAGCCACGTAGGTATTCCATGTAAATTCATTTGAGGAATGCAATTAGACGAAGAACATGCGTACTGCAACTAAACATTTCTAATGCCCACATATTTCACTCGCTAACATTTCTCGTTCCTCATAAATTATATAACTATTTCGATAACATAGCAAATTTAAATGCTCGAGGAATGCATTTTATACGTGTAAAGGTAAGCTTGGAGCAAAAAACATGGCGTACAGCCGCGCCTAATCTCACGTGATCTTTGCCAGGTTTCTCGTTTCGTCTTCCTTCAAACATCTGGTACCGCCTTTAGAGAAGTTTGTGTACTTTTAGTATTTAAGTACCATCATACATACATGTCCTTTTATGATTGATGATAAAAAATATGTTTACGTCTTATGGAGACAAGAAATTTATCGTTGTCTTCTAGTGCGGTTTTAGTTTTGAGCACGGTTGTCTCAGCTTGTCCTACGGACTACAATTTGATAGGTTTAACTTCAGAGTGTGACCGCCTAGTGGTATTTCAAATCGAGCGTTTCCGTGCTTCGGAAGGCACGTAAAGCCGTTGGTCCCGGTTATCACTTAATTGTGATAGTCGTTAAGCTAGTTGGATGCCTCCTAGGCGGCTTGAAAAATTCCAACAGTAGGTTGGCCACTAGCCTACCTCCACCGATCCGCAGTGGGCACGCGTGGTGGAGTATCTGCCCATTCCCTTTCACCCTGATTTGTGAAAGGAGGCCTGTGCTTAGCAGTGGGACATTATAGGCTGATGATGATGATGATGAACTTCAAAGTTACTAGATGAACTAACAACCGAAAAGGAACAAACAAATTCAGATGGATATGACGATTCAATTTCAATACTAGAATGAACTGTGTTAAGTAAAAATGTGTTAATAACTCCCATTTAAAGTTCACGTTTACAGAGACAGGTGAGTGTGCAAGTAATATTTGTAATGCATTCGCTTCATTATCGCTACGATCCCGATCAGACTGTACTCTGATGACGAAACACTCGACAAATATGATGCATTGGCACGATGCACGATAAACAAGCTGAACCGTTTAAAGTTAATCACTTACCAATATTAAACAGCAAGAATCCTCCAAAATATACTTTAATGCTACGCAATAAGCATCGTATGAATTTGAAAATGATGAAGTCGGAAGAAAATGTATCGCAGTAATTGTTTCACTATCGCAATTAGTAATGTAGGGAAATCAATGAGGGCTCATTTTGTAGATTACCTGCCTACTCGTATACAATGAGTGATCGAACCTTTCAACCGGTTAGATGTATCTTTCAACGAACTTGTATTTTTTGCTTATAAAAATAAACAGAAACAAGTTATTATTGCAGCTCCTAATTAAAACGTAATTAGGTTTCTATTTACGGCGATGATAAAGTGATTGTGACGCAGACCTGTGAAGGTCATGAGTTTCATTGCTACGATAAGCTTGGACTTTCAGTAAAGGAAAATTACTAGAGGGAACTAGTACGGTGGTAGCGTAATTTTGTTGGGTTCCGTACCCAAAGAGTGACTATGTAGTCATTAAGTCTTAAACCTAAGGGTGCTCAACGGGACCCTATATTATTAAGCCTCCGCTGTCCGTCAGGCCATCCGTCCATCTGTCTGTCTGTTAGTGGGCAATATCTCATGAACCGTAATAGGTAGACAGCTAAAATTTTCACAGAATATGTATTTCTATTGTCGCTATAACAACAAAACATAAAAATGAAATAATGTTAAAAAATAAAAGGGGCGCCCATACAAGTTTTTAGAGTATTTTTTTCATGGCATAGTTGAGTTAGTTAATATTGTACGGAACCCTCCGTGTGCGAGTCCGACTCACACTTGGCCCGTTTTTCTATACTACTAAAGGTAAGTAATAAGCATTCTGCTTTGCTGTACACTGCCTACTGGCTGGCTGCTTGTCTTAAGTTGAAATAAACTGTCGCTATGGCAGCTGCTTTTGGGAGTCGGCTCTTTGTGTTAGTAAATACTGAAGATGCGAGTGTGTCAATTTGAATTCCATAGCTCAATATTCGCATATTTAATGCGAATATGGTTTTAATTAATTATCTATCACTTATATTCCGTCGGTAACACCTACACCGTAGCTCCTACGCGTTAACCAACGTAATACAATGAAACTTTCATGGTGATAAATAAGTCAGCCAACACCCATTGTTGCTCGTATAAAATAGATTTGTCAACCGACCTCCCATAGTGATTTAAATGGGTAATTAAAAAGAGAATGAGCTAGGCATAGACACACTGATGAAATATTCTAATCAGTCACTAGTCATTGTAAAAACTGCGGTGGTGGGCGATGCACGATAAGGCCGTGTGACACGGACGGAGGCGCACAAACGAGCGATTGTGAGCCCGCACACGGCGCCTGCGCGCTTTGCATAACAAAGGGCGCAATTTGGAGGAAAAATGGGCACAATCTTGGAACATCTCGGGAGCTTTCGGGCGCTCGCGGGTGACATCGCCGTTGCGCCCGCGCCTACTAAACAGATTCACGGAGCCAAATTAACAATTTGTAAATTTCACCACTTTTGTTAAATAATATTAATATGTATTAACAAATGTTTACATACATATATTAGAAAGCTTTTGAAATAATTTTACTAACCCAAGTACTTAGGTATTACCTAAAATTATATATTTATAAAACACTAAAGCTAAGTATTTATATTTCAGGAAGAGCAGTGAAAGTCACCTTCATCCTTCAATTTCCTTCTTTAGCGAGGGATGAAAATGTCTCAGGATTCTACAGGGTGTTTATTTCAACATCTTCTCTACTCAGATAGTATCCTAAAACAATTCTAAATACTGGTATGAGATTGTACCTAACTATTTAAAAGCTATTCTGCAAAACAGCCTAGTTAAGAAGTATGTGTTGATGAATTATCAACGTTGGCGGTCCTATGGTCATTGCGTAAACATCCTAACTAATATTATAAATGCGAAAGTGAGTTTGTTTGTTACGCCTTCACGCCTCAACTACTAAACGGATCAACATGAAATTTGGCATGCAGATAGCCTATGGTATGGAAAAGGACATAGGCTACTTTTTATCCCAGGAACGCAGGTGAAACCGCGGGGGACAGCTAGTAATATATATTTTGTTAATTAATTGGGCTTTAACTTCAGTTTTATGTCTACTGGTAGATAAATGGTCATTTGTGATATCAGGAGGATTGCCGATATGAGGAGCTCATTTGATGACTCCCTGCGATGAGATGAAAATGAGATTTGTAATGGTTAGCTCAATTGACATCCCAATGTCCATAGTAGGACATTTTAACAGAGCAGAAGTTATTTCTCCTTTTTTGTTTTTATGACTAAATCTCAGTTAAAACTCACCCTCAAAAAAGTTACTAGATTTTATTTAAACTAAATCATATAAATATAAAACTCGTTGCAACCTCTTAGGTACATCTATATCTTTATTGATATCTTCTCTTCTTAAAGCGAGAAGAGCCATTACTTAAAAGCACACCCTATATTTGATATTCGAGTTAGCTATTCTAAACATGGACTGATACAGATTAAAATATGAGGATATCAATCTAGAAATTTTGATATTCTGCTCTGGCACTGCACGACTTGCATTTCGCCCAATGAATACTTTTACTGAGTTTATGAAAATATCACGATTTTTGAAGACATTTTGTTCATGCTCACGTTTCATAAATTTAAAATAGTTTTTGTTAAATAATGACAGACTAATAAATAAGGTCACTGTTAGAGAGATTAGCACGTGGGCAGGTAACCATAAAAGGTACTATAACTTCAGGATAGCCTTGTCTAGCAATAACTAGACATCATATTAAGTACCTAGGTAGTTACTACCTACCTTTAAGTTGTGAGCTGGGTAAATAAATAAAATAAAAATATCCTGGGACATTCCTCACATATGGTCATCTGATACCAAACTAAGCAGAGCTTGTACTATGGAAACCAGACAACTGTTTTTTTTTGTAAATACATACTTACTTAATATAGACACCCAGACTCAGGACATGCAGACATATTCATGCACACAAATGCATGTCCTGTGTGGGAATCGAACCCACGACCTGCGGTGCGATAGGTGGAATCTTAACTAACTGCGCCAACTGGCCCGTCATGGTAGATGCATAGGTAGCTATTAAATTATATATATGTATATAGGTACATAGACATATAATTAATAAGCAATTTATCTTAGGTAAGTACGTATAACATTGAATGATATTGTAAGTAAGCATGTGTAAATTTTCCCTCAGTGTTTTATCTCAGTCGAAACAAGACTCGTGAATGCTAGTTATTGTAAAAGTATGTGTCCATTGTTGTCATACAATGGTTCGATATCTAAATGGTAATTAACATTCACATTAGGTAAGCTAGCTAGGCACTCAGTCCTTCCTATTTGCGAGTTGTTGCAACACGCCCTGCGTGTTTGTTTTCCACAACAATCGTGTTGTTTTTACAAAATTTGCATGCGGCCCCCGCAGAACAATGCACGGAGGAGTCGACTTGTTAATATCGTTGGGAATTAACCGGGAGTGGATTGTCGCGCACTCGACCACAATAAACAATACAAAACGTCGCCGAGCAAAAACAAACTATTGAAACAGTACCACAACAAGAAGAATAGGAAAATTGCTTTTGTTTAAAAAAATCTATTTGTTCGTGTCTCGAGATGAACGCGCCTACGGTGCGTCGGCGGCGGGCCAATGGCGAGCGAGCGGCTTCCCGCCCCCGCTGCGTGGGCCAATGGCGGCGAGGCCCACCGCCGCAAGAGCAGTTTCCTTTTTTAAAAGTTTCGCCCTCAACTTCCATCCGATTTCCCGCCTTGACTCCTTAAGTTATGGACGGTGAAAAAAATCCGTTGATTTATTTATTAAGACACCACTTTTTGCGAAGTTAAATTATGATGTTGCCTGAAGACGCGGCACCCTCGACCCTTCGCTCGCTGAATGTTTCAAAGTTTTTACGTCACTGCATGCGGTGAAGCCGACTTGCTGATATATTTTAATTTTATTACTTTTTCATTGCACCAGACGTGTCTGCAATGGCCAATGTCTTTTAGATCTATGTGATTTGTCACTCCTTCAATTTCCATATTAAAGAATCAAGGTGTGTTTATCTTGTAGTAAAATCTGATATTGATTTAATATCCCGAAGAAGTATTCCATCTTATGACAGAACAGATTTTGGAACTAAACAATCACTTCACATGTTTGTTAATATTGGTACATGTTCCCAAGATAGCCAAACTCTAGCTGTCTACCAAAGCCTTCTATTCGATAATTAAAATTGTTTTTATAACAGTTAACCAAAAACTATCTACAGAAATATTCTATGATTTTGGGGAACAGAGATTTATAGGATTTATACAATAATTTGTTATGGCCTGTGGTTATGGCTTTCTTTTTCTTCACTCACAGTTTGATTTTTAAATAAGCAAATCTTATCCTATATGGAAAACAGATGACTAACACAGCTAACCTGTGGTACTAAATAATATGCTACATTAAATATTTCTATATAATCTATTCATATTATTACGCGCCGCAGGTCGTGGGTTCGATTCCCACACAGGACATGCATTTGTGTGCATGAACATGTCTGTATGTCCTGAGTCTGGGTGTAATTATGTATATTAAGTATGTATTTACAAACAAAAAGTAGTATATGTATTATATCAGTTATCTGGTTTCCATAGTACAAGCTCTGCTTAGTTTGGGATCAGATGACCGTGTGTGAGGAATGTCCCAGGATATTTATTTATTTATTTATATCCGAGACAGAATAAAAATACAAGCTTATGTAAACAAATGGTTGTCCTGCGTAAGAATTGAAGGAAGCCCTTTATAGAAAAAATCAAGGTTTATTTACAAGATTTTCAACCAAATCTATTCTCTATCACATGAACGTTAAGTTCCATACCTTACCTTAGTAGGTAGGCACATCTCTTATGTGCGCGAGCTTCGTTTTTTGCAGTATTAAAAAAAACTCACACTTTTATGGAATTTGTAGGAAATATTTTTATACTAGAGGGACATAATAAATATAATATTAATAAATGTTTTATTGCCAGAACAGATTTACAATGGTAATTTGCCACAGGTCACTGGCAAGGCCCAAACTAAGCACGGCTACTTTCTACCATCGCAACTCTCGCCATCGACGGGGAGTCCATCCTCACATATTGAAGCCTGAATTGTTTCGTACTGTGCGGGCTCAAAGGAGCTTCCTTCCGCGGACGCTCAGACTGTGGAATGAGCTCCCCGCCGTGGTTTTCCCAATGGAGTACAGCATGGGGTTCTTCAAAAGGGGTGTGAAGAGATTTCTGCAGGGTCGGCAACGCGCGCGTGATACCCCTGGTGTTGCAAGCGTCCATAGGCTACGGTAACCGCTTACCATCAGGCGGGCCGTATGCTTGTTTGCCACCTAAGTGGTATAAAAAAAAAAAAAAAAAAAAATGAGAACATGTTTGTATCATATCATAACATGAAAATATGGACAGCGTATTTTTGACAAATCAGCGTAGTTACGAGTAAATGATAGAGCATTCCCTGAAATTACATATTTAACTTTTTGGCGGGAAATTGCAGAGTGACGTTGCGTTTTCATTTATATTTTCATAAATTCGTGTATTTTGAGTTGCAATAAAACTCAAATTACACGAATTTATTATCGGTGGTATTTTATCCAATAAAAATCAATCCATGTGCACCAGTGAAGTGAAATGAAATGAATTATGTTTATCGTGACTACAAGTTGTCTCAAAAATTCCGTGAAAAGCTTTAGTACAATGACCACCATTTTACTAAAACATGACTGGACGGTGACTGTAATACGGACTATGTGAAAGTTAATGTGCGGACTATATGAAAGTGATATTATAAATAAAATGTATGCGACCGAAGGACTTTGATCTTCACAGGCAACTTATTGAACCTTATGCTATGTTATGGATAGAGCTGTTGGTCTTCTCACAATAATTAAATAAATAAATTTTGTTAATTTTAAACCTTATTAGAAAACTAATCAGACAGCGGTTGGTCCACTTGATGGTAAGCGGTTCCGGCGCCTACGGACATTAGCAGTACTAGTTAGGTTGTTACTGTAGGGCTACCCTTTATATCTTAAATTCGTTGAAGGTAACTAACGGCTCTCTTGTGCAACTGCTGTAATAGACCAATATACAGTGATATTTTTTTCCAACCAGTGAGGGCGATTTCTGAACTTGTTCGTATTGTGACGTAGAATAAGAAAAAGAAAACAAAATTGAAAAAACTAAGAAACATGTTTTTCTTATTGCATTTTTATTTTCTTTAAAATTTTGCTCGGGTTCGTTTCAGATGTTGCCCATACAACCATTCAACCTGTATACTTGTAACTTGAGTGGTCGCAGTCGCAAGTCAAAGCCATTTATTCAATTTAGGCCCTATTGGCACATGAAGGTTAAAGCTACAGAAGTTACCATCAGTTCGAAAGCCGGCCTTCAACTGAGAAGAACAGGCAAGCAACTCAGCAAGGTAACATTTTCTAAATATGTTTTAGACAAAACATAAAAAAACAACAACTTACAAAAAAGATAAAAAATAATAACCTAATCAAGTTCATAATTATAATAGCAAATCTAGCATAGCATTTAGACAATGTGCACGTATTAGGGTTGCTATGATTTCAATGAAAACTCAAGCGTTTTGTAGGATTCGAACCAGTAAACTCCATACCAGCATTCAACTTTATCTACGGTATATAAAAAAATACTCTATCTGATTTGAAACATACTAATAGTTTATGTACTTAGTAAAGTTCAAAAGTCGACTAACACTCGTAAAAAAATATTTCTACAAAAAAAATTGAGCAAAAAATTATACACACTTCAATTGTTCAAAAGAGTTCAACGACTCCAAAACGGATCACTCACAGTTAATTTATTAATCAATCAATAAATAGCAAAGCTGACCTATCACGCATCGATCTTTACCCGAAAACACATATCATTTGCCTAATTAGATTGGGCGTTAAATCGCCAAACAACCATTTATAATCTGTTCATTTAAAAATAATGCCGCATAAAAAACTCGTCAAAGATATTGTCAGGAGATACCACGCACAGTCTGTTCGCAGGCATCGCTTGGTAAAAAAAAACCTTAAAAAAACTTACTCGAGGCGATCCGTGACTCCTATTTTTTTGTTTTATTATTTTTAATTCATATTATTGTACGGCTATCCCCTTTAATTTTGTTTTTAAGTATGGCCCTCGGTATGCTGGCAGCTACATTTATGGATATTCAGAATTCCGTGGCGTATCGTCCACGGGGCGATTTCGTTTTATGTAAATGTACGTCGGTGTGTGCAGGTGTGTCTCGATAATTGTGACAGATGTAAAGTGATGGTAACCACTAATTTATTTACAATAACTACCACTACGAACCAAATAAGAACCGCCTCAAGTAATTAATAAGAAATTGCCTTTAGTCATTTGCGAATACGTTCTCGTTATTAAATAATGCGAATAAGTTCTAACCTTGAAATAATTCTATACCTCTAAAAATACACAGATACTAATTAAACCTGGCTGGATTATGTTGAAGCCTACATCTAGACAAACTTAAAAACTCATAAACCTTGTCAAATTCAAATTTAAAATCGGTTATTCAATTTAGGCCCTAATAAGGCACTCACGAACGTTACAAATGATATACCAACGATTCACAATACACTTGAACTGAGAAGACTTACGGCACGAAACACAGCAAGGGTTTTATTTTAATAATCTCTGTCTTCACCTACTATACAGTCCTGTTGTACTTTGCAAGCTAGTCACAATATCCAGTAATCCAAGCTTTTTTTTTATGATGTCAATCGATCATGTTTTTTGGTGGGATCATAATGTCTATATGGGTCAAATTTTCAATTAGAACACTAGAAAAGTCAGAAATGAGAGCCAAAGGTTAAAGTGTGAGAGTCACTTTTGAGTACCAATGTACTGGTGCCGAAGTCTGCTATTAAAATTGTATTCCAATGAACTATCAGTGGGGTCAAAATTGACACATTTTACAGTTTTGGTAGTCTACTAACACAATAGCGTCATAATGGCGCCATAATAGCTTACCGATGATTTTCCACTGAAACTACAATCGTGTCACAATGATCTTTTAGTTGTCAGTTTTTATAGTTTTTGTACTAAAATTCTTTTCGTTCATTAAGAGACCATTATGAATTAGTAGACTGCGCACACAGCTCAATGTTAATGGAAATGCAATAGTATCGTGTCAGTATGACGTTTTAAAAGACTTGGCCCCCTGGAATGAATGGAGAAAACACGTAATTTGTCAGTTGGTTGTGAAAAACTGCGTTTAAGTACATTGCAGTTGCCACATATTTTATTTTGTATTGAAGCCTAAGGGTCCTGAAAATAGCTTTTATACTTTTGGATGATATTTTTTTTTACCTGATCGGGTAACTTTGAACTCTTGTATCTTTAAATAATTTTGTTTTGGTTTTCGTTTGTTATAATAATTTGCTGTTTTCCTATCCGTGTAATTACTATGTTGTATGTTGTATGTTGTAAAATTCAACACGAGTCATCTATTCTCTAATCCAGGGATTCCCAAACTGGGTTCCGCGGAATATAGGGGTTCCATAGAATAGTCATCAGGGTTCCACCAAAACTATTTATTATTAGCTATTAAATAATAACACGGTTACAAATATTATTTTGAAATAGAGCTAAAATGTGCTTATATAAATTTCAGTATTGTTTTGTAATAATTTGATATGGGGTTCCATAAAATAAAGGGTATTGAGTTGGTGTTCCGTTATCTTTAAAGTTTAGGAACCCCTGGTCTAATCTATCTATTTGAATCTAATTTATTAAAATGTAGAGCAATTTTAAAAAACTACATTCGTACTTCACTAGGTACTTCATTGTTTTACTTTTTATTCAAAGTGCGCTAACTGATATTGATGGATTATAGATACTGTATAATTAATGGAAAGCACTCCCGCCTTAATATAGAAGATTAAAAGCTTTCTGTGAAACATTTAAAAAATTTTTTTTTAACATTTTTCACATTCCACAAATGACCAAGGTGGCTGTAGATCTATCTGCCAACTGAAACTTTCCGTCCCCTTGAAAATTATTTTTAAAAGCAGATAATCCGATACATATGACGGGCCAGTTGGCGCAGTTGGTTAAGAGTCTGGTAAAGATTCCACCTATTGCGACGCAGGTCGTGGGTTCGATTCCCGCACAGGACATGCATTTGTGTGCATGAACATGTCTGTATGTCCTGAGTCTGGGTGTAATTATGTATATTAAGTATGTATTTACAAACAAAAAGTAATATATGTATTATATCAGTTATCTGGTTTCCATAGTACAAGCTCTGCTTAGTTTGGGATCAGATGACCGTGTGTGAGGAATGTCCCAGGATATTTATATTATATATATGTATTTATTATATTTTTATATGTAAAATTTTCATTAAATTAATGATGACTAGACTGAAGTATCTAGATTCCATTACGATCAGTTCAGCATCGTCAAACATGAAAGAATAATCTGCTCGCTTCAGATTTGCGATCGGCCGCCCCGCCCTGCATGCAAGGGCGGAACAATCATCTTTTTATACCTCGTTACAACCGAGAAATAAAAGGTGAGAACACAGCCTACTAGGATTAGCAACGTAGTAATATTATAATAGCACATTTACCTACCACTTTAAATACTTGGTAAAATCAGTCAGAAAAGTGACTCCCATTTTTTTTCTTATTAATTATTTGAAGAAATATCCATAAATGTGGATGGCGGAAAAATATTAAGATAATAGGAATAGATTGATATATTAATCGTTATTTGAGCTATGAGCACCAACCTTATATGGATAAAGGCTAAAACGAAAGAAGAGAGAGGTGTAACAAGCTGGATATATCTTCGTCTAGCAATAGTTCACTCGGCGATCTGAAGATAACGTCGCCTCCTCTCCCGCTCGACGCAGCATCACCTACAACTAAACAACAAAGCATGAAGACAAACTTGTAAAATATTGTTAATGTAATGTTAACGAGATCTCGCTTATGTAAAGATGCAATATTTTGCATTTAATAAGGGCCGTACATAGCATGGCGCGCGTGGCCGACGGCGAGAGATGGATCCCGAGATACAGTACCCCCTCGATCGTTGAGTATGAAATTATTGGAAAACTCGATTCGTGCTCGATGCATCTGCTCGAAAACGAAGACGGCGCGAGCCCGGCTAATGTTGCTTGCAAACGATCCGAGAAAGCCGAGTAGGTTTTAAAGATAAATCTGAGAGATAGGAAAAATACTTTCTGAGTTCCCTGCTCGATGCATATAGTTACGGTTCCAGAGAAAACTTTGCGTTTGATATATATTTTAATTTTAAATTATTCGTTCGTATTCAATGACTTATGCTGGGGGTTGTTAACCCGCTGGCATGTATGCAAAATGCGTCGGAATACCAATAATAAGTACACGTTGTCCATAAATTAATAAGAGTGTATTGAAGGTAACGTTTGGCCGGCACATATAAGTGTGGAGGCCCGCGGCCGGGGCGGGCCCTGGCACCTGTAACATGCGTTTGAATATTCCTCCCAAATCGATATTTCATATGATCGCGGCTCATCTGTAATTAAGTACGGATTCAAGTTAATTTTTTGGGGCGAATGATCACGCCTAGGCGTTATAATTGGAGCCGACAATCGACACCTTTGTGCGATTCATTCAACTTATTTGTTTGTTCATAAAAAAGCCATGGATATTGCAGATTTCAATAAAGGTAAAGATCTAATAAAGAAATAATTTATAGTTGCGTGTATAAACTAAAAATTTAAATCTACGATGGGTATTGCATATTAGTAGTTATATTACAAGTAACCACTTTAGTTAGAACAGACACAAGCTTATTTATAATATGTCGTCTTATTTTACAATAGCACATATTGTGTTACCATTTTTAGCCAAATGGCAAAAAAACGGAACCCTTATAGATTCGTCATGTCTGTCTGTCCGTCCGTATGTCACATCCACTTTTTTAAGCCTGTAACTTCTAAAATAAAATAATGATAAATCTATAAAAAATATATGATGCAAACTTCCACCGAAAATTGGTTTGAACGACATCTAGTAAGTATTTTTTTTTTAATACGTCATAAATTGAAATTCATATCAAATACTCAGGTCTATACTATCATTTACTTACATACCATCAGGTTTTGTAGGGAACCCTCGGTGCGCGAGTCTGACTCGCACTTGGCTGGTTTTTATTAATAATCTGCAAATAATATCTAGAATGAACCATGTTCAGTGCAATCAGTCTAAAATATTAAAATAATTTTAATTTAGGTACATGCTACAGCATACAAAAACAAATATTTTTGACATTATTTGTGACAAAAAAACAAATGTTATTTTATTTTGATTTGGTTTTAAATTCAAAATTCAACGGTTAGGGAAATATTATCAGTTATTTTGTAAACATTACTAGCTAATTGCCCAGCGTATACTGCAACGCCATTTTTTATATAATATACAGTATAAAATAAAACCGTTAAAAATGCAAGCACATAGCATTGTTTCTGAGCAACGTTCCAAAATAATCCCAAATACACGGAATGAAAGAGGTCGCATACAATAAACATGATCATAAATAAATAAATAAGGCCGAATTTAATAACAAGCTCGGACCTAAGTAATGGTCGCCAGAAGGCAGCGTTACATATATTATAAAGCCCCTCGATTTCATAACTTTTACGCACATTTCTTAGCGCTATATTAAAATGTTTAAACACTATAATTTGGAGATGACCGTGTATAGGTTTTTTTTTGTCGAATGAATATTTGGGACTTGTACTTGGAAAGGGATGAGCGTTGATCAATATTGATGAACGCTCAGTTACGATGCACTGCTGTCAAAATAAGCTGGTATGTAATGGATGATTTCTAATGCTGCATTTGGTAAACAGCTGGCAAAGGCTTAAGTTATTTTGATTTGTGAATATATCAAAGAGCTTACATAAAGGAGCTTTTTATGCTCTTCGTAAATTCAGAAGAATCTTTTGAAAAAAACTCTACCAGTAATGCTTTTGTCTCTATATTCTAAAATTCATCGAATATTATAAAAAGTAATTAATGTCGAAACATACCTACCTAAATATTAATAGTCTCCAATACTTGCTTGGTATGATTTACAATTCTATTATCGTCCAATATCAAGTCGCAAAATACACATGCCCTTATACCATGAACAAGAATTAAACGAGCGATAAAATTGCGATAACACACCTTTGCGTTACACCTACCAAAACCGACATAGCAGTTCATTCGAATTAAATTAATATTGTAGAAAAAGTAGGAATGTCGATCGGACAAGCACATGTGCCATGTCCGACACGGCTGGTGACGAAGCTCACAACGAATAAGAACACTCTAATGGCATTCCGATCACAACAATTGGACTTTTCACTTCTTGCTCCGCCATTGTGGCTAATTTTTGAACAGACAAGCTGGACGTCGACAGGTTTAAAATGTTCTCATTAATGTGTTATTCCATTGAATTTCATCGTACGTGAGGATATGGAGAAAAATTTTAACCTTAGCAAGGTTGCTGTATAAGGAGCCAATAAATACCTCGCCTGAAAATAATTAATAATTTCAAAGTCAGAATATATTCTCGAGAGCTCGTTGCCATAAAAAAGGATAGTGATCATCGACAAAAACGAATGCCAATCGCGAGCAAATAAAGACATAAGCGCACTCGCGACACAGCGATTGCACTAGGATGCCATCACGAGTCGGCTCTGGTGAATAGTTGCTTTGCGCTGCGTTTTTCAAAGGCATACCTCGTGCGGGTGCGGCTTCGCATGTCGCCTGTGAGGACTTTATCCGTCGAGTGCATGTCTTTGGTGTGTGCGGACGCCGCGATCTAGATCTTGCGGCGCCGGCGACTCGTGGCGGTACGATGGTATCGTAAAACGTCGTCCGCGCGACAATTGCTAACACCGGCGCCGTACAACAACGCGAATTATTCAAAAGCCGATGAGGCATCCGTAGCTCTGTGCCGCCGCCTGACCTCCACGCCTCCCCAACATTGTTCACATTCCAATTTCCAAGAAGGTGTTACAATTCTTTTTCTAGATTTTAACTGTTGTCCTAACTGCTTGCTTTAATTTGAATAAGTGCTTTTCTCGTAATTTCTTTGACTTTGGCTTTATACAGCTGCCTGAATATCGACCAGAAAAATTGCTGTACAAACATTATTACCGCACTGTTCCATCAAAAATCCGTGAATATTTTCTTTTTTTTTCTCACTTAAAGTCAAAAACTAAATGCGAATGTTAAATGAACTTTAACAAGGCAGTCAAAAAACCTAAGCTTTCGCATCTAGACAAGATCAGAGCTGGACATCCAGATACGGGTCACGCACGAGCCATTCCGAAGTGGTCGAGAAGACTTGTGGTTAAGACGTGGGGACACGCGCCAACGAGCTGAGAAGATGCTGTTCCGTTTCTGAGAAGGCGGGTGGTGCGTGAGGTTAGGGAGGTGAAGCGAGGGGGTGAGGCGGGGCGGGATGCCCTCACGTGCGCGAGCGCATCTGATAGCGGCGACGCCGACGCCGCGCGCCCGCGCCGCGCCGCCCCGCCAGGGAATGTGCCACGTCCAGCCTTCGCGGTTTCACATCAACACGCAAACGAGCTCGCGTAACTACCGCTCCAAATATAGTCATATCTTTTGTATAAAAAAATATAACGTTTTATACTTCCTGTGTATAACAAATTTAAGTACGGTGATGTGCGATTTTATATTCAATTTGAGTAGGTACTTACACATAATTTCGAAAAGAAGGAAATTCATTCCGATTTTGATCCTTTTAGTTTAAAATTAGAATCACCTTTGTTGAGCTCATGCATTCTCTTGATTATAATAAATTAAGAGTTTACCAAGAATATAAGAATCTAGCTAGAGCAAAGAATATGCTTATATTTACTATACCATGTTCACAGAAGTATGCCGGTATACACATGATGTACAGACCTACCAATACATTAGGCTACGTACACTAATCAGATGGCAATTTATTCACAGATTTTCCCATGATGTTTTCCAATAGGTATAAAATATATAAACTATCTTACTATTAGGAAATATAGCGATATGGTTTATAAATACATGTAGTAAAAAAAACTATCAGTAATAAAACTCTTTTCTTTCACTATGTTTGGTCTGTGTTTGACCATAATCAATCCATGGTAAGTGAAGATGTGGCCAAAGGTGGTACACAAAGGTTGGAACACAATATTAAGCTAGCTCTCAAGTGCAGCTATAATCAGAACCGGCAGGTGCTTGGTGCCATATTTTTAACTGAGGGTAGTAGAGTAGACAGCCAGGGCAGGTACCGTGTACACTACGACCGACTTAGACTGAAAGCTCAAGCTCTTTGAAGGTTTCAAGCCCACGAATATTATACGATGGCGAACATCGCATTACTGAGTGGAAACCCAACATTCAATATTATATCACGAGTTGAAACAGATAAACCGCGCAAAACAATTTGTGGCCTATAACAATAGAATAAAATAAAACAAGTGTTTCAAAAGATGAGTTTGAGCATCGAAAAAGCATCACGACATGGAATACGCATGCGCAGCGGAGACCGCCGGGCGCGCGCGCACATTCCCGCCTTTTTGCCTGTCACCAGAGACGTATTTATTGCAACACTGATGCCGCGATCCCCGGCTAAAAGATACCAGATTTGACAACGATCCTCTCCACTTCGATACCGAAACTTCTATTGTATCCGATGGTGTTTTTCTCGTCCGTCTTTGATATTCCTTCGCGCCATTTCATACACGGTAGCTTCACTCCATACCATACATTTAACTACCGAAAATTTATTTCTCTACAAATGACTTTCCTTAAAAATATATTATTCATCATCAGCATCAGCCTATAATTTCCCACTGCTGAGCACTGGCCTCCTTTCACAATTAGGGTGAAAGGGAATAGGCAGATTCTCCACCACGCGTGCCCACTGCGAATCGGTGGAGGTAGGCTAGTGGTTAAGGCGTCCAACTAGCTTAACGACTATCACAATTAAGTGATAACCGGCTTTACTTGCTTTCTGGAGCACGGAATCGCTCGATTTGAAATACCACTGGGTGATCACCCATCCAGGTAGCGACCATGACGGTGAACGACTTCATACACGACGATCATACTACACGACGAGCGCTTCTTATTATTGAAAATTATATTATTATTATGGTGCATCTAAAGATTAACAAAATAATATATTGAGTCTCTAACTAACATAATTCAGTGTCGGCAACGCGCGCTTGATACCCCTGGTGTTGCAAGTTGGTTGGATGGCTACGGTAACCGCCTGTTTGCCCCCTCAGTGGCATAAAAAGAATGGTTATACAAGTTATCCTAAAAATATTATGGCGATGGTGGACTTCAAAGAGTTATAGGTAGGTACTTTATTTATGTAAAATTATGTAGTGTGTACTTTTTATCCTTAAAATCAAATTAAACAAAATATAAAACACCCAATTAAGCAGATAAATTGTATTTTTTAAGGGTCCCCTTGTGGAGTTTTTAACCTGACAATGCATGTTCAGAATTACAATTCCGAGTGACAATACTGAACTGTTTTTAGAGGTACATATCTCTCGGTTAATTAAGAAGATACGCTGGGAACCGCTATTTTGGAACAAGAAATCGAACCCCGAACGTATGGAGCATTTCAACAACTGCACTGTGGGAGGACCACCGGTCAGCAATATGAATAAATTGCATAAATATTTATCGGCACACATTATGCCACCGCACCGGCGTCTATAGTGCAAAAGGACACAAAAATTATCATACAGCATTCTCGGTCGACATAATTGTTTTTATAGATTGTTTGGGAATCTAATCGGGCTATTTTTGAGATGAAATTCACACATACAAACATGCCTTCACGCTTGATCCTGCTACAGATAGGACATACTTTTGTGACTATGTTTATCATATTTATGACAAAAATGTTTAGCCATTAGTGGTTTATTTTAGTCTTGGGTTAATGCCTAAAAAAATTAAAGAAAAATATTTTGTATACGACTATGTCAGTATACAAGCGTATGCATGATGGTAAGTGGTTACCGTAGCCATAACTCTTGCAACATTCCCTTTCCCCCTCTCCAATGTGATCTGGCAACTTTACTCATGCACAGGAACACAACTTAAAGTCACACGCGTCTACTTCTGAACAGGTGGTGCTGCTTGTGAGGGCTGGTCTACTTAAGTTTGCCATTTATTTTTATTAAATATAGATTCAGTCTACTTTGTAGTTTTACCGCCGCGTCGGGGCACGCAATTGTCGTCAGTACAATTAGAATGTAAATACTATGAGTGCTTGTTTTGAAAAGAGTTATTGCTGAGTTTATTACCGGCTCTTCTCAGCAAATGAAACCTTCCGAACCGGTATTAGAGTCAGACTTTTCATAAGTGCCTGGTCTATATGAATTATAAAAGTTGGTTGGCTGCGGTATTCTGTATGGTGGACCTATTTCCCCAGCCGAGCTGCTCATTGAGCGAAAAACGATGCTCTACCTCCCTTAAACATTACGATTTAAGGAATGCAAAAATATCGATGCTTCTGTAGCCATCATTGTTATTGTTCACTTACCGATGATATCCGTCTGTGGAAACTGGGAAGAAATACTTAATAAACATATATATATCCTGTAACTAGCTTTTGATTAATTCTAATGGAAACTAAAAGTCATGAAAAAGGAAGTTTCTCGATAGCTCTACTCAGTTACTATAGCTTTAAGTCTACTAACTTTTTTAACATAGGAAATAAGGTAATCTGTGTTTTCTAACTTCCGATCGTAGGGTAACAGTGTCTAAATGAGAACGATATAAGATTTGTATTTAGTAAACTAGTAAACGTAACAATTTACTGACTCCGTGTCACTTACTTTAGCTACACGTTAAATCCAAACAGATGAAACTTTGACATATAAGCAGCGTGTCCATGGAAATACATGAGGTAAGTCATGTCGGTGTATTCTGTATTATTATAAATCAAAACATTGCTCTATCCGTCGTTGTGTCCTTCAGTTCCAATATGGGCGTCCTGCTGTTTAACCACACAAATTTACGATCGCACCCGAACAGTACCGTCGACCATACAACACGAGATGCCGATCGTTTTCTCAGCGTTATTTCAACAAAATATTGTGATTTATACAAAACTGAAGGCACTACGCTTCGGTACATTCGCGGTACTAATATATCTCTTATGACGTAATAAATTGCGAAATGGGTTACGTTCTCATGTTTGTTCGACGTAATGTGTAAGCTCATGAAGTATTATTCAGGTAATGTATTCAAGCTATAAAAAAAAAAAATTTTGCTCAGTACAACCTCTTAATTTTTACAAATATCTAAGGATATTCTATATAATGTGTCATTAGAGGATAGGTTGTATGTACATTGAGAGCTATTAGAATATTGTTGTAATACAAACATATTATAAATACATCTATAGTGTGAAAACTTAATTCAAATTAAACTCTTAGTAAAATCATCAAACTGCCTAATAAAATTAAGTATGAGGCGAGTAACTTTCTTAACACAAGAAGTAATGTAGGTATATAACAAAACGCAAATACATTTGAAGGCTCGATACCGAAGCACGAATAAATTTCCCTTTTATTCCAATTTGTCAGCTAAGCCACTCTCAGCGGCGAGTTATCTCCGTATTCAACGGTAAGCTCCCGCCAAAACAATACGCCTGTATCGTTAAAAAACGTGCTTGAATACTGCATTTATCATCGTTGATTAAATACCATTGTTTTGTATCGGAGACTCGGGGTCCCCGTGACTCTTATTCCTTTTTCGTTTCCCTCCATGTCTCGCATTGTAGTCGAACGGAGACAATAAGTCTGTTAAATTGGCCTCCAATACTCGTTATATTATGTGCCCGAGGAGTTTGTATTTATGTCTCGTGGACGCGTGCAGATCGCTTGCTCACATGCGCATTTAAAAATTCTTACAAGAGAAGAAAATTTGTTTTCGCTGCGATCCGAATTATGATTTGTTGTGAACAATTTTTTCCTTTTGAGTCTATGTTATATTCTTAGACTTGTTCCAATGGTAGCCAAATTAGATGCTTTGTTCCGTCAGATCGGTCTGCTTGCTATTCCCGAGATTGTAAGTAAAATATACATTCTGATGTACACAGCAGATTTATCTGTCGCAAAAACTCTATCTTTTGTCATCAAGGGGTATGGGTCAGATACATGATATAAGTTTGCCTGGACATTTTACTTATCGCACTACAATTCACAGAATTCGTAGAACACGAAGATCATGTTAAAACAGTTCCCTACGCCCACGCGCCGCTGAATCACGTACTGCAATTTCCAAATCTAGATTTAGAAAACAACGGAATATGTAGGCTTCTTAAAAGCGAATGCATTTCTGAGAAAATATCTCAGTCAAGTGTCCTCTACGTGACAACATATTCAGCGTCTCGCGTCGGTGCGACATCAATGGACTCAAGCGCGTGCCCGCTTCGTTTTTCCAGTTTTTCCACACACAAATTTACGCTCCCACCATTTATGTCATTATACTTTTTATAGCCGCGCACGACACACTAACAAATCCTTATACAACGAATAAGAGTAATAATAATCTTCTTCCGGATATACGAACTTACAAATAAGATCGTTTCGTGAAGCTCTTGGGGCTTCTCTCCTTATCTTAACGACTTAAACCTCCGAACTCTGCGCAAAACCTTCTTGAATGCGCGTTTCTCATTAATTATTGTGAAAGCAAATCAGAAAATATGACATAAATTATGAAGCGAATGGCGCTTCGATTCAATCGTTAAAATATGAATGACTGTCATAACATTGTCCCAATTAGGAGTGCGCAAGGATTCTTTAGGATGCTCATAATTAAATTTAATATATTAATTACAAAATATGAACATGCGCGCAGAACGAGATCATGCCGTATCGAGAGGGTCCCACAAAAAGGGGGAACGTTGCGGTCGCCAATAAAAATGTAGCTCAGACAAATACGAACGTGGCAGAAGAAAAACTGGAATCGCTCAAGCGTTGTATTAACATGGATAATTAATTTATTAATTAGCATCAATTAATCGTAATACGGCGGTAGCGGCGGGCTCTCGCCACGGACGGATAGTCTTTCCGGCGATGGTTAGTTTTTAGACGACCATTAGCATCATGTCTACGTAATATTAAACGTGAATTCTTGTAGTTGCCGACATGCTTGTTATGAAATGTTAATGCAGACGATGATTCCACGAGGAAAAACCAGCTACGACCGATACGGCTAAAGAAGTTTGATTTTCTTACTGCGACGTTCTAAGAACAATAATAGGTCGGACAAACTTGTGAAAGCGAAGCGAGTGCCTTCTGAATACTAAAAACAATATTTGCAACGGATGTTGCCTCGCATCGAGTCAAGTAGACATTGACAAATAAACAGCTGTCAATAGTCTGTCCGGGCGGCGGCGAAATTCGAAAATGGTCCGGGTTCATTAATAACCGGAATGGATTGTGAGTCGCGAGAGAGATGATAGTGATACGCTACCTGTGTTCGTGATTAGCCGCCGTACAGCTCAGCCTGGCTGTACCTATGTACCTACCACTGATTTGTTTGTGACAAAAAGTCCACCTAAATATAAATAGCACTTCAAAGTTACGACCAACTAATGAATTACATCACAAATGTATCTAAACTACTCTCATCCAAAACAAAAAATAAACTAAAGTTTTTCTCCGTCTTAAGAGCGTAAGTTAGAAGTTCATAAATCAACATCGGTTCTCGGTTAATGTTATGTTTAATTTATGTTCGGTGTAACGCAGAATGACAGATTTTAAATGTTATGCAGGCACAATATATGGTTTTGAACACCATCTCAGTTCAATAACGGGACGACCGGGACTCCGAAGCGTCCACCAAGGTCGTACTTTTAGTATATTTTTATAGTCGATTAGCATAAACTTTTGCGCGTCGACGCATTTCGTTTTATTGTGGTATTTTATGTTTAGCGTTATAAATATTGGCAGTTTCTTCCTTGTGGATATCTGCCCGGCGATTAGGGCTTCAACGCGGCATTTTGTGGGCTCATTTATGGGTCGTATACTTGGTTTACCGTCACCGTTCTAGATAACGGTGTATTGATGGCTTTTAGATTAGCCCTTTAGCAGAGCATCGTGCGTGAGGCGTTTAATATGTTATAAAATTAGTACGAGCAACGCCGTCGTATTGACATTGGTTTGTTTGGTCATATCTATTATGTTTATAGCGCTATGTAAGCGGTCCCAGATGTCAATCTAATGCTTATTAGAATGGAATTTAATAAACTAAATGGCGTATAGTGGTGTGAGTGACCGCTTGCGTCGCTACTGTAGCGTATCAGATTCGGTAGCAGCGGCTTGTATCTCGGCCATTACTTTATCATATCTTATCGATTCTCGGGGTATGTTCGACCCAAAACGTCCCAGATATATCTGTATGTCGATGCCTGAACATCATAGACGGTTTTGGTGCTCTTAAAGTTTGAAACAAAAAAGGTAGCCCACCTATCTAAATGATCGGTTCGAATGTAAGCAGAGAATTCGACAATTTTGTAAAAAAAAAAACTTCTAGGAATATATAAGATATTTTGTTTGATATAGGGCTATTAAAATTTATTTGTTTTATATGATGATTGTTATTTTATTTTATTTTCTTAATTATTCCTACCTAACTAGGCACTTTTAGTGATGTGACACTGTAATACCATTTAATTTTCAAATCTACCATGTTTTTTGGTATAAAAAACATTGTGAGGAAGCCCAAGTAATGGTATACCGCCAGATATAGGTACTACTAGCTATCTAGTAAAATTTGATAGTTGTATTTGATAACCTGTTCACTTCTCACATATCTTAGTAAGAATGTGGTCAGTTGAAAGTCTAACCAACAAAAAAAAACTTTGCAATGTCGTTTGGCTAAATTAATTAATAATTATCTCCACTTAAAATGATACATTAGCTTAGCAAGTGACAAGGCAGCAGGGGTCCTGAATGGCGCTACCACTGAGCCTGAGGGTCCATCAGACCGCAGGGGGCGGTCTCACGGTCCCCATGAATTCTAAAAGGAATGTCGCTTTAAGAAAAAACATATTTCTGTATCTTTTCCCATTTAAAAACGGAAGTATTGGACAGATTGTTATCGATTTGCATTGTTTTATGATAATTTAATGCGGAATATTAATATTTGGGCGTTTTTATTACTTATTCTCGAGATATAGGTACTTTTGGTAGAAATTCGCAAATCTTTTTAAAAACGTTCTTATAGTAAAGTTAGTTACATTACATTTACTAATGCAAACGACGTTTAACTAAGCAGGATTTTTTGGGGTAAGTATAAGATGCAAAGTAAATAGACTATTTTAATTTAAAAAATATGCAAGAAACTTTCATTTTACTGTGCAATAAACTCACAAAAGTGTCATCTAATCTGATAAATGCGTTAAAAACAAACAGACAGGCAAACATTGATTTTTATACAGGATGATGATGAACAATGAAGGCCCTCAAGTTATTTCAATACCAAAATAAATAAAGTCCTTATTCCAGGAAGAGGTCACCCGGGGGCTCGGGGCCTAAAGTAACGAGGCCGGGACGGGCGTCATCACTCACATCTTTTCACTTATAATGATGTTAAAAACGTTACCTAACAGTCGTTCGTGTCCACCCATTGTACTGCTCAATAACAAAAAAAAGAGGCTCTTTAAAAAATGACTCCCAATTTATTTGGAGTATAAAAAAGTCACATTTTCCCATGACACCAGTATGGGCGTTCTTTCTGCTCGCATCGGAGCGCCATCCTTCTTCAATATTTCTTTGTCGTTTTTTATTTGTACGGCTTTGACATTTGGGAGTCGGGTCACTTATTAAATTAGTCTTTGTATTTAAATGAACAATTAATTATAAGTCCAAGTGGCTCCCGGTTTGGTTTCTGCGATAAGATTTATGACTATAGTTATGTTTGACATGTCCAAAAACTACCTACATACTTATATTGAAACCCTATTGTTTATTTGGATCATTTATACAAATTTGGCTAGTTATATGGTGATATTAGGTACACATCAATGGAAGATAACATTTTCTAAATTACGATATAAAAAGGGATCAACTGGAAAGAAAATGTTGGTCATAGTTGATTTGATATTTATCTAGATCAAGAGTCCCACGACTCTATTGCGTATCTGCTTAGATAACATAGGTATATGGAGAAAACTGGCTGTCACAAAACCTCTGCACATAAATCATCATAAATATACGAATGAAACCCAATAGTTTCGTAACACTGGTAGGTATTTTATCGGTACCATCAACCATCAGAAAACAATCGTACGTGTCCACGTCCATTCAGTATCCGATTCCCAACAGTTCTCAGTAACTATACCTACTGTACAAAGTAACTGATGTCGAACATTAATCCTAATGTACCGATCTACTGGCTAAACGTCATTTAATCTAAACAAAAATATTTCAATGCGCCCAATAAAACTATGGTGCGGTGAAAAAAACCTGGTCGAATGGACCACGGTGCTCGTAAGGTATTCAATGAGTACGACTTCTGAGAAGCTATGCGGACCACTGTCATATCACGACCGGTAGGGTTGCCCGGAGATATGTCAGGAATCTTTATCGATATTATATTATGGTTATATCGATAAATAGAGATCGTTATTGCATATTATAGTCATAATATAGACCTGTGCGGTAGATCTGCACAATTATTGAACTGGTTTGTAAGGATCGAGGAATGGCAAATATGTAAAAACCATGTCAGATGTTTAAAGTATGTTTTTAAATAGTTAGGTCATTTTTTAAATATGTAAAATTTAAAATGTTAAGTTCTTCATTACACATAATTTTTTCCATAACATAAATTGATATTATTTCTTACTGATTGCTTCAAAAAGTTAAAATAAATAAGCACCTTAATCAGAATACAGGCTTTTCCATAATCCAAAACATCGATAAAAGTGATGTAAGCATCACTATGTGAGTACAGGCGCAGGCGCACGACAGATGATCAGTCATGCGCCAGATGCTGCCCGATAAGCCAGCGGTAGCCGCTCATTAATCTACCCACTCCCCACTACCTACCGCTACTACTTTACCAATTAACTAGACACGATGATACATAGGTACGGATTCTCAGAATCACGGATACAGTTATCCTAAAATATTTACATAAATAGCTTTTTAGAAGACTCCTATCGGGAAGTTTATTCATATATGTGGGAGGGTTCCGAAGGAAATCAGTCCTGAAATTAAACAATGAACTTTTTTTTAATCAAAAAATTGTATTTACTAAAAACTTTTGTTATTTTCAATATTCTTTCAATTAAGTTTAATAGTTTAAAAAAAGCTTTAAAAAAAGTAGGTATGCATGCTTTTTAACAGAGGAAGCAGGGTAATTCGTGGTATCAAAAGCTTTTGAGTCGTAACGGTTTCCTGCTTTTAACATCTTACTAAGAGTGTAACTATGTATCTTTGTTGGAGTTCCTTAATAAATAAATAAATAAATAAATAAATAAACATCAAATTGACAATATCCATCAACGAATCCTAAAAGGTTATTTTCATAAGTTTTATTTTACATGGAAATAACATAGTATATTGTTTAGACAGTATGCTAACTTTATCTTATGTTACTAAAATAAATGGTGCGCCACCTGAGGTGCTACTGCTATGGGAGGTGGCCCACCTCCCAAAGCATTTATAACGTAGCGATTATATTAGGTAAGTGGTAGTGACGTTGAGGGGTTGTGGGTTCGAATCCTTACTTATCCTAACTTAATATTATAAATGCGAATGTAAGTTTGTTTGTTACGTTTTCACGCCTCAACTACTCAACCGATCATGATTGGTACGCAAATAGCCTATGGTATGGAGAAGGACAAAGCTACTTTTTATCCCGGGAACGAAGGTGAAACCGCAGGGGGTCAGCTAGCCTATAATAAACGCAATCCCCTGTTAATCCTAACGTTCGTAGGCGAAGACTTACGATCAGATGGATCGTCTGCCTGCTTCTGATATAACATTAACGTTATTATAACAAATCACATACTCGTATTTAGTTGCACTATATAACTCTGTTCTCTTCTTCTTCTTCTCTCTTTCTTTTCAGCGCAATCTCTGTTTTGTGGTGAAGGTGCTGGCGGCTTGAAACATAATCGTAGGTACTTCAATATACCGTAATGGATAAAGAAAATGTGTTCTTCATAGAAATAAGACTTAACATAATATTATCACATCAACCGTAAAATCTCAAGTGCTCTAGCAAGCAAATAGCATAAATTTCATGGCAGAGATGATTCTGCGGATACAATAAAGCCGCTGTGTTGGCGTACTTACAAGCTAAGCTTCCATTTTCCAAGTAGGTAATTATTTATACAATCCACTACTAATAGCTTAAAAGGAATAACTATTAGAAGTCGCATGTCCAGCAGATGATGCCTGTAGTGTAGGGTAATAAATAATAGAGTAAAATAAGCTTGTAGAGGTCACGTGGTTACCTACTGATTTAGCTGTTATTTATACTGTGACAATACGCTGGCCGAAATTAATATGTGCCATACGAAAGCCATCAACCGTAATATTTGCAACTTACGGATATCGCCTTAACTTAAAGTGGCCTACTTTATAACTATGTTGGAGTAAGTATTACACGCAAAACGCTGCGATTTTAATGTCGTTCGGTAGCAATCATAATCCGGGCGTCGCTCCGGTCGTTACC
Organism: Achlya flavicornis; assembly: GCA_947623365.1. NCBI lineage: Eukaryota > Metazoa > Arthropoda > Insecta > Lepidoptera > Drepanidae > Achlya > Achlya flavicornis. Next base: position 12,346,901 of record OX392474.1, read on the forward strand.
GACGAGAATTTATCAATCAAGTGGCGAGTTTACGAGTTCTGTCGACTTAATGTCCTCAGCAGTAAAACGCTGCGTTTGTTTAATGTTATTCATTCGTTTAATTGTGGGGGTAAGGTGCACCGCGGGCGGCCGCTGCCGAATTCGAGCCTACAACTGTTTTATTGCCTTTGTCGACTACCGAATGTATAAATTTATTAATATTTACGTGGCTAATTAAAGATGTAGTGGTGCGAAAGTTGCATTTCAAGATACGGACAGGTACGCTGCATTGACCTTGTTCTCACAGGAGTGCTCTCACAGTCGACTTTGAATCATTGACATGTTGATATTTAAATCTTTTATATGTATATTTCGTGCTTTATATTAATGTATACTTAGATGAAGCGCTCGTGGTGTAGCATGATTAGCCGTTCTTAATCGATCGGCAAAGTTAAGCTACGTCTGTCGTGGTCGGTACCTGGATGGGTGACCGCCTAGTGGTATTTCAAATCGAGCGTTTCCGTGCTTCGGAAGGCACGTAAAGCCGTTGGTCCCGGTTATCACTTAATTGTGATAGTCGTTAAGCTAGTTCGCCTCCTAGGCGGCTTGAAAAATTCCAACAGTAGGTTGACCAATGCCTACCTTTTTTTTTTATACAACTTAGTCGGTATACAAGCATACGGCCCGCCTGATGGTAAGCGGTTACCGTAGCCATATGGACGCTTGCAACACAAGAAGCATTGCTCACGCGTTACCGACCTTTGCCCCCTCCCCTATGAGCTCTGGCGACCTTACTCACGCGCAGGAACACAACTTTACACAAAATAAAGTTATTTGGCTGCGGTATTCTGTAAGGTGGAGGTTCCCCATTCGAGCTGCTTTTTGAGCGAGTAAAAGCTACCTCTACCTCCACCAATCCGCAGTGGGCACGCGTGGTGGAGTATCGGCCAGTCCCTTTCACCCTCATTTGTGAAAGGAGGCCTGTGCTCAGCAGTTGGCCATTATAGGCTGATGATGATGATACTTAGATTTATGTTACCTCAATCCATTTCTCTACCACCTCGGTAAAGCAATGACCCCTACTACGTACTATTCTCGGACAACAGTTCTCTCTAGCGCCATCTATTCGTGAAAACACAGAATGCAGTGTTTGGGTCACCCATTGATATGCCGGCTTTGCGATTAGTTGTTTTACCTCACTAATCAACTGGCATAACTTGACTACTGCAAAATTGCTGCCATTGGTTAAAAGTATGGAATATATAGGTGTTTACTTCAACTCTTTTCAATTTCAAACCAATGATAAGCTCGATCACACAATAAACAGTGATGGTATGGCAAGGGTGATAAGCATTAAATATAAATATGTATAATGTAAATCGATAATATCGATCTTTAAACTTTGATTAAGTCTGTAAAATGTATTTTTCAAACGAATATACTTATTATTATCACTTACAAAATTAGATAATTAAATAAACTGAGGCATTTTGTATACCTAATATTATTCAGAATCATTAGTTCCGAGAACTGATATTTAGGTAGGAGCTCCAAATGTTTGGACGTAGCAACAGATTGAGAAACCAGTTATTGCTTATTTATTATTTGCGAATTCTTCAATATTTTTTTCTCACAGGGAAAATCGCCGTGCTTTTTTAACTTTAGATAGGCCTGTGTGCAAGAACACAAGACCAGCGATACCTAGCTGTCGGAAGAGTTAGAATACACCACAAGGTACATACAAGGTAGGTGTTTGGTCACCGTATTTGTGATGTTTTCCTACATAGAAAGTAAAAGCTCAAAATTACCACCCCTACGGTGTCGACATCGTATTTGGGTTCGGGCACAGTGAATTGCTTCTTCATCATGCAACAGTAAAGGAGTAAAATACTCTAGCAGCATTTTTCCGGCGAATTCACGCTACACCGGCCTTTCCCTCCTCCCCAAGAGGTCTGGCGACCTTAATCACGCGCAGGAACGTTATTTGTTGTATTCCGTTAGTTCGAGGTAATTCTTCAGTCGAGCTACTCTTTGAGCGAAAAAACGCTATGCTCTATCTCCCTACAATTCTTCATATTTGCATATTTCTTTGTATTTTAAATTCACCAGATACTTAGTGGAGATAAAGACGTGTTGCATGTTTGGATTGCGTGAACCTTACATACTTATATGTAGAATTTAAACTGTCTTCAAAAAAAATAGCACCACTACTGTATTCTTTCCAAGCTATTTTAAAACGATTGATTGATTAAAATACAAAGTACAGACTATTCCTGTAAAATTAATTAAAATATCACGTCAACCACTACTTCCTCAGATTATATTTGCAAGGAATACCTTATCAATAAAATTGTCAAACATATGAATTTGAAAAGCAGCCTCACGATAAAACTGTAAACCGACCGCGAGTGCTATAAAAGTTTTAACGAGGTCATAATACAACTAAATACATATCTCACTACATTAATTATGGTGTGGCATCACGAGTGACCACATCAACTTAATTTAATTTAGACAATTTACTGTTTTGGGGAGAGCGTCCGCCGTCGAGTCGTGCCTTATCACTGCGTGTTCTTGGAAATCGTAAACGCTCGCCGTGGACTGCGCGGGCGCACCGTTTGTACATATCATCCCGCTTTCTACGTATATTATGCTGCGGGCATTTAGGAATTTCCGCCATTCAAATAAATATCTTGAGGCTCACTTTATTATAATATACTTTGAGATTTTTGGAATGTTGTATGTAAGTTAAACTTTACCTGGAGCAGATAGGCTGTAAGGGTTAGATATGACTGCCCAGACTCGACGATCAGAAGTTCCACTTCTTTAATAGCATTAGGTACTTTTCTATGTACATTACGTGAGCTATGTGTAGGTAGTATCACTGAATTGAAAATATCTCAGAACGTTTCAGTTATGTCAGAACATTCTAAAAGGCGTATTGAAATAAATGATCGCAACATTCATACATTCGGTAACGGACAAAAGCATTATGTTTTATTCATGAGCCAAAGTAATGTACATTGTAAATGTGTTTTCGCAATGTCTTACAACTATTATAAATAGCAGTATTTCAAACTATAGGGTCAAATTTACATCAATACCATGAGGTATCTCTAAGGTTCGACATAATAAGCTGAAACTATTTTATGAGCCGATGAAACATAGAATATATCGAAATCGTAACTAAAGAGATCAATCTGATCAATATACTGGGTGTAACAAAAATGGTATACATCCGAAGGAGGTGAAGGCTATACCAGTTACAGACTCTCTATAAAAATTTCAGCTAAAAATAAATAACTCAAAACTGAAAACCAAATTGTTGCTTCCAAGTTTATTGAATTAAAATCATAACTGTCACCCCTCAATGAAGGCCATTAACATTGTACGTCACTTGCTAATATTTTCTCTTCCGCGATCTGTGCACCTAGTACTTACCAAAAAATAGTATTTATATACTCTGACCTGTAATGGATTTATACTTTCCGGTACACATTGTAGAGAAGAAAGTATAACTATAGTATTCGTTATAAGGTTAAGCTTTTAGAAGCAACTACAGACATTTACAATTCAACTTATAATAATTAGTAGGAAGGAAGTAATATTTGAGACCCCAATTTGCCCCCAAGACCCCACCCTCCCCCTGGATCTGTTAGTGAAATCTAGAATTGATCACGAAAGTAACATATCCTATATGTCGGGAACATACTCTACTAGTAGAGACATCACAAAAAGATGATCCGATGATAAATCAGGGGTATAGATATTGAATGCCGAAGCGTATATTGTAGGTTATAATCCAACTTTTGGTAAAGGAAATCATAGCACGGTTAACTATCTATAGTAATTTGTAGTTTCTATCTCGCTAACTACGACGCTAATGTGCCCGCTATGTGTACCGGTTTCGGCTACCTTCATCAACACTTACCGCGGTCTTATTTTAGTCAAAGAAGTCTATCCATTGCAAAAAATAGGCATTAGGTACTTATGTTAAAACAAACTGACCAGCAAAAACCCGACTGCGTAAAACAAAAAAATGACTAAAAAGAGAAAACAAGCTTTTTATCTATTAAGCCGTTTAGGCTGCAGAGCGTGCCATACAAACATACATACACTCGAAAAACATAACTCTCCTTCCGGGTCAGTCGGGTAGAAATCAAACTTAAAACTCTTTCAATACACCAACATACCTTTAGAGCGTACAATACCATACAAATAAACGAGACGCATCAAGTGTGTTCTCAGCTAGTGCAGCTTACTAGAACCTATTTCCATTTCATTAAACGTGTGAGCAGCCCGAGACAGCATATTAATATCGTATGCCGGTCAAAAGTTAATCGGGTTTAAGTCGTTCGTATCGCCCACGAAGATTCATCACAATCGTCATTATTCACACACAAATTATGTAATTTCAATAAATGGAGCTTATTGAATAGTGATGAGCGTCGGTAGGCCGCGGCGGACTCCCTGCCGCGACCTCAGACTAACCGCACCATTACTTGCGCTATCATATTCCACCGCAACTTTAACACGCTTTCCAATGCTTGTTTTAAACTAACTTATAAACATTTATAACACAAACTGATCAATGTATGGAGCTTATGTTGATTAGGTGGCGATAATACGTTTAGTGGTAGTTACTCTCCCAATGAGCGTTTAGATCCTCATTGTCTAAAATAAATGTATTTTGTTTGAATAAATCAAGTCGGTGTCGAATGTTATGAGTGTTAATGAATCGGGCATTTATCTTTATGCATTATTTTTATGGTATAACGTAAAAAGTTTAAAAATAAGTATTTCGCTACAATCCTTTCAAATTTGTTAGTAGAACCTCAGAGTATAAAAATACTACGAACAAGTACAAGTAGAACCGAGACTTGGGTATTTTAGATCCTCCGAAACGAAAGAGGTTAAATTTTATTGTGTCAATTTAGAAGGCTTTTGAAAGTAATTTGCTTAATTATTCTAACATTGTATACAAGTTAATAACCGGACCTCATTCACGTAACAAAGCGAAAGGGAACGTGTGTAATTCATCAAATACGCTTAAGAAAGGAGTACAATAATACAGCGCTAAGTGCTAAGCGACTCCCCACACGTCCATAATTGATTTATAGGTAAATATTAAATCTGTTCTCACCAGGCCTCTCAATGACTAATGACCGCGTCTAATGCTGTTTGAGGTTTTGTTTTTCACTCATTTATTCATCTATTACTTGCACTTGTCAGTCTGATTGACGCGCTGTTCGGTGCACGATGGAAACCCATCCGATCAGGCAAATTAAACTCCTCAAAATAGAATGCAGTAATGATATGCATCCATATCACTCTTGCGTGTATGGTGAATGTAAATGTCAACAAAATGTCCGGGCGCAGCAGCATCACACTTATCAAAACAATACAAAACGCGGGATGTTATCGATAATGATCGCGGGCTCGACAACCCTCTAAGTTCATTTTTTGTCGGTTGACATCGCGCTAATAATACTCATGAGAAAAATGCGCGCCGGACCCCCGTCATCCTCCTTTTGTTTTTAATTTCTACCTCAGTGGCACCGATTTAATTGGGCTCAACTCGAGCGAGCGCACCTTCGTATTTCACCTCGGCTCGCTTCATTTGAATATTTAAAGCATTTCGGGTCCCTGCGGCATTATTTTTCTTTATTTACACAATATTTATATATTTATTTCAGGCCCAGCGTCATTTATTTGGTGACGTGACTTACCGATGTCGCGTCCTTCCCAGTATCGACATAGTTAACGCGGTGAATTCTCTCGCGTTCCATTTAAAAGTTTGGAGTTCTTTCTTTGGTTTGTCTTTTTGTCCGGTCGCGTCGCTGCCGCGTGTGGCGAGCTCTGCTCTTCGTTGTTTTCTCGCCAGCTCTTATCTTCGACAAGATTGCTCGTTTTTAAATGAAGTTATATCGTCCCGATTGAACACCGGGCCACTGAGGCGAGGCGAATTTTTAATTAGTTTCCGAAGATAGAGAATTTTAAGGAGGAATGCGGGAGCCGTGTTGCGAGTGTCCGCAGATCTTAATTGAGACGTGGATGCAGCGTTTCGAACACCGAGAGCCGATTTGTTAAATACAGGGAGATTAATTATGAATTAAAGACTTGAATCGACATCCGCGCTGCAGTGTACGCTAGGGCATGCAATACCGGATGGTTTTCAGTTCCGGAACTAGATTCCGATATTGGGCACTCAATTCCGGAATTCCGGAACTGGTACCGGAACTGGCAACTATTTAACGGTTTCTCGTTTTTGGGAATAGTTTTGAATCAATAAAGTTTAATTGATCAGCCTTTTAATCAATTTAAGCCACATTTGACTTTTAATCACTTGAGCTTTATAGCGGTGCTCATTTATAGTACGTGACATCTAAAATTAAATAATGTTTACATTAGTTCTCACTTAAAATAAAATATTGGTATTTTTTTCGTAAAGTCGTATAATTATATATTTGTATAGATTAATAATTGGCAATAAACTGAGATGCAATCAACATGTTACAACTAACTTATACAATCATTACTTTTTGAGACGAAACGTTGTTCTTAATGTGTTCTCTAGAACAATAATCCATCTAACATTGTGCGAGACAGCGAGCTTCGTAATCGGTTACAAAATTACCCAGCACACGAAAACACTCCCTCATTCTTCACACTAGTGGGCAGAACGCACAAAATATAAACTTCCTGTGATATACAATTACACATCTCGATCTCCTCCGTTATCGTACATAGCCTTTTTAAAATTTTACAAACCCTGAAAGGTCAAAATTGGCAGACAGATTCTGACAGACTTTTTTACACTCATCCATTTCTTTGTTTAATTGCTCTTGTAGAGTTGGTACAATAACTTCAACGTCGTTATCTGTAAAATCTGTCTCGGAGGACACTGCAGGTGCACGACTTGTGGTCGCAGAGTCGTTGAGGTCACTAGGAGTTTTGAACTTAAGCTGGCTTCGGATGCTGGATTATCGGGTTTGAGAAAGGTATCATCATCTGCTTGTTTAAGTCTCCCGGATCATGCTAATAGTGGAGCAATCCACATAAAGGTAGTCTTGTTTCTTTTATACGACTTCGCAAGTTCATGACAAGTTTAGAGGGCAAAAAGCTATTCTGTTCATCAAGTTTTTTATAAAGCTGTGTAAAGTGTTGCATCACGATTCACGAGGGTGCATAATTAGTACAGCCAATTTGATGACATCCAAGCTATAATTAATGTCTCTCAATCTTTGAATTTCATCTTCGGTAAAGGATATTGGTGATTTCCAGTCTATTAGAGCTTTAAGAATACACGAATATAATAACAACGATGCGTAGTGAGAGGTTAGGCGTGCGGGGGGGACGGAACGAGAGTTTGTGTTGCCCCGGGTGTAAAGTTCCGCTATAGTTAGATTGGTGCGTACAAAAAAATATATTAAAATATCACTCAATATGTAAAGTTTATGAATACCGGAATTACGATATTAACTAGTCCCAATTCCGGAACTGAAATATCGGATATTTGTTCCGAGATTCCGGAGTTACGGGATTCCGGAATCCCGTAATGCATGCCCTAGTGTACGCTGACTGACTCTGCCGGTATTCGCTAATGAAGAGAATTAATGGACGCCATTTTTCGTAGTGCCATATTGAAGGATCGCGTGATATGGCTGCGCGGGCTTGTCTCGTCACCGCTATGCGATTATTTCATTAGTGATGATTCTCTTAACTACCTATATTAACTCTACTCGTTATTAAATGATCGGTTGACAAAGTAATCAATGTGTATTTATGAGAAAAAAAGACACACAAAAAATGTATCACTGTGCGGGTACAAGTGCGATAACATTGAAGCCGATGTTGTCCGGCTCTCTGGCGATGAATTCACGGCAAATCTTTGCAGCATCCTTTAGGAATGTGTCAGGATTAGTCTGGCCATGGTTTATAGGGAAAGCTTTGCGTCCATCGAGCTCAAACAAGTGTCCATCTTTGTGAATGAAGGAAACGAAATGGTTGTTCACGGTTTCGTCATTTTCCACGTCTTCATTGCTGCCAGTGCGAACTATATCTCTGTAAGCTTCTAAGATGGGAGTAGAGTTTTCGAGAAGTATTCCTTTAGCCGACGCGTCGAGGCCTTGGGCTTCTTTCAAGAAATTCTTGAGGAGACCATCACTTATTTCAATGTGATGAGTATTGTTAGCAATACTATGCACAAGCGCGATAGTTCCACAGACGTTGCTGAGGACTTGCTTCAAATGGAATAAGTCTTTAGGTGCCTCTAATCCCTTGGTCACGAGTTCACTCTCTTGCTCAACACGATGTTGTTCATAGGCATCTGATAGAGGGAATAGAAGGATGACAGCAAGAACTGGACGTGGCACCCAAGTCAAAGTCTCATCTTCTAAACCTATGACGTCAACCATACGCCATTTATCGGAGACTCCCAACTTCAACAAATATTTGTTCATTGTATCAGGGTTGGATTCCATCGGTAAAGCAACCGCCATTGTAGGTATATTTTTATAGTTTTTATTTAATTTAACTCAGAAGTTATTCTTGACAACTAATTGTGATCAAGCAAATATGTGAATTTGAATGTCTATATGCCAATGTCAAAGAGAATATAACCACTACGTTTGCCAATGTATTTTTTCGTCAGAAATGAATTTCCGGTGAATCTCTAAAAAGATCTTACTAAAAAGATTATTTAGAAACCAAAGACAAATAATAATCAATTCTTTCTCATTAGGTACACTTGTATTTAAACGCACAATCTCCTCGTGGTAAATGCCTTATTATAATGTCACCAATGTACCTACTCTCCAGAAAATATACAGATACTAGCTTTAGCCCGCGACTTCGTCCGCGTAGTTTTTTTTTCTAGATATGATTCATTGTAACAATAAAGAGCTTTGTTCATGGCTATTGCCCGCCACTACGTGTGATATTTGACATACGTTCAGGTAGATTGAGAGCTGATTGCGAGCATGCCACATACAACTGAAACAGTCCTGTCGCAAATAAACTCTAGCAAATATCAGAGTTTTTCCCTGTGATTTATTAATAGCCCTCGCGAAACAAACCTTGATGAGGAACTGTACACTTTTAAATTAAACGAAGGCTTTGGGATCAATGGTATACGCGGCACGAAGACTGTTTCTCATCTAGCAGTACCAGTTAATATTTTGGCCTCAATAACATTGCGGCGGAGAGCTGTTACTTGAAGTCTAGTTCCACAGCACAATTTTGGAGGCCGTATATTTCTAATCATTATGACAGGAGCACCTACATATGGATTACCCGGCAGATTAAGATCTAGTTTAAAAATTGAACAGGATAATTTACCGACTTCAAATGAATAAATCAACATTTCATTTATCGCAGCGGGTTGGTCATTTTTGGGAGTCATAATGGCTCTCTCGCGCATAACCACTCTATCGGTTTGTGTTCATTGTAACATCAGTTACATTTTATTTATACCTAAGTTGGTATTTGTATCAACCCATCATTTGTGGAAAGTTTACGTTCCCGATTTGAAGAAGAAGATCTGAAAATGTACCGTCTGGAATATGCACCGTGTATGTATGGGAAGGTGAAATATGTTTTTTTTGGGAGGTGTCGAGATCGGGATTATTTATCTAAAATTTCGCTATGAGACCTATTTCCTCAACCATTTCATGACAACTGAGATATTTGCTTATGGCACACAGACAGACAGACGAATACACGGGACCTATATCCACAAGTTTCTCAATAATTTACAGACAGCTGAGATGTTTCTGTCTGTCTGTCAGTCTGAGGAGAGACTGCATCCTTATGTGTGTATCGCTTGTACAACGGACAGTTCTCTGAAGAATTGTTTGATCTGATTCCCACGGGCTACCTTCTACCATCGCAACTTTCGCCATCGACGGGGAGTCCATACTCATATATTGGAACCGAAATGGTTTCTACTGTGCGATTTCAAAGGAGTTTTCTACCGCGTACACTCAGGCTGTGGAATGAGCTCCCCGCCGTGGCTTTCCCAAAGGAGTATAGCCAGGGGGTCTTAAAAAAGGGTGTGAAGATATTTCTGTAGGGTCGGCAACGCACGAGTGATACCTAAGGTGACCACTTACCATCAGGCGGGCCGTATGCTTGTGTGACACCTTAGTATTAAATTTAAATATGAAATAATAATTTAAAAATTGCCCGTAGCAGACGGACAGATCGACGGGCGGAGATCTATCCAAAAGTTCCTCAAACAGACAGCTGAGAAATTTTCTCGTGGCTGACAGACTGTATAGATGGGCGGCAGTAGGCTTCTTAATAACATGATACACATTGTGTACATTATTTTTACTTGAATACAAAATTGTGTGAATGAACAACTTCAATACAAAATTACATCCCCCTTTACACCCCTTAAGAGTTCAAATTCCAACAACACCGATATTCGTTGCGTTAGTTTCCAACTATTAGCTTAAATAATAAATTTAGTATAATTCCATACACAACTTCATCCCCTTTTTTACCCCTTCGGGGTCGGAATTATCAAAACCGCTGAGGCATATATAAATTAATTTTCAATCATCAGTCTAAACACAAAATTTGAAGGTCCTAACTTCGAAACTGATGGACTTTCATACAAACTTGCATCCCCTATTTTACCCCCATAGGGGTGTAATACTAAAAAATCCTTCTTTAGTGGATACCTACACTGTATAGTTAGTGATGTTTACTGTGGAAATGAAGGACTTTCATATACAACTTAATCCCCCTTTTCTCTCTTCGGGAGTGGAATTATCACAAACGCTGTGACAACTTTACATTAATTTTCAATCGTCAGCCTATACACAAAATTTGAAGATCCTAACTTCAGAACTGACGGACTTCCATACAAACTTTCATCTCCTATTTTACCCTCTTAGGAGCGGAATTTCCAAAAATCCTACCTTACTGGATACATATACTGTATAATAATAAATTTAGTGAAGTTTATCGTGAAATTGAATGCCTTGCATCCCTAACTTCATCCTCCTTTTCCACCTTCGGGGGTGGAATTATCATAAACGCTGAGTTAACTTTACATTAATTTTCAATCGTCAGCCTATACACAAAATTTGAAGATCCTGACTTCAAAACTGACGGACTTGCATACAAACTTTCATCCCCTATTTTACCCTCTTAGGGGTGGAATTTCCAAAAACCCTTCCTTACTGGATACATATACAGTATAATAATAAATTTAGTGAAGTTTACTTTCAAATTGAAGGCCTTGCATACCCAACTTCATCCACCTTTTTCCACCTTCGGGAGTGGAATTATCATAAACGCTGAGATAACTTTACATTAATTTTCAATCGTCAGCCTATACACAAAATTTGAAGATTCTAACTTCAAAACTGACGGACTTGCATACAAACTTTAATCCCCTATTTTACCCTCTTAGGGGTGGAATTTCCAAAAATCCTTCCTTTTCTGGATACATATACAGTATAATAATAAATTTAGTGAAGTTTACTTTCAAATTGAAGGCCTTGCATACCCAACTTCATCCACCTTTTTCCACCATCGGGAGTGGAATTATCATAAACGCTGAGATAACTTTACATTAATTTTCAATCGTCAGCCTATACACAAAATTTGAAGATCCTAACTTCAAAACTGACGGACTTGCATACAAACTTTCATCCCGTATTTTACCCCCTTAGGGGTGGAATTTCCGAAAATCCTTCCTTAGTGGATGCCTACACTCTATAAGGTATCTTTGTGCAAAATTTCAAATCTCTAGGTCCAGCGATTTGGGCTATGCGTTGATATATTGCATACAAACATTCATCCCTTATTTTACCCTGTTAGGGGTAGAATTTTTAAAAATCCTTCTTTTGTGGATGCCTACACTGTATAATAATATATTTAGTGAAGTTTACTTTCAAATTGAAGGACTTGCATACACCACTTCATCCCCCTTTTCCTCCCTTCGCTGGTGGAATTATCACAAACGCTGAGATAACTATACATTAATTTTCAATCGTCAGCCTAAACACAAAATTTGAAGATCCTAACTTCAAAACTGACGGACTTGCATACAAACTTTCATCCCTTATTTTACCCCCTTAGGGGTGGAATTTCCAAAAATCCTTCCATAGTGGATGCCTACACCGTATAATAATACATTTCATGAAGTTTACTTTGAAATTAAAGGCCTTGCATACCCAACTTCATCCCCCTTTTCCTCCCTTCGGGGGTGGAATTATCACAAACGCTGAGATAACTATACATTAATTTTCAATCGTCAGCCTAAACACAAAATTTGAAGATCCTAACTTCAAAACTGACGGACTTGCATACAAACTGTCATCCCCTATTTTACCCTCTTAGGGGTGGAATTTCCAAAAATCCTTCCTTAGTGGATGCCTCCACTGTATAAGGTATCTGTGTGCAAAATTTCAAATCTCTAGGTCGAGCGGTTTGGGCTGTGCGTTGATATATCAACAATCAGTTTATCATTTTATATATTAAGATTAGCATCCACTATCGCAGCATTTCCGTATTAATTCTAGCAGCTGAAAACGTCTATGATTTTCCAATATAAAAATTTTGATCCATCAAATCAAGATTATCCTATCTCTTTTTCACTAATTCATGTACCTTAATTAATTATCCCTTTATTTTTATCTTCATCTGCACCCACTGATTAAAATAAAAAAATTGCACCCGCGAGCATCAAGGATCCTATGTCTCACGCTGTACTGATACCAAGTTACAGGTTTGTAAGCATAAATAGACTCTTAGAACGGAAACAAGCAGTTTTTAACGCTTATTAAAAAGATAACGATAGCGAATTCAATCAAGACTGATAGATGTTGTAACTGACCAAACTTCACACCCAATGCATTTACATAATTCGATCCGATTTTATCTGATCCCGCACACTTTTATTGGCATATAGCAGTGTAATTGTTATTAATTGCAATAAAAACGCAGGTGTCTTCATTTGCAGCGTCTATTAATTCACTTAGCGTCGCGGCCTCCCTATACCTGTCCAATTTATATAATTTAAAAATACAATTTCACATGTTCATACGTTGCAATTAATGTTCTTCGCTAAGTAAACCTATCCTTCGTTAGTTAGTAGTAAGTAATAGCGTTTTTATTCCAATATTTAAATAATCATAATTACCTATTATTGCATTTTAATATAGAAGTGCATGTCATACTTAATTAAGTTTATATTAACCTTCATTTGTTACATAACTTTGTAAGTATGTATCTTGCGATAACATTTTAGACCTATTGACTTGAAATATTGTTCACGTGTTCTGTATCCAAACCAACTCATAATTTTGGAGACCTTGACCTGATGCTGCAGGCAGGACCCAATTCCTCAATGTAAGTGCTCTAGTTCTAGAGATACAGAGGTGTGGCCCGACCAAAACGGGCCTTTTTGGCGGGGTCCCCTAAAAACCCTTATTCTTATAAATTTTGAACCGCAGTGACCGACATCTGATATTTGCCGCACTTTAGATATGCCAGCCATGCACAGCATTGTTTGCAATCGAGATCTAGATTTCAATTAGTTTCTAAAACAGGGATGTGGCCTCGATCTAGGCAAACTATGTTACATCAAATAATATCTGTAGGTAGGTAACGTATTCGCAATACTTTTTTTCCACCATTGCTTTCGTTTAACCTACATATTATAAAAGGCATGTTGTAATAGGGTCCGGGTCACCTTATGCGCTTCCCTCTCATTATTGTGTCAAATTTTGTCAAATATATTCTCGGCGTCCATTAAGGGCACCAGTGGGCGGCGCTATTGAAAAGTTATCGGTAATGATACACACGGTATTGTGATCGGAAGATAAGTCCGCAGTTAATCTTGCATTTTGGTGAATACCGAAATGAGCAATTTTGCAGTGATTATGGTTCTTATCAGATTTTGAGTACTTACCATATTATAAGGAGACATGTAGTACCTACCTATGCTATTTAATATTTTATTAATAAGTATACACACATTTGTATATCATACCAACACTAGCTGTCCCCCGCTGTTTCACCCGCGTTCCCTGATTAAAAAGTAGCCTATAACCTCAGCCTATACCTTATACTCGGGGATAATGTAGCTTCCTATTAGTGAAACAATTTTTCGAATCCGACTGTTAGTTAGTTCCAGAGATTAGCCCTTTAAACAAACAAAAGAACTCTAGTATAGATTATCAATTTTCTCAAAGTACCTCACGCATAATTCTAGGGGTACGTACGTCATTTGGTCGAAGAGGTTCGCGGCAAGATTTACCTACGTTATAACGGATGTATGACAAGAACATACCAAAAAAAAACATGAATACATATTCTATTACTAAAGCAAGTTTTTCTCATTTTTCCTATAAGGAGTATCTACACAGACTTCTGGCAAAATCAATAGAAGTTCGTGGAGTATTCAAAAGTTACTACAAAATATAAAAATACTCAGTTCCACTAATCTCGAGATCAATCCCATCCCCATATCCTCGTGGTTAGTTACATGCCAACAGAGGCGTGGCCGAGTGTCTGCGGTGACTACCTTCAATTACGGCGCTAAGAGCGCTTATTATTTAGAAATTCGATCGGTAAATACAATAATCGATTCGCATGACGCGCCACCGTCGCCTCGCCGACGGCACCCGACGTTGGGCCATCACTTTCAATTTTATCCTTATTTAATTAAGTACATTATAAAAAGGAATAAAATGCCTCTAATTATAATCATATAAATATCATGGATGGAAATGACATTTATTTATAAAGCTTAGGTACTTTAGGAAAAAAAAAGTTTGGACTTACCATTGATTTAGGATTTTTTCGGTGGCCAAAATGCATTCTAATTCAGACAGACTAAGTATCAATCTGAAACTAGAAGATTAAGGAGATTTTATCTTTGGAAATCTATGAATGTACCTAGTTTTTCTTATCTCTCAAATCGAAGTCATGGTTCCTCAGAACTTTCTCAATATCTTTCGTTTTAAACTTTTCCCCACTGTGCCCATACTGACCGGACTTGATCTCGTGATGAATCATATACTACCTTCAGAATTATCAAATAAATATGTTTATCTTTTTTACTATGTAAGTACCTATAAGCCTATTATTTTTATACTCGAAGTTGGTAAACAAGCATACGTTTGACCATATTCTCACCATGGTTTGTGATGATATGGCTCAAGGCAATGGCTGTAAGCAGACAAAGCCTACAAAGAACTGGCTCTCAAGTGCAGCTGTTGGAACACACCGATAGGTGCTTGGCGACAGACTTTCAACTTGAGTTCGGTAGCCAGTGGGTAGGTACTACAATACAACCACCGTGTTGATTGCCTAACGATGTTTTCCTTCACGAAAAGCTAAAGCTCATAGTAGGATATTATATTCCTACCCTAACGATAAGTTTTCTTACATTTTCAATTATTCTACGCAACTTTCTTTCTCAGCTTTCTTTTTTTTCGTCCGAACCTTCTCCATTATTAGAAAACTAGGTATAAGCTCAGACTTAATAAATAGTACGTGTATAAGTATTTAAAAAATATTTTTTATTTAAATATTTATTCCATAACAAGCATTTTTTTTGAGATTTGGTGATGATAGCTCAGTGATAGTAACGAAGGTCGTGAATTCAATACCTAAAATAAGCTTGAGCTTTCGATGAAAGAAAACATCGTACAGAAACCATGACACGGTGGTAGGGTACTTTTTAGTATCCACCCACCTGCCAACTACCCTCAAGCAGAAAAACTGACAATAAGCACGTATCGGTGTTTCGCCAGCTGTATGTACTCGAGAGCCAGTTTGTCAAGACTTACCCCTGTATTATAAATCGAAATGAAATCTCAAGAATATACCACATTATTCGAATATAAACCGTATAGTATCACTGGTGCATGTTGCAAATTCAAAAGTTTTAATCTCGACTCACAATTTGAGCATTAATTAACGTTCTAGAAGAATACGGACCTTAGCCTCACCATGGTGAAACTGTGGTCAAACACAGGCTTATACAATTAAAAAAACGGCCAAGTGCGTGTCGGATCATGTACAATTGTACAGTAGTAACCAACTACCGATGGTTTGGAGGGCTTTTGCCGCAGAAAAAAATAAATTATACAATTGCCGTGCTTTCCATCTAAATATTTATTTCGCTCATTTACATACACATTTTGATTAAAACCGGCTACATGCGTTGTTCCTCTTAAAATTATAACCACTACACTTTGTACTGAATAATTTCATTTGGCGTCGATCTATCCTTCTCTAAATCTATCATTCGAATAATTTAGTTTCCTAAAGCGATCAGTACAAGTCGAACAAAATTGTGTGGACTTAAATCGACACTATGTAACTTTTCGGGTAAAATTAATGTGGGATAATATCTGTAAATGGGTCGCCAGCTTTCAGTCCAGCAGATGCATAAGAGTCGTCGTTGACGGTAGTTGCTCCGATAGCATGGACATAAATTCCTTCGTCCTGTAAAGGTGCGTTTTCACCAAAACTGTTTCGCGAATGAAAGTAGTTGCCATGGTATTGCAGGCGCTTATAATGCTTGGTTCCATTAGAGTTATGTAAATAAACCTATTAAATAGCGTATACATCTGCTGACTATGCTTATTTATAATAATACTAGATGATACTAATACAAGATTTTGATGAGGTTACATAGTATCGATTCATGAACAAATTATTTGACTGAGATATTCCATTATAAAAATAGCAGATATTATTTTTGGTACGATTAAATAATTATATAAATATCAATTAATTAACTACGCTACTGAGAAAAATATGTAACATTTCATAATAAAGGAATACAATGATCACACATAAAAACTCGAATATCAGTCAAAATCGATCAAACTTATTGGGTAACTCAATACTAAGTAGTCATTTTGTTTCTTACAAATCGATAATAAGAAATATACTGTATACTGGTTATACATTTATAATTAATGAAATAATCGATTTTAAGTCACAGACAAATTACTTTTTTTACAATCTTTATCATTTATAAAAAGTATGGTGATAAAAAGAATATTCATAACATATACTAAAACATAATGGTTAACTATAATTAACTTAAAAAAAATATAGTTTATAATAAAAACACTTTATTTAATGAGATTTACTCTGTATTTTTCTGACTCAGTATTTACCTATTTAAAAAAACCTTCTAGTGAAAATTTTAACGTGAACTGAAAAATGAAACACTCATGTATATCAGAGAATGTTGTGCGATTAGGTCTAATGAAGGTGCATTGTCCAGATGTCATTTACAACTGGATCAACTCTGAAAATGTGCAAAACTTTCCTTCCATAGAGTTCAATCTTCCAGACCTCGCAATATACATACATATTCTTTCTAAGCCAGTTTATTTAAGAGTTGTTTTACTCTGATCTTGTCTTTTCAATTAAAGATTAAACAGACAAGATCGGAGCACAAAAAATTGTCTCTGTCTTGAAAATGTATGCAAAATTTTCATTTTTTTAACCCATAAGTTTTTTCTAAGTCGCACACAACATGTTGACTATACTTAACATATAAGTAGGTATGTATAGGTACGTATATGCCTAAGCTTGCAACAAAACTACTGTATTATTGTATAAAAATACACAAGTTGAAAAATACAATACAATAACATACGAGTAAACATACAAATAGTCAAAGTTATAAGAAATTGTTCGTTGGAAAGTGATCCCTAACAGTTAAAACTTAAAGAGCTATATAGTAGGTATAGTAAAATATGCATAGTATGACAAATATTACTAGATTAATCAAAAAGCCAGGACAGTTACAAAATGCTTCCATTATTATTCATAATATGTACTTTGTAGTTAATTTGCATTTCGTATAAAAAGATGGTTTAAACATTTTCAAAAAGTTTCTAACGTAAACGCGATAAAAAGATTCGCAAAAAGTTTGTAAATTTTTTGCATAATTAATAATTATTAAGAAATTTGTGCTCTCTTTGAAATCAGTACGAGATCGAAAAACTTAAAGCGTTTTTTCTGCTAGTTTAAAAAATATATAAATTCATAGCAATTCTAAATTAATCAATTCACATTACAACTATATTTAATCAATTATAAGAATTTCATAAAAAGTCATCAATCACATGGGATAATTACATCAATATCATCTTAGTACTATTAAAAGTCGTCAAAACACAGACTAAATTAAATTGCACCATCTGTTTTGTTTTGTATAATAGTAGATATGGAATACAAACTTAAGTATTTATGTCGCACCCATATTACAAGACGCCTAGGCAGATTGTAGTTACATCATTTTCGATAAATTAATAAGGAATAAGTCTTTACACTTGGTTGTTTTTAATCATCGCTTCGAGTGAGCGAAACGAGCTTGCTACAATGTTCCTCTGAAGTTACAAGCGTTATATCTGACTTGGAGTCTTTTTTTTTATACCACTAAGGTGGCAAACAAGCATACGGCCCGCCTGATTGTAAGCAGTTACCGTAGCCTATGGACGCTTGCAACACCAGGGGTATCACTCGCGCGTTGACGACCCTAATAATAATGAGTCTTATAATATGGTAGATTTTTTCAATATGGCTGCAACATTCACCACAATATTTCATAAAATGTTTTAATACTGAATTAATAAATAAGAAAAAGAAACGATTAGGGTGTTACCAAACAGATATTGCACTCAAATAAAGGTTGGTGTAATAGTTAACTTGTGAAAATTACTGAAGCTTCCATCCATGCTTCTTAATCAGTTTAAATCTGTATACTCTCTTACTGTAATCTCAGTGTAATTTATATGAGGAAAGTAAGTTACTAAACAACTTATATTTCTTAAACTAAAAATACATATTGCATTGTTTGTTGAGCAATTAAAACGTAAGATTATGTGACAGTTAACCCCTATCAAAATGTATTAAATTAATTTTAAACTGAATTCGAGTGATTGCCCTGCAGGAAGTTTATACTACAAAAAAATCTAAAAATAAAATTAATAAGAAAATCCATTTTAACGTAACGCAATCTCTTACTTCAATGTTTTTTTTTTAGATAATACTTGACGTTAGGAATCATAGAAAAATAATTATCACAAATTATACGTTTACTGTAATTGATAGCCTTTTTAGGGTTCCAAATGGGACCCTATTACTAAGAGTCCGCTGTCCGTCCTTCTGTCTGGCAGAGGGCTGTATCTCATAACAAAAATGAAATAAAATTAAAAATTTAAGGGAAGAATATTTTATTTATACAAGAATTTTTTCGCGCCTACTATTCATTTCATAGCATAGTTGAGCTAGTCAGTATTGTTTTTATTATTGTACGGAACCCTCCTACTACCATTTTATTACCATAAAATTATTTTTTTCAGAATAGGTATAAAAATAATTTAAAATGTTTTATTGATAGGGAATATTATTTTAATAATAAAAAGACAAATGCTTATTTGCGCTACTCAGTTAAAATAAAGTTAGGCTAGACACCTGTCTATTTTTAGGTTATATTGTTGAGATTATATTTATTAAGACTGGCTCAGCAACATTTGATTAGCTACTTAACCAAACGGCTGTGGAAAAGTTAACTATAATTTCGAGTTAACCATGGACTCAATGTTGATGAGCAGACCAGCCGAAATAACAGTCATTAAATCTTAAAAACTTTAACCCCCTTATTGATAAATAAGGTTTAAGTCAATTATAGTAATACCACAGTCTATTAAACCATACAGTCGTCTGACGCCTTTGATCTCGTGAAAAATGCCGACAACGTCTAGACAGTATCGCGACGGCCAGGGTTGTCACAAGTAAACAATATTTATAAAATTATTTATTTATTGCAGATAACAATAAAATATTGTTAGCATTATTATAATTTAAACAATATTATAATAACTACTCCATCATCAGACCCTGAAAACCATACATGGTCAAAGTTCATCTCACGACAATTCCAACAACCCCAAACACGGCTAGGATACGAAGTTCCACTATGGAGTTCCAGTGCTTACCCTCCTACATCATCATCAGACCCTGAAACCATACATGGTCAAAGTTCATCTCACGACAATTCCAACAACCCCAAACACGGCTAGGATACGATGTTCCACTGTGGAGTTCCAGTGCTTACCCTCCTACTCCATCATCAGACCCTGAAATCATACATGGTCAACGTTCATCTCACGACAATTCCAACAACCCCAAACACGGCTAGGATACGAAGTTCCGCAATGTAGTTCCAGTGCTTACCCTCCTACTCCATCATCAGACCCTGGAAACCATACATGGTCAAAGTTCATCTCACGACAATTCCAACAACCCCAAACACGGCTAGGATAGGATGTTCCACTATGGAGTTCCAGTGCTTACCCTCCTACTCCATCATCAGAACTATTGAAAAAAAAAAAAAAAGATTTCCAAACACTCATGCCCTGTGCCTGTTACCTATAAATAAATAAATAAATATCCTGGGACTATTATTGTATGCACTCTACGATACCAAACCATTATTTATTTACCTTTCTTCTGTGTATGGAAGCTCATGAAAACGCAGATCTTTATTTAAATAGGATGAAGACTTGCAGTCTCTCTCAGCACACGTCGTTTGCACCATTTTAAATAAACAAATTAATACAAAATAATTACAGACACAAACACGCGTTAGCCCTGAATTCTTTTTACCGAGCTACTGACATCGTTTGTTCGCAGGTCGGTAACGGCTTTCCCGCGTCTCGCCTCTCACACCCCGCACGATTGCCCTGTCTAGACGGCTTCGTCGACCGACTGTATGGTTTAATATACTGTGGTAATACCTAGGATTAAAATATATCCGTCACTTTCTAATGTCATATAAACAAAAAGGGATGAGGCTATCATAATACCTGGATATTACAAGATTGACTTACACCTTATTTATTAATAAGGGGGTTAGTGTATATCACTTGTTATGGCCCCGATTTAAAAACTAAATGCATTAATACGAACATTCACAAAATAAAATCTTAGTGTAATATTACATTTCCATCATAATGATATGCTTAAATACGAAAATAACATTATTTTCATTTAGACTCACTATCTGTGGTCATGTCACATCGAAGCAAATTCGCAGCTGAAAATCATTGCTACATTTTGTTTTGTAGGCGTATTATTATTAATACTTAAAAATAGGAGAAAATTGAAAATTCCAGAGCAAACACAACTATAATTTACTCTTAGTATTTTCATATATGAAATGGTTATATTAGCTGATTGACGAGTTTTTTTTCTACAATTGTATAATAATGTTGGACTAAAGGACTAAAATGTATAGTTTCGCTTTGTTCGTACATTCTACTTTCAGCGGTTTAATGGACTGCAATTCGACAAAGACATTAATGAACGTGACCAAAAAATAATAAAAAATATATTGAATTACTTTATTTAACATACAACTAGTGCCAACGTTCATATCATAATCTTTATCACTAGGAAAGTGAAGATATTTAGTTACTTCTCTTTTCCCAGTCTTTGTTGTGTCACGAAATATATAAAAATGGACGTCAATAATATCGATATCTTCGATATTTGTTGAGAAACATGACGTATGTTTAAATTGAAAACATTCTGTCAGATATCCGCCATGTTTTTTACCGGATTTCGACGTGATATCATAAACACAGCAATCAGCATACAGTTGAATACTTTTTGCCGTTTTCATGGAAAACATCCCTACATGAAAAGAACTGCGCTGCCAAACACTATACAATTTAAGCATCAATTCAATTGGTCATACCTTTGATCACCCAAATGCTCATTAACAATGTGACTCCCCGTTCTCGTGGTGTCCGGAGTCGAAGCTGCTCAAATGGCCGAGACCTTTAGGTGGGATGGGGGGAGGGGTCTCGCCTTCGTCCACTCGCAATGGCTCCGACATCATGGAGATTATCTCTTCATAGCGCAGTGAATCTATTGTTAGGTCCAGATCTGGAATTATTGATATTGTTGAAGAAATTGACCGTTAAGCAACCTGTAAGTAGCACTGCTATCCACCACAACCCTTCAAAATCCCAGAATGCCTGTAGTTTATACACAATAACTTAAGTCGGCGAAATATTTTACAGAACACGTCATGCGATTTCGCTCACTTCAAAACAGTGTCAGATAAGAGTTATTTCTTACTTTTTAGTGTACTTTGAAGGCGGTTTATTTTTTGTTAAAAAGTTAATTTATTTTTGAATTTTTGTTTCATATAATACTTAAATACTTTCGCGTGTAAAGGCCTGCGTTGACAATGCATATTTAAGCGATAACAGCAATTGCGGTTGATTTGCTGTCATTTTTAAAGAGTTCCGTTGTCTGTCTCCGAAACTTATAATCAGATCTATATGAAATTTATATGGGACCATGTCGGAATAAAACCCTTTCGAACAAAAAAAAAATTTGAAAATCCGTCTACATATGTCGGAGTTATGCTCGAACATACATAAAAAAATATATATATAAACATTCGAATTGAGAACCTCCTTTTTTGAAGTCGGTTAAAAATCAATAACAATAATTTAATAAAAAACTCGACTAGTCATGAGCAGGTTCACCATCTGGTGCCCGCTTATCGTTGAATTGTAGGGACACGTTGTAAATGTTGTTTGTTTACCTTTATGTGCGCGGTGTTCATCAGCGTTGGTGTACGCGTGCGCGTCGACGCTGACGCCGGAGTCGCGCGCGTCCTCGGGCAGGTCGGCTCGGCCGCCGCGCCGCGGCACCGCCGGCGGCGCGGAGCTCCACGACCGCTTGTCACCTGGAATACCGAGCAATCCGATTACGAAACTACTCACTGATTTCTCACAGATTTTTAACAGTAAGGACCAATCAATGCATCGTGTTTTCTTGACTTGGCCAATCAGAGCGGATTGTCGATGGTGGCAAATTGGCGGAATATATTGCAAGCAAAATCGAAGTCATAACGCCTCTTTGGGTTAATTGTTGGATATCAACATTAGAGCCTCTCAGTCTGAGGAGAGACTTTGCCTCCTTATGTGTGTTCCACCGCTTGTACAACGGACAGTGTTCCAAGGAATTGTTCGACTTGATGCCCACTGCTACCTTCCACCATTGCAACTCTCGCCATCGACGGGAAGTCCCTCCTCACACTTTGAAACCAGAATTGTTTCGAACTGTGCGGGCTCAAAGGAGTTTTCTTCCGCGGACGCTCGGACTGTGAAATGAGCTCCACGCCGTGAGGCATCCAATGGAGTACAGCATGAGGTTATTCAAAAAAGTTGTGAAGAGTTCTCCAGGGTTGACAACGCGCGAGGGATTTCCCTGGTGTTGCAAGCGTCCATAGGCTACGGTAACTGCTTACCATCACTACAATATATCACGCAGTGAAATAAAAATAGTTAAAGAGAGAGAGAGAGAGAGGGAGAAAGTAGCTACAATGACAGCCTTGTATCGAAAAAGGCGGGCAGATGCCTCGTGATGGATGACGATCAGTTACACGGTAAGGGCCTGTTCATCTGCTCGTTAAATGTAAACGAGCGTCCTTTCCCGCGTACAACTAGTGTGTGATGGCCCCGGTCTAAGGCGATGGATAGAGACCGGTCGAATACACAAAAATACCTCTCTATATTTATGAGCAGCAAAACAATAACCTCCTTCATATTCATAAGCTTGACCGCGCGCGCGAGAGACGGACAGTCTTTTCATGATGCGCACGCAGTGCGACTCCGCGTCGCGCGCTTATCGACAGATAGTACACAAACGCAACGAGTAAATGTGTTGAAGATGCCAGCTTTAATTAACCGACCTGTACCCGCTATATATCTGGTAGACCCGCTGAAGGAAAGCGAGGACTTCATCTTTTCCTCGAAATGTTAATTAGTCGATAATTACACAACACAAACCAAACACAAATATATCCATACACACCATCACACTCTTACTCTCACACTATCCCACCACACAATATACATCCTACTAATTGTTTAAATAAATAATTTGCAAGATTGTACCCCTGTACTGTAAACTTAAAAAAGCTGTTCGGAGGAACTCTGTCCCCCATATTACAGATTTACTTCTAGCTTGGGAGACAGAAGCCTCATCACATGTTGTAAAATACCCTTACCTTACTTAATATTATTTCACCTTGTAATTGTACATCAAACTGTGGTAGGCTTGTATCAATAAATTAGTATTATTATTATTATTAATTAAATACCTGAAACTCGTGGCGGTAAGGGCGGCGCGTCGCCAGCTTCACTCCACGACGCTCGACTGTGTCTGCGCGTTTCCACAACTTCTCCGTCGATGGAATCACTAAACACGAGTAGACTTTCGTGATCCGTCTTAATAATAACTGCCACTTTCCGGATATCCTACTAATGTTATTAAAGTAAAAGTTTGGATGATATTCTATCATTCACGCAAACGGCTGAGCAGATTTAGATTCCACTTGACAGAGAGACAGATTAATAACCAGTTTTTTTCCCTCGGCAATGTGGGGCGGAAGCTTGTAGTAAATATAAATTCTTACTTATTCCATCAACGCTTGCGTATTGTTCTCATAGGGATGTATTCGAACATGGCTGCCCTTAAAAAACGGTGTTGAATCTTCTATACTAAGCTAAAGAGCTTTTTTTAATGTTTGTTTAAACGCGCTAATCTCTGGAACTACCAGGCGGCTTCGAAAAATTATTTTACTATAGGAAACTACATTATCCCAGAGTGTTACGGGCTACGTAGGGGAGACAGCTAGTATTCTTATATTTAGGACATACGTGAATATCGAATGAGTCAAGAAAGCCATTCATAGACTTTTTTTTTTTTATACAACTTTGTCGATAAACAAGCACACGGCCCGCCTGATGGTAAGCGGTTACCGTAGCCATATAGACGCTTGCAACACACGAAGCATCGCTCACGCGTTATCGACCTATCCCCCCTCCCCTATGAGCTCTGGCAACCTTACTCACGCGCAGGAACACAACTTTACACAACATAAAGTTATTTGGCTGCGGTATTCTGTAAGGTGGAGGTACTTCCCCAGTCGAGCTGCTCTTTGAGCGAATAAACGCTATGCTCTACCTCTCTTAAAACTAGTAATGACTAGTCCTTTGACCTGCTTAAGGTCTAAATGACCTACAGATAATGGAATTTCATTGAAGCCCAGTTTAAAGAAGTTCATTACCATTTCCTTATGCCCTGTTGCCAAAGATAAAAATCAAAATAGAAGACGCGTGTACGTACTTCGCGTGTCAAAAGATGTACTGTCATTCTTTTGAAACTGTTTCCCGCGGACAGGGAAGTCGCATAAGACTGCATGTCCACCAGAGATGTGTAGCGAGGGATATGTTTAGCTGACAAATAAGATCCCTTCATTTTCACATTAAAGATCTAATGCCAGCCTAACTAATCAATCTTGTAACACGGATGGAGGAATTTCCGTTATGTATTTCGATTTATGTCTGTGGTTGTAGCCGTGTGTTTCAGCAGCTACATTTGAGAACCATTACAGTAGTACCCAACTAATATGGCTTACCGATGTACCTGCGCAGAAGATACATTTTCAAAGCGCGGGAAATGCAATTGGTCGGCAGCTGCCGCCATGTATGCGGAGGGGCGTCACTTGCGAGTGAGACGGAACTAACAGTTGCAGTGTATTATGAACCTTATAGTAGTGTTCTAAGGTTGATAAGTAAGTTTTAAGCATTCTTTCGTTAATCTACGGGCCATACTTTCTTTTCTGTGCGAACGTAGATTCACGACGCGCCTTATTAGTTGGGTACTACTGTACCATGATATCAGAGATCGTTCTAATATAAAGGTACTCACCGATATTTGTCTTGTGGAAGTTTAGTTGGACTTCTCGGGTCTCCTGACTTAGGTCTCGTCGGTAACGGTGGGGCAGACTTCACCATAGAGTTGTCATCGTTCACATCTCTGTTGTCAGTCACTGGTAGACTGTTCGACATTATGCTCTGCTGTTCTAGAGGATCCTCTATGGATAGCTGAAATAAATTGTCATGATTGATAAGAAACTTTTATGTTCCAGTTAAGTTTCTGCCATCGTTAAAATTCTTTGTGTGTTGTATAGTATAGCTTTATGATGAGGTAAGGATCTTCTAACCCTCGCAACACTTTTAGTTATAAATATCAATCACACATTATATCTGATCATATTAGATACATAATGCAAGTATCGTGACTGGATTATCAACACTACTTAGTTTCGAATGTATACTTAAGAATATAATTGAATTGATTTACAACCTGACATGAAAACTTACAGGTTTATCGTAAAGATGTCCTTCTTCATAGTAATTATCTTGCTGCTGAATGCTCTGAGATCTTTTGTCCAACGCAGGAACCGGAGGTAAGGGTGTGCTAAAAATATTTAGTTGAACATTATTTTAAAAATATAAGTACGCGGCAATATACTTGAATATAAAATGAGTACTAACTTGACTATACTCTCAGACATCTGCCGCCTTGCTCGTGCTAGACCAGGGCCCAAATTCTGTCTGAGTTGGTTGAATCTTTCCACTAATCTCCTGAAAAGTGATACGATCAAGTCAATATTGAAATAAAAGTAGGTAGCAATGGGAGAAGACCATCGTTTTTTTTAACTTTATCAGTATTTATTTATTTATTTATTTATTGAATATGACACATCAACAGCATACATATTAAACACTGATATTAAAGTAATGTTACAATATACTGATATGTACACCAATTATAGATGTGTACAGCATTCGCCACATTTGGAACGTATAAAATATAATTTAAAAAGTTTACACAATGGAAAAAAATATATAAAAATAAGGATGCAATTCTAAAACTAAACACTAATAAAACACGTTATCTAGGTTGAAATGATTTCAGTACCCTACTCTTAAATTTGGGAAGTGAATCGTATATAAGCAAGTTAATGAAATAACTCACCTATGCAAAGGCTTGACATCCTCAGGCGCTAACCGACCATGTAACGATAACCCTGCATCTACAACAGCGAGTTGTGAAGACACAAGCCTTCTCAATTTAGCCGCGGCCGCCGCTTCTCTCGGAGTTGCGTTCCTTGCGAATTCACTGGTAAGGAATGCTTGTTCGTACTTTGTGATGCCACCTGATAAGTAGATACATTTATGCTAGTTAGGCATAAGATTATTTAGATTTACTCATGTTCCCTCGGGATCCTAAAGAATAATTTGCAAAAAAAGAGCTGAAATATGTTGATATTGATTTTCAACGAAAATAACAAACACCAATTTTCGTGATCGAGAACACGACTAGTTCTACAGTGCAGATGGCGAATACTGTGGGGTTTTAGCCGGTACAAGTCCGGCATAACCAGTACCCCTACCGTGAGTTGCCTACGGTAAAACATTTTGTATGATATACTTCCAAAAGTGTCCACTAGAGGCGGTGATCCGCAACGATTACATTACCGTAGCGAACTCATGGTAGAGGCCTTCCCCCACATTGATCGAGTATCCTATGAGGATATCCCTATTAAAAAACAATAATATACTCTTACTGACAAATCTTAGCCATCAGTTATTTTTACCTTGAACATTGGCGTCAATGGTTCCTTGCAGGCGCATTGAGAATGGGTTGATGTTGCGAGTTGGATCCGCGGTGTATTGAGATATGAGGCTGCGCAACTCGCGTTCTGTTGCTTCCATTGTTTCACACGCGAACTGATACGAAAGATATAATTGATACTTTATTTATTTGCATTCCTTTAACTAATTGTTACATTAGTGCTTTATAGGTGCACACTTACTTCGACCGGTGGTATTTCTTCAACAGATCTTGACGTAACTTCAGACCATCTCAATATGCCGGGTAGTGTGTTTTCTGTCACTAATGTCGTCCTTTCGATCCACAGACTCTGTAATAAATTGCTTTTATGTGTTTTTTTATCACAACAACATATTAATAATGTAATCGAATTAAATATATTTATTATATAGAAAAACGTAGTGAGATTTTAGGGTCGGCAACGCGCGCGTGATACCCCTGGTGTTGCAAGCGTCCATAGGCTACGGTAACCGCTTACCATCAGGCGGGCCGTATGCTTGTTTGCCACCTAAGTGGTATAAAAAAAAAAAAAAAAAAAAAAAAAAAGATGAAAGAATCGCGAATATGGCGAATTCTACGGTTATTTAGTACCCAAAATTATGTATGTAAACCAGACTAGTACAGTAAAATCAAAGTTTAATAGTCTCGATTTCAGGTGAAATGGCCGGTTTGACGTTCGTGTACACTTTGCACCCAAGTAGATGTTTGCGAGATTTTTAAAATACACAGAATTGACTCAGGTTTTTTTCTATTAAATGGGCTTGCGTTTGGCCACTGACCCGCTCATAAAGGACGATGACGAAGCCTAAGATGGAGCAAGCAGAAGAAACTTATTCCCTCTGGCCTTGAAAGTGTATGTGTGAGAAATTGTATAAGTCAGGAAACAGACGCCGAAAGCAAGTTTCACTCCCTTGTTGTCCGCATAAATGAGGATGCAAAACGGTTTGGTACGTCAATAACGTACGGGTGAAACTTTTCCCAGCGTGTTTGGTTCGGTGTAAAAATGGGGATGGTGGAGGTTGGACAATTCCTGCGAACACTGTCCAAAATATATCCTGTAGCCAACCGATAGGATATGGAAGCAACGTTCTTCGATGGCACAAAAAGAATCCTGATGGTTTCGTACTGTGCGGCTTCAAAGGATCTACTACTACTTCTGCGGAGGCTCAGACTGTGGAAAGAGCTCCCCGCCGTGGTGCACCCAAGTGAGTACAGCATAGGGTTCTTCAAAAAGGGTGGAAGAGACTGCTGCAGGGTGGGCAAAGCACGTGTGATACCCCTAGTGTTGCAAGCGTCCATAGGCTATGGTAATCTCTCACCTTTTTGCAAACTTAGTGTTATAAAAAAAAGACTGAATTTTGACAGCAAAATGTCCACAGTTCAGGCAAACTTAATGACGATGTGTACCTTGAACTCGTTGTCCTTGTCAATGGGCGGCTTGTGCAGCGGGCGGTCGCACAGGAAGGTGTCGACGTCGTTGCACAGGTAGAAGCGCTTCACGGGCTCCGGCGCGCCGGCCGGCCACCACCGCCGGGACGTCACCGGCTTCACGTTGCAGATCTGGATGTCTAAAACATTACCGCGCATTTTTAACCGACTTCAAAAAAAGGATGAGGTTCTCAATTCGGTTGTATGTTTTTTTTTTTTTTATGTTTGTTACCTCATAACTCCGTCATTTATTAACCGATTTGGAAAATTCTTTTTTTGAATGGAAGGGTACACTTCCCGTTTGATCCCATTGTCATCAGATCAGGATTTGATTACTTCTTAGTGTACTTTTAGTCGGTTTAAGTTTTTTGTAAAACAGTCCAATTATTGTCAAACGTTGATAACTTACAAGCGTTTATTTCTAGGGTTAGTCATATCCGTCCGTCCGTCTGTAAGTCCTATGTTTTTACGTGTAAACTCTCTATGTCGTGGTCTCATCATATCAGCATCATAGGCCTCACCCCTTTAACTTCCACTTAAAACGGTTTTGGGCCGCCGTCGTCGGTCCACCTGTGCACGGTGGGAGGTCGTCCCGCTCGGCGCTTCAGCCACTTCAGCTTACTTATCTACGAGCTATATCGGTAATTTTGTCGCTCTAAGTTGGAACATATACAGGGTGGAAAATATGAACGGGACACGGAGGAAAAGTAAATTAAATATAGAAGATATCAAATTTCATCACATCGTCACAACGTCATAAATATCCTCATTGTCGGGGTTCATTAACAAATTTTTGAAAAACAACTCTTTACGAAATATATCGCCAAAATGACAATATAGGAATATCTAGACGAATTACAGTCTACTAAAATTACACAGTCCAGTACACTGTCCATGGGCAGTTGTCGAATAGCTCGCGGTCGAAAAAAGCTAGCTACATAAAATAAATGTATATAGCAGCTTACATTGTCCGTCGTTAGCGATGATGGAGTCGTCAGGTTGCGTGTTCCGCATCAGTATGTGCGCGGCGACGTACTCGGCCTGCAGCCGCTGCGTGAACGCGCCGATCCGCTCGTACTCGTGCCCGCGGTACACGAACTGTTTGTTCTGTTATAAACACGCGCTATCAAAACTATCCCATGCTTCGTGATTCAAAAGGATGACGACTATCGTTTCTATAAAATATTGACTATGCCTCAGTGTCGCGCAGTCTTGTTTTCTTCCGGAATACGTTACCGAAAAACAAAACTGGCCTAAAACAGTAGGTTGGTAACGATTAGCAGGTATGTCTGCCATAATTAATCAGGAATGGCACAATCTTTACAATAATCTTAATATATAAAATGATTGTTGATATATCAACGCACAGCCCAAACCGCACCTAGAGATTTGAAATGTTGCACATACCTATACCGATACCTATACCTTATAAAGTGGAGGCATCCACAAAACAATGATTTTTGGAAATTCCACCCGTAAGATGGTAAAATAGGGGATGTAAGTTTGTATGCAAGTCCGTCAATTTTAAAGTTTGGATCTTAAAATTTTGTGTTTAGGCTTACGATTGAAAAATAATGTATGGTTGTCTCATCATTTGTAATGAATAATTTGTAACAATCCGCGATGAAAAGCTCGCAAACAGTTCAGTGCATTTGACGTATGTTACTCACTCTACACTCGCGGCGAATTCAAGCGCGTTAACCCCCATATGTTCAAATCCTCCTCAAATACAATTTATACACAAAACACCACCACTCATACACAAAACACAATTTACTTAAATCAAATAGTGTTGTCAAAAAATTAAACTTACTCTGACAAACAGCGGGCATCCCTTTCCATAGAATCCAACTCTAAAGTACTCCGGCTCAGGTCTCAGTTGTTCTAAGACAGAGTCTAAGAACGTAGCGTGCGTTCGTAAACAGTGCGCCAGACGGGCGTAGTCGCACAGTTTCACTTCGTATAGTGTTGCCAATTCACGAAGTAAGGGGAGGCCCTTCTCCCAACACTGGAAATTTGACATATTACATAATCGTGTTATTGTTTTAAGTTTTAAACCTGACACGAACATTGCGACTCTGAACATGTCTCCTCGGCTAAAATGTACGAAAAGCTGTAAAAACAAAAACGATTTCAAAGTTGGTCCCATGGTAACAGTTGATCGTATTTATGAGTACTTTCCGTCGTTTTATTTATTTTTGTAACCACTCCGTATAATGTAGCATTGTTATGTTCAGTTATATACTACAATGGTGCCGATTCTGTTGTAAATCGAACTGAACTAATTTTAGTCACATCTCATCTCTTTCTTACGAAATTATTGAAAAAGGATAGAACATATTTAAAGTTGTCAAATTAATTTTTGCCGTCTTATTTTGCGTGTATTTAGGCGTAACCGCGATAGATGGCGTTGAAAACAAGCATTGGACAATTTGACAGGACAAAATTTCTCACATCCTTTTCTTATGTTCTTAGTTAGAAAGAGACATAGTGAGATTAAAATTAGTTTAGTTGTAAACCTCAGAATCAGGGCCAATGTCACACATCTTATTATAATCAAGTCATGTATACCTGTCCACGATCAAAATACTGCAGTACTTGATTGTAGAGGGCTTCCTTACGTTTCCATTCAGGTGTTTCAGGATGTTCCGAATCGACGCCGATTTGGTCACTGTCCCAACTTAACGTCTCTGCATATAACTGGGAATAAAAAAAAGGAATATATTAACAACAGAGGGATGTTTCTAACCATGGTAAGTTATTTGGCGAATAGTGAATAAGCCTAAAAAAGAACTGGCAAATGATAAACATAATATAAATGATTTATTTATTATATCTATCGATAGTAACATAATAAAGCTGAAGGGTGTTTGTTTGATTGTTTATTTCTTTAAACGCGCTAATCTCTAGAACTTGTGAAAAAAAATATTTCACTAATAGGAAGCTACAGTATCCCGAGTGTTATATGCTACTCTTTATCCCCGGAATTTGGGTGAATTCGCGGGGGACGTGAAACATGATAAAATTTAATTTGAATTCAATATGAATGGTTTGATAATGAAATTAGATTAAAACAAAACTTACCAAAAGAGTGCATCCAGCTTCAACAAAGTTATCAGATGCAATGTGTAGGTCGTGCAGTTTGTATACATAGCGTAGATACATTTCCTTACGGTCGATCTCGTTTTTGTAGAAATTCTATAAAGAAATTGTAAGAATCATATCATTGGAAATAGCTATTGTTCACTTCACATCATATACGGTCAACAGACCATTTGTGGCATAAGTTAAATATCGTTTATAAAGTACCATTTTATTCGTTATGCCAAGTAAGCACAGCAACATTTTCGCAAATGGATCAGCGCGAGATTGGATTTTAGTACAACATTTTCAAAAGATCTCGTATTGTAAATAGTAATAATTGAAAAAAATTGTGATTGAGCTTTTGTTTGAAGCCACACAACTATTGTAAATGTTGCTTATATTGAAGAATACTTTCCACCCCAAAAAATATTAAGATTACGCTACTAAAGCAGCAAGAACAAGCGTACGGCCTGCCTGATGATAAGCAGTTACCGCAGCCTATGGACGTTTCCTTTATTACACCCTCAAACATTAATGGCCCCTATTATTAATTTAATTATGGTGTCGGGTGCAATGTTCTTAATCAACTCTCTGCTGGAGGACGCACCTCACTGTGACTTATTTACGATAGGAATGGTACGATTGATGGCTGAATGGAATAGAATGTTAGAACGATGAATGTAATGTTTTTACGGCGTTTTGGCTTTTATGTGTAGTAAGCTGCAATAAATAATTAGTTAATTAAATAAATGGCAAACTCACAAGCAAATTAACAGTAGCTGCCATCCTTTTGTCCCTGTGTTCAGCGCCCTGCATGACGGCGCGGTAGTCCAACAATCTCTCCAATAATCTGGTCACGCACCCCACGAATGCTGCACCCGCTTCACGCCAACCTTCCGTTGATACTCTTTCCATTAGCCTATATAAAAAATATGTTTTTGTTAAAAATTTAATTTTTAATACATGCTTTTTTGGTGACTGTACTTTTTGTTGACTGTACTTGCATTGTCTTCCAATACACTAATGTATACCAAATATCAAGTCAATCCGACTAGAAGGGGGTGAAATTCGACTTGCAAGATTCTACCCAAACAAACATACATACATTGAAAGTTAAATAAAAGCTTGTAAAAATATATAATGTCCGGTTCTGCTGACATAAACATTAAATATAAAGAAAAATATCGGAAACTGCTGTAAATCGCTGCTTACATTTTAATTAAAATTTGGCTAAAAAAAATATACTTACACTGAACTTAAATGCTCCCTGAGTAAATGTAGCGTGAACAGATGAAATTATAATTATCATAACAATTTATAAAAAAAAATTGTTATCTAAAACTATGCCTTATTTTTAATAGTAGAATTTATTATAAAACTTACGGAAAAGTTTTGAATTGTATGATTATCAGCCGTGTACTCAAGCCAAATTTATCGATAAAACAAAAACTCCTTCTGTTCTTTAGAAAGCGACATCAAATTATAAAACTGTGTTAAATTCTGGGTAGTGATAATGAAACTAGTTTGACTGGCATAAATGACGAGTTTAGTTTTATACACAACAAAATTTTATAGACATTGTAACAGTAATGTCTTAACGGTATGGTTTCGGAAACAGCTGCTATGACAAAGTCAATCCATATGTGTCCTGTGTTATCCATAAATATAAACCTATCACGCTGCAGGTCGTGGGTTCTATTCCCACCAAGAATTTATATTTGTGTGCGAACATGTCTACACTTCCTGATCTGGGTGTTACGGGTCGCTTAACGAAAGCTGGCACAAAACATTTACAGTAGGCGCTTGTGTAGTGTCTGCATCGAGGAAAATCCCTTTAGAGTAGTAATGATGAACAATCAGATTCCGAAACTAGTCAGTGATTTGTCACTGAATTTGAACAGTAAGGACCAATCAATGCATCGTGTGTTTTTGACTTCCAATCAGATTGCATGCGTCCTTGACTCAGCCAATCAGAGCGCATTGTCGGCCGTGGGAAATTGGCGGAATATACTTCAACCAAAACGCACGTCATTACGGTTCTTTGGGTTAATTGTTCGGTGAATAAGCGCGCGGCGTGCATCGCACTGCATTCGCGTCATGAAAAGTCTGTCCGTCTCTCTCGCGCGCGGTCAAGCTTATGAATATGAACGAGACAGATATTGTTTTGCTTTTGCTACTGCTCATAAATATAAAGTGGTCCTTGGAATCGACTGACCGATGAGAAACAATAATGTAATAAAACAGACTGTATCGTGAAATTGCATAAGTGAGTACTGTAACCATTCCAGCTTTGGTTAACTAACCTATATTACATAGGTATATTCAGCAATTATTTATAAAAAATAATAGTATAAAGTATGTATAATTTATCTGGTTTCCATACTACACGTTCTGCATCCAAGACTTAAGTATTGAAAGAGCATACTTACACAGTATCAAAAAGCCGTCGATAATGATCATCAGCCTTATTATCAGCGACAAGTGAATCAAGCTTATCGACCAGAGCTGCCTCAGTTCTAGCCGCGGATCCAGTTGCAGCTCGTTCAGCTGCCATTAGCGCCACTAAAGCACCTAAAGCTGCCCGACGTAACGAAACAACTAGAGTGATCTCTAATAGAGCTCCTACTGCACCGCCGATCAGGTGGAGTTGGGCGTTTCCTGGAAAATATGGGGAGTTGTGACGTAAAATCAGATCTAGTGACCAATTTGGATGTTGTGTATAAGTGAGTATGTATTGTGTTATGATTGCATTTTGAAGTCTATGAACAGTAGCAGTATCAACTAGGTGACATATACCGAGTTGTAGTTATTTGCTGCGAGTGATTTTTCAACTTTTTCTTCTAAGTCCTAACGTATTCATTTACACTACTTGGTGTAACGGAATTTTTTTCTCCCAATTTATTACTCAACGTAACTAATATGTTTAATTGTTCGATACAATTCTGATCTAACACCGTTTTGGTGAGCCAACAACTAATGTAGCTAGGCCGCACTAGGTGTGCAGTAACTTCACAACGTAAATTTTTGGTCAGCAAGACGGTCGTATTTATTTAGCTTCTCCATCTATCATTTTATTAGTCGGAATAAACAACTTTAAAGTGTTTCAAAAGTCTATTCAGCAGTCTTAGCTACTACACTAAGTGTCTTATTAGGGCCTTAATTGAATTACAAGGGTCGCGTCCCCTACATATGGTCCTTCGAGCCGCATTTGAACCAAGAACTATTGGGGCAGTAATTTAGTCATATTGCCTAAGACCGTGAAGGCAATTGTTATTAATAGGTAAGTTACCAAGCATGGTCCAAGTGGAGAGCACTTGTAGTCCGGCGGCAGCGCGCATGCGAGCTCTATCGGGCCCGCGGCCCGCCCACCGCTCGGGCTGCAGTGCGCTCGACGTCACCAGCGCCACGCCCAGCTCCATATAGCCCGACCATAGCTGACCCACACAATGTTCTACTTTAAAACCTTGTTAATAGAGATGATGTTTGAATTGTCAGGAAACTTATACAAATGTTTTAGCCGGACCATCGCTGGGGAAGCAATCAATATTGTAGTTTGTAATAATATCAATAGAGATGATATTTGAATGAGCGGGAGAGACAGGACTAGAAATATATGATAGGTATCAAACGTTAAAGGACCGACAATACAAGCAATGTAAAATGATTGCAATCTGTTTGGTCTTTCTGTTGTATCATCATAATTCGTAAAAGGTTCACGACTAAAACTTTTAAATAAAAAGTAAAATGTTCAGTTCCAATGGAAAGTTCTCATACCATTCATCATCATCATCATCAGCCTATAATGTCCCACTGCTGAGCACAGGCCTCATTTCACAAATCAGGGTGAAAGGGAATGGGCAGATACTCCACCACGCGTGCCCACTGCGGATCGGTGGAGGTAGGCTAGTGGTCAACCTACTGTTGGAATTTTTCAAGCCGCCTAGGAGGCATCCAACTAGCTTAACGACTATCACAATTAAGTGATAACCGGGACCAACGGCTTTACGTGCCTTCCGAAGCACGGAAACGCTCGATTTGAAATACCACTAGGCGGTCACCCATCCAGGTACCGACCAAGACAGACGTAGCTTAACTTTGCCGATCGATTAAGAACGGCTAATCATGCTACACCACGAGCGCTTCATACCATTAAACTCGACAAAATAACAATAAAACTTCATAGTTACCTGTGTATCAAACTGTGGTGGTTCTTCTCCCAAAAACCTTTCTAATAACGGTACTGCTAAATCTTGTAGGGCAGAAAGAAGTACTTTGCAGCTTTGTACTCTTAGAACCATCCAGTCTGATGGGAATACCTTTAAAAAGAAGCAGAATATGTTTAAGCTTTTGTCGGAATGTTTAATAAAGCGCCACCTTGTAATTTACGTCGGAACTAAGATGAACCATCTACTCAAAATTTAATATCAAGTATTTCACCAACAAGCTCTTACGCTGCCCCTGTGAGCGCCGAAGATGTACTATTAATTCTTGAATATCTGACAAATAAAGTGAAACTTCAGTGGTGTAGGGTAGGATGCATTAAAAAAGCATTTTCCAAAACTCCGCAGGACTGCAGATAATAATCATCAAATATAAAATTGTTACCTATTAGACGATAAAAGCACTCACATCTTGTTCAATGAGATGTCTAAAGACAAGGAAAGCTCTCATTAGAAAGTCTTTCAACGGTTTCCGATCATGCGGATGTGGCGCTAGATGGCTCCACAGTCGCTGGTAGTGTATGGGCTTCAATAGTTCCATGGCACCGAGTAAACCGGCTACCATTGAACCCTGGAAAGATAAATAAGTATTAATTAAATCATTCATAAAGTAACAGCACTCATAAAGGTAAGGAGATGAGTCGATTTGTAGAATTTTTTGTATGAAAT
Source organism: Achlya flavicornis (assembly GCA_947623365.1). Classification (NCBI taxonomy): domain Eukaryota; kingdom Metazoa; phylum Arthropoda; class Insecta; order Lepidoptera; family Drepanidae; genus Achlya; species Achlya flavicornis. The sequence continues at coordinate 12,383,827 of OX392474.1, forward strand.
GTTATGTAACCTCTCCTTATCCGCGCAGATATCGGTGAGTAGCCGAAAAATTCGGAAGGCAACCAAATTCCGAACGTGGAGAAATGTTATTCAATTTCTTCACCACCAAGTTTCATTATTCAATCTTAAAATGCCAAACCAGATATTATAAAAATACAGAATGTTGTTTGACTATTGGCCTGAACAGGCCAATAGTCAAACAACATTCTCAGTAAACAACAGTCAACAACCCAGGGAAAGGTCTAACTAGGTTAGTATGAGCAAGATCTTCGAGCAAGTCTTCTCAAATAAAAAGACTTACCAAAACAGGTGAATTGCCTCCAATAAGATGTAGTACTGTCTCCACTAGCACATCGAGCGTGTTCAAACACAACACATCTACATCTGGATCTAGCTCGTCTTCGTTCATAGGTTGATCTGGGTCTTGTTTCTTCCACAATAGCGCGACTAATTCCCCGAGCATTTCGGCGCACTGCGGTAATTCGTCGCCACGCGCGAGGTGGACTCGTAAGTGGTGGCAAGCTGTGGTAAGGACTATGTTGCGTGCCTCTGGAAAGGATGTATATAGATTGAAGTTCAATATTTTTTTTGATTTCGGGATTCTAGAGTCGAGGTATACAGGAGAATTTTTCAAGTGGATGCCCACTTGAAAAATCCCCCTAATGGCAAAATCCAAGGGAAAAACGTAATATGCTTAAAAAGTCTCGAGGCCAATTTTGTGAAAACTTAAACAGTATACTTGGATTTTCAAAAAATATATTCGAGCCGGAAATCGACCGCGATGCTTTTGAAAATAGAAACACTCCTGTGTTATTGCTACATTCCATAGTGTCGCTTATAAGGATCAAATTCTTCGAAGTAATGTTGGGGAAAAATTGATGATAAAGTACATTTTTAAGTAAACAATATGATGTTGCTAGCCAGGCGCAGGCGAGAGCGCGGGCGGCGGGCGCGTCGAGCATGTTGTGTGACACTACACTACACTAGTACTAGCACTAGATACTAGAGGTACATACCGGGCTCCTCCCCCAGCGGTCCCTTGAGCGTGTCCTGCGCGGCGGCGAGCCTGGCGCGGGCGAGCGCGGGCGGCGCGGCGGCGGCGGGCGCGTCGAGCATGTTGTGTGTCACGACACTACACTACACTACACTACACTAGTACTAGCACTAGATACTAGAGGTACATACCGGGCTCCTCCCCCAGCGGTCCCTTGAGCGTGTCCTGCGCGGCGGCGAGCCTGGCGCGGGCGAGCGCGGGCGGCGCGGCGGCGGCGGGCGCGTCGAGCATGTTGTGTGTCACGACACTACACTACACTACACTACACTAGTACTAGCACTAGATACTAGAGGTACATACCGGGCTCCTCCCCCAGCGGTCCCTTGAGCGTGTCCTGCGCGGCGGCGAGCCTGGCGCGGGCGAGCGCGGGCGGCGCGGCGGCGGCGGGCGCGTCGAGCATGTTGTGTGTCACGACACTACACTACACTACACTACACTAGTACTAGCACTAGATACTAGAGGTACATACCGGGCTCCTCCCCCAGCGGTCCCTTGAGCGTGTCCTGCCAGGCCTGTCCCACTCCCATGTTTAGGTACGATCGCGCGCACGCGGACTTCCGGAACAACGCTAGTCGGTTGCAACGCGCACGCAACGCAAGACGCGTGTGGGTATGAATACCTACGTACTACCTATATAAAGTGTTTACTGTTCTTTTTTTAACACTATCTTGTGTAGATATCGTTGTTTTTATAGTTCTAGATATTTTGTTGTTGTTTCATTGTATTGTCCTAAAGTCCTTATTATAATAATAGGCCCGTTTTGATAACATACCAGTCTGTTAAAAAGAGACAAAGATAGAGCGACCAGAAGAGACCCTGTTGTATTAACGGGCCTCTTAGACCTCGAAAACTCATGTGAATGATTTTTAACCCACTTCAAAAAAAGGAGGAGGTTTCTCAATTCGACCGTATATTTTTTAACCGACTTCAAAAAAAGGAGGAGGTTCTCAATTCGGTTGTATGTTATTTTTTTTTTTTTTTTTATGTTTGTTACCTCATAACTCCGTCGTTTATAAACCGATTTGGAAATATTTTTTTTGTCTGGAAGGGTACACTTCCCGTTTGGTCCCATTGTCATCAGATCAGGATTTGATTACTTCTTAGTGTACTTTGAAGTCGGTTTAAGTTTTTTGTAAAAGAGTCTAATTATTTTTATGTGTGTTCGCGGATAACTTCGTCGTTTATGAACCGATTTTGACGATTTTTTTTTAGAAACTGTTAGTAGTTCCAGAATAGAAAGAGTTCCCTCTTTAAATATACAGTAATTCTACCTTACAACTCTTAGAATAACTAAGATTTAACATACCACTATTTCAAAAATCAGTAGAACAATATTCAGAAAAAACTAACAATTCTTATTGTTATGTAGGTAAGTAACTCAATATATCCTTTTTTTGGTTAATTCTTTATTAATTTTTATATAACAAACTTCTTTAATCAACATGAAGATTATTAAGAACAAATATTGTGAATTTCGGCTGACGGCTACTGGACTAGGTAATCGTGCCGTTTCTTGTCGCGTCGTCAGTCATTCCAGATTTGATAAGCATGTATGTTACTAAAACCCTTCCCCAAAATAGTTGTATTCAGTTTCGTAGACAAAATACACATTCAGTATACAAAGTACGTATAGGTCTAACAACTTAGATTAAAGTATGTAGACATTTTAAAATAACTTTCTGATCTAATACTAGTTAGCTAGGATATTTTAAATGTCATTGTTCACGAAAGGAGAATAGCATAGAAATAAAATAAAATAGTAATAGGACATACATATACGATAAGGAAATATTGAAGATTCATAATACGTCATTAGACAACCCTACCGTAACACGTGCCGCCTCATACAGGATAGAGTTATACGATAGAAAGAGAGGGAAGTTGTAGGTGAATATAATTTTAGGCGCGCAGCGCTGCGCGAACTGGATTGCGCTTTATTCTGTCGTTCCAAGAGTCGATTTTTGTTTAAATGTCGTTTTCGAAGTGGGTTTTCTGTACGTAGTACTATTAAATATTCTGTGGTCCTGCGCGGCGGCGAGCCGGGCGCGGGCGAGCGCGGGCGGCGCGGCGGCGGCGGGCGCGTCGAGCATGTTGTGTGACACTACACTACACTACACTACACTAGTACTAGCACTAGATACTAGAGGTACATACCGGGCTCCTCCCCCAGCGGTCCCTTGAGCGTGTCCTGCGCGGCGGCGAGCCGGGCGCGGGCGAGCGCGGGCGGCGCGGCGGCGGCGGGCGCGTCGAGCATGTTGTGTGACACTACACTACACTACACTACACTAGTACTAGCACTAGATACTAGAGGTACATACCGGGCTCCTCCCCCAGCGGTCCCTTGAGCGTGTCCTGCGCGGCGGCGAGCCGGGCGCGGGCGAGCGCGGGCGGCGCGGCGGCGGCGGGCGCGTCGAGCATGTTGTGTGACACTACACTACACTACACTAGTACTAGCACTAGATACTAGAGGTACATACCAGGCTCCTCCCCTAGCGGTCCCTTGAGCGTGTCCTGCGCGGCGGCGAGCCTGGCGCGGGCGAGCGCGGGCGGCGCGGCGGCGGCGGGCGCGTCGAGCATGTTGGCCGACACGCGCGCCGCCTCCACGGGGCCCAACGCACTGGCCACCTCCGCCGCCACACTCGCCCACGACGTCATCAGAGCCACCTGAACCGAACACCACTAGACACTTCAATCGGGGTTATTCAGTCAGACCTGCTCGGGGGCGCACCCGAATCGTGTCCGATCGGAGTTAACATTTTGTTAACTTCTTCCATTTATCTCTCGATTTTGTTACAACACTTCTGGATAGGCGCAAATAGTAATAACTTAATCCACGTGTCTCAAAGCAAGGCTAGGCAACTCTTATCAGACGAAATTTAAAAAAAATTGTAAGGCCACTCAAATGAAATAAGAGTATGACAATTAAAGACTACCAACCTGCGCCGGCGCCAAATGATCTCTATGCGGGTGTTGCGCGAACGCTTTGAGCGCATGCAGCGCTGCACGCACGTCTCGTTTAAAGCTGTCCTCGTACTGTCCCCCGGTGGCGCGCGCGAACAGCCGGCGCGAGCGCACCGCCAGCCGGAACACGGCGCCGAGGGACCGGAGGCACTTGCGGATCGGCTCTTGACCTTCCGCGCCGGCCGCCCACTCCGCACAGTGCTGCACTGATGATAGGAGGCCCCTACAAATTTTTATTACTTTAGGGTTTTGTTTATTTAATTTGTAGCGGAAGTGGGTAAGCTGTTCCATGGAAAAAAAGCATTTCTACATTCCAATCAAGAATGATTTTGAAAATGGCGGCTTGTATTTGTATTGATAGTTAATAACATAAGTATAAATCTAATAGAGGACACGAATGTATGTAATTCGCGTCCAAAAGGGTATACACAAAGGGTGGACTAGCGTTATCTATTTAGATCTATATATGTGGTACTTGGGTACATTCGCGTCCTCTATTAGAGTTATATCTATGTTTATCTTTTTTTTTCTTTTTACAAACTGTCTAAACAAGTATAGTCCCACAAACTTATCAGGCCCGGTGAGAGAGTCGCTGTTATTGCATTTGCTGGAGCAAACAACCAATTAACGTAGTGTTTATATTCTCTTTGACCAATGGCAATTGACATTTCAAAATGGCGGCGTTAGTTCCTCTTTTGACCACCGGGCCAGATAAGTTTGTGGACAAGCCGCCATTTTCAAAATCATGCTTTAATGGGATGGTTTACTTATACTTAAATCGAAAGTGACTATCTGTTAGCTCCCAATTACAAAATATGAACCGTCAAAGTGGGTCAAATGGAAACAGACCTTCCCAAATCGATTTCATACACCAACAAATTAATCCGTTTCAATTTAAATATGCTATGCGCTAATAAAGACTCAATTCAAATATGATTAAGAACCAAGAACCGAAAAATTGTCTACCTTGCAAAGATGCCATCGCCTCTTTACAGCTGATTTTCTCTGCCTATGGACTGAAATCTAATGATTCAACTAATAGAACAAAAATACTAACTTGTATACAAGTGCAGCTGAAAAATGCTCTTCGATATAGACATCTAAAACTGGACGGAAGTGTTGGAACCGAGGCTCATCGAGGAGGCTGCATATCGATATCAGCACCAGGAACACGGTGCCTGAATGTGGCGTGCTGGAAAACACAAAAGAAATTTAAAAGAGAAATATCGTGAGAAACCATAGCAGAATGGAAGAGCTATGTAGTACCTGACTGGCTGGCAACCTACCGTCAAATTGAAAATCTATCACCAAGCTAAAGTAGTACCCAACTTCTCAGAAGATACATTTTCAAAGCGCGGGAAACGCTTTTGGAGTGTAATAGTGCGGAGGGGCGTGACTTGCGAGTGAGACGGAACTAATGGCTGCAGTGTATTATGAACCTTATAGTAGTGATCTAAGGTTGATTGTAAGTTTAAGCATTCTTTCGTTAATCTTCGGGCCATACTTTATTTTCTGTGCGAACGAAGAATCACGACGCGCCTTATCAGTTGGGTACTATTGTACAAGTGTGTTTGGCCTGTTTTGTACTTCTACGCTTTGTATGCTTATCACCTTTCGTCACATTATTACTTACTGGTGATTTGTGTTCAAAAATAAGGTTATCCTAGTGATAGCCTAATCATTTTTGACAATATATGAAATTATGTAGAAAGTATTTCGTATATTATTCTAAATTTGTGTGATTTTCCTACGAATATTTTCATATTATTACAAAAAGTTTTTCCTGCATTAAGAAAGGAAAATCATTCGACTACTATCATCAGCTCATTTTTCATTAGGAAAAGAACCTGGAAACAAAAAACTTGTCTCTTACCTATTGCCATCTTCAGTGGAAAACAAAGCGAATAACGCGTCTAATACATCTCTTAGGAACTTGATGAGCTCTTCGCAACTCAGTCCGTCGCCTAACCGTAAAACCCTCAGTAGTGTTTCTTGGACTTTTTCTGGCCGAGCTCGCCATTGCAGGAGAGCTAGGAGATCCTCTGTGAAATATAAATTAGCAACATTTTTAGGAAACTATGTGGTAAAAAGATATTTCTAAACCGGTTTCTTCCCGACGTTTTCAGGGTCGTTTCAGGAAAATAAGGATAAATTTATCGTCAAACCAATCAGAAATTCCTCATCAGAATCCCCTTGATTTTATTTTAATCTTTTAATTATGCCAAATTTCATGCGGATCCTTTCAGTCATGAGGGGATTAAGTAACAACAATTGCAAGTAATCGTAGGATAGGATAGTTGAATTCTTACCGTTTTGCGTAAGCTTAGTTGAACACAGCAGTGTGCTTATAGTACAGTTTTCTTTGGAACTTCTTTGGAAGGACGGCACGACGCCATTAACAGATGGAGTGCGGGCTGAGTCGTTTGCGCACGACGGTAAAGACAAATAACTTGCCGATGTTAGCCTAAAATAGATAAAGGGAGTTAAAGACATCAGTGATCATCGGTCGGTTTTGGGGCCGAATTTTCAAAAAAAAATCAAAAAAAATCAAAATCATTTATTCAAATTGACCTTCGCAGGCACTTATGAAAAGTCTGACTCTAATACTGTAATACCGGTTCGGAAGGTTGCATTTGCTGAGAAGAGCCGGCAATAAACTCAGCAATTACTCTTTTCAAAACAGGCTTAGATTAATTACATAATATTTACATTCTAATCGCACTGAAAACAATTGCGTGCCCCGGCGCGGCGGCAAAATTACAAAGTAGACTGAAAAAATATTTAATAAGTAAATAAATAGCAAACTTAAGCAGACCAGCCCCCACAAGCAGCACCTGTTCACAAGTATGACGCGTGTGGCAGCCATCGCCCTCCTCGCCATATTGGAGGGAAGTGAGCGACCCGTCACACGACGCCGCCGCAAGCAAGCTATTATACTTATTTTAAAAATAAATATTCGAAAATTTTCACGCAAGGTCATCTGATTATTAAATAAACAGAGCTTGTTCTATGGACACAAGAGCAAAAATAACTGACATACAACATATACCAAATTCCTAAATATCTCAGAACAAACAGACATATTCATGCACATAAATGTCACTTGGGATCGGGGCAATATGTCCGCTGCTTCAATTCTGCTCTCTTATCCGTCATACCAGCATTCACTCCTTTCTAACCCATATCATCTTTCACACAATACATCCATCTCTTTTTCGGGTTTTCGCTTCCTGTATAACGATCTACTTTCGTATTTTATCTGGTTTCGTCATCTAAAAATGTTATATATGGACAGTGAAGGGTAGTGAATGGTACTTACTTAGTGGGGTCGTCACATTTGTACACGTATAATTCGTGAGCGCCGTCCCTGAGCGTGGCCCCGCTCGCTTCCATGAGCCGAGCGAACGCGAACCCGAATAACTTCCTCTCGTTTTTGTCTCGAGCTTTAAAACATTGAGAAAAAATATTATAGATTCATTAAAATATATTCAGCTGAACAATGTCCACTGCTGAATAAAGGCCTCCTCCATAGTTTTTACAATGAACGATTTTGGGTCGCTTGCATCCAGTATTTAGACTCATGTAAGTTTTTAAAATTATTAATAATTTCTAACCAGTGCTTTCCCCTGCTCTCTCCCCTTAATTTATATAACATCAAATAAAATACCAGGAAGGAATCGAACTTCATATCCTAGAAGAGAAATGGCTCTCAAGTACAGCTGCAAGAGTAGGTACTTGGTGATTTGAGATTAACTCTGTAGCCAAGTGGATACTAGATAGGACCTTTGAAAAGAACTTACTAGAACAATGCCTGAACTCGATCCTGACGTGCGCGTGCGTGAATGTATCGAGAGGAACGGTGAGCCGGAGCTGCTCGCCCCACGCGGGGCTGTTGTTGTGGTACAACACTAGCGACTCGTACAGAGTGCTGCCGCTACCGCTCGCGCCCCACACACATTCCTGTTGTATACACAAAAGTGTATCACATTTTGAGATCGTAAACAACTCTTTCAGAAGGGATACCAAAATTGTAACGAACGTGCTGACGTAACGCATCTCATTTATAGCTAGTTGGTACATTCGTATACGCTATGTTTTTGTCGGGAGTTTCACGACACCTCATTCATTGACAGAAATGTACATAAGTTTGGATAATGAAGCCGAAAATGTTGCTCAATTGGTCAAAAATGCCTATTTATTTATCTCTATATTATACCTTTCTAAGATTATACCTATCCTTGAGGAAACATTACTCACATCAATAATCTGGCCCGTATTATCATGAACGGTCACCGTAGCTAGGACATTCTTGGCAGTACTCTTGCCACCTCTCTCGAACTCTGCCTTCTCCAAGGTGAGATAGAGATCGTTGCGCACGTCGCCGGGCATGATGACGTCGGGGAAGCCCCGCTTGGCCGTCACTGTTGCTCCTGATCCCACCGCTTCGGTTATGCTACCTGCGTTTGTTAGTAGCCTGAGCGCTACTACTATTCCTGAAATTTATGACGTCATTTAGATCCCAAAAATCGTCATTACATATGCTGCTAGTTTCTGATCTACGAATTTCAATTTCTTTTTGGAGGAAGTGAATGGCATTTCCGTGATGAAAGTACGATTCGTGATAATCTGGTGGATCAAATTTCATCCAAATCGCTTAGCGGTTATGACATGATTTGGAATAACATTTATTTAAAGTAAAAAATAAATCAATACAGCTGCTCGAAAATGGCATTTACGTATTAAATTGAACAAACACAGCATCACGCATAATAGTAGTTTACTAAATCAAACTACTTGCGAGTTTATTGATACAATATGTTTATTCAGTAATCAAATCATCTATCAGTTGACGATAAAAAGTGATGCGTCATTTGTAACTAATTATCATAATTATGTTCAGTAAATAATTGTCTATCGTGGTACAGATTGCTGGTAGGTATTTATATTAAGAATTAATACTGTTTGTTACCGCGATTATTCTTATAATATTAACATTTGATAATTTAAAAAGGTCCATATAGAATGCAATTTATTTTCCTCACACCTAGACAGAACATAAATTATATTTATTGCAGTCTGGTGCGGCACATTATAATATTCAATGCATTATTTAATAAATTTGTATAAATATGAATTTATTTGGATACAAGTCAAACTACTACTAATTCTTTATTAACATAATTTATATTTAGGCTTTGATATTTATTTATAAACCTAAACTAATCATATAAACTTTGTGTTTTTGCTTATATTGTTATGGGCCGAAATTGATAACTGGCTTTAACTTGAGAGACAATTAAAGTTATAACAAAATAAATACTTACCAATTAGTTATACATACCATAATTTGGTTGTCCTGGTAAAATATTGCACTTGTTTGTTTGCTTTCGTATTAACATATCGTTTAGTTGATGGAAGTCCTTTTCTTCACATTGATAAACCTGAAAACAAATTGTGTCATAACTTTAAAATATCAAGTCAAAGGAGCTTTCTACCCCGGACGCTCAGGCTGTGGAATAAGCTCCCCGCCGTGGTTCTCTCAAGGGACCTTTTGCAGGTTCGGTAACGCGCTATTGATACCTCTGGTGTTGCAAGCATCCACAGGCTACGGTGACCACTTACCATCAGGTGGGCCGTATGCTGCTTGTATATTCGTTGAGGTTTTACTATTGTTTACATGCATCAAACGCTTTGTTGCATATTCACTGTCCTCATAGCTGATTCTATTAAACAAGTTCGTACATCTCGCTTATAAGAAAGGTAGAGCGTAGCGTTTATTCGCTTAAAGAGCAGCTCAACTGGGGGCGTAGCTCTACCATACGCAGTCAAATAACTCCATGTTATTGATTACCATCCGACAGGCCGTACACTTGTTCACCGTTGTTGTTTGTTTGCGCAGGCACTAGCGCAGGCGCAACTATTGGGGCGCGCGTGGTGAGCGACATTAACAGCTCCGGTACCATTATGGACAAATGGTAGTGAGTGATCACGGTGCGACTCACAATATTTTAATGAGTACAAGGAGATAGGGACCGATCTGCGGCAGGACCTACCGCAGATGGGTTCGTGACGCCTCGTAAGGGGTTGCCAGGAAGTGTGTCGTCTTTAATACCTAACGGAGGGCATGGTGGCAACTATATAAAATCTCAGTGGTTCAACAAGAAGAGAGGCGGACTTTTTGGCGGGAACTTGCAGAGCGACGTAGCATTTTCATTTTTATTTTCATAAATTTGTGTAATTTGAGTTTTATTGTGTATTTTTGGTGGTATTTTACCCAATAAAGATCATCGATGTGCACCAGTGAAGGGAAATGAAATGAATTATGTGTATCGTGACTTTTCAAGATGTCTCAAAATGTCCTTGAAGAGGTTTAGTACAATGACCACCATTGTAGTAAAACATGACTTTTATGGACGGTGACCGACTGAGGACTATAATGTGAAGTGATTTATTGTGACTGGAAACTATAATATAACTCGACACTGGCAGAAATGAGCCCTAATTTGGGCTTGGTTGCCAAAATTAAGAAGACGAAGAGAGGCTGTTGACCGACTTCATCGTATAACAAAGATACCTTAAAAGTGTACTCCTTCTCAGCGGGATGTTGTCCCGGCTGCCTGAGGAAGTCGGCGAGGTTGAGGACCCCCGCGCCCAGGGGCCGGCGCGCCACGGGCCCGCGGCGCTCGGCCGTGCCGCCGCCGCCGCCCCCCGCCCCCGCGCCCGCCCACCGCCCCACGCGGATCACCCACGCCACCAGCCACAGTTCACGGGTCACGTCTGTTGTTGATAGATCCTGGAACCATACATATACATATATACCTAGAACCAACCACCATACACACGACTATATAAAACAGCCCAATATTTTTACGCTGGTATACGTGCCAACTACGTTTGACGCTCGCTTTGCGTCATTCTGCTTGTCATAGTGACATTCATAATGATGGTAGTTGTATATATAAAATTAAATTAAATAGAAATATTCCAATAAAATCGGGATTTTGTTTTATATTATTTTGCCTTTTTATTTGATTTAGCCCCTAAAATTTTGGGGCTTTTTTCAACGCGTGGACAACTTCGACGCGTAATCTGGAATAATTTGGATACTGTAAAATTGTTCGTATCCAAACGTTAACTTGTAGGTACTTACATTTTTGGTATAAATAAATGATTTATTTATTTATTTGTTTTGGACCAAGTTTCGGTACGTTTTATACCATTAGATTGTGAGAACATTAACGGTTGCTGATAATATTGTTGAGTTAAATGTTAGAAGCTTTTTCTTAAGAATTTTGCCAAATATTTCAGTTAGGTTAGTATACTGCATTATAGACTAGCTTCCGATCCGGGGTTTACCCCACGTTTCAAGTCTCTAATATTTTCCCGGGATATAAATCCTGGTACATACCAGGCTATAATCGATATTATGTGCCATATTTCATCCAAATTCATTTGGCTATTACAGTATGATTAAGTCACAAGATCATTAGCAAATCAAAATAAGTAAGTATTATTACCATCACAATATTTTCTAAAATATATCAATGCAATTTAAACCTTCATACTCACAGCAAACAAAGTACTATTCGCGTGCAGTCTATCAACATAATTGGAGAATCCATCCCTTGCTATCCTGACCCTGAACCTCTCCGACAACGGTTGTGCTCTCCTCGCGTCATGAAGCCACAGTAGGAGTTCAGCCTCGTCGCCGCCAGCCGTGTGGCCGAAGTCACGCATGCTACACATGAGGTGGTGGGACTGAACTGTGGTGGATGTGGTGACATTGTTCGAGTTGTTCGTGAGTGTGCCAGAGTTGAAGCTGCTTCCTGAACCACCTGCTCTACGAAGAGTACCGCGCCACTGCGGAAAAAAAAACATCATAAAGTGGTAATTAATGGTTTGATATTAATCCATTTACACAACTGCCTGAAAAATGATTACTGTTTTCAGGGTTAATGTATGTAATTTGACCCTTTCATCATAACTTCTAAATGCTTGAACCGATTAAGGAGTGTATTAATAAAATCCTTGTCAATGCGTGTGACATAGGCTCAATAAAAGGCATGAAATAATAATAAACACGACTGCATATTTTCAATTTAAATAATTGTTCATTTTTAGCGGAAATACGTACCTACAGTAGTACCCAACTGATAAGGCGCGTCGTGAATCTTCGTTCGCACAGAAAAGAAAGGATGGCCCGAAGATTAACGAAAGATAGCTTAAAACTTACAATCAACCATAGATCACTACTATAAGGTTCATAATACACTGCAGCTGTTAGTTCCGTCTCACTCGCAAGTCACGCCCCTCCGCACACATGGCGGCAGATGTCGACCAATAGAATTTCCCGCGCTTTGAAAATGTATCTTCTGCGCAGGTACATCGGTAAGCCATATTAATTGGGTACTAATGTACAAAACCATTTCACCGGTTCACGATAGCCCTTAAGCCTGAATAGATAGTTGGACGCGAGCGCAACTGTGGACCTTGTTTCATAACTATGCCGGTGATTAAGTTGAAGTAGATAAAGAAATGAGTAATGCAACTATAACTGCCTATAAAACTCATACAATGTGGATTATAGTAATGACTCTTTTACAATTATTAAAGTTGCTATCACTTCTGCATACTTCTTTGTGCGTAGAAATAGAATTAATGATTAAACAGGATATAAAAATATTACACATAAAATTTTATGTAATCTTGGAGCCACAGAAGAAGCTGTCCAAACCAACAGGTTGCTATGCATGTATTTGTGCTGATTCTGTTGTAAATCGCACTAAACTAATTTTAATCACATCACATCTTCTTACAAACATTATTGAAAAAGGATAGAACATATTTAAAGCTGTCAAATTAGTCTTTTGCGGGTAAATAAACGTAATCAATTTTTATGGCGACAAAATTCACTTACGTTAAAAACGAACATTGGACTAATTTGACAGGACTTTTCTTACATCCTTCTTATATTCTTCGTTAGAAAGAGATATAGTGAGAATAAATTAGTTTAGTTGTGAACAAAAGAATGGGCACCATTATTTATTTGCTTTAATATATCTGTAACAACTTTTACTAAAAGCCCTGACCTAGTATAGATATAATAATAATCTTGATAACTCTGTTCTGAACTGACATCTGACTGATCATTATATTATAATGATAATATCCATAATTTTATCTGTATGGTCAACATACGGCTGATTTCATAAATAATACACAGTAATCATATAAAAATAACACAGCTGCTCAGAAATCTTTATATACCTACCGTTACCACATATCTATAAAAGTAATACTCGTGCATGACATGTCAGCGTCTTATGAAACCCAACCTCTTAAACAAGTCAGCATACGATATAGATATGTACTTACCTTAAAAGGCAACCTATACGAGCATGTTTGATAACCTATTTGGAGTTCGAGATACAACTTTTCCGTAGGTATCGATATAAAAGGTATTAATGTATCGATTGATTGTAAATGAGGTTGCAGCTTTCTTCGGTATATTATACGACTACATGCAATAAAGTCGTAAGTTATGCGCGGAAAGAAAACAGTTGATTACAAAGAGACGTACGTAACAGATAAATAAAAATCAAATCTTAAAATAATACGGACTAAAGTTTCTCTTAAAAAAAATCGTATGTTAAAAACATTTCCCAACAATGAGCAAGTACCTACATAGTTGATTCATTTTCGACTGGATTGCTTAGTAAACACAGAGTGAATCACTACAAGTTTTTGTGTCATGTAAATCATTGAGGAAACAATGTTACAATTTACACCTGGCAATTTCTCCATGTTTGTACATATCTTATTTGTCTCGTATTTTTTAATGCCAACAAGTAAGCACGCAAATGGTCCACCTAATATTAAGTGGTCACCGCTGTCTTCTGTAAAACCTAAGGAAAAACTAAAGCGTTGCAGACTGAATAATTCTTTTTACGCCAAAAATAAATATATTAATAAATCGTTTTACTAGTAAAACTTCCCTCCTATTTTTTTATTCCGGCTACGGCCTCGGCATGACAATATAATGCACATCAATCTTAAACATCAGGGATTCAGTACGTTAAGCCAAATGGCAGGTGTACGGAATGTCCACTTGTCTAAAGTTATACAGTCTTATGGACTCAAACTTAGGACTCAAATTATTTAGTTGTATAAAACAAAAGTCTTCATAATATCCTGCCATCTTACTGCCGTCGGTTTTTGGGTTCCGTACCCAAAGAGTGCCAAACAAGGGTTACAACTAAGCCTCCTCCATGTATCAGTAGGCTGTCTTATAAACTATAATAGGTAGACAGTTGACATTTTCATATAATCTGTATTTCTAGTAAGCCGGGCCAGTTGGCTGAGTTGGTTAAGATTCCAGCTATCACGCCGCAGGTCGTGGGTTCGATTCCCACACAGGACATGCATTTGTGTGCATGAACATGTCTGTATGTCATGAGTATGGGTGTGATTATGTATATTAAATATGTATTTACAAACAAAAAGTAGTATATGTATTATCAGTTACCTGGTTTCCATAGTACAAGCTCTGCTTAGTTTGGGATCAGATGACCGTGTGTGAGGAATGTCCAAGGATATTTTATTCATCCGTCCGTAAAAAAAAATACCTTTGTTCCAGACAACATAAAGACTGATTTCAATTTTATTGATATTTGGCAGTGATTTTATCGATGCATATGCTTGCTTAGCGATTGCAAGTATGCATAGAAACTAGTTTCTAAAGGTTATTAAAGCTTTTTAATACTAATACTTAGTAGAAAGAGTAGCAGACGATTTTGAACGTTACTCTAGTTGTTTTAAGTTCGTCGCAAACCGATATTGTGACCGAAGAATTCTGGGTCAACGCGATGTAAGGCATGTCTAGGTTGTTATACTACACCATATAAATATAATGAAGAATAATCCTATATTTGATGCGATTTCATTTGGGGTTATCTGTAGATCAGCAATTATAACGTCGTCTGTAACTTTGATAAGCAATTCTTTTGACAATATATAATTTTCAACTCAAGTGCCCAACGAGCAAGTGCTCGTAAAGTGACATTTATTGCACCATTTTTAGTATCTTAATGCAGCTTATTACGCACTAGTGATTTTTACTTACCGCACAGTTTTATGATAAGTATAATCCCGATTAATTGATATGTGTTTAGACGAAGCATTCTTAATTTAAATGGGTAATACAGTTTGACAGCGCAACGCTATCAAAAAAATAAATAACTTGCGCGCCATATTTGTTAACGTTCTCATTGTTTGGTTGATTATTATCAAAAATCTAGTCCAAGAAATACAAGTCTGTTTTTTTCCTCACAAGTGTGTTGAAAAACAGGCGTGTGCATTGATCATTACACTCTCTAATCGCCTAATACCGCCTCGTCTGTAATTACCAACTTTACACACATGTATCATAATGTACTATTATATAGTCCACGTCGGTCATAGAGTAAGAATATTAATAATTTGTCTCTATGATAATATATTTTATATAATTTTTCCTCCTCTCTCCTACATTGCTTAGTGCCCAACAGGGTCCTTAGGGTATAGTGTTATTTATTTACCTTAAGGTGCCTATGTAACATTGTATACCTATGTAAGGAAAGCAAAATAAATAAAGTATAATTTATTTTTGTCGACTGTTATGGGTACTAAGTGTATGCTAATGTTCGGCTAAAATCCCATTTGTATTCGGCAGTAATATGATATGTTAATTGGCGCAGCGTGAGATTCTTCAACGACACCTTTAGATGATTTATTAAAATTAGTAATTTTAGTAAAATTTGAACTTTTTGCTTAATTAATTTAAGCAAAAAGGAAGATTCGATAAGTTGACTGCAGGACCATTTGTTGGCAAAAATTGTCACATTGGTAGCAGGATGAAGTAAGACTGTAGCGCGATAGTAACAAGCAATTTTAGTGATCCATGTGAATCCGAAACGTATCTTCCTATTTAGATAATAATATCAAAATAAGCTTTAGACGAAACTAAGCAGTAAAACGGTTTGTGTGATTGTGGTATAAACGAAAAACAATATTTTTAGATTGTAACCATTTATATAGAATTGTATTGTTTTAAAGTCAACTTACTTACCTAACCAGGGTTTAAACAGGGAAAAAATAGTATGTAGGTAGGTAGGTACCTACTAAGTTAAAATATAATGACCTCACCCGTTGGAAAATCCAGAAAAATTGTTTACCTTAGTCGGTTATTTACTAGCATACGATACTAATTAGGTGGTTTGTTTATGGCTCAAAGTAGGGATATCACCTCTGAACAATTTATCGGGATTTATAACTGACAGATTTAAACTGGAAAGTCAACATACCGCAGCAGCTCGCTCAGCACTTTCTACATGCACCCTGTACAGTTCAACCAGGCTCATGTCCTCAGGGTCAACTGCCTCAGCACCACGGCGCGGCACCAACTCCAGGCCCAACTTCCTGAAAAATTACAAAAGGAAAAAAATAAAATAAAATGCGTTCTAGAGAGTCAACTTGAATCTGGGTTATACAAGAAACATGATGACGCAAAATGGGTAGTCGTGAATGCAGTCATGTTACTACTCAGTGTACTGGGAAAAAAGTTACAAGAAAGAATGACAAAGGTTAAACAAACAACAGTAATTCATTTAAAGTACCTGCTTTCAGATGATAATAAGTAAGTAATTTAGTTTATTATTAAATAGGAATTTTTACATGAAAGTGTGCACAGCCCCCTAGATAAGATGGTTGTCGACAATCGTCATCGTTATTAAACGTTCAACCTTTGTATGGGATTGACATTTCAAATCGAAATATCACGTGATTTTCAACAATCTCTTATGTCAATCCCATACAAAGGTTGATCGTTTACTAACGATGACGCGGCCCAGTACAGTCAAATTCGATAATATCGTATCGCATATTCGTCATGTTCAGGTTTCTACAAAATATAAGCTTGTGTAAATAGTGAATTTTCTAGTTACAACTAAACATACCTATCAATACTTGTATTCAAGCTTCAGTTTCATCTATATTAAACAACTTATACTCGGTGATATACTGGGTGGAGATTTCGAGATGGCATATTTCGAATCCTATGTTGGGTTAGTCATGTTGAACAACTCTTACTATGGGACAACATTGAATTCTCAAAAAAAAAACTACTTTTCATAAGTTATGATCGAGCAAGGTTGACATTTACTATGGATAGTTGAAAAAAATATTTGAGAATTCACTATCGGTTCCATAGTAAAAGTTGTTTAGCATGACTAACCCAACATAGGTTCCGAAAATATGCCATCTCTAAATCTACACCTGTTATACCCATGCATAAGAATATATTATAGAACGGTTACATAATGAGATTTTATTGATCTACCGATAGATACCTAGTATAGGCTATCCATTCCAACGCTTACAATAGTTTGTCGGCCTTACTTATCAAAATTGGCTAATCATCATCAGCAAGTAATTAACTAAATACATCTTTACCTCCTAATAAGCGGTTATAATAGTTTCTACTTATAAACGTTTATTAGCAGCGTCTTAACTAATGAGCAGTTAAGTCACAAAAATATATTTTACTCTGCCAATACCGCCATGTGTTGACAGAACAGAATACTTTTGGACTCAATATCGGACCATAGAAATGGTCAAATAGCAACATTACGCCATTCAATCCCAAGATTAAAAAGTTGCTAGTCAAAATAAAACGTATATTTAAGAGCAACATTTGATGCTTATATATTAACTAGCTATCCCCCGCGGTTTCACCAGTGCTACCTCGATAAAGTATCCCATTTTTTATACTATTATACTAAGTCGGCAAACAAGCATGAGGCCGGCTTGATGATAAGCGGCCTCATGTGGTGGCTGCGGAATTCAATAAAGTGGAGGTTCCCGCTCCATTACATGGGTGATTACATCTACGTGGCAAATTTAATCGCGATTGGATCAGAGGCTTAGTCGTGAAAAGGTAACAAAATGCAGACAAAGCATTTATAATATTAGCACAAAAGTATGAATTGGTATGATGAACTCGACAGTACCTTTTAATAACGCAGTTGTATCCTAAAACGGTGATGAAAAGGATATGGGTTTGAAACCTACAATTAGCTTGAGCTTTCGCGCGAAAAAAATGATGCTGAGGAAAACCAGAGAATGCTAATTACAACTGCAGGCTACCACACTCATATTGAATATGCTATACAACAATATTGCTGTGCGGTTACCCTTCTTTGGCAGTATAATTCATTATTTATAACTTAGTGTAAGTATGTATAGTTATTCTATTCTATACGAATAGCAAACACCTGCAGTACCTATCCGGCAGTTCCACTCGATAGTTCCTTCAAGGATTTAACATGGACCACGCTTGGCACATCACCACAGTGTTTTCAAAAGCAATTCTACATATTATATCATAAAATAAACATAATTGTGAATACGTTAAGGAATTTAGGCTTTAAATTGTTAAGCATACAATAGCATTTAAACATGATATGCAAATCATGAGACATTGATGAAATACTAATAACATAACAGCGGCCAAGCAAATTTCCTTGTAAAAAACCAAGCACAGAAACAAGTAAGGTACAAGCCCGTGTGAATATTATGAATCACATAAAAAGGATTCTCAGAATTTACCATGAACCGGATATTGTTTGCAGGTTATAAAATCGATTTTTTATTCAATATAAGGTGAAAGCAATACCTAACATTTATAAGCTTAAATTATATTATCCTTCAAGCGTTAATTCAATCCATCCAAATCTAGTGTTTCAAAATATCGAAGATAATTCGCTATAAACGCTGCTAATTTTCAAGTCAAGCGGCGCATCACTAAGTGAGGGGCCGAAGATCAGAAACAAATAATGATATGTTTTAGAAAAACTATTTTAAAAGCCGAATTAGACGAACGGATAAACGGTCACGTAGTCTTGAGCTTTCAATCAACTCACGCGCAAGTGCAGAAATTCTTTCAATAACCGAACCTTTTGTGTTAAATAGGACCTTAGCTTAACGGAGTGATGGTTTCATTTTGAGTGCATGTAGTATGTGTTGAACTTTAACTGCATCATTCTACTACACAGCTCTTTAGGAGCATACATGACTCGCACTGCAATACTAATATATTGTGAAAGCTCTCGTGGGCTTTCCATAACAAGACTAACCGCCATTAATTCAATATTTTCCTGTAAACAAACATCCTTTATTTGTATTAGATCTCCTGACCATTGACTGTACTAAACAACGCATCGTCGTAAGGTAAAACCCCATTTAACAAATACTTGGGCGGAAAAACATGAATGAAATTACATTTCGACATATTTTCATATTAAATTAAAAGAATTCATTAAATTAATTATTTATATACGAGTACATATTATGTATATGGATTTATCGATGTGTGTTTTTACATCTAAGACCGCAATACAAGTCCGTCTAGATTTTTATAAACCTGCCGAGCCGAGATTCAAGTTTCTAACTCAACAAGTGGTACTCTCAAAAAAACTCTCACAGCAGTTGACGCAATTTATGTACCAGTAGAAAATCTAAATAGGTACATCGTGCGTTTTTAACAATCGATACAGCACTGCGATTTCAAAATCTTCTATTGGAAATTGCAAGACATTTCAGCAGAAAGGTATTTAGCGAATGCCGGTGAAGGTATTTGTTCTTTATACGATCGGTTAGTGGTCATAAAAAGTCCATGGTATGGGTTCGTTCGTCGTGCAACATACAAAAGGTCACCAAACCAGTTATTCAAGCGACACAAGCTGACGTCTGGCACTGCTTGCGACGCGTTGCTGCCTAATACGCAGTCGAAAAGTCAGTTTAAATCTATGATTAATTACTCCATGGCAGAATCTAGTCGGATGCCGACTTCTTTATAACTTTTCTTTCAGCTAAGTTACTAATAACCTTGATAAATTGATATCATTGGTGTGACTAATAGATACACAAATATTTGTGGGTCTGTGACCTCAAGTATACATTTGATAGTTTTAAAAAAGGAAATACCACGTTTGTAAAATAAATATAGATACCTCCCTTTGTACAGAAAACTTTGCTAAATTGAGCTATCAGTTGACACCTTGGCCAATCAACTAAATCTTGATTAAGGCATTCGGCAATTTCCACCAATATCAACTGGGCGACCAATTAAGCTCAATTATATAACCTTTGAAGCAATTTCCGTCAGCCCATAAATGACTTCTACTCCAGAATAAACGTATTTATCCTTCCAGAAACATTACAAGAAGATCCGTTTGAAAATCTTTGTTATATTTAAACCCAGGTTAAATATAACGGGGTCCGTTTGGATATAATTCCATTCCAAGATCATCAAATATTTTTTGAAAATTAAGCTGATCTGATTTTTCTTCCATTAGAAAAGAAGAACCTTTATGGTGATGGAAAACTATGGTAGGTATCTCATGTCCCAATAACATGTCAGAGGAAATAAAATAAAAAAATAAATATCCCGGGACTACCTCACACACGGTCATCTGATCCCAAACTAAGCAGAGCTTATACTATGGAAACCAGATAACTGATATAATAACATATACCTACTACTTTTTGTTTGTAAATACATACTTAATATACATAATTACACCCAAACTCAGGATATACAGACATGTTCATGCACACAAATGCATGTCCTGTGTGGGAATCGAACCCACGACAAATATCCAGAAACTTATTCGGACATAAAGCTCACCATATAAATCGAGCTAACAACTCAATAACTGGAATATTATCTATTTCTCAGAATTGAAAACGAGACAAGCTTTCTAAGTCCGTCAAAAAATATCATATTTGTATCAAAAGACAATAGAATCGACTAAGAAAATTATACCTAATAAGGTCTATTAAGATGGTATTTATTATGCATGGAGTAAAAGAACGTTAGTCTCAAAAAGATAGTGATATTCACTTAGGTACAGCCAAAAATAAACGAGATGAAGCTAGATAGCGTCCAACGTGACAGCCGAAACTGGGAAAACCAGTTTTGCAAAAACTTCATGGCGCATCGAACTTCAGTGTTCGTTATGGCATTTTATTATTAATGTCATAACCATGTTATGGTACATCGTATCAACTTTCATATCTCCACGACACTCACTTCTTTACTGTCAAGTACCTCAATTAAGATCATGATTATACTGATTAATTCATAATGGAAATAGCAAATGGAATTTTAATTCAGGATTTAAATAATCTGTAAGACTGACGGCATACTGACGGTATCTTCTAAAGCCATGCAATATCGTTTTTTTTTTATTTCGGGACAGGCTACAGGTAGACGGTTCGCATGCCTATCCAATGACAGTATGATGGCCAGATCTGACCTGAGTGTGCCATATCATGACATTTTAATTGACTTTATTAGTCTATATAAAGTAATATGTATGTATGCCAGTGTTTCATTTGTTATTACCTACTTTTTACGAATGCTCCTTCGTAAAAAGTAGGTAATAACATGAGATTGTCATACCATACCATTCATTACCTTGTAAAGCATAGGTAGATTTTTTTAATAGGGAAAAAAACTGGGAACTGCGAGTAAACTAATCAAACAAACCGCTTATTACATATATTCTTTAAATATCGATAATTACGCAAAAAATAAAACAATTTAAAACCTATTAACATAGTACCTTTATACCTTACAAGTGGACAGGTAAGTTTTTCTACAAACATTAATTTAAGCACTTATTCATTTCATTATTATGAATAGATGCTTTATCTAAATTGCTGCAACCGACAATGTGTTAATTAAAAGCCCCGAGCGATTCTCACTCGTTAAAACTGGTCATCAAGCTTAAAAAAAATCAGCATACGAGACATAAAGTATTGCCCACGAAGAAAAATCGAAACGGAGTCAAAATCTTCGACAAAACTCGTTCACCAATGGCTACCGACTTCTGTGCACTCACTTTGATTTTAGAGGGGGAGGGAACGTGAGCGCAGTAGCGCACGACACAGGTTAGAGGGAGACGGAAGATATGCGCATACGCAACACGCTGACGAAGTTTATAGTAAATAAAATAAACGCGCGTCGCCGGGCGCGCAGAGTAGCGAGCGATCGGATCGACTGCCCTATCCAGTTTGTGTTTCCGACTCAAGAGCAGCTGGTGTGTCGTATGCTGCCAAGCCCCCGCTGTAGTCGTATTATACCAATCATTTTAAAGTAATTTATGACATTTCAACGATGTTAATATTTAGTGACGTATTTTTGAAACGGTAAAGTGATGCTGTAACAGTGTTGTGTATAAAGACGTTTAAAGTGAGACAAGTTAAAAGAAACCGCGACTGGAAAGTAACTGTTAGGTTTAAAAAGGTAAGTTGTGTCATTAAAATTGGTTAAATAAATTCATCGAGATGGGACCAAATCACAATGAAGTTTTTAGGAATGCCGTTTGACAGCATACATTTGGCTTTTGTTCCCGATGAGAGCCTTGTGCACAGTCATCCCGTATCTTTTTTATTCTGCCCGCTTTCTTGCGGACAATCAGTTTGATGATAATATTTCGGGTTACAATACTTGACTTGAAAACGTATGAATGATCAATGTTGACCTGACATGTCGGTATGAAGTTTCTCACAGTCACAGGTAGCGCCGTTTACCTGAGCGGTGAGCAAAGGGGGAAGGGACGCTGTTCACGCGGTGCGGTGTTCTGTACCGGGAACTATATTTGAATAGAATGGACAAAGCAACCGTAGGTAAAAGAGGATTAAACCAATTTTAACAAAACCGTGATGAATGAAATAATAACCACGTTTTAAAACAGAAATGATACCAATGCCAGTATAGATAACGAATGTTAGGTTTTTATTTTTAGGTCAATAGCAAAGTAAATATTTATAATGGATTCCAAATAGTGGGTAATATGCACTTTGATGTTTGAAATAGAAAATACTGGGTTATTATTTCACTTTATTAACATTTTGATATTATCACGATCCACGAACTTCAATGGAAGATGTTTCGTGCCGTCCAAGGACATATGAAGTGAAATAAAAACATCGCGTTACATACATACAATACAAACTGCTTCAATTAAACAAAACCAACCCGGATATGTCCATATGTCCGCGAGTAAAAATAAATAATACATTGGATGGTGACTACAGAAAATAACTTCCTATATACAGCAAGTTAATGTACCTAATTCAATCATTGTTAAAATGAGTATTAATTAATTAATTATTTCGGCTACGATTTTACAATCGAAGTTGTAAAAAATTGCACTATTATTCATCACATCACGATTTAAATAAGTAGTGTCACAATATCCTACTAATATCAATTAATTATATAATTGATCGATTACATTAAGAGCGTTAACATAATTTAATTAGCAAGACCCTTTTCAATTCATTATAAAAACGTGCGCACTCAATAGAAACTCAATTTAAAATTTAAAATAGCAATTATGTACTACGGCACTAGGGAATTACCTATTGGTTTCCCAGTACAGTGTGGAGTTTCTCTCGCACAAAAGGGGGCATCTTCCAACGGTCACAGTCATTGAATTCTTGTCACGGAGTATGCGCTACGGCACCTGCATCGACAAACGCCAGGCGCTTGGTGATAACCTCATATGAATGCCTTGAACTTGCCAGCTTCATGTCAACTTTTAATAATAACCTTCTTTCCCACAATAATAGAGACAAACTCATGTGCATTCAAGAAGCGATTTACATGTCA
Organism: Achlya flavicornis; assembly: GCA_947623365.1. NCBI lineage: Eukaryota > Metazoa > Arthropoda > Insecta > Lepidoptera > Drepanidae > Achlya > Achlya flavicornis. The sequence goes on from OX392474.1 coordinate 12,407,559, forward strand.
TTTACCTACGTATACAATTGCAGTGTGCCGATTCGACTCGCGTACAAATTCCTTTTAGTTTACTTATTTGTATTCGTAGTCACGATGGTCACGATCAGATCGTTTATTATTACCCAATATTTTTGATTATTGCTTGAGAAACAAATTACCTACATATTCAGTCTAAATATTTACGAACTTCGATTAAATAAACTAAATTTTATATATTTTTACGGCCAAAGACTGACTGGCAAACGGTTCATGTTATGTGATTCCTCCCTATTTTAAAGTAAACTATCATTGAGCTAGAGAAAAATCCCATCAATAAATTGATACGTTAGTTTGAAAGTCGATTAAAGATTCCTCATTGCGTACACAACACACGCGATATCAATTATGGCCCGCATAAGTTTAACATTGCAAGCTGTGTTTCAGTAGGCATTTTGATCGTATAGCTGACCTTACGATAGTATTACTACTGTGGATTATCTCTCTATACTGACGCCCGATATTACATGGCAAATTTCATAAATTTATAAAATTTTGCATAAGCTTGTCCAGCGTAACCGCAGTGTATTCGAAACCCATTTCCGCATCAACCGATACTAGTAATGACGAAACTTTGACACAGTCACTGCGGATGTGATGACCAATAGCAGCTTATCAATCCCTCGTACTCGTACACACCCCTAAACTAAGTCCGGTTGTACGTCTAAAACACGTGTTTTCATTTAGTTTCTTAACGAACTAAAGAATGTTGTTGATGCCGTGCTGGCAGCATTGGACGCAGTCAATGAAGGCTAATTATTTTAGACACGAGACCTCAAGAGTTGAGACAAAATGGACCGAACGGTCCATCGCGCGTCGTGGTATTGCCGCGAGCATGGCCAGTAAATAAATTACAACAGAGGCGACAAACTGGCCATTCACTCGACAGATCTTGTTCTCGACATTACCTAATATTCAGACCGATAGTTTCATGTCATTAGTTACGCTTTTACTGCTTATGAAAGGCTCTATCGAAGGGTGTCGATATCGGATCGAGATTCTTTCCCACGAACAGGTTGTCGGTATTATGTGATTTTGTGTAGACGTGTGATGCTCAGATGGACGTGGCCCTCATCCACCGCAATTAGTGCCCATTCAGATCCCAGTCGACGCGTGCCGACCGACTTAAATAAGTACAGCAGCTGTTAATGTAAACTTTAACTCGCTATCATTTGGGCCAGGATAGAAATTGACTGTAAATCAAGAATACACATTTCAAGTTGAGCTATGCTAAAAAAAATATGCGTCACTGTTGGTGATTGGTTTAATTTAACTAGAGGTTGACAATTGACATTGATCAGGGTATATAAACTGAGGGCAAGTCTCTGATACTAGAAGGGTAATCTCTATACCAAAGAGAAACATGATTTAAATTGCGACTGTTGAGAGCAACATTAAAATATGTTGCAAAGAAGGGTAATAAAATGGGCGAGATGTGCCAATGATTAATGGACAACTGCAATAAGCGAGTGAAACAAGGATGGGTAGTTATGAGCCGCATAAAAGACCCGAGGAGGTAGCCCACCCGCCAGTGCCTGTGCGCTTGCGCATGTCATAAACTTTGGAATGTATGCCTTGTCCCGTTCTCCTGCATGTCTTATTATCAGTCACTAGTACCACGTTAGCAAACAATGCTCACCTCAAATTTCGGGTATGGATAGATATCAGAGATATGAAAACATAATATATTCAGTGAGAAATAAAAAAATAAAGATGAATCAAACAAATGTATGATGAATCTTAACCACTCTTAACTGAATTTGAGCAAGAAATTGCAATGATGTAAAAAAATCTTTGAACGAAATCATCAAAATATTGCCTCCAAAACTAATCGATCGTTGAGATGAAGACGTGCAAAAGCGGCTGTGTTGTCGCTCAAACTGGTTTCCGCGTAAAATTCGCGTTGCCATGCGATGCATCAGCACAGGTTCGAGGGAAGTAAAGCAGCGAGGCAGGGACGGGGAGGGGCGGTTGAAAACGCAGAGGAGGCGCTCGAGCAGCGGCCGGTCGACGACCCGCCACATGCCCTGCGCCGGCGCACCATTCGCTTCCATGCCGAACGATCCTAACACGATTACGATAATGTTAGCAAAATTTCAAGAAATACCCCTATGCCACAGCGCTTGCAAATACCAAATGTTATACACATGAATCTACACAAACGTCAGAAGTATGATTGCTTATTAATGTGAACATTTACATACTGCAGATAGTAATATTACTGCTTTTGAAATAGTAACTAAGAATGACATAAAAATTTAAACTACAAACAACTACAGCAGTTATTGATCACATTCATAACAACGACGAACATTAATTTCGTTCCCTACGGTCGACCCATATACTCACCTAACACATGTTAGACATATGACACTGCGTAGGAGCCAGATCAAGAAGTCGCCAAGGTTGGATCCATTTATCATGAATTGTCTTCTAGACTGTATCCTACCTACTTACTCGCTTACGAACGTCTTATGATAATCCAGCGACTACAATTCATAGATTATGTATGAAAACATGAGGAAACTATGTGTGTCTACGATGGTAAAGCCGTGAAGAAAAAATGGTTTATAAAAAGCGACGGACCCGTCTGCCTAATGCGGGGCGTGGGCGAGAGGTAGCCGCATCGTTAAATTATGTTTGAGGTCATTGATTGAGAAGACCCGAGCTTTGGTATCTTATGTACCAATAGACTACTTGATTTTCACCTAACGGTTCACCGAATTAAAAATCATGAAGCCCTCACTAGTGTCACAACAAATGTTCAAGGCACGAACGTAAAACGCAAATGAGCATACAATACAGCTGCACCACACATTGCTTGAATCAAAACACCAATAATGTTTACCGTTTATGTTCTAATTTTGTATGGATAGCGTATGGCACTTGTCACTTCACTAGTCGGCGTCAATTTATTTATAGTAATCCTTTGTCGCTGTTGTTCGAATTCCCTTACTAGGGCGATCCCTTATAAAGGAATAAGAAGTTTAGAATTTGTATATGTACCTGTACCTATCATTATTTGAAATCTTATTCTTTTTTTTCAGATAAGGATAGTATACAAATACACTTAAGATGGCGGTGTTTGGCTTGGTATCCTCGGTTGCGGGGTTTGTCAAAGTCCGCTACCTGATCGACAAGGCCATCATCGATAACATGGTGTTCCGAATGCACTACCGCATCACTTCAGCCATATTGTTCCTGTGCTGCGTACTTGTTACGGCCAATAATCTTATTGGTAAGTCTAATATTTCATCATTGGTTTAAATTGTTGCTTCATTGTTTATTTTGTTAGTTATACAAATAATCTGATCGGACGACTAATATACGTAAATATTGCTTTCAAACATCTTTCACAATATTAACGTTAAGTAGGTACTTACCTAAAGCTCTTACTAATTATTTGTAGCAAGTAAATAATATCAGAATTTTTGATGAGATCAGATTTTTTGTAGCGCCTTAGTTATTTAGTACGTTGTTATTCGTAACTTTTTGCCTATTTCCTAACAAAGCTGTTATAGAAGATAACTTTTAGACAAAGAATCATAAATTAAGCAGTAGGTAAGTAATTATAAAACTGAAATTTAATCCACCTCTTTCGTAATGTCTGAATGTACCTATGTAACATCGCAGATGATGCTACAACCACCTATAACTTAGTGAAAGTTTAATTTAAATGTCCAGCTAATTACAAACCGCAGTTTGGCGTTTCCATTATCAGTATTATCACCTGCCAAATTCAATTGACCTGACTGACTGACCCAAAGAGCATTTTAACATAGAAACTACAGACATGTAAATAACAGTAACCAAGAGCAGACTTCTCGTGCCTACAGTAAAAATGAATCATTTCAGGTCGTTGTTCAGTGTGGGAACCCCGTGTCGTAACATTTACCTAAATAGAGACGTCATGACATATTGATTGTACAAACAAAATACAAACAGTCGTAAACGTACGTGATAAGATTGAATTCAGTGGAGCAAATCGGGTCAGTGAACCTGCAACCGTAAGCTATAGTATTGAGTAACAGGTGTAACTTTTACTATTTTACATTTGAATTGCGTTAATTAATGATTCTCTCATACTACTTCATATAGCTAATAGTTGTTATTCCGTCATTTGCCAAACCACGTTTTAATTTTTGCCGGATATTTCACATCCAGTTCAATAACATCTGTCAATCCAACAGAAAAAAGAAATACCTTGTGTCCAGTAGCTAAAATGGTTTCTGAAAAGTAAGTTCTATCGTGAGCACTTTTTGTTGCACCTTAGCGGTCATTGACTGTATTTCTTTTGATACATTTTATACCTATTACTATGTAAATTATCATCAATTCGTCTGAAATACGCCATTGATAAAATAAACTCCATAATTATAAAAATAGAATCAATGTGGAATAGATAGTAAAATGACCCAATTTACCAACGCATGATACACTTAATAATAATGGACTTTAAATAAACGCCATTAATGAAATGATTACACCTATTAAACAGATGATCAGCGTTGATTCTAGCGAATATCCGACAAGTCGACGTAACGATCTAAAGATACGTGATCCCTGGTCGGCACAGCTTCAAGTGGCAACAAAGCTAGCTGAAACACGTTCCATAAATGATGTTTATGTTCACGTTATCGCGTGCCCCTCATTTGATGAGCTACTAACACAAACAGAGCTACTTAATGATCACTTGTAACTTATACTTGTAGCTTAGATAGGGTCATAAGAATACCACTTGAAAGTCTTTTAATCTTAGTAATATTTTATCTAAAACTATGATGTTTGAACAGTAATGAAAGAAATTACAGTTGTTTACACATAGATGACACTTAACAGGTCATTAGGCCGCGCCTCATTGTCTGTAACTTTCCAATACATGGCGTGTTTACTTACTTTACTAAGAATACTGCAACATTATTGACATGAGTTATGAGTTAAGACACGATTGAAGTTAGCTAAGTCAACGAAGTTGGCTTAGAAACAATCACACAGCTTTGTATAGACTTTGAAAGAGCAACGTTTGCAATTCGTGATAACCGACGAGTAGGTAACTACACATGCAGCTTCGGAACAATCACATTTCTGCCTCAGGTGTTAGTAATCAAAACACCACACTGTTGCAGTTTCTTAAGATAAAATACTTTACTTTAGCTAGTAGTTGCCATGTAGGTAATTGTATGACCCAATGACTAGTCTTAAACGCACATACCCTTCCATACAAAAATTTAAGTGATTCAGAATTTTAAATAATACTTGAAAGTTGAATAACCTATGGCTATATACGGTATTTATTACATATACATATTCGGACATCAGCATTATTGTACAGAATGTAGCAATCTAAATGTCCCATTATTAAATACGTGACTAAAATACTGTAATTCTAAACCTGCAAATACCACGTAAATGCATTCATCGGCTGCAAAATTGTCAACATTTTTAAGTAATGACCCGAATTACCAGTAGCTGGATGAATCATATCACAGTTACAGTTAATGATAAAATCAGTCCAAAATACGGTATATATTATATTATGCTTGTTATACGACGGTAAAGTTCATGCTGCGATGTTCGCCATGACCTACTATTTTACCTGGCAATCGCAGTAGAACTAGCCAACCTAAAGCATATCGGTACAAAGCTGGCAGTAAAATAAAAGCACTCAAAACGCGTCTTGTGCGTTAATATTTTGTATTTCTACGTATAACCTATGTCATAATTTGATCAATATGAAGTCAATTGCTTGCATAAAACACCAATTTAGGAAGACATTTCAATACAAAATTTTCAGCTGCATTGATATGCATAAAAAACCGGCCAAGTGCGAGTCAGACTCGCGCACCGAGGGTTCCGTACAAACCTGTAGGTATATAAGTAAATGGTAGTATAGACCTGAGTATTTGATATTAATTTCAATTTATGACCTATTAAAAAAAAACTACTTACTAGATCTCGTTCAAACCAATTTTCAGTGGAAGTTTGCACCGTAATGTACATCATATATTTTTTATAGATTTATCATTCTCTTATTTTAGAAGTTACAGGGGGGGGGACACACATTTTACCACTTTGGAAGTGTCTCTCGCGCAAACTATTCAGTTTAGAAAAAAATGATATTAGAAACCTGAATATCATTTTTGAAGACCTATCCATAGACACCCCACACTTATGGGTTTGATGAAAAAAAAAATTTGAGTTTCAGTTCTAAGTATGGGGAACCCCCAAAATTTATTGTTTTTTTTCTATTTTTGTGTAAAAATCTTAATGCGGTTCACAGAATACATCTACTTACCAAGTTTCAACATTATAGTTCTTATAGTTTCGGAAATAAATGGCTGTGACATACACGGACAGACAGACAGACAGACAGACAGACAGACAGACAGACAGACATGACGAATCTATAAGGGTTCCGTTTTTTGCCATTTGGCTACGGAACCCTAAAAACAGAAACGTTACCACGTTACATGCTAGTATCAAAGTCGAAGTGTCTGAACTATTAATAAGTTTGCTTAAGATGGTAGGAATCATTATAAGCCTACGATTAATTTAGCTTATGTTATTAACCGGCAATATGTTTCCCGGAAACATCAGAGACGAGCCCGGTAAACAAAGAGCTAGTATATTCTTATTTTGTACATCAAGTCATATAAATAATAATAATAAATATCCTGGGACATTCCTCACACACGGTCATCTGAGGCCTTAGCACGAACCACTTTCGTATCGCCTTCGTAGCGTCGTCGTATCGAGTAGATGTCATTTTTGACAGAAGTTCTATCGTCTACTCGATACCTAGCTTGCGAGCTACGTTAAATTCGTCCAGAATTTTGATTCATATATTTCTGATTTTATTGGTACACAATTTTACAATATTTATTCCTAATAACATAAACTAAATTAAATAATCGGCTTATCTTATATTATTAGCTAACGAAATAAGGTATTATATTATGATTCCCATGTGAATGTTTCCTTATTCACTATTTAAATATGATGAATGTGAAAATATTTTTGAACGAAAACCATTCTTAACTGTCAAACCAAAAACCGCGCGTAGGTAGTTTTTTTTTATTTCAGCAAAGAGTTCATGAATATTAAGGTTTGAATTTAGAACAATACTACAAGAAGATGGAGTCTTGTGACTCCGATAGAAATAAATTCGTCGATTTTCAATTCTAGATTTGTGTTTAGCAGTTTTACGGGATTTCATTTAAAGAGTGGCTGAACTTGAACTATCGAAATTCCATTTAAACGCTTATTATAATTAAGTATATATAGGATGTTTCGAAATCAATTAAATCATGATTTTGCATCACAAGATTATTAATTCCGATGGAATATTTTCGAAAGATTATTAGAGTACTTACTTAGTCATTCATTTCAATAGGTATAGGCACGAACTTTTGAGAATGTAGAATTCTTGACACGTCGTAGTAGTTTAATATTGTAAATAATTGGTATAGGTAATTTCGAACAATTTACATAATTATCAAAGTTTAAATGTAAGCAAAATAAAATGGGTTTTCTTAAATATTTGAACTTCTCTTTAGTTTACCATTTAACATTACTTCCCAGAATTTGATACATTTAAGTGACACTATGGGATGGCGCTATAATACAGGTTGTGATTTTTTCGGAATCAATGGGTTCGATTCTCGGCTAGGAAATTATACATTTTCGGATACTACTTAGTCAAATAAAACATGAGGCACCCCAATTGAATGTTTTAAATTTGAATAACTTAAATACCTACTTAATTAATGATTCACCATGTTTAGTTATGAGATTATAAATAAAGAAAAACAAACCAAAAATCTTAATGCTTAAAGAAAAACAACATTATTAGAAAAAAAAAAAAAAACACTTTACGTGGGCTCTCACTGAAAAAAATACGGTGAGAAGGTTTACGTTAGCTGGCTTGCGAGTAGACGATACTATACGTTCCAATTTCAAATTATATACCAAACCACGTTTACGTAGCGTGACGTGAGGTTAACGTAGTTGTTCGTGCTACCGATTTAAACGTTTGACAGCATTCCAATGACACATTCCCATACAAATTTGAGTTAACTCTCTCGATACGAATACGTTACGCTTGCGATAGATTTTCGTGCTAAGGCCTCTGATCCCAAACTAAGCAAAGCTTGTACTATGGAAAACAGATAAGTGATATATTATACATACATTACTTTTTGTTTGTAAATACATACTTAATATACATAATTACACCCAGACTCAGGACATACAGACATGTTCATGAACACAAATGTATGTCCTGTGTGGGAATCGAACCCACGACCTGCCGCGCTATAGGTTAAGACTCCACGTCTTAACCAACTGCGCCAACGGGCCCGTCTAGTCATATTCCCATTAAGTTTCAACTTATATAGTTTCAAAATCGCAAGGGCTCAAAAGCTCGAAAATTTTGATCAAAAAGGACCCATCATAATGCTGTATTGCCAAGGACAAATTTAAAATCTCTGGATTTTTACTTGCCAGAGTGTCAAACCTTTCAGGGAATTAATGAATCCGGAACCAAGAATACAGAACTTTCAGTAATACAAGTTTAATAATATTAAATTACTTAAGCGTGGTAATAAAAGATCAGAATCATCACACACAGAGATTTGTAATGAGATAAAATTTAACGAACAAAAACCACTTCTTAATACAATTTGATATACTTTTTTTGCCAACTCCACGTATCTATACTGCTTTTTGCTTCGCGTAATGCTTGAGACTATGATGAATGCACTAACGATTCTAAGTGCTTGTTATGGAGTAATTAACGAGCATGTGACTTTAGTCAAACTGACACCTCTTTAGTATCATTGCTCTCTGACTCACTATAACTGTTCTTATGTCACAGCCTCACAGTTTCTACCTACAAAGAAATGTTTTTCATGTAGGACTAATTAGGTCTCTTTTATGTGATATCATGGTATAGATTAGCTAGGATTTACAATAAACTTGCACACATATATTATCAATACAGGAAAACTGGAGTAGGTAACATACTTAACGTGCTATTTCCTTAAAATGCAACACCGGACTTTAAAGGAACGACGGAACTATGACTGTTATGTTTATAATTACCGCAAATACTATCAAAGACATGATATTTTCCCAACAGGTATGTTACACCCGTTATTTTGAGTCGGTCACGCCGTCTGACCAGTGACCAGTTTTGTGGTATTGACATACTCGTATTATGTGGTTCAATGCTATCCAAGCACACGTAAATAATGAGATCATTGAAACTATGTGTATAACTATGGTCTCTAAATGAATTTATAGTATAGTTTTGCCCATGATTAAGAGAAGGAACCAAGTTAGGTTGATACCAACTGGAATAAACCTCATTTAATAATGCAAGGAAATAACCTGCATTTGATACAGCTCTTACCAATTTGAGTTGAAGTCATGTTAAGGAAGTTGTCACTTTAAAAACTCAACTTGCTTTAGTAAACAATTCCCTACAGTTGAACAGTAATTTTAAAGTTACTCTTGATTCCTAGTGCTAAACGGAGAAATTATAGTATTCAGCCTAGAAAATTTAGATATTGGGTTTATAGAGACATGGTTTTTGAAATTCAGGCAACCGAACTGCGAAGCCAATTGTGTCCTTAATAAATAATCCCTCATAACGGGCAAGGTGATTATAGTCAGGGTCGACACAATTGCAACAGGTAGAGGGGCAGCTGCAGTACTATTAAATATAAAATTAGCTTCATCCGCAAACGTTCCAGTGCAATGTCGAGGACGAGGATAGATCGATAATCGAAAATGGATAAAAACATATAGACATGAACAGATGTCATTTAGCGTTCGTTTTATTGCAAAGTCATTACTTTGCTTAACCACAAGACGTCCATGTACGATTTTGTATTTCTTGGTAAAGCTGTTTACACGTAATGAACTGTTTGCAGGAAATCTAGGTATATGAGGAAAATTAATTCAAAATTAACTATTTTACTACAACTATTCCAGGCGACCCGATATCTTGCATTAACGACGGAGCGATTCCTGGACATGTGATCAACACCTTTTGCTGGATCACGTATACATTCACTCTGCCTCATGCGGATACGAGAGGGATAGCTCATCCCGGCCTCGGCAACGAGTACGGGGAAGAGAAGCGCGTCCATGCATACTACCAATGGGTGCCTTTCATGCTATTCTTCCAGGTAATATTTCAGCTAAACTAATATTTACTCCGCTTTATGATTTTTACGTCACATTCAGAGGTTATTTATCATAAAACTAGCTAAATACCTCGTTATTGCATTACGCAAAACAAAATGACGTAACCTGCATCTTTTATGACAAGAGCAGATTGCATCTCTGAATGAACTTCTTTGTATTTCATGCCATCTTGGATACATGTTTAAAGTGAATGACTTGTAATGTTTTCAGGGACTGCTGTTTTATCTACCCCACTGGGTCTGGAAGAACTGGGAGGAAGGCAAAGTCCGCATGATCTCAGATGGTATGCGAGGATCTGTTGCTTGCATTGCTGATGATAAGAGTAACCGCCAGGTGAGAATCTTACTTTTTTCTAAAAAAATACTAGAAAATGTTGCAAAACGCTATGGAAGAAATTTTGGTTTCAAACTCTACAGCAGTAATAAATAACATTTCCATAATTAATTATGTACCTACCAGTTTGACTAGTCAATTCGCTAAGTATATATCCAGTTTCTGTGCCAATTAATGTAAGCCAGCAAAAGTCGCCGTACTAAATTACTAATAAAGATTGATGATTGTTCTTAATAAGATAAATTAAACGAGCGTGCAGTTATTTCTGCATAATCTAAGATGGTGGGTGACATAAGACTGGTGATCAATATAATATGGAATTAAAATGATATTTTTTTCATTTCAGAACAGATTAGTTCAGTATCTTATGGATACTTTGCACATGCACAACACATATTCCTTTGGCTACTTCTTTTGTGAAGTCTTGAACTTCTTCAATGTTGTAAGTATCAAAATCATTGATTTAAATAATAAGTTAAACAAGCGTCCAATCAAGTAAATAATATTAATAATTTATTTTGTGATTCCAGGTTGGTAACATGTTTTTCTTGGACACGTTCCTCGGTGGTGCCTTCTTAACTTACGGTACAGACGTCGTCAAGTTCTCTAACATGAACCAGGAAGTCCGAACAGATCCTATGGTAACTGTACATTTTTACTAACTTATAATATACCATAAAGTGCTCTGAGAAATATTTTATTAACTTAGTCTGTATGCTTTAAGTAATTATGTATAATTATTATTTTCCAGATTGAAGTATTCCCGAGAATAACAAAATGTACATTCCACAAGTTTGGTGCCTCCGGAACATTACAGAAACACGATGCGCTCTGCGTTCTGGCTTTGAACATTCTCAATGAAAAGATCTTCATCTTCCTGTGGTTCTGGTAAGTGTAGCTATGTAGAGGCTATTCATAAGATAGTGTTATTTTAACAAACTAAAACCAGTCTTAAAAATATGGGGCGAGAATTTTATTTCGTTTTATTTACAGGTTTATTATCCTAGCAGTGGTGTCTGGCTTGGCCTTAGTATACTCTGCTGCTGTGATACTCCTACCAAGAACTCGCGAAACGATTCTCAAGCGACGATTCCGATTCGGTACTCCCAACGGAGTCGAAGCTCTTGTCAGGAAGACTCAGGTTCGTAGACAGGCTAGTCATATCCTTTTTAATTTATAATTAATCTTTGATCATTATCTACTTATATGAATTAGATTAGAGTTATATGGCAACGTAACTATTTAGATATATTATGTAATCTATGTGGATACTAAGAATGTCCAATTTTATTTCCAGGTTGGAGACTTCCTACTTCTTCATTTATTAGGCCAGAACATGTCCTTGCGCGTATTTGGCGAGGTTCTAGACGAGTTGTCACGGCGACTGCACCTCGGCTCCAACGCGCCTTCAGCCCCCTCAACCCTCGAGATGACACCGATATATCCAGACATTGAAAAATTCTCAAAAGAGACCGAGACGTAAGAGTATTTTGATACATAGATCAGTACACTGGACATCCCAATTCACTGGTAATATTCAATGCATGTCTCGAATACATTTTTTGAGTGATCTTTTGAAAATTCAAGGCTGATTTAATCTAAGAACTTGTTCGATACGGGACGGATATTGTTGAATATTTTACGGACTATACAACTAGCCACACTGAAACGAGTCCCGTAAGAACAGCAGAATGCCAGGCTAAAGATGGCCTTTTCGAATGAAAATAATATCTAAGTTCCTCTACTTATTATCATACAAAATATTCTCAAACCATGTATTGATGGCACTCTTGTTTGTTCATACTTAATAACTATTTTGAATGTATTCCTGTGTGTACTGCTCGTTATCTAAATGACTGTTGTTCATTTGAGTACAACATAAAAATTCCAGTAATGTACCAACGTGCACAATGTTGCAACTAAACATGACATTCCTTTTAACCACCGTTTGCCTTTGTAGCATAAAATTTTAAATGTAGGTTGCGATTCAATGAAATTTTTTATACAAGGTTTATTGAAGTAGCTAAATTATTTTTAATATTCGAATATCGTGGCGTTGTTAGCTGCATTATTTTGAAGTCTGCCTGCAGTAGCAGAACGTTTGGCAAAGACTACTTGTGCGAAACTGTTAGTAAAGAGTCAAACTGGGAAATATGTTTTAAGGGATGTAATTGGCAGTTAGGTTATTAAGTAATTATAGTTATATTTTATAATACCCGTGGAATACCACTTTAGGAAATGATGATATGCCCGTCATCCTACATGGTCATTAAAAAATAAATTACATGTGTAATTTTATTGTTAACTGCGAGTTAAATAATATTAATATTTTACATTGTTAAGGCATATAACATAAGAATTAGTTTTATTTCTCAAACGAACTTTGTATACATCTTCTTATTATTTATTAAATAATGAGTCGATGCGCATAAAAGACATATCGACTACACAATAGTGTAGTGTAAGATCCTCATTTAATAGTAGTTAGTTTAGCTTTTTACTATTATGGCTTTTATTATTTTTATTTCCTAGTAAACTTCATTAAGTGACGTATTCATTGACTATAGGAAATTATATTGCCATTAAGTTGTGAAGTTATATAATGAGTACAAAACTTTTTCTTAAATTCAAAAGTGTATTTGCATTTGATATTAGACCAATGTAGTATTAAGATTTCGGTGCGAAGGATAAAATGTTGAATTATGTATAGAATATTTTTTTACTCATGTAATTTACTCGATAAGCATTGTGCCATTGTAAACACATTTGTAATGTCACTTTTATAAACTGAAATTATTGATGTACTCCAAACAATTGTGAATTGCATCAAGGGACCAATTGCATGTTGTTAAACTCTCTTGATATGCTAAGGTAAATATTATCGTTTATTAATAGTTCTGGAATCTCAAAAGTCTTCCGCACTGACTATGCCAGTTTACAGCATATAAATAGTTTAATAATCATGATTTATCTTGCAGTATATCTGTGACGTTAAATATATTTTGAATACTAGTTAAGGATACATGTAACGATATCATTCCTACACTGACACAGATTGAGTAAATTAATATATTTAGGAAGACTGCCACTATGACAATTTCTTTGTTTGCTATTCTGTGATTTGGTTGTCTCTCAATTAAACAAATAAAATTATATCATGCTGTTTTATTTTAATGCAATAAACATATACACCCCACATAAAACACAGAAATTAAAAGATATTGTATTTTGTAATATAAAATCATGAAATACCTGAATTCTGCATTTCCCTTCATATTGTACAAAAAAGATATTGAATTGTAATCTAATAAGTCATTATAACAAAATACCGCCATGTGAATCTAGCTTAAGCGTTTTACAGTGCGATGGCACACTAGCGCCTCATGCAAGCAGTGACACAAATGTGCGTATTTTGTTGGTATCAAGGAAATCGCTAGACAAAATCAATCAGCTGGTCTGGCTTGCGTCTGGTAAGCTTAACATCTTCTGTTCAAACTATCTGAAGACCAAGGTGTTAAACCAGTACATATTGCTTATCTTCAGCTTTGGTTCAGAATCATGGTTGCTTAGAAAGGGCGATACGGACCGTGGCTTGATATATAATAAATCGGAAGCGTTTTTTGATTGTTTAAACGGGCTAATCTCTGGAACTACCAGTCGGATTCGAAAAAAATGTTTCACTAATAATAATAATACAATATAAAATTTATTTCTCAACACTTAAATTAACATTTCATACAAATTTTTAGACAATTAATATTACTACAAATAAATTTTAGTGATAGACTGATGCCCGCGATAGGTTTTTACAAACTTGAATTACAGGTCACCAGGTCCCACCCCAAAAAAAAAACTACTTTTACTTTAAAAAGGCTACTTTTTGTCCCGGGAAAGCAGTGAAACCGTGTGGGACAGCCAAATAAGACAAAACAACTAGGGCCGCCGCTGGTCATATCACTTGACAAATTGGAATGACAGAAGATGCACTAAAGCAGTACCAGAGAATTGACCAAGAGAGAAATTGTGAAAGGCTATTTTTATTGGCATTATGGGATAGCGAGATAATCAATTAATAAACCATTAAGACCTGTGCTCAGTAGCTAATACATTGACATCCTCTATTTTAACATGGCATACTGAAGCTTAATTTAAGAACAAAAACAAAAACACTCACCTATTCCCCCAGTCCAGCTTAGCGACGAGTTTCAATCTCAGCGCCCTAGTTTGGTCCTGGGTCAAAGTGCCAGCAAGTAGAGCCCGTCTTCCACTGAGGAGTTCTCGCATCACCTTCGCTACAGCGCTGAATCTGTACGTTTCGCGCTCCTGCAAAATAATCCTTATCCTTACTAATATTATAAATGCGAATAAGAGTTTGTATGTTACGCTTTCACTCCTTAAGAGCAGTCAGCTCACCATACTTTTCATACAAAAGCTCTGTACTTATGATGGCGTTTTTAAACACTTTTCGTTAGATGTTTTAAACAAATTGGTATCTTGTGAACTATATTTAGCAGTATAACTAAACGAAAATAAAAAAAAGTGTGAAACAAATTCAGTAAAAGCCTCCGAAAACAGCGGTTTTGCACAAATTTTACCTGAACTATGGCCATATCTAATGTACCTATAAATTGTAAACGTAAAGAAAACAGCTCTAAGCAATGCTTGCAAATGTATTGGAGATTCTAAATAACTAATTTTTTTTCACAAACTTGTAAGATTACATCACAGGAAGTATGGGCCTGGAACAAGTTTTATGATATGCGAAATCATGAATGACGACCTAGCGAAGCGGCCGCGAGTGATCAGCGGAATTTACCAACTGATAACCGATGGCTCTGATGGTGTCTCTCTTTTTTCGCAGACATTACGTTGGATGAAAGTACAAGCTTTTAGGCTACGCTTGCGTTGAAGTTGCGTTGGCCATGAAGGGCCCCCTTAAGTACTCAACCGATCATCATGAAATTTTAAATGCAGTTAGCCTATGGTATGGTGAAGGACAGCTAGTATATAAAATAAAGAAACTACCAACTACAGTTCTGATTATTAATCTTGATAATCCACAAACAACACTTTTTATCTAGTAATCTGGTTTCCATAGTACATGCTTTGCTTAATTTGAAATCAGACAGCCGTGTGTGAATAATGTACCAGGATATTATTATAATTTTCGCGAGTAACGAGAGCTCCTTTAGTCCTAACTTTCCTGAAGGAAAATATTCTTTAGGTAAGTTTACTTGACAAATCGAGGCAAAATTGCTGGTTCAAAAAACCCGTACATTAAAAACCGGCCAAGTGCGAGTCAGACTCGCGCACCGAGGGTTCCGTACAAACCTGTAGGTATATAAGTAAATGGTAGTATAGACCTGAGTATTTGATATGAATTTCAATTTATAACGTATTAAAAAAAACTACTTACTAGATCTCGTTCAAACCAATTTTCGGTGGAAGTTTGCATGGTTATGTACATTTTACCACTTTGGAAGTGTCTCTCGCGCAAACTATTCAGTTTAGTTTTTTTTTTATTAGAAACCTCAATAACATTTTTGAAGACCTACCCACAGACAAACCACACTTATGGGTTTTATTTAAAAAAAATGAGTTCCAGTTCTAAGTATGGGGAACCCCAAAATTTATTGTTTTTTTTCTATTTTTGCGTGAAAATCTTAATGCGGTTCACAGAATACATCTAACTAAGTATCAACAGTATAGTTCTTATAGTTTCGGAAAAAGTGTCTGTGACATACGGACGTACAGACAGACAGACATGACGAATCCATAAGGGTTCCGTTTTGTGCCATTTGGCTACAGAACCCTAAAAAGGGTAATTTGTGGTACTTGCTTACAAACCTAAAAGAATGCAAGTTACTACAAATTCCCTTCTAGGCTTCATCATTAGTACTAACCACAGTGAGGTTCTCTAATGCGTCATTTTCAAGAAGACTGCAAATAAAATAATTTTCAGGTTTCCTTAGAAACCTTCAAGGCTAAGATTCAAGGTTGAGATTAGGTAGTTGAGATATTCTGCATTTTTTTGCTATGATTTTCTGTACCTTTATATAAATAGAACAGGTTATTGACATTACCAAAGATATAGGTGGACATCACTTTAACGCAGTTTTGGTACAAAAAAGACAAATGAGTGAGTGTGACAAACAATGATTCACGAGTTTTAGCTGGTATTAAACAATGAAACTAGTTAAACTGTTCATTAGCAATGCAAAATACATATGTAGGAAGTAAAATCATTGCCAAAAAGGATAGAAATAAAGAATACTAAATAATGTATGCTCGGCCGAACCGGCTGGGAAAAATATGATGTGAAAACTTTACAGACAATGCTTTTTTAAACTCGTTTAAAATATGGGATTTTAAGTAAAATTTGGCCCATTTTACTTATATATCATTATCCGATGCGGCAGCAAGGACACTGGGTACTTACATAGTCAAAATATGGAACCGAATATGGATTGGTTACAGGTTCTAGTTGACCAAAATCTATATTTTCTTGTAGTAAATTTTGTATTCGCAATTTTTCCCGAATTTTATTTTCCTTTTTGATTATTTTGTACTCGTATTATTTCCGTAGGTTTTTTGCTCTAATAGCAGTTACGTCTTTGCAACATCTAATTGTTTTTATTTGTAGACCTATGGATTTCTTTCTCTTGCTCGCTCACCACTTTCACCAAGTTTCACCTAGTAATTTTCTTTGTTATAAAAAAAAACATGAGATGACTACAGCAAATGTTAAATATAAAATAGATATGACTCCAATCGTTCAATGAAGATAACATATTCCGCTTGAAAATAAACATCAGATTAGATCAGATTGCACCAACGCATTGCTACCTCTTCTAAGCTTAGCCTATAAGGAAATTTGAGAATCATACCACATAAAGCTTTTTCCAAAGGCGAGCCCATTCTCTTAAGACGCAGGCGATCTCCCGGACCAATGGATCATCTTTCAACTCGGCAATGGCAGTCGCTCCCGAACCTTTGACTATGCATGGCCGAATTGATACAATGCAGGCAGGAAATATACCCCATGCTGACCTGTTCTTTGTACTGAATCCTCTATACCATCCTGCAAATAGATTAAGGTTTTTTATGATTACAAAATCTATACTAATATAAAAAAGCGGCCAAGTGCGAGTCAGACTCGCTCACGGAGGGTTCCGTACAAAATTAAAAAACTTTGCTATGAAAAAAAAAACGCAAAAAAAAAGACGTTTCTTGTATGGGCGCCCCCCTTTAATTTTTAATTTTATTTCATTTTTATATTTCTTGTTATAGCGGCCATAGAAGTACATATTCTGTGAAAATTTCAGCTGTCTACCTATTACCTTTCATGAGATACAGCCCACTGACAAACGGACGGACGGAAAGCGGAGTCTTGGTATTGGTCCCGTTAGGCACCCTTCGGGTACGGAACCCTAAAAACGGACCTTTTTTGTTTGTTTGTTTAAACGCGCTTATCTAAGGAACTACCAATCGTATGTGATAAATTCTTGTAGAAAGCTACATTATCCCAGAGTGTACAGCTACTTTTTAACCCGGGAACGCGGGTGAAACTGCAGGGACAGCTAGTATTTTAATACTGTTCTTTGTTCCTTCCACTGCCGGCAAAGCAAAACCTCTTGATACCCCTAGTGTTGCAAGCATCTATAGGCTATGGTAACTGCTTACCATCAGGTGTGCCATATGGCTGTTTTCTACCTTGTAATCTTCTATCTTTCTAGATATTAAATGCCAATATGGGTATCTAATATGTAAGTAAAACGTAATTTTTAGGTTTTTTTAGTCTACCTAAAAATTAAGCTTTTGAAAAATACAACCAATATTGTATTTTCTTTAATATGAAATCATGACAAGTTAAAAAGATTACCTCCATTTTCTTCTAATATTTGAACAGTCTCCCCAATCTCCAGAGGCAAACCTGATCTGACATCACCCTTCCAATTGAAGACAGCTGAAACAGACTTGTGCATCAGTCTTACAAGACAATAAAATATTAATAATATGCAAAAGAAACTAAAAATTACAACTTAGAAAGTTTGAGGAAGACTTGTTAGAAAATACTCTTAATGCAGCAAGGTCAAAAGCTCAAATACCAAAAAGGCCAATTAAGATCACTATGTTATTATTGAAGCGCTCGTGGTGTGGAAGTGCTCGTGGTGTGGAAGCGCTTGTGGTGTGGAAGCGCTCGTGGTGTAGCATGATTAGCCGTTCTTAATCGATCGGCAAAGTTAAGCAACGTCTGTCGTGGTCGGTACCTGGATGGGTGACCGTCTAGTGGTATTTCATAATATATCGAGCATTTCCATGCTTCGGAAGGCACGTAAAGCCGTTAGTCCCGGTTATCACTTTATTGTGATAGTCGTTAACCGATTCGTTGCGATGGCTAATTTCGCTAACTTTTAACTGTGGCGTCGAGCAAAAATAACGTGACACTGATCAGTGCCTAGCGCCATACGATTAGATGACACGCATCTGTGTCTTCCGCCATGCGGAAAAGAAAACAGTATTTTGACCATTTTTTACACGTTCAACGCATGAATACTTTTAGTTTACATTCGAAATTTTACGTGAACGGACAGGCGCGTTGTTTTAAGTGATTAGAAGTGCCAAAATAAGTGTAATTTTGGAAATGGAAGGTAAGTGACTTTTTAATACAGTTGTGCTAAACCTTTTCAGCATATTTCGCATTTCCTAATGATATTATTGAATATACTATTTTAAATTAGGCCTAAAATATTGTTTTACTTATAAAGTCTCACTAACAGCAATACATATGAATACTTACGCTAGATACATTACAAAAACATATTAATTCTGATATGTATGTCACTTACAAGTGAGCACAACATTTTTAATATGTAGTTTGTATTTAATTATAAATTAAATTTGAATTTAAGGCGATAACAGAAATTACTACTCTAAGAAACTATGCTATGAAAACTGTTTGTGATCGATCAGCAATTACATTAGTTTTTTTCCGAATTTTTTGTAGCTGTCAGTATAAAAAGCATTTTGAAAAGTACATACTGCCATATATTTGTTATTAATAGTGGATTTATTGTTTAAGAACTAAGGCGAAAAAGGAAGTACATTCCCGAAACAGAAATTGAGACACAATGTGACAGTGACGAAGTGACACAACCAAATTCACAAGACTGGGTCCTACCACCAAGCTGGGAACGGGATTTAATACCGGACAAAAAAACAACTAGGGATACTGCAACAAATACAGAAGAAAATATGATGGACAGTGCGACTACATAACTAGGTACATACATATGATGGATAAATGTCTGATTTATTTGTATATCTATAATTCTGAATACTTTTTGTGTTTTAAAATAACGAAGAATGTAAATAGATTCTAGACGCCAGAAATATTTAGGTATGATGTCTTACTACATATTTTTTTGATTTAGTATTTGTATTTTCTTATTATTCTTAACATAGACGATTATAAATATGAGGACTATATTTTTGTATACCGCCAAAATTGTATGACAGTGACTTGCAATATTTCGAGACATACCTAGTTACATTTTTATCAACACTTCAGGGACTGTGTTATTTCAACGTTATAGATAAAGTTGTCGTTACAATGGGAAAAGAAAATGTTATCGTACGTTTTTAAAAATGTAGCATTTCATAGGAGACAAACTAAACCAACAGAAGCAGTGTGATTTTCCCGCTTTAGGGAGTTAGTAGTTTACGCTGTAATAAATATATTATTTATATTATCAAATTCTGCAAATTTTAAAAAAAGGTTGGTGACTCCTTTTTTATAAAAATCTTACTAAATCCAGAAACGAAGGCTACAAGCTTAAAATACGTGAAAAATTGAAATAGTTTGGTTCTGGCAAAATTTTTTCCTAAACTGAATTGAAGGAGTTATTGTCGATTTTAAAATGACACATATCCGTGCCTAACGCCACACGCAAAAGAAAATGATGACACTGATACGTGCCATCCGCAACGAATCGGTTAAGCTAGTTGGATGCCTTCTAGGCGGCTTGAAAAATTCCAACAGTAGGTTGACCACTAGCCTACCTCCACCAATCCGCAGTGGGCACGCGTGGTGGAGTATCTGCCCATTCCCTTTCACCCTCATTGTTATTGTTATCGTAGGAATAAAAATAAGCAGAACTTTTAAATAACACTAGACACTTGTACACTATTAAGATCCTTATTCAAAAATCAAATCCCTTATGTGTAAGGCTGTATACAAATAATAACTAAAAGATTTTGATCTTTATGCATGAGTAAACTAAAGTACCATGATTTGTCAAGATCCTTTGAATCATGACTTGATCTTATTATTTGTTGACTAACCTATAAAACACAGATAAACCGAAACTTGAAATTTAAAGGGAATGTTCTTTATAGCATGTATGTATGCACTAAATAGGCAGCTAGAAAAATTCCAACAGTAGGTTGACCACTAGCCTACCTCCAACAATCTGCAGTGGGCACGCCGTGGTGGAGTATCTGCCCATTCCCTTTCACCCTCATTTGTGAAAGGAGGCCTATGCTCAGCAGTGGGATATTATAGGCTGATGATGATGATGATGGCAGGATCCAGTTTTTTTTAATTTTAATTTAAGAATAAGAATAAGTTTATTGTCAAACCCATTACATAATACAAGAACATAAAGAAGCAAAAAAATAAAAACATGTCTGACAAATGGTAGCAAACTCAGCATTATGCTAGGGTGCACTGTTGTCCACCCCAGCGCTGATTTTCAGTTTGCCCTTATATATAAATAAAATATAAAACTAAATAATACCATGCTCCGCCTATTTCAATAATATTATATTATTAAATTAGTGCATAGTAACAGAAATTGATATTTGTTTCAATTGTTTATTTTTTCTATAGGTTTATGAAAACATGCAAAAAAAAGCGATGGAAGGATACTGAATAATCAATGGTTTAGTGCGTTAAATAAAGGTTCAATGATGATGACTCAAAAGCCCATAAAGTAAGCGAAAATAAAAACTAATATTTTTAAATTCATAACATGTTATTGCGTTTCCGCTGTAATTGGCAGGATGTATCCACAAGTTGCAGTGTAATGTCGATTGAATAAAAAAAAACGACAACACTTACCGACAGCTAACTTTGTGTTCTTTGATGGAATCCACATCCTGAAACGTGATATTTCCAGTTTTATTTATGAGAATATCTAAGTCATGGTGAATAAGGCGAAAAGTTTATTTTTATTGAAAATAATCAATTCTGTCTGACTGTGACTGATCGTGCAAGCAAAATCCTGCGTTCATTCACTTTTGACAGCTTTTTTTATTTATTCTAGTGATGAGACTCGAGTCCAATTTTATTGAAGTGATCGAATGAAAGAATAAAGGGACTTTTTGGCGGGAACTTGCAGAGTGACGTTGCGTTTTCATTTTTATTTTCATAAATTCATTCATTGTCATCATTTTAATTTTTATTGTGTATTTTGGTGGTATTTTACCCAATAAAGATCATCCATGTGCACCAGTGAAGTGAAATGAAATGAATTATGTGTAACGTGGCTTTTCAAGTTGTCTCAAAAAGTCCGTGAAGACTACATTTTATTACAATGGTGTTCATTGTACTAAAAGTACAATGACCACCATTATAATAATAATAAGTATTTCTATTGCCAGCAAGATTATTGTAACATAAAAAATTAAGACAGACAATATGGTATCCTTACAATTAAAGTAGTTTAACATCGAGTCCTAAGCTAAGCAGAGCTTGTATTTTAGGACTCAGGGAATGCAAAACATTATAATTTTTACAGGTTAGGCTAGATGTGAACACTAAAACGAGAGGCAAATACATATTAAGTAAATTATGTTGGATATAAACTCAAAAAGAACATTTAACTAAATGAAAAGATAAAAAAAAAAAAAACAATTGAACACTTTAAGTATTTAAATATTGGCATGGTTTTTGTGTGTATGGTGTTTGTGTGTGTTGTGTGGAGTGTTTTTGTATGTGTGTGTATATGTTTGTGTGTCTGTCATGAGTGTGTGTGTGTTTTATTGTTATTTTATTTGTAGTAATGTTGTAGTAAAACATGACTTTTATCTCTTTTATGGACGGTGACTGACTGAGGACTATAATGTGAAGTGATTAAATGTGACTGGAAACTATAATATAACTCGACACTGGCAGAAATGAGCCCTAATTTGAAAACTAATTTACTTGTTTTTAAAAACTTAAAAATAAGAAGAAAATGATAGTAAAAATAAGAAAGAAGAAGAACAACTACTTTGACGACTTTTTGGCGGTAAAATGCAACGATTTTCGTTTTTATTTTCATAAATTTGTGTATTTTCAGTTTTACTCCATATTAACGGTGGTATTTTATCCAATAAAAACCAATACAGTGAAGTGAAATGAAATTAATTATGTGTATCGTGTTTTCTAAAGTTGTCTCAAAAAGAAGAGTTTTAGTACATACATGACAAGAATCTTATATATTAGATAAGATTCTTGATACATGACCACCATTGTAGTAAAACATGACTTTTATGGACAGTGACTGACTGAGGACTATGTGAAAGTGAGTTATTGTGACTAGACCTTATAATATAACTGGAAATGAGAAGTTTTCTTGTAGGTATTTAATTTTCTTTTCTTTAAGTCTCAATAGATGGCGTTAATATGACTGAAACGAACTATCTTGCTGTCAGTTCAATAAAAAAAAAACTATGTAACTTCATGGGTGCGTTCAGTTACTACACATGTTATTGAACTGTTACTGAACGCTACGACGATCTTCGGGTGATCACACGGCGTAGTTACTGAACGCAGCCCATAACTATTTGGCTTTATACTGGTAATAGACGTTCCAATGGACTTTTTGGCGGGAACTTGCAGAGTGACGTAGCGTTTTCATTTCTATTTTCATAAATTTGTGTATTTTGAGTTTTATTGTGTATTTTTGGTGGTATTTTACCCAATAAAGATCATCCATGTGCACCAGTGAACTGAAATGAAATGAATTATGTGTATCGTGACTTTTCAAGTTGTCTAAAAATGTCCGTGAAGAGTTTTAGTACAATGACCACCATTGTAGTAAAACATGACTTTTATGGACGGGGACTGACTGAGGACAATAATGTGAAGTGATTTATTGTGACTGGAAACTATAATATAACTCGACACTGGCAGAAATGAGCCTTAATTTGGGCTTGGTTGCCAAAATTAAAAATAAGAAGAAGATTTTTATTATTACGCAGGAGACACGGCCAAGGTACGTCCTGCCGTAGGAAAGTGTATAGTGCGGCAGGACCCTCATAATTATTACTAATGCCGGTTGGAAGCTTTCGACGTCCTGCCCAAAGACTACAGTATATACTTAGAGAGTCCTGCCGCGCTACACACGGCCCTGACCATCAGACGTCCGACAGTCGGATCGTCTGTAACTAGTATTATGTCACTATCATGTGTGTTTTGTTCACAACTTATGTGAAATTTAGCTTAAATTTGAATGATTTGAAAACTATTGAAAATGCGTGTTTGTGCAGTTGTGAATTGTACCAATAAGGGACGTCTTACATTTCCAACTGACGAACCACTAAGGTCACAGTGGATAAGAGCAACAAGGGTGGATGTCCAACGAATATCAAAATGATAGAAACCAATAATCCTTAAGCGTGACTTCCACAACAAAACAAACAACGCAAACAACGGAAACAAACATTCACTCATACCAGTGTTGCCGCCTCTTATTACTAATTTCGGACGAAAAAAAACAGGCTGTTACCAAAAAGCAACGAAAATTAAGTTTTGCTCCTCTGAAATTTGGTTTCATTTAATCATGTTCATGGTTGCCATTAATATCAATTAACACTTAATAGAAGAAATCTGTATATTTTTTTTTTCAATTGTCGATTTTGAATTATAAAGGATGGACACCGTCCGTTGTTGGCCTATGTGGCAACACTAAAGTTATGTGACAGCATATTTTGATTTGACAATTCAATTTGGCGATGACAGCGCCACCTAGTTATTTTGCAGCAACTCTTTAAATACCTACAAGAAAACTTCTCATTGGCAAAATACACAAACCGTGTGACAACATTGAAAAAAAGAAAACTACTTTGACCACAGCGTTGCCAGAGTGACTTGACGATAAAATACGCACAGCACCTAAAAATAGTACGAAATTTAACTTTTGAGTACGCAGTGAATTGTATTTTTTAAGTGCCGTTTGCGCACTGAATTCGAAGGAACCACGAAAGAACAAAACCAAACCAGTGAAACCACAAACAGTAACACAGAATGATAAAATTAAATGATGGAAAGAAACTTGGAGGCTTTTTGGCGGGAACGTTTTTATTTTCATAAATTCGTGTATTTTGAGTTTTATTGTATACTAGCTGCCCGGCGCGACTTCGTTCGCGTAGTGCTACCCTACCCTGTGGTGCTACCCTACCCTACCCTACGGGTATGAAAAATAGTTTAAGTCCTATTCTCAGACCTACTGAATATACACACAAAACTTCATAAGGATCGGTCAACCCATACAAGAGATTGACTCCCTCCCGTACGGCCCGTACAGGGCTCAAGGATTAATACCAAGATACAAAAAAGAGCCTTTTCTAGCGGCGGCATTTCAATCAATTTTTTAGAATAGAAAAACACTTATTGTGGCATAACTATAATAGTTAGACATATGGTATCCCGATGCTTTTTGTAAATAATAATGTGTTCTGCAAAGTCGTAGTACATTATATTTATTCTATCATCAATAGTTTTCGCAGCGCACGCGATGTAATGAATATTTTAGGTATTTTTTTACACCTTGGGTTACATTATTGGAGTTTTAGTAAGGATCCCTAATTTTTTTGAAAATATAATATAGCCTATGTTACCCGGGGATAGTGTAGCTTCCCAACAGTGAAAGAATTTACCTAACGAAATAGTACGCAATGCGTACTAGTGCGTACCCTAATGCAACGCTGTTTGACAAGTTTGACAGCTCCAAGTGAACCTTCATTAATATTTTATAAAAATCGTGTTTTATTGTTGTGTTTGTTTTGTTAAGTTTTGATTAAAAAAAACTATTTTACAGTGTATTTACCTCGGAGTAAGTAAGTAAGGTATTTACTTACTTCCTCCTAACAGTCAAACATACAAAGTTAACAATACAATAGATAAAACAATACAACCTTTATATTATTTACTTCTATCAGTACATACTTCATTGAACTTGGATTATAATAAAATAACTTGCATATCAAGCTGCAGCAAAAATGTCTGATAATTTCATACCTTTAAATCAAAGTACACCAGTACGGAGTAAATGGCAACATGGGAGAAATCATAATCAGGGAGGAAATTCAAACAATCGATTTCAGAATAGTGGTAACAGACGTGGAGGCTACAACAATCGACGGGGTAATAATTCCCGCAACAGCAGCCATGCTCATGGGGTAAGCAAACCTATTGCATTGTCATTATTTGACTATTTATGACTTGGAGAGAAACTTGATTTTTATTAATTTTATTTTTAAGTAAATAAATAATACTTATGCGAGTACCTACTCATTTTTGCAAGCTGTATTTACATCTAGTAGAATACAGTATTTTTTGTTTAAGTTATTTAATGTGTTGTATTCCATAGAGATTATGTACTTCTCATTTGTGTCAAGAGTACCTAAGAGCCCAGTAAGATGTAAAACAAAATTTGCCATGATGGCATATTAAAAATCGTCATCAATACTATAGAAAAATGAAAACTGTGCACCTAAACAAAGAATCATTGTGAGATTTGTACACAACAATAAAGATTTTTAGATATGACTTTATAATTGATCCTTGATGCCTAAGGAATAACTTGAGGCATTTAAAATATTTTTAGAACCCCGGGATAAAAATGCTAAATTCTATGCCATGCCAGTGAATCATGAGCAAAACCACTGTTTTTGTTTTATGTATATTGACATGTTGCTGGTAATGTAATCTCAATATTGGAAGTGATTCAAAACCCTCTAAAATGTTTTATATTTTTGTAAAAATCAATGTATCATGTACCATGATTCTTTATGGCATAATGAGCAAATATTAAGCAGCCTATGCATTATGTTGCTTCTATGTGGAAGGCACATGTTATAATAGTTTGTTATTTCTACTATTTGTATGTTTCAATGGCTTACCTGTCCATCTAGAACTCACCTTTGTGAGCAGATATTAGTCTTTTCCTACCCTAAGAAACATAAAAGGTTGTAAAATTATTGTTTGTATTCATTAACAGCTTTTCAAATGATTTACCAAGTGAAAATATTTCTTGATTCCAGGGTGATAGCAACAGCAGCTTAGGGCAAGATAACAAGATCAATATAGATGCTTACCTACATCCATCAATGCTGCAAGATCCATGGGCTAGTTTACGTCAAAGTAATAATTGAGGTGTACATTATTGCAAACAGGATATGACGGTGAAAATGTTTTAATGATCTCTTTACTGTATGTATCAAAAAGTCTTCAGTCTTCTGTTGCTTCTTATGATTAAACAGCTAGCTGCTCCTTAGTGTGTCAGCTGTGCATATGTAGCTTATGATGTTCCTGAAGACTATGATTAATGTTATTATCCCTGCAAATTGCTAATGCGTTGGAAACATGTCTCATTAATGTCCGTGTGACGTCAGTGGAAAACAAACAACAAAATATATTTGGCAATTATATTTCATATGATATGGGGTTCTTCAAAATGGACGTAAAAAATGCTCTTCAAGGTTGGCAACACGTCAGCACTCCCCCTGGTATTGCAAATGTCCATAGGCGGCGGCATTTACCACCAGGTGGACTGTCTGCCAGTTTGTCAGCCAACGGATATGAAAATAAACTGAACTTATAATTGAAGTTTTTTTTTTTTATACCACTATGTGGCAAACAAGCATACGGCCCGCCTGATGGTAAGCGGTTACCGTAGCCTATGGATGCTTGCAACACCAGGGGTATCACTCGCGGGTTGGCGACCCTGCAGAAATCTCTTCACACCCTTCTTGAAGAACCCCATGTTGTCTCCATTGGGTGCCTCACGGCGGGGAGCTCATTCCACAGTCCGAGCATCCGCGGAAGAAAACTCCTTTTAGCTCCTGTATATTAATTTTATCAATATTAACATAACAAATATCAATCTATATCAGGCTTAATTGTTCAGGGCTGACATCACTAAAATGGCAGCCATGCGCATTAGCATTTTGCGGGGCTTATTATGTGTCACCATATTAGTTTATTATCTACCTAGCGAGATTGTAAACTATCAATAAATTGTGAACTGTACCATACTGTAGTTTATAATCTATCATTGTCAAACCGTCAAAATGTGAACCGTCCCTCATTGGTCAGTTTTGGCGGTAGTTCGTTCTGTGTCCATTCCATAGAGTTAGAAAACAACCATAGGAGTCAAATAATAGAAATGCATATTTAATTGTTTCTAGATCAAAATTAAATAAGTAATAATGTCAATCAATATATTTTTATAAGTAGGTAACTTAACTTACGTATGTATGGCCAAAGATACGGCGCGGGACACATGATCTTCAACCGATCAGCGCGCAAGGTGCTATCCGACCTTCATATGTTTGTGGTTCCGATACATTAAAGTATGATGCCAGTTAACAATTTGACGGTTTGTCGTGGATAGATTATAAACTATAATGCTAAAACTATAACCCCCTTACTCATAAAACGTTATTTAACTAATATACTGTTTAAAGGGTCACATAAATAAAGTCACTCTATTGCCATTCTCATATAATGTGACATTATTTACGTGACCATTTAATCATATATTAGTTAAATAGCGCTTTATGAGTATGGGGGTTATTGTTTAAAACTATTATTTTAAGATGTAATGTTTCCTGAGGTAAAAAAAAACATTATTTATTTATAAAAAGGTACAACAGAGCCTCTACTTTTTATCTTTGGTGGTAATCGTGATGAACACCATTAACGAATTTCATCCAATCAGGGCCCACCAGTGGTCTTCGTCATACCGCGTCATTGGATAAAAAATGATTTTGTTACGATTACCACCATAGATATACGATAGCTCGGCAGCACATGTATTATACACATTGTAGGTCCTATTACAGTAAAAAAATGTGGCAGAAGTGAAGATAGGAAACAAAATAATTGGATATGAGATACCTAGTTGTTAGTACTTACGTACGTATCATTTTGACAAGTTACAGTCTAAGGTCAAGGCTTATCATGAATGTATTAATACTACAGCTGTATGAGCTATGTAAATCTAATAATATACCCAAGGGCTTACAAAAGTCAACTTGTGTTTTAATTCATGTAACTATCTATATAATTTTTATAATATTCCACCTATATATCCTGGGAAATTCCTCACACACGGTCATCTGATCCCAAACTAAGCAGAGCTTGTTCTATGGAAACCAGATAACTGATATAATACATATACTACTTTTTGTTTGTAAATACATACTTAATATACATAATTACACCCAGACTCAGGACATACAGACATGTTCATGCACACAAATGCATGTCCTGTGCGGGAATCGAACCCACGACCTGGGCGCAATAGGTGGAATCTTTACCAGACTCTTAACCAACTGCGCCAACTGGCCCGTATATAAAACATAGCAGAAAGTAAGTTAGTAATAACTGTAGCTCCTCAAAATGATATTTGCCCCTACTTACCTATAAGAATACAATGAAAAATAATTAACCTCAAAATCCATGATTAATTAAATGATACAGATGATCCTTGCGGGTTGACAGTGCGATTAGGCGGTTATCACACTGCCACGCACCACGCAGCGTAGCGCGTGAATGTGTGTTTTAACGTTGCTTGTAAGTATCTCCATTTGTATAGAAAACCCACACAGAATATGCATCCACGCGCGTTCATGCAGATCACGTGTACGCATGTTTCTCCGCTTGTAGGCGACAAGCAGAGAAACATGCGAACACGCGCGTGGATGCGGGCCGAGACGCAGTGCCGTGTCTCCAGTATTATATATTAGTTTATGGTGCCGTGCGTGATTTTGGATGGGCTTGACGTGTGTTTGTGACGGCTAGTGTTGAATGAAATCCACAAAACGCAACTACGCGCGTGCGTGCGTAAATAACCTGCACGATGATGCAGATCTGCACTCCCGCAAGTACGCGCGTAGGTGCGTTGACACGCAACATGCAGCATGATGCGTGGCAGTGTGATAACCGCCTTAGAATGTAAACATCTTTTATGTAATGAATCTAAGCTGTTTTGAAACGAGTAATCCCACCAAAAACATTTTCATGTCAAATGTTGCCAAGACAAGAGACAAGCTGCAGGCAGTAGGCTCGCACTTTTTTTTCTTTTCTGGGGTAAATCTTCCAAGTTTTTTGTTGTTTTTGTACAAATACAAGCTTACATACCAAATTTCAGCTAGGTTTTCCCTAAGAGTTTTGATGATCATCAGTGAGTCATTGAAGAAATCAGGGGTTTTTAGATGTCAATAAAATCTAAAGTATAAGAGTTAAGTATGTTATTGAATCTTTATAGGTAGGTATGTTTAATAATTTCACTATTGACATAATATCCCGAGTTTTTTTTTATGTGGTGAGCCAAACCCATGTTATGAGGGTTCAAGAAAACGAAAAAGCGCTTCGACAAAAGGTAGGTAGTGTCCTTGCGCAAATGCAACCTACCGAACCAGTATTAGAGAATAGAGTCAGACTTTTCATAAGTGCCTGCGAAGGTCTATTTGAATAAATGATTTTGAACTGTTTTTTATTTTTAAACCAAAAAGGTTCATAAACGTGTGACCAGTTAATGGTTGTAAGTAAACAACTAACACAGTAAAAAGCTTCCCACGAGTCCCACCACCTACTTACTAAGGTGTGATGGTGGTAGGCACGGGAAGTAAAATTTTATAGGGATGAAATATTTCATTCACTGGCCGATTAATTAAAATCTTGTGCTAAATAACCTACTTATTGCACCTTCAAGTTGTTGAAAAGGTGTTACATAGTAAGAAGTCCCATAAAAGGTTCGGCGTTAATCTCCCATAGTGGCCATAGTCAATCGGTTAGGTCTTTCAAATTCAAATTCAAAATCATGGCAAAGATCCTATATGAAAAAAAAAAACAGTAAATTATTATAAAATAACTAGGTATATACATATAGTACATACCTAGGTACTTAAGTTTTATTGTTATTTTAAGAGGTCCACAAAAATAAAGTCAGAAAAATCATATTGCGGTCAGAGACCAGTTTCCAATAAATAAAATGAACTTCGAAGAGTTTATAAATAACATTTGCGCCACTGGATTTATCACATCAATATTGGTTAGTAATGGGTTTGCATTACGATAAAATGAAGCTCGTGGTTGTCGTATTAATTGTGTTTATGTCTATATTAAGTGTTTCAGGTAAGTAATTATTAGAAATTAAAGTATTATAACAAATATTTTTTAGGTCTTCATTATGTTTGCCTTCACCGAAAGATCAAGCTCTTTGTAGAATGAGAACTCAGTACCGTAGCTGGTATGGTATGTAGTCTATGTAGCCATTGATGGTTTGCTGAATATACCTATACGGTGTCACTACATAGTACTAAGCGATCATCTGCAAATAATTGGTCTTAATATACATATTTGAAAATAAGTTTAGTCAAGGCTTTTAGACCGGCTGCGATAGCACCCCAGTGGTTAATTGCAATAAGTTTTTTTATTTTTTTTATACAACATAGTCGATAAACAAGCATACGGCCCGCCTGATGGTAAGCGGTTACCGTAGCCATATAGACGCTTGCAACACACGAAGCATCACTCACGCGTTATCGACCTATCCCCCCTCCCCTATGAGCTCTGGCAACCTTACTCACGCGCAGGAACACAACATAAAGTTATTTGGCTGCGGTATTCTGTAAGGTGGAGGTACTTCCCCAGTCGAGCTGCTCTTTGAGCGAATAAACGCTATGCTCTACCTCTCTTACTACCCCGACTATTACTTAGTAACCCGAGTGTAAAGAATTGACGTTAATAATAGCTTACTAATTCGTTTGCGTTAACTATAAATTTTTATAGGAGAAAATAGTACCTACCATGAGTATTCCGCTTGAAGCGCTGTGCCAATTCCTATAGAGAAGTGTCGTAAACGCAAACTAATTAGTAAGCGTTTACAAACGTCAATTCTTTACACTCGGGGCTCAGAGTAGGTACCTTTATAAATACTACGTACAACTCGGGGTAAAGGTCCCTTGGCTACTGGAGCGGCCCAGACCACGTTTCCGTATAAAGAAAAATAACATATCTTAGAATTGAAATTTACCCGAGTAAATAATATTTAATTGAAAAATTATTTTTATATGGGTATTTTCATTATATAACGCAAGGGTTCAGTCTGAGCAAAAACATAATGGAATGAAAATTCCTCGATAGAAAAAAATCACAAAGCAACCTCTAATATTAATTAATTTTCGTTTTTATTTGTTCATGGTGTATCTAATTAAGACAAAAATTCGAGAAATAATATCACTAACGTATGAGACATATGGCTGATACTAACGATTTTTTAAAATATTCTATACTTTACGAGTTATTTAGATTAGAAGCGCTTAGTTCATTTTTGTTCCACGTAACACGCTATCGCCGTCTCATGCCATGCGAATATTATGGTTTGTCCATGCTTGGCGAACCGAGCACGAGCCGAGCCACGAACGAGCACACTGCGAGCACGATTCGCGTAGCGTGGACGGGCTTGCGAGCCTCGCACGAGCGCGATTGTCAGTTTTTTCACGAACAAAGGGATTCGCATCGTGCTCGTTGTAGGCTCGTTATAGGTTCGTTCGTGGCTCGGCTCGTGCTCGATTCGCGTAGCATGGACGCACCATTAGATATAAGTTTGTTTTATCTGCCAGTCGCTATATTTTCTGGCTTTATACGCGCTCTTAAGAGGTTGAGCGGTGAGCCTGAGAGAGCAGAGTCAGCGTACAGGATTTAGTGTTTTTATAAGTTCGGAGAATGTGTGTATAATTTCGATACAAAATCCCTTGACTAAAAACTGATTTACTATTTTGTTACAGTATCAATAGCAATAATTCGTCATTCAATATTATTTGTAATGCAAACAGCGTACGCATATAATATTCAGGCTGCTATGTAATGTGCTAAAACAAAAATCGGTAAATATAATTTTGGTATCTCGTAACACAACGCATTTATCATACGGTTTTTGGAAATTGCATCTTCTTACCACAACAATTTTTCTCTTATCACAACATCGCACACAACTTTTAAAATAAAATACGGGAATCATAGGAATTGTTTTCAATCAGCGAGATTTTTTGTTGAAAGTAGGCTAAGGCTAGTACTAAAATTCTTTTTAAATCGCAAATCATGCACAAGTCAGTTTGAGCAGAGGTAGCTTCGTGGGTGCTTATCAACTTACTTTTCAGTGTTGTGGTTTGGGTTTGGCTGCCTACCGAGCGTAACCATTTTCAACGCCATATATAAACTTATTAATCGTCATAATAATAATAAACTTGCTGATGTAATAAGTGGCACCTCAAACCTCAAATAGGTACCTACCTAATACCTATACATACATAGGTATATACATACAACTCCATACAACATTACATAGTTATAACCTGGTTATAACAGTCATACCATCAGCCAAGGGCGTCGCCAAGGGGGGGCAGGGAGGGGCAGCTGCCCCCCCCTAGAGATTCTAAAAAATTTGCCAAATATAATGCAACCAAAGTCCTAAGTCTTTTAGTTGATTTGCTTGAAGTTCAAGCCTTGAACAATCATTCCCGTACGTCGAAACTCGAATGAATTCACCAATTCCACTCTTAATATTCCGTACGCTCAACTACGCTCTGCTCTACTCTATCGTTGAAGCTGTCACAGAATATATATATGTATATAGTACTAAGATACTGTTGTTATTACAATCGCTGTAGATGTAAGGCTCGTAGTACAAGTGAAAAGCTTCATGTGCTGTCGACTTTACCTACAATTCATACCTACTTTTCTCAAAAGTATGAATTGTAGTAGGTAAAGTCAACTTGCCCCCCCCTGCGCCATCGGCTGGCGACGCCCTTGCCATCAGCCTCTATTCATCCGTCAACTGAATTGATACATTCCTAACGAAAAACTTTAATTTTCAGCGGAATGCCCATCTGGTGAACAAAACCCAGGACCTAATTGTGGTTTGGAGCCCACCTGTTTAGAAAGCTCTTATTCTTACCCAAAACGTACCTGTGACTGCTGGTGTAACCCTGGCACGTATAGAAAGATAGAAACTAACACCTGCGTCACTTTGGAAAACTGTTGATATTCGACTGAATAAAAATGTATTATTTAATTTATTTTTGTGTCTTTATTTTAATGCTGGCATGTATCTCAAGTGCTCGTGGTGTAGCATATAGCCGTTCTTAATCGATCGGCAACGTTAAGCTACCACCTGCGTGGTCAGTACCTGGATGGGTGACCGCCTAGTGGTATTTCAAATCGAGCGTACCCGTGCTTGGGAAGGCACGTAAAGCCATTGGTCCCGGTGATCACTTAATTGTGATAGTGGAGGCCTCTTAGTTAGAAGCCTTGAAAACCCCAACAGTAGGTTGACCACTAGCCTACCTCCACCGATTTACTGCCTATTCCCTTTCACCCTCATTTCTGAAAGGAGGCCAATGCTCAGCAGTGGGGCCATTATAGGTTGATGATGATGATGTATCTGAAATGGAAAGGGACCGTTTGTATCAGGTTATCCATGTGAAGATCTGAGATTACTACATCTACCTACTTCTACGTAGTACCTATTATTGACTCCGTGTTATCACGAAGGTTCAATCAACACCTATATTTTTAAATTATTTTTATATTGTCGGTATTTATCAAATTACAAAAATATGTAAATTGACAAGTTTTAGCATATAAAACCACTGAGGTTTGTCCTTTATAGCTAAGGTGATTGACATTAGCTAGCTATATATTATATATCCGAAGATATTATGATACTTGAGGAATTAAAACTGGCCAAGTGCGATGTCTGACTCGCTCGTGCACCGAAGGTTCCGACCATGGTACAATAATATACATCGACCATCCTTGGACGTTTATTACTTGGGGAGCCATAGGTAACTATTGTAAAACACCGGACTGTATAGCTAAGTTTCTTTGTAAACGAACGTAGGTATACATATTTCAAAGAAACGATGCTAGTTAGAAACTTCGATCTATTGTTCCTGTAATATTTTGTATAACTTAAATGTCAAAATGTGTAATTATTTCAGATTTTTCGCGATGGGGATGGTATTTTTTTGTCATTTTTCATCATAAGTCAAAAACTACGCAATATAAAAGAAAATAAAGACCTGTTGTGGAATGTACAAACAAAGCCCTTTCATATGATTATTCCCCATTTAAACATGTAGCCCTACTTTGAAAAAAAAAAACAACCAGTAAGGTTTGGTAAGCAACTGTTAAAACTACCTACTCCAAAATCAAAGCTTTAGCGGTTGCTGAAATATAGCGCCATGACCACGGAGGACAGAAATAAGGCTATGACAGAGGAAAAGACAGACAGACGGAGTTGCACCATTAGGGTTTCTTTTTACCTTTTTGGTTCGGAACCTCACGTAGTCAGGAACTCTACTATGGATGCTATATTAATCATGGGTTAAAAATAAAAAAATATTTATTCAATTTAGGCCATGATAAGGCTCTTGTGAACGTTAACAAATGACTCTACACCGGTTCCAAATACAACTTGAACTGAGAAGACTCCGGCAAGAAACTTCTTTCAATACCGATGATTTGAAATTGTTTTATATTAGTAGGAAAACGTGCATGCCTGAAAAGCAATATTGTACGTAGTATTTATATACTCTGAGGCAATATTGAATAGGCATGA
Organism: Achlya flavicornis; assembly: GCA_947623365.1. Lineage (NCBI taxonomy): Eukaryota > Metazoa > Arthropoda > Insecta > Lepidoptera > Drepanidae > Achlya > Achlya flavicornis. The sequence goes on from OX392474.1 coordinate 12,443,030, forward strand.
CGAGTTTCCAATCTGGTTTGGGTTCCACATAAAGGACCGGGCAAAGGAGTTGCCGATCTCGAGACCTGGCATAAGTTAGATCCATATGAAAAATAGGAAGGTCTTGTCATTCATGTTACCAAAAAAGATCAATGAATTCTAATTTAAGGAAACAATATTCGTTCGGCGGTGATGTCATTTGTCTGTTTGTATATTTTTTAATAAGGTAGGTAATTAATTAACCCAGCGAATCGCATCACAAAGATAACGAGTCCATGACTCCTTGCAAATGTTACCTGAATGCAGCTAAGCATAACGATTTAACATACCTACCACAGATTACAGAATAATTCAGATGGAGCGCGCGGAACACGAAAGTGAAGCCAAAAAAGCAAATACAAATTGAAAATCTGATACCTGGTATTCGTTTTCCAGTTTGTATTTGCATTGTTTAACCACAGTTTATTAATAAAGAAGTGTTTTTTGTTACATAAAGTTTGTTAAACAAAGCAAATACACATTCAAAAGCGAATACCAGGTACGTGCTTTTCAATTTGTATTTGCTTTTTTGGCCTCACTCCCGTGTTCCGCGCGCTCCATCTGCCTTATTCTGTAATCTGTGATACCTACCTATACTTTATGGAATAGCAAGATGCGTAATGGATTCAACCCATGAAGTAAATATCTAGGATTCAACCCATGAAGCATTCAACCCGATGAATCCGATTCCTTGAGATCCTAGGTTAAGTCGTACATGAGTCTTTTATATCTATCTGTCTATCGTCTTTTCCGATTAAGTAAGTACCTACCTATTTATTTAAAATTAACGAATTAAACGGAGGATAAAATTATGAAGATACCATTCTATTTAAATACTTATAAATTGAACACAAATACCTATATCACTTCTGTTTACCTTGTTAAGACAAGCTCAACATAAATTCGTTGGTATTCATGACATACCAACGAGCAATTTATTGGAAAATAATTTTCCTTATCTCCGAACTTGTAACACCAAAGCCAACAGAATCGATTTTCAATTTCGCATAATACATGTATTTGAATTGCTGTAACGATTAAGCATAGATAATATAGGTGAAGGTTATATAAACAGCTCACGATGATAAAACTTATTTACTTACATACACATCTTTGGTACATAGTAACGCGTCGACATGAGATTCTTGGCTGTTCTTTTGTTTTTAGTTTTTGTTAGTTTGGAGTGTTCTTTAGGTGAGTACGTTTCACGTTATAAGGAGGAAGTGTGTTTTGTGACTCTTATAATTTAAGTTTGTGTTTTTGTTTCTTAGGAAGCTTCGTAAATAAACAAAGTGTTGTTTTGCGTGTATAATTTGCCTAAAATTGGCACATCATCATCATCAGCCTATAATGTCCCACTGCTGAGCACAGGCCTCCTTTCACAAATCAGGGTGAAAGGAAATGGGCAGATACTCCACCACGCGTGCCCACTGCGGATCGGTGGAGGTAGGCTAGTGGTCAACCTACTGTTGGAATTTTTCAAGCTGCCTAGGAGGCATCCAACTAGCTTAACGACTATCACAATTAAGTGATAACCGGGACCAGCGGCTTTACGTGCCTTCCGAAGCATAGAAACGCTCGATTTGAAATACCACTAGGCGGTCACCCATCCAGGTACCGACCAAGACAGACGTAGCTTAACTTTGCCGATCGATTAAGAACGGCTAATCATGCTACACCACGAGCGATACATGGCACATACCCACCGTCAATATAATCCTTTACCTGGGTACTTGTTTTATTACCTATTATGTACATATTTTATTTTTATTTTTTAATTTCACGCAACAAACCTTTGTCGTTCTAATTATTTCTTTACTTTATTCGTTATACCTATAACATAATCAGTTTTAATATTAAACAAAGTCATGTCAGTAGCTAGGTGCATTCATATACACATATTAATAATGTACACATGACAGAAAATAAAAATAACAATCACAGCTATCTGCAGGCAGGTATGAGGTTCAAAAAAAAAAGTTAAGTTTGCTTTTTTTATTTGAATAATAATGTTACTGACAAGTAAGTTATGCAGTAACCACAAAAGCAACCAATTATTTAAAAAAAATGTATGGAAGAGACAAAAATAGTATTTTGTTAAGGTGATGAATAATCTTAAATAGACAGACATAATGCAAGCTGTAAATAACACTTAACATATTTGACGTTTATAATGTATAGTTAGCACATGCTAATTAGATAATCTTCTCAATTTCAGCGGAATGCCCACCCGGACAATACAATCCTGGGCCTGACTGCAGTTTTGAGGTCATATGTGGTCTTAGAAGCGCACACTCGTACAGAAAACATTATTGTGACTGCTGGTGCAACCCCGGCCTTACCCGGGATACAGAAACAAATCAGTGTGTTGAGAAATGCCCATAATGAAATAAAATAACATACTTTAATACCTTTTTAAACCAGTCACGATCTAATAGGCCCGTTTTGACAGCACACATACATTCGTGTGCCAAAAGAGACAAACCAACCACACATCACAACTAAGTATGTTCCGTTCAAGGGAGGCCATCCGGCCACATTTGTTGTTGTAGAACGATGAACGAAACGCGAAGGCGCCGTGAAAATCACGGTGTTTGTGAGAAAAATACTCCTTAAAGTGTTCTGATAGCGCTACGTGTTTCTACTGTCTGCTAAGTCGGCTAATTATTGTTTTAGCGCTTAAGAGAATTTTAGTTTACTTTTAAAAAAATGGGACATAACTTTTGCTTATGATAGCTTCTCTATACGTAGTATTAATAGCTCATTGATCTATGTATCAAGATATCGTTGAGACAAACACAGTGGGACAAGAAGAGACACCGTCTCTTGACAAAACCGGCCTATTCGATTGTGATGGGTTTATTTCCAATTTAGTGCACACTGGATTTAAAAATAGAACTGACATTTTGAAAGGATGAGCTTGGCTTTATATTCCACGAAAAAAAAATAACAATGACCAAAGATCTCACGTGAAGCCGTAAGATAAAAATGTAAAAACCCGTTTCTTTACGTCATTCAGTCAGCATGATGCATCTAATTAGTAATTTATTATTTATGATTACACACTTGTACGTATTTAGATAGTATGAACTATGTATAATACATCCGGCCAAGTTTATAGTTGGTTGCGCAATTGTGTTTATTCTTAATTTTTTGTATTAAAAAGTAAATAAAAGTGTGTAGGTAAAATTTTTTTTAATTTAAGAATTACCATGAATATATAATATTCAATGTCTTTCAAGGGTATTTCTTTAATTATTTGTTTTTATTATTTTTATCCTGTGTGTCCTGTAGGTTACTTAGGATATTATTATATTTTTAATGAATATTGATTTATTTTTATAATAATATCTTATTATAGGTAATAATATAATTATGGCTAGAGTAGGCAAATACCAAGAATCTTATATTAGATACCTACATACCGTGCTTCTTCTTGAAGTTATTGTAATCGTAAAATGTTCACACATTTCAAAATTTTAACAAAAATATATCTATCCAAAGGCTAACATGACAGCCATAACTCATCACATTGGACGTATTGTATACACAAATGAAATCCTCACTAGAATACAATTGGAACAAAAAGTTACTGTGAATCTATTCACGTTTTTGCATAACTCAATTTGCAAACACTAACAGCTGTGTTCATGATGGCGTATGCTATTCGAATTATTGTTGGAATATTCAAACCAAAATATTTTAAAGTCTCAGATCGAACCGCTAATTCTTTCTTCAAATATTGCTTCAACTTTAAAATATAAGCTTTTTTGGTGACCAAGTTTATCTTCGAGTGGAATCTTGCAAGTCGAATTTCACCCACTTCCAGTACTTGCATTGTGATACTAATGTATACCAAATATCAAGTCAATCCGACCACTGGAAGTGGGTGAAATTCGACTAGCAAGATTCCACTCGAAGATACATAGTTACATACATTCACTGAGAGAATGTCAGTATAAAAATTTTAAGGAAATAATTAAAATTAATTTTCCTAGCGCTGTGATCGAGTGTTTATCATAAAGATTTTGAAGACGTGTCTCTGCCCCTTGTGTAGGGCCTATTGATATAGAATTTACTTCTGTATATCAGATGATTTATGCTGACAGATATCAGCTGTGAATTATTTTTATCCTGACGCCGCCATTTGGTTGCCCAGCAACGGTTTGCACACAGCGCAGCCTAAATCTCGCGCAGCGCTTTAGTCGGTGATTGGCGATCTAATCAATGACAGCGCGGTAATGCTGAAAACAACCAACCAGGGAGTGCTTTCATGACAACACTGTAAACTGTTGACAATTGGTGTCATCGAGCGAGTGCAGACTTTTATTTATTTATATTGTTCAGAATGTGGTCGATTTTGTTATAGTTTTTAAAATGTTTTTTTTAGCTTTTTATACAGTTTTCAGATTGTTTATCTAATGTCAAATGTGAATACTCCACAGTTGATTGAATGCCCCATCTGTGCCGACAGAAAGCTTTATAAGGGAACCAGGGGACTGAGAATACACTGCAGCCGCCAGCATGTTCCCCGCACAGATATTGTTGTACCACTCTCGGGGCAAGTCGTCATTACTCACTCTGTCGGCCAAGGTGGGACGCAAAGTAGCTTCGCTGCTAAATTAGCTTATCTGAAGCAAAACTGCAAAATTCTAAAACGAATACCGAAGGGAGCCCGTGCAACAGCAGCTCGTAGTCTTAGTACATGTGTGGCCAAGGTGGTCTCCCAAAACTCTTCTCAGGCTTGGGAAGAACTCCTCTCCTTTTCATATCGATCATTCCACATCATCAATTGCAACAATCATTCTTTAACGTCATCCGTGAAACAAAATCTGCTTAATCCCATTTCCACCTTACCCACAATAGACATTCGTAACGATTTCCAATTTAACAAGATAAAACATATTGAAAATAAAGTTTCAGATGGGAACATAAAAGGAGCTGCCAAAATTCTTTTCTCTTCAGACACAATTGCAACAAGTACTCCAGAAACAATTTCAATCCTTCGCGATAAGCATCCATCTTCACCTACCATTCACTTTCCAACCACTTCATGTCAAACCTCGCACCCGCCATTAACTGTCGATGCTGACACGGTAAGGAAAGCAGTTCTGTCGTTTCCCAATGGCTCCGCTGGTGGTCTGGCCGGTATCACTCCGCAGCATCTAAAAGACTTAACCGATCCCTTTCTAGGCGAATCAGGGAAATCTTTGCTAAACGTTCTCACCCAGCTAGTTAACCACATTCTTTCTGGTGTTGTTCCCCCAGATATAACCCCCATCCTATTTGGAGCAAATTTAATAGCATTAAAAAAGAAGGATGGGGGTATTCGACCTATTGCCGTAGGGAATACCATCAGGAGACTAGTTTCAAAAATATGCTGTCGAGAATTCCAGTCCAGACTAACTGCCTTACTTCAACCGAATCAGTTAGGTTTCGGAGTTAAGGGCGGGTGCGAAGCAGCCGTTCATGCAGCGCGCACATTCCTCCATACACCTGATTATGATGTTTTAGTCAAAATTGACGTTAAAAATGCTTTTAATTCCATAAGTAGATCAAGTTTCCTTGCAGAAATGGAAAAACATGTCCCAGAAATTCAAAATTACCTTGTCCAGTCTTACGGGACCCCTTCAAAATTATTTTTTGGCGATAGTGAAATTGACTCATGCGTTGGTTGTCAACAAGGAGACCCCCTTGGTCCATTAATCTTCAGTTTGGCTATCCACCCTATCATAAAAAATTTAACGTCCAAATTCAACCTTTGGTATCTCGATGATGGTTCACTGGCAGGAGACGCGTCCTCAGTTTTACAGGATATTCAATCTATTATTAGCAGTTTTAATAACATCGGACTTAAACTGAATTTCGACAAGTGTGAAATATTTTTTTCGGAAAGTATAAGCAATAGCACAAAATTACAGTTATTTAAAGAATTCAGTTGCTTAATGCCAAATATATTAGTATGTGACAAACTCAACCTCACCCTCCTTGGGGCACCAATTTACAACGACGCGTTTCCTGAACATATAAATTCTAAATTAGAAAAATTTAATAAATCATCAGATCTACTATTCAAAATCAAACCTCACATGGCACTCTTCATCCTGAGACTCTGCCTATTCACACCTAAATTTATGTACCTGTTACGTTGTTGTAATCTCTGGCACTTCCCCGTTTTGACCACTCCAATTGACACAGTTCTGAGAAATTCAGTTACAAAAATTCTAAATTTAAAATTCGATGAACCATCATGGAGACAAGCAATACTACCCATTAACTTTGGTGGCCTGGGTATCCGAACCGCATCTAGTGTCGCTCTTCCGGCCTTTCTGTCCTCCACTCACTCCACCCTGACACTCATCAGCAATATTCTAAATACTCCAGTAGCTGATGTTCGTGTCAGTGGTCAGGCGGAAGCAGCGGTTCTCTGGATGTCAACGTTCCCTGGGCACACATCTCCATCAAATCCGGAGTCACAAAAAGAGTGGGATTGTCCACTATTAACATCCTCGTTTGCTTGTCTCCTTGACCAATCTAATGATTCTGGGAAAGCTAGGTTACTGGCGGTATCACAAAAGGAATCCGGTCAGTGGTTGCACGCGCTCCCTTCTTACAATATTGGTACCCTACTAGACGCGGCGACGCTTCGCATTGCTGTATGTCTGCGTCTTGGCAATAAAATCTGCGAACCTCATTCCTGTCGCAACTGTGGGAATCACGTCGATGGCCTAGGGCATCACGGTCTGTCCTGTATAAAAAGCGCAGGCCGTATTTTCCGTCATGCCGCTCTGAATGATGCAGTCCGTCGGGCCCTTGCCTCAGCCACTATTCCAGCTTCACTGGAACCGAGTGGTCTCTCAAGGGATGATGGGAAGAGACCAGACGGCGTGACGCTGGTGCCTTGGAGCATGGGCCGTGCCCTGGTGTGGGACGTTACCTGTGTGGACACATTGGCAGCGTCCCACATCTCTGGTACGCGCGTCAGGGCAGGAGCGGCAGCGGAAAGTGCGCAGACCCTCAAGCGCCGCAAATACTCTCGTCTAACTGACGAATATGTTTTTGCGGCGCTTGCGGTGGAAACACTGGGCCCTTGGTCATCTGACACGAAATTATTTGTGCAAGACGTGGGCAAACGGTTGGTCTTGGCCTCTGGGGAACTGAGAGCTAGTGACTTTTTTGCCCAGAGGTTAAGCCTAACCATTCAGCGTGGAAACGCCGCCAGTGTCATGGGGACCATGGAGTATTTGGATGACCTTTTATTTTAGGAAATAGTATTGCATTTGATATAAAAAAAATATATAGTTTAATTAGATCGCCAAGATACTTTGTAGTAGGATAGTTACATACATACATTGCAACTAATTGCAAGTTAAATAAATGCTTGTAAAAAAGAATTCTAATTAGTCCGTCAGTTTGATAACCGGGACCAAACGGCTTTACTTGTCTTCCGAAGTCTCACATACTTAGGTATGAAGTACTGACGCGGGAAGGACTTTCATAGCTTCATCAGACAAGCAAGGATAGTTGCTACTGTAAGCCATCATTTTGTTACCTGGTTGCGTTTTTTTTTTTTATTAACGTATCTTCTGATAAATTAATGAGTTCTTTACCTACTTTTGTTGTTTTAGTTTCTAGGTTTATTAACCACCCGGACTAAGAATACGTTTTCGAAGTTCTAATGAAATAATTACCAAGCGAATGATTTTGTCTGACAATCTATTTGTGTAATGTTAGAATCTAGCAATTTTCCTATTAGAAATAAGTGTGGGGCCCGTAGGCTATTCAACGATGTATTACTTATCCTGTACAACTAACATTGTCCAGTCATTTGGTAGTGTGACCTGGAGAGTTGAATGAGAATGTTGAGGTAGCGGATTGCAGTTGTGGATGGTTAATCGTAACGTCGCATCCTCTTCGCAAAGATACTGCAATTTTATCTCATCATTATTATCGACACCCATCGTGAACCAATCGATTTCAGTCCCTCCAAGAGTTTGCCCTTGTTGACCTGCTTTGAACAATTGACTTACGAATTATCTCCAATACTTTTTCCTAAACTTCAATCATCTCAATTCCTTGCAAGGGAATTATATCTTCGATGGACTTTATAGTTTTTAGTTATAATGTTTTTACAATTCGTAGTAGTTTAACCTACTAATGTAGCAAACAAGCCTACGACCCGCTTGATGGTAAGCGGCTTAAATCGACTATCCAAAGCCGAATTTATTAGTGCGCGATGCTGACCATACAACCCTTCCCCCCCCCCCCCGACGAGCTCTGGCAGGCTTACACACGCACAGAAAAAAACATTAAGTTATTTAGCTGCGGTATTCTGTAAGGTGGAGGTACTTCCCCAGTCGAGCTGCTCTTTGTCTTTGCGAAATAATGTTATGCTCTACTCTCTTAAAACGCACGTATGCTGATGCACTTATGTTTTTTTGCTTGTTACGCTTTCACGCCTAAGCCGCTGAACCGATCGTGATGAAATTTGGCATGCAGATAGCGTATGGTATGGAGAAGAACATAGGCTACTTTTTAACCCGGAAATAGAAACGAACCGCGGGGGGACAGCTAGTATGAAATAAAAAACGGAAGCACGGATGAATAATTGTTGGGATTCCATTTTTGTTTTTCAACTCTATTAAAACTCCAAACTCCATCAACTGTAATCTAAGTAGATCGAACCAAATGAGTTTTGAATAGCCCAATTATAGAGCATTGAACATTGCTTCAATTTTTTTTGTAGTCTTATCAATAGGGTAACAAAGTTTACAATCGTTTATTTTTAGGTCAATTACCTCACTATCGTGTCCTCAAATCACGAACGCCTTGTCAAAAGAGGATTGAAAATAGAGGATCCTAGCTCTACCATTTATATTACACTATTTTCCGCCTCGCGGTTTACCCGCGTTCCCGAAGGACCTATTATTTTCTTAGTATTAAAAGGACCCTATTAATCTAAAATATACTCTATCTGTGTGCCAAATTTCATCCAAATCCTTTCAGTTATTTTTGTGAAAGACTATCAAACATCTTCTACACACATCGCATCGGATTTAATAACATTAACATTTTTTAATTATTTAGGTAAAATTCTCGGAAGACATTTTCAAAGCTAATGCAAAGATTGTCCTCACTAGCAGTGTAAGAGCCAATAGTCTGTTTAGGGCACTCGTAGCATTCCGTGGAGTCCTGTAGCATTAAGTGATCCCCGTAGCATCTCGTAGAGCCCTGTAGCATTCTGGGAACCCTGTAGCATCCCGTAGAGCCCTGTAGCGTTCTGTGAACCCCGTAACATCCCATAGAGCCCTGTAGCATTCTGGGAACCCCATAGCATCTCGTAGAGTCCTGTAGAATCCTGTGAACCGCGTAGCATCCCATAGAGCTATGTAGCATTCTGTGAACCCCGTAGCATTTTTCTGGCAACACCCCGTTGCCAGAAAAGGGTATAACCTGAGAATAATAGTAATGTTTGATACAATTTTATATAATAATTCTTTTCTGTCCTTGGGTATAAATATCGATATAATATTAATATGTTAATAAGTTACCTAATTTATGTAGTATGTTTTCCATTGTACAAGCTCTACTTGGTTTTTATTGCTTGGTATTAGATCAGGCAGATGGTTGTTTATTAAGAACTAGTTTCTGCCACGGGGTCCAACCGCGATCCCGGGATAAAAAGTAGCCTAAGTTTTATTTTATTTACGACACTATGAAGTCGGTAAACAAGCGTACCACCCCGTCTGATAGGAAGCAGTTAACGTATATGGACGTTGTTGGAAACACACGGGGCATCGCTCACGCCCAGCCCCAATAAGCTCTGGCGACATTACTAACGCGCAGAAATACAACATAAAGTAATTTGGTTGCGGTATTATGTAAGGTGGAGGTACTTCCGCAGTCGAGCTGCTATTTGAGCGAAAAACGCTATGCTCTAACCCTTTTAAACTTGTTACACTCCGGCCCATAGCCTATCTATGCAACTTTCTCAGTTGCTGAGTGAAAGAAGGACAAACCAAGAACTTTCGCACTCAATTATAATATTAGTATGAAGTAGGTAAGGGTAAGCTACACAACTATGCTGCTACTACGTTTGCTCTCGATGCTTAGAAAGCTAATGTTTTCTTGGGGTAAATGGTTCGTTTAGTTTTAGTAGAAATTGTTTTATTACAGGGCAAAATACTATATTTGACAAGTTTCATACAAAATCTGTTAAACCCATAATAAGTAACAAAGATCGACACAAACATACACACTTTTATAAATTTGTAAAATAGGTACTATCTAATATTTTACTTTTCGTTAGAATATTTCACATAACGTATCAAATTGCCATAATCAATTCTTGCAACGGACACCACGCCATTTGAAAATTAAGAACGATATTCTGTTATGTAAATCTGACTATTTTTCATTGTTTGTTCTGCTTTACGCAATTACAGGGCAACTTCGGCCAAGTATTTAGGGTTCGTACTCATTATTAAGAAAATGTTTGATCTTGGGACCAAAACTGAAATTGTGAAATAAACTTACTTTTCATACGAAAGATTAAAGCTGCATGATCGTTTTTTTTTTCGAGATTTCACCTTTGGTCACATCATAAAAGTTGTTAATTATTAATAAATAAATATAAATAAATAAATATCCTTGGACATTCCTCACACACGGTCATCTGATCCCAAACTAAGCAGAGCTTGTACTATGGAAACCAGATAACTGTTTTTTTTTTTTTTTTTATTAAATGGGCTTGCGTTTGGCCACTGACCCGCCCATAAGGGGCCATGACGAAGCCTAAGATGAAACACGCTTACCCAGAAGAAACATATTCACTCTGGCCTTGAAAGTTCCTAGATTGTAGGCGTCAGGAAACACAGACGCCGGAAGCAGGTTCCACTCCCTTGATATAGTACATATACTACTTTTTGTTTGTAAATACATACTTAATATACATAATTACACCCAGACTCAGGACATACAGACATGTTCATGCACACAAATGTATGTCCTGTGTGGGAATTAAACCCACGACCTGCGGCGCCTAAGGTGGAATCCTCAACCATTATTATTTTCTTGAGTACTAGATAACCCCTGAAAATTAGCTAACCTTGAAAATACTCTGGTTGACATACTTTTGTTAAAAAACGTATGACTATCATTTTATTTAGAGATATGATGATGAAGCGAGATTATAAAAAGACGTTATTTTTTGGAGCAATGGTTCTGACAGTAAGCTTTAATTATAAGTACCTATCTCGATAATTATGCTGGATTTTTAAATAAGCCGTTGTATACTTTCAACATACCAAAAAGTATAGGTACCTACTTAGTTTCTTTTTACAGTAGGTATCTATTGGTAAATACTACAGGGCCATCCCGCAGTATTGACTAAGTTTGACTAATTAACTTGACTGGTTTTTTTGTATGAAGAATCTAACATTATAACGACCATATGCTCTTTTTAAAATCTTAGTTTGTAAATAAATAAATTATACCTACAGAATTTTCACATTAAAATTCTGGTAGAGTTTATATTGGTTCTTTGGTAAGTAATAAGGTTTTATATCATAGTAAGCCTTGCTTATCTTATTTAATAAAATTAAATCTTTATCTTAATTTTGTTGTGTCACTAGTGCGGTGAAACCTGGATTTGACACCAAATGGATAAATCCAACAGCTTGTGATCTAAGCCTGTATTCAAAAGTGGTTGTAACATTTTATGGAGGTTGGCATACCTCTATTTTAGAAGCAGTGCAAGGAAAAACGGCCCGATGCGTGTCGGGCCACGCGCAGTGTAGGTTTCGTATAGTTCACCCATCACAAAATGCCGACTGAGAAGGAGGCTATTTACTACCTGTTTTACGCAACTTCATCTAAGTAATGTTCAATGGAATTTGTACGAAATTTTCTTTTTTACTTCTCCATGTAATTTTATAAGTTAGTCGACGTTACTCCTGAACTTGTAAAGCCTACTTAGATTGATGTGATAGTTTTCTTCTTAACCTCGTTATTGCCGTAATTTTTTTCACTTATCCAAAAACAACCGTTTAGCTGGCAGGAGCGGGGGATTTTAAAGCTTAATATTTCGCAAAAGGAACCCTGAATCGAAAAATGGTTTGGAAACACCCGCAATATTTTTGGGTGACCTGTTCAAGGATAATCCAGAGCATGGGATTTACGATAGAAAGAAATCATCTCCACTTTTTGTGTAGGTGAGGTACCCCAAAAAAGATGTTTTTTCAAGATTTTATTTTACCACTTTGTCGGCGTTTTTATACCGTATGTTTATGCCAAATTACACTATACACTTACTATTACTAACAGTCTCCGAGCTAAGCCACGGACAGACAGACAGACGAACGGACACAGCGAAATTATAAGGGTGCCTTGTTGACTACGGAACCTTAATTACATAAGTATGTAGGTAGGTATGTAGTGAAATGTCGTGATTCAAAATATTAAATGTTAAATATACAAAACCAGCCAAGTGCGAGTCGGTTTCACATAAAAACTTTTTTTTGGCTCTATCACAAAAATTTACGATATTATAATATTTTGTTTGTTTTTAACTTTAAAAACTATTTTTATTATTTTCCAGGCGTTATTTTATTTCATGCCTAATAACTTCAAAAAATGACCTTTCCGATGAAAATTTAAGAAAAGTATCAAAATATGTTACACAAGATAACAAGAGATTTACGACAACGCATACACCCACATTGGCAATTAGACAATTTCCACCATTGTATGTATATAGAAAAAGGTCTCTGAAACACCATTAATTTACTCGTTAGTACAAAAGTGGCCGGACGATCTCAAAAGCTGTATCCAGTCCAGGGGCAGCACCCTCCCGCGTGCGTTCATACCGGGCCGTGCGGTCGCCGGACGTAATAGCTTATTATCGCCCTTAAAATGCATTTGACTTTTAGCCCTTATAATTATTACTACACGGTCGTAATTGAGGGCGTAGGTAGGTAGGTACCTACTCAAAATGTTCTCTCACTAATTGGCACTGAAACATAAAATGTCAATTTTATTTTCAGCGCTACATTACGGGATCGTACAGAATATTTATAACTGTTGGTATTTCTGCGACCAAGATAGCATTTTACATTCGTGACAAGAAATGAACATCAATATTCTATGAAACATAATGCCCTACTAAACCAGATTGGATGTTTCATAGAAACGAATTGTATGAAATCCTTGTTGTAAAGAGTGACATCACGTGCCTGCCCCATATCAATACAAAAACGGACACCTACGGCGATAATATGGCACTTAAACGGGTGATGTCAGAATGCGATTAATAGGTCGTCTGCCCGCGTCTCGGGTGCACCGTGGTGGTCTAGCGGCCGGAAGCGGCTCGCACCGAATAATCGCATCGATCGCCAAAAAACTAACCCACATACGCACTGGCAGCGTAGCCGGAATTATTAATCGTGAGGAGTACGAGGGTGGGTGCGGGGGCGGGGGTAAGGCGTAGAGGGTGGTGGCTCGGCGGGCTGGCTGGAGCGCGCAGGCGCGGGCGCGGGCGCGGGCGTGCGGCGGGCACTCCGCGAGGAAGGCTCGCGCGCTCCGGCCGCGTCCTGACGCCCGGCGGCGTCGCGATGCGCGAGCACCCGGCCCCGCGGCCGCTCCCGCAAGCGCCGCGCTAACCTGTACCCATGCAGTGGCGAAAACTTACCAGGTTGAAGTCTTCGCCGGGCGGACAGTCGCGCGCTCGGAGGATGCTCTGCTGCGGCCGCAGGAAGGTATGCGATCCGATCGATAGCGCGCGCCGAAACCGTCGCCCCTCCCGGCCCGGACGCCGACGCCGTTCGACGACCCCGCCAGCGCTAGAGCCTCACACACGCTTCTTTTAAACTATCGTCTTCTGAAAATCTATGTCATCTTGTGTAAAACTGGCTGAAATCCTGAAACTATAGCTATGTTTATAAGGTCCCTAGATATTTGTATTCAGTCAGTTTCAATGTTACCAGTTACCACTCTTGACACTAATGGCCTCCATTGGAATATTAATCAAGTTGTAAGACCTTGATTTTATCAACTAATTGATGTTTTAAAGTTATTAACCGGCTTCATTTTGGGTTGTTAGTTAATAGTTGTTTTTGGGCGGCAATCTATGTGTCAAAATAAAGTGGGCCAATTAAGTATTCGATCGATATATTGAGCCTTAACGACCTTTACAAATGATCGAATAAATAGACTTTCATGATTTCAGCATCTATTTTCAGGTTAACATGGCCGAGTTTCTGTTGAAATGTCAAGCACTACTTTGATACCCTAAAGCAATATCTAAATTAGAAATGTGAATAACCATATCTTAATTATCTGCTTTTGATATTTATAAAATTAATTTAATACTTTTGAAATTCTAAAACTAATCTTACACCATCCTCGCCATCTTGTCTAAGGCTATTTCTAAGCTCTTGTGACTTGGGAGAAACGAAATAGGTTTATTATTTGGGTTAGTAATCTACATTGAAAACTCTATAGGTACTTTTATTAAGAAGGAAGGCATGTGACTAAAATACTTATCTGAAAGTATAATATGTATACCTATGAAAAAAGTATATGAAAAGTAAATGTATATGATAGTATTCAGAATGGAAAGTGGAAGAACAAAAAAGAGAGTAGTTTGTGTGAAAGATGTGATGTGACTAGGATGTATATGTACATATAAATACCGATATGGCGGAGGAATGGCAAAACCGTTCATATTGCGATGACCCCAAACGATTGGAAATAAGGCAGATGATGACTTTACCTTTATTTAGAGTACCTATGTATGTCATTATGTGTAATATATAAGCTTATCAAATATAGAAAAGCTCTTTTTCCAAGAAAAAGTAAATTTTTATTTGTACGAAGCTATGAATCAACCGTTACCACATCAAGGCTTTTACATTTATCATCATTACCACCATCATCATCATTTATACAGACACTTTGTCTCAGCTATTGCATTTTGTATTTTGACATGTGCCCTTAGTCGGTTTATTTCAATTTTACCAACGTCTTATTCAGTCTTATTGCATAAAACACGGATAAATTATGACTGTGTGACATATTTGTAAAGAGTATCTGTCAAACTGTCATATTATACAATGGATAAACATACTCAACGTTGGTAAAATTGGGCATTAGTGTAATTATGTTTTAAATTACGATTTTACAAGATGAATCTTGGCCAAGACTCTTGACTCTCTATGGGGTGTGGTGGGATAGGTAATCTTAAAGTTTATCAATCATGAATTTCAATTGATTTGATTTTTTCGTGTTTTATTCGCTGGTAGTGCCGTCAAATGGACCTTCATCCAACTTCGCGTGTTCTTATTTTGGAACATTTGATTAAAATATTTGCAACTTAATCTTGCTATGCATATTTGGATGAAATTGGAAGAAAATGTATTTTTTATTATAAAAGCGCTGGAAGAGCTTATGACATACGCTAGGCGAACCAATATCGTGGGCATATTTAACGAATTCTGGGGGTCATACTTAAATTAAAATGACTGAAGTTTTCATTATAAATTCGTAATACTGTGTGTGTGGGGACACGACACAGTAAACAAATCATTCAGTAAACTAGATGCATATTCAACATGAGTAATGAGTGGCTTGCCGTGAAACTTACACGGAGCATGCACTACATGAAAATACAATCAACTGTGATTGCCACGCTACTTTAGAAAAAGAAAGTATTTTTACATGATTTGTTCTAACATTTGAATAATGCATTTGTTATACTATTTTCCAAATTCGTATTACCTACTGTTTTGGTCTTCATGTAAATGAACAGATATTGCAAAACTTTTCCAATAAAAAATATACATTTGCTTTCCTTGAAATTAAATTAAAAATAAAGCTTGTGTGTAAAATAAATGAATCGGGAAAAATTACAAAATACTTTTTAATGTGCCAAATTCGGGTCTCGCCGTTCGTTTGTGCGGGTTGTTTATTTAACCATAATAGGTAGTTGAACCATAGAATACGTATTACTGTCTCTATCATAGCAAAAAATAAAAAAAAAAAAGAATGTTGGTGTGTTGGTTTGGTTGTACGGAATCTTTACATTCGTGAGTCCAAATTGCATTTGAACGGTTCATAGAAAATGCTCATCTCAAGTTAATTATAAACTCATAATGATACGTTAAATACACGTGTAAGTAAACTTATATAGGTCAATCGAAGTGTTCAGAGGATGGGGTTTAATCGAAGGCCAGCGGCTTATTTATAAACAAACTAATGGCGTTTCCACCCCTCGGTTCTTTATAAAATAATTGAAAAAAAATGTACATAAAAGTGGTTTGAACTTAATTGGATTTTAATGCGTGATGGATATATCTATTATCGCTGTTGCATAATAAACGGCAATATCTTTATTTGTTACTAGCTGTCCCCCGCGGATTCACCCGCAATCCCATGAAAAGTTGGATGAAAAGTTCTATATATCCTTGTCCAGAACGAACATACCTAATGCTTTCGTGTTTTCCCGAATTTTTCAATTTTTCGACCAAATTTTTTCTTTCTTTAAAAATGTTATTCGACTTTTCATGATTTTTTAAAAATAATAGCCAAATCAGTTGCTAGTATATATGTGAGTATGTATAGTTATAAATGAGTTTGTTGTCGGCTCTTCTCAGAAAATGCCGCATTGGGCGTTAGTCTCCTTCAAATTAAGATTTCAAACTTTTTTGATTTTTCGGTCATCGGACCGAACGGAGATTGGACCGAAAACACTAAAGACTCAAATATGCATATTACCTAGGCATCATTTATGGTTTAAATATGTGATATGTATGTATATCACACACATACAATCAGTGAAGCCTAGATTTCATATAATCATCCATATAATGTTCTATCGTCGGTAGCTGTAACGTCCCCGTATATATTTACAACCTTGAGTTGGGCGTGGCTAAGTCCAAATTACAATAATCAAAGTCCCGCATCTCTTTGAATAAATAACGTTAAAGTTCCAGCCAAGGGCTTGTTGTGACTACTTGGCGACTCAAACTTGTTGACATAAGTTGATGAACTGTTACTTACTAATATCAAGTTAGGTTCAATATTTGAATTGTTCTATTACAAATAAATAATGATGATGAATAAACTATGGTAGGAATATGGATCTACGGAAATCTTACAAATTGTTTAAAGTAGTGTTGAAGGAATACTTATAGCCTAGACTTAATTTGGACGCTATGTACCTGTTTACTTTATTATGTCACGTGTTAGACAAATCAATGAAATCCAAGCAGAATTAATATTGATATATTTTTCTGCCCCCCGGGTTCCACTGTGATCCCCTAGTTTACGCCCTTAGAGGTTCTTAGGGTACTCAGGGAATTCAATTCTAAATTCTAATGCGTTATCTATTCTCTAGCGACATCACTGACCACTTTTTGCCTCATACTGTTAGGTAGACACCACCTTACATATAACAGGTGGAGATTTCGAGATGGCATATTTTCGAAACCTATGTGGAGTTAGTCATGCTGAACAACTTTTACTATGGGACCAATAGCGAATTCTCAATATTTTTTTTTAACTTTCCATAGTAAATGTCAACCTTGCTCGATCATAATGGTGTGTCCATGCTTGGCAAACCGAGCACGAGCCGAGCCACGAACGAGCACACTGCGAGCATGACTCGCGTAGCGTGGACGGGCTTGCGAGCCTCGAACGAGCGCGATTTTCAGTTTTTCACGAACTAAGGGATTCGCATCGTGCTCGTTGTTGGCTCGTTGTAGGCTCGTTCGTGGCTCGGGTTGTGCTCGATTCGCGTAGCATTGACGCACCATTATGAATGAAAAGTAAAAAAAAAGTTTGAGTATTCAGTGTTGGTCCCATAGTAAAGGTTGTACAGCTTGACTAACCCAACATAGGTTTCGAAAATATGCCATCTCCACCCAATATAGTAAGCTCATTTTTCTACCTTTTTTGAATGATTATGATTAAGAATAAATATCTAATTTAAATGTTCCTAAGCAAAGTTATTCTAATTTCACTTAATACCGACGCAGAGACAAAATCCGTAGGTACCGTTTAAAACTACTACGAGCTTGGTTTACTAGAATGAACAGCACTGCAGTACCTACGCATGGGTTTTATAGAATATGAAAGCACTTCATCGTTGTCATGGTAAATTTGATATAGTCTGACGTCACGAGTAGGTGTAGGCGGACAGTACTTGAGAGCTTTCAGCCCGAAACATGATTCATGAATGGAAAAGATATAGTATTGATAATTGAAGTTAAGCACTATTATTGTTGTATGACTTTTAATGCTCGTTTGTTTTATTTGTTACGTTCGTTCCAGATAGAATCCATGTGTTAAGTCAACAGGGTATTATAAATTATATGAATGAGTAAGAGTGGAAGGGACAAGACGATATAAAGTAAGGTATGTGGAACTCTAAAGGTGCTTTTCGCTACGCGTAGGTACTAAGTATGAGCTAAGCACACGCGGAAGCGTAGACGGACTTGTGAGCCTCGAACGAGCGTTCGGCTCGCGCTCAACTACGCTCCGCCTATTGTCAGTTTTTTTTGGCGAAAAAAGGGATTCACATCTTGGTCGTGCTGTAGCTGTAGGCTTGTTGTTCGCCCACCTTCCACCGCGAGCAACGAACGAAGAGCGGCTCGGATCGTGCTCGGTTCACGTATGAAAAAAATATTTATTTAACAGTAACACAAAATTTTACTACCAATAACCTAAACAGAGTGACTTACGAACTGAAAATTACCAGTAACAAAACTAGTTTTGGTTCATTACTAAATTGTTTGATTAAATCTAAGAGATATAAGATTACATGTAACTAAAGTTAGTTTCCAGACAACAAAACTTCAACATACATAACTAGTTTTGTAGAACCTTTTTTTCAGTGTAGCGTAGACGCACCACTAGATACCAAAAGATAAGAAAGAAGTCAATATTCAAATAACAAAATATTGCATGAAGAGCCAAAATGCGCATATTAGTTCTCAGACAATGCATTACATAATGTAATGCAGTCTAGTAGAAAACTAATATATCTTTTCCGCAACAACTCTCGGACGTACGTATTTTCCTCAGGCGCAGCATTTTAGACGGCATTGACTGTAATATCTTTACCAATATATGAAGTTTTCAGTGCAATGCTTTTAGGTGATTTCTAATGTTATCAAGGTAGGTATGTAGGTCTTGATATTCGATTCTTTCGTTATCTTATTGAGATAAATGATAAGGAAAATGCTTTCTATAGGTACTAATATTATTAAGAAGTAATGTTTTTTTGTTAGTATCGGTAATCTCCGGAAATACTGATCCGATAAAAATTTTTTTTTCACTAATAGGTGGCTACATTATCAGCTAGTATTATAATAATAATCTTGACATAATGTTTCCAAAAAATTGGTGTCATATTCATAATCTTTGTCTGGCAGTTGGCTTGTATCTGTCTGGCGTACAGCAAACAGTGCCAAGTTGTCTCATGTTTGCATTGAAAATAAACTTTGCAGATCTTTTAACCCACTTACATTTAGAATAGGTTCTTTAATCTTCGATCTTTGGGGGTGTAGTTAATTATTGACTATTGTCTTGTCTGTCTCTTGTCTTGTATAATACCTGAATAAATATAGAATTAATAAGTTAATTGTATGTAGGTACTTATAGTGACATAATCCAGCTGCTTCTTATATATGTCATTGAAAACCATTCCGTGTTTGTTTATTCATTCAAAGTTGAATAAGTTTGTATTCAATTGTTACGTATTTAATTAAAGTTTTGCTGCTGACTTCCCTCTACCAGAATCGTAGCTTCGTAGCTTTTGCTACGAATTCCGTAGCAGTATAATACAGAGCTGTAATAATATAAATTTTCAACACACTTGCTTGTAAAGTGACATTTATTGCACCGTTCTTAAATACACCCCGTGTATAATCCCGATTATGTTAACATTGTAACTCAATGTCTTTGATAATAATATGTGTTTAGACGAAGCATTCTTAATTTAAACGGGTTAAACAGTTCGACAGCGCTTCACTGTAAAAAAAAATAACCTCCGTGCCATATTTGTTAACGTTCTCATTGTGTGGTTTATTATTATTATCAAAAAATCTACATCAAAAAATACAAGTCTGTTTTTTCCTCGCAATTGTGTTGAAAAACATCGTGTGCATTGATCATTACACTCTCGTCGCTTAATATCGCCTCGTCTGTAATTACCAACTTTGCACACATGTATCATAATGTACAATACGTACCTATTTTTTTTTTATACTACTAAGTCGGCAAACAAGCGTACGGCCCACCTGATGGTAAGCGGTTACCGTAGCCATATGGACGCTTGCAACACACGAAGCATCGCTCACGCGTTGCCGACCTTTCCCCCCTCCCCAATGAGCTCTGGCGACCTTACTCACGCACAGGAACACAACTTTACACAACATAAAGCTATTTGGCTGCGGTATTCTGTAAGGTGGAGGTACTTCCCCAGTCGAGCTGCTCTTTGAGCGAATTATCGCCACGCTCTACCTCTCAGTATATATACATAATAGCTACCTGTACCTATTATATTCTAATTCAATAGGTCCACCAGTATGTTCGTTTTTACCTTTTTTTTGTGTAATTCGATCGGATTCATATCTTAAAGTGAAATTAGATGGCAGTTTGGATTGGTAGATGGAAGTACAATGCAATTATTAACCCATTAGGTCCTGTATCGAATTTTCTGTACAGCACGTTATGTTTTATATTCAACAATTCAGTACAACATGTTACATAAAATATTTATGAGTACAAGCTCATAAAACCGTGGTTTTGTTACTTGTTATACTTCGCGCTATTTTTGTGGAGTGTTTTTGAATTGTTTTTATGTTTTATTGCGGATTGTTTCTATTTAAACATTATGAGATTAGTAATCCATTTAGAATATTCTACATAATAACTGAAAATTAGCTTTATCCCTCCAGTTTTACCCGGTTTCCTTGAGATTTTTTTCGGGTGAAAATTTATTGTATGTTTTATTTTAGAATATGATCTAGTCGCAGATTTTATCTGTGTCCGCTAAGCTGCTTATGTATGATCGAGTCTCAAACAACCAAATTTTACATACACATACATTTAGAATATAAGAAGAGGATTTCCAGAAGCGCTCGTGGTGTAGCATGATAAGCCGTTCTTAATCGATCGGCAAGTTGAGCTAACACCGTCGTGGCCGGTACCTGGATGGGCCGCCTAGTGGTATTTCTAATCGAGCGTTTCCATGCTTCGGAAGGCACGTAAAGCCGTTGGTCCCGGTATCACTTAATTGTGATAGTCGTTAAGCTAGTTGAAGACCTCCTAGGCGGCTTGAAAACTCCAACAGTAGGTTGACCACTAGCCTACCTCCACCGATACGCAGTGGGCACGCGTGGTGATTGATTAATGAAAGGAGGCCTGTGCTCAGCAGTGGGACATTATAGCCTGATGATGATGATGTATACAAATTATTTAATATACTCAGCCTTACTAATAAAAAGTTACACGCGGTGTACACATCTGTTATAGGATAATTGCTACTAATAAAAACATTTTTGACACAAAGCCTGTATACACGTGTTTTAGTTACCTAGGAAATTTACACAGGGCTTACACGGGCCAGGACCCTTGTTTAGTGTTTGTATAAGAACATTATGGCGGATTTCAATAGATCAGCTGTGTCTGACAATCAAGTGTTGTGTCCATTTACTACGGAACAGGCCAACCGCGCAACAAAATGACACCAACGCGCTGGCCCTAAAAAGTCATTTTAGGGCCAACGCGACTCACGGCGACGACTGCGGTCATACTGCGGTCCACGGAACGGTTCATTCGTTCATTGTTTGCTTATAATTGCCATAAAAATGCCTAGTTGCGTAGTGAAAGGCTTGTGTTTTATACTGGAGTTATGTTTAAAATAAAACAAAAATTTACAATTTATTTGATTTTGATAACTTTATGCAAAATGTTCCGGTAGGTGTATCCTTAGTTTTGAAGTCATTGGCACAGCCATTTGCTTCGTTTGTTGACGTAACATTTGTAATTTGACAATGACGTTCTTCTTTCTTCTTCTTCTTTGGTTAAATGGCTACTGTAGCCATAAGCACAAGACAGTTTCGTTCAAAACCACCATTAGCTATTTGAAGCTTTTTAAAAGTAATTTTATTGTTTAATTATTAAAATAAAAATAGTCTTGAGAAAAAGAAACGTGATTTTTATGATATGATTAATATTTTATATAATTATTTTTCAGTATCTTTTGGTGTTTTCACATTTTTCCCCATATTTTCTCCCGTATTTTAAAGTTAGATAGTTTTAGTTTCAAAACGTTCCTAAAAAGTTGCCAGTCGTTTTTGTTTTAACAAATAGATAACTATACAACGCTTACACACTGATTATTAGTAAAGGGAGTGTATAGCAACTGTGTAAGGCTTACACACTGCATAACTATACAGCTGTTAAACAACCGTGTTCCATATTTTTATTAGTAAGACGGATAATATCCAGGATATAATTACTATTTTAGAAGATAGGTAAATTAAAAATGTTATCCAAAAAATCGCTTTCCCGAACGACAGTTGTCCGTTTGTTTTTTTTAGCTACAGGTTACTGTTAGGAAGAAAACAAAATAAATATTTTAATGATTAAAACTTTAAAAGGAAATCCGAAGAAAAGCTGGAAAGATTTTCCGTTTCATAATTCGATATAATTTACATACACCATGGAAGCACTCATGTATAATGTAATTTTCAGGAAAATTAATTACTTAAAATAGGTAAAGAAGAAGAATAAGAGCTAAAAAAACAAAAATAAGTAACGAAAGTGTATATCGCAGTGTGGAAGGAAAATGTGAATAAAATAAATAAATTCCAGTTAAAAAAGAACGCAAATCAAGCATAAATAAAAAATAAAATAAAAACAAATAAAAAGGGTAGGATTTTTAATAATAAAAAACATTGATGTTAACTTAATTAATTTAGTTTGCTTTAAATATCTAAAGACTTTTCTTACTTCAAGTTAATACCTGCCGAAGAAAACTCTTGGTATTTGTAAAAATATTTTTCTCTGGCTTCATAAGAAGGCTCAGAGTATTGGGAAATTTTTACAGAAAGCTTTTGTTAACAACGCAGGGTACTTTTTATGTAATGAATCTCATTGTTTGCTTCCAAGAAGGCTTTATACTTTTCTATAACAATTGTAATAGATACCCGATTTTAATGTTTTTCTATAATAAGATAAATAGCTTCGTATATATATATTATAATAATAAAACAAGCGATCCACATTCTTTGTTTAATGGAACGTTGAATAATTGTATCAATATGCCGGCATTTTGCACATCAAAGGGACAATATAATTTCTACAGATTCAGTGAACTCTATGTAGGTTTAAATAGAGCTCACTGTCCTTTAAAATGGAGCAGTACCGTTCGCAAGGGCGTTTTGGCTCTCAACGCTCTAGAGCTCCTCAGAGTTCGAGTTGGCACCAAATTTTAGGTTTCAACGCTTCTCATTAGGAGCCGCTCACAGAGACAGGCGAAAAAGGGGGGGGGGGAATAGGGTGCCAAAAGGAGGGAGGGGTGTGAGGCGTCAGACCGGGAGACTATTGTACTTTAAGACGAAGCGTTTTGTTCCGCAGCTCTTTATGTGTGAACTGTAGATACTGAGGTTTTATGGAGTGGTTGCCTCACTTACAGATATTAGCCTGTTCTGGGTGATGGCGTGGATTACCATAAGCGATGTAGATCTCTTGAAGCCCGAACGCTGTCCCGCGCGGTTTCACCCGAATTCCCGCGATACAAAGTACCCTTGTCCTTCTCCATACCATAGGCTATATGTATGCCAATTTCATGATGATCCGTTGATTAGTTGAGGGGTGAAGGCGTAACAAACAAATAAACTCACTTTCGCATTTAAAATATTAGTAAGGATAGTAAGGGTTATGTTATGTTCCAATATTCTGTATATAAATTTACATACTTTTCATTTATGTATGTCGCAGTTAAATAGATGTATCCGGGATATATCCGGCTAATTCTGTTTCACTGCGACATAAACTTTTCTTCAGGAACCCAATTTGTCAAGTAAGTGATACTGAAACTGTTTTTAGATGATGCATGAAAAACCTACGGATGAATGGGACCATTAGTGTAGTCAGGTTGGTTTGTATTTTTTTGGGTCGCACAATGTAATTACTTTTCCCAACAGACCCCTTGCATCGTTTAGGGGAAGCTGGTTGGCTCAGAGCAGTTAAAACCTGTTCGAATTTACCTATAATTGGATTATACTCGATTTTAATGTTTTTTTTTATAATACTAAGGCAACAATCAAGCATAATAATATGGCGTAAGCCTATAGATACTTAGAAAACCTTGTTTTCATAAAATTTGCCCGTTTTTATCCGCTGTTCCGACGAGATAGCTAGCAAGCGGCTTACATATGAAAATAAAGAGGTATTGATCTATAATCTCCTCAGAGAAAATAATTTTGTAATAGAGAGAAAACAAGATAAGACGGTTTAAGCCAATCCAATGTAGAGTCTTCGCAAGGCTGCTGCATTGCCAGATATTTTTAACTTTCATGAATTCCGAGAAAACGCTCAGAGCAGACGATTCCCGGGCCATTAAGTCTGTCTAGAGAGCGTATGTAGGCCTTAAGTGGGCGTGGTCACGTCTGGAGCCGACGCGTGGAGGCGGCCTTAATGAGCTATAACATCACACGATGAAACTTGACCCTTATTTGCGAAGTACTAATGGTTGCTTTTGCCTTGTTTACCTTAACTTTAAAGGAGATGACGGAGGGCTGTCAAAGATTGACAAAAAGCTTTATGGAGCTTAAAGTAATTTTCCAACTTACATTTTAGCTGATGATAAATTTATCATGGACTGGGAGGAAATCCTTGCAAAGCCGAGAGGGTATTCAGTAACTTTATTTTCATGCAAATCACTTTCTTTTTATTTTGCTCCTTACATTTTTTGTTGGCTTTCTTTTTATTTGTATAAATAAGTTTGGCAGGTGAAAACTTTCTTTACAAATAATAATAAAAAAACGATGTTTAGAATTAATCGACTGGCTAAGGTAAGAATGTATTGTGACCGAGTCTCGAGTTACAACAGCTTGTATCAACTTTTCCAACAAAAGATCTAACATTATGTGGTGTAAAACTTTTTAATGGGGTAGACGTGAGACGTAAATGAAGTGGCTATAATGGCTCAACGGCATATTAGGAGACATGCGAACATTTTGCAAAATTGTGGTGTGAATATACCAAGCGTCAAAGGATTATGTGCTCTTACATCGAAAAATTTGTGCAAACATTATTTGAAGGCATACAAATTTTCATTTATAATGACGCTGATTCTGTTGTTTACAACTAAACTAATTTAGTATCACAATGGCGCTGATTCTGTTGTTTACAACCAAACTAATTTTAATCTCACTATGGCTCTTTCTAACAAAGAACATAAAAAAAGGATGTAAGAGAGTCCAATGCTTGTTTTCAATATAAATTTAGTCGCCATCTATCGCGGTTACGTCTAGATATCTGCAAATGAAGACGGCAAAGACTAATTTGTTAGCTTTGTTTGCTACTAAGTTTTATCCTTTTTAAATAATGTTTGTAAGATAGAGATGTGATGTGACTAAAATTAGTTTAGTGCGATTTACAACAGAATCAGCACTATTAACTACAAAATCTAAATAGATCGTTTTTTTTTGCATCTAAAGACCAATTTACATAAGTTGGTACCAATATGGGTGATAGACATATAGGTCTGAAATACAAAATATGTATGTGTAAATAGTATAATAAACAAATATTTTTATGGAGCGTACATGCTACGCGAAGCGAGCACGAGCCGAGCCACGAACGAACCTACAACGAGCACGATGCGAATCCCTTTGTTCGTGAAAAAACTGACAATAGCGCTCGTTCGAGACACGCAAACCCGTCCACGCAACGCGAATCGTGCTCGCAGTGTGCTCGTTCGAGGCTCAGCTCGTGCTCGGTTCGCCAAGCATGGACGCACCATAATATGCCTGAATCACCCTTAAAAGCAAAACAACGCAATAAGCTTAAACGGTGACTCACCCTCACCGTGCCGTCATCTGGTAATCCCAGCTTTTTACCTATGGGTGTAAGGTTTAACTGAAAATTGCAGTGATAGAGGAGAAAGCTCTTATACAGCTCAGTCCATAGCATATTCAATGATTTCAATATAATTATTTTTATAGCAAAAGCACATTCCACAATATTAAATAAATCATTATTTAAAGATAAACAAAAGAGAGATGCAACTAAATCAGTCTCTACACTCACGCCTATTTGATCCCAAATAAAGCAGAGTTTTAAGCATATCTTTAGATATTTGCTTATTATCTTAAAAACTATTGTGAATGCAGCAAGTATAGACAGACTATAATGTTTGTGAGGGAATTTTGATGATTTCGAAAAAACTGTGCTGGTTAGGAACATCGTTCTATTTTTCCTGTAATATTTACATCTGTGTATATCTACTGTAATTATTTAAATTTTTTGGCTTTGCGAACTTTGGAGACTGTGGGAGATATGGTATTATTTTTTATATATAAAAACCTGATTTGGAGTGTACAAATGAAGTTCTTTCATATGATACACAATTTAAATCTGTAACCTTACTTAAAAATTACGGATCCCGAAATCAAGATATTTCTTTAAATTTTTCATTTGATATATGTTTTGGCCAACAATATTTATAACTATTCCGAATTTAAAATCTTTAGCGTCAGTCGTTGCTGAAATAAAGCGCTGTGACAGATGGACAGACGGACTGAGTGGCACCATAAGAGTTCCTTTTTTACAAGCTTTTATTTAGTAATCGAATCTTGCAAGTAAAATTTGATCCACTTCCCAGTGTCCGATTGAGCTGAAAATTTGGTATATACATTAGTATAACAAAAAGTACAGTCACTATAAAAAGCTTGTATTTTTTTTTATGTTAGTACTTATTACCTTTCTGGTTCGGAGCCCTAAAAGTCCTAGCTTATTACACTGAAAGGCTTTATTTAAACTCTACATTTCACTAATGGTACGTTAGAAACTTTAAATTGCACTTTTATTTTGTGCACTATAAATTTAGCAGATTACTCAGATTATGTCTAGATAGATTAACTCTTTTCGTTTAATGCAGAAAAGAGTGCGGTTTAAATGTGTTTAGTTACATACCATTTAATTTTGTTCATTCAATATTGTTGCCATTGCTAGCGTACTAAAAAACTTTATAATTAAGTACATAGGAATACAGTTATTTTTTTCTAGCCAGTAGCCGCAAATTCTGAACTACAGGTCTTAGAAAAAAACGCTGAAAGGTACCGGTACCGGAGGAAACGGTATGAGTTGAATTTTGGAGAAAATATTTTATTTTTTATTTTTTATACAACTTAGTCGATAAACAAGCATACGGCCGGCCTGATGGTAAGCGGTTACCGTAGCCATATAGACGCTTGCAACACACGAAGCATCGCTCACGCGTTATCGACCTATCCCCCCTCCCCTATGAGCTCTGGCAACCTTACTCACGCGCAGGAACACAACTTTACACAACATAAAGTTATTTGGCTGCGGTATTCTATAAGGTGGAGGTACTCCCTCAGTCGAGCTGCTCTTTGAGCGAATAAACGCTATGCTCTACCTCTCTTAAAAATGGCTTTAAAAAGTGAAAAAAATGTGTATTTTCGTAGATATGACATTATTTCAATTTTCTTAACCTACGTCACAATACGAACAAAATTATGTATGACCATCTTGGTCATGTTGCAAAAAAACAACCTGTATATAATTTGCGTATAAGGCGATGAAGCTCAGTGATAGTGACGTCGGATGCCGAGACGAAGGTCACGGGCTCGAATCCTACAATGAGCTTGAGCTTTCGGTGAAGGAAAACATCGTGAAGAAAGGTGGTAATGTACTTTGTAGTATGTACCCACGTGGTTGCTACCACCCTCAAGTTGAAAAACTGTCGCCAAGCACCTATCGGTGTGTTCCGACTGCTGCACTTGAGAGCTTGTCTTCTAGGCAGTGTGTGCTTACCACCTTCGGCCACATCATCACTTAACACCGTGTTTGACCGCTATCTCACCAAGATAGCGGTCAAACACTCAATTTTCAACACGCTCACTCATAAAACGCAATTTGACTTAGAGGTACTGATACTAAATGGTCACGTAATTATCGTCACATAGCTTTACATTAGAGAAAGGCGATCGATAAATATGTGACAAGAGAGAATGTTCTTTAATATTGACAATAGACGAATAAGCTACCTAAATCAGCATCTAATGTAAGCCAAATACCAACAAAGCACCGCTCGAGATTACTTATACATTGTAAAGGAGGTTGGATCATCCAAGTTGGATGATAAAAGCCTTTATTCATTCAAAGGAATTCCTCTGACAGTGTAGGTATTGTTTACAATGCTTCAGCCTTTTGTCATGTAAATATTAAATAGATATAAAGTGAGAATAAATTAACCATTTCAAAGCGAGAGTTTTTGTGCGTGTCAAACAAATAAATGAAGCTCAATTTTTATTGTCTTGTTGGTTTTTGATTGTTATAGCGTCTTGTTACATGTATAACATCATATAATAACAACGTAATGTTTAATAGGCCAGAAAATCGATACAACAATACGGTTCACGATCAGTTATGTCGCAAAATAGCATGATAACAAGATCAATTTTTAAAACAAACCGTTTTTTTTTCAACACACTCGCTCGTAAAGTGACATTTATTGCATCGTTTTTAGTGTCTTAATGTAGTTTATTACGCACTAGTGCTTTTTACTTTACATTACCGTACAGTTTTATGATAGGTATAATCCCGATTATGATAAGTTTGTTCCTCACTGCAAGTGATATAAGTGTAGACCTAGCATTCTTAATTTAAACAGGTAAAATAGTTTGATAGCTCAGCGCTGTCAAAAAAAAAATATAAATATATAATACATAGTTGACGTTCTCATTGTGTGGTTGATTATTATCAAAAAATCTACTTAAAAAAATACAAGTCTGTTTTTTTCCTCGCAAGTTTGTTGAAAAACGTCGTATGACACGCGTGTGCATCTCTGGGCTTCCTTATCGCGTTCGCCTGTGGCTCACGCGCTTAATACCGTCTCGTCTGTAATTACCAACTTTGCACACATGTATCATAATGTACTATTATGTAATATTCGACCAATCATCAGACCCTAGAACCAGAGTCCTAGAAGAATCAACAAATCAAGTTTTATTACAGTTTCCATGGCCTCCTTCAGGCTCCATCATCAGATCAGCTTCAAGTCATAATAATTGTCACCCGATTTACATAAGCACGCAACATTTCAGCTCGATCGGAAACTGAAAAGTGAGCCAAATTTAAATTGCAAGATTTTATTATAGACAGATATAGAAAAAGGTGAAACTAAATTAAAGCTTGTAATAAATTAAAACATGGGATCGATTCTAATGGAAATACTGAGCAAACTACTTCTGATGTCATTGAATAACACTATAATATACCTATATAGGCATGTTGCCCACTCTAACATTTGATGGATCTGATAGATAACCGCCTACGACAATTGCTCAATTGAATATTGTATGAAAACCATTAGAAACACACACGTGAAACATACTTCCCACCCTAGTTCTGTTGTCACATAACAAAAGCAGTCAGACTGATAAAACAAATGCATAAAGCGGGCTTTATGTAGCGCA
This sequence comes from Achlya flavicornis, assembly GCA_947623365.1. Classification (NCBI taxonomy): domain Eukaryota; kingdom Metazoa; phylum Arthropoda; class Insecta; order Lepidoptera; family Drepanidae; genus Achlya; species Achlya flavicornis. The sequence goes on from OX392474.1 coordinate 12,472,783, forward strand.
GTGTTCAATAGATTTTATCAACTAGGTCGCCTGAAGTAGAGGACACAGTTTCCACTTGTCAAGGCTTCAATTATCGAAGGGTTATGGTAGTTACGTCATTGAAGAGACGAGGCGACATTATGGGTGTTAACTTGACGGCAGCTGGCGCCAGTCTAGACATAGCCTAAGACTTTGTGTTGCTTAGCTCTCAATTTAAGTCTTATCTCTATATACCACTAGGTATTTGTGACAAATTGACAATGTCTTCTGGGAAAACTGAATATGTATACAAATATTTTGCTACGATTCTATGCAGAATAATAATCACAATTTAAAAAGAAATTGTTTCATAAAATGTCTCCTAAATATTTGTTTAAAACAAACCCATGTTTTTTTTAATGAAGCTAAAAGTGAGTCAAAGGATTACCCAACTCCATAGTAAACATGGTGTGTCCGGTCCAAAGCTGAGCACACTTGGAGCACAGGGGGCCTACCACAAGCTCTTAAAACAAGGTTAAAATAACCTTATTTGTCTTTTGTCCCTCTTTGACATCCGGCGTCAAAACAAGACAAAACACAAATAAGGTTATTTTAACCTTGTTTTAAGAGCTTGTGGTAGGCCCCCAGATTCGCGGAGCGTGGACGGACTTGCGAGCCTCGAACGAGCGTTCGGTTCGCGCTCGACTGCGCTCCGCCTATTGTCAGTTTTTTGACGTACACATGGATTCGCATCACGCTCGTGTTGTAGGATCATTGTTCTTTAGTTATTGTGTATTATATCTATGCTCATTGTAAGTCCATACTTCAAATCGCGAGCAACGGACGGCTCGTGCCCGGTTTGCGTAGCATGGTTAATTTCTAAACTATTTTCATATAATTTAATTTACGAAAACTTTTACTACTTTTGTTGACCTTTATATAAGCGCATTTAAAGTGCCATATGAGCATATTGCATGTCCCATGGCTGTGTTGGAATGTCGTGTCAGATAACATATTATAATAAAAGTTTTTTGTCTCACCCGGATGGTTCCAGCCATTCGTCTAGACAACCGGCAGCCTTGATGTGGTCACAGTAAATAAAACAGTATCTCAAATGTTGTTTTATTGCGATGAAATATCTACACATCATACTCAAAGTATAACCTACTGCTTTTCTCGATGATTTACTCTGTTTTACTTGCAAGAAAATATGTACTGCGGCTTTGTAGTTTATACTCGTCTTAAATTAAAGGCAAACGTTAGTAAATAATAATATTTCTAATAACTTTTTAAATGAAATAACTACAAGAGATTAGTAAATGTAGATAAGAGCAAGCACATATTTTAATTATTAGAATTTTGTCAACGAATATTGATAATAATATAATATTACGTATATATTAGGGCTGTTTTTTCTCTATTTCTTAATTTCCAGCAGTTAATAAAGCTATTAGCATGTTCACATTTTTTTAACTTATACATATAAAACCCATGTGAAGTAAGCAGTCGTCTTTACGTCGGCGTCGTGCGTGATACAGTTTTTTTTTTAATGTAACGTTAAGTGCTACATATATTTCAAACAATATTTATGTTACGAGAATAAATTTAATTACTAGTTAGCCAAAATAATCTCTCGTTCACTTTTTTTTAAAGATTTTGGCGTCACACGGCTTGTTAATTTTGCCAATTTCTAGTTATATTATAAGTTCTAGTCACAATAAATCACTTTCACATCTAATGTCCTCAGTCAGTCACCGCCCATAAGTCTATTTTAGTACAATGGTGGTAATTGTACAAAAACTCTCACGGACTTCTTGAGACAACTTAAATAGCCATGATATACATAATTCATTTCATTTCATTTCACTTTACTGGTGCACATGGATTGATCTATATTGGATAAAATACCAACGATAATACGCAATAAAACTCAAAAAACACGAATTTATGAAAATTAAAACGAAAATGCAACGTCACTCTGCAAGTTCCCGCCAAAGGCTTGAAAAATTAAATTAATTATTACAAGAAATTTTTATGTAAACCGCCCACAGTTTTTTTTTTAATATAGGTTTGATTATTAATTATTCTACCCACCTGTAAAGTTTCGTTCAGGTTTTATACATAACCAAATGTTTACTGAACTGGTTTTATTATTTATATCTGCTTATTTATAACATAAAATATATCTATAGGTAATTTAAAGATTCACTTTACAATATAATGTAGAAGTAATTACTGATCACCCTGGGACTAACAACAAGATGAGTTATACCTAAACTTTTATCAAAGCTTACCACAGATTGAACTCATTGTTGTAAAATATGCTTTGATAAATTGCCCAAGATAGTTAACAGCTTACCTAAGGAACTGCAAACCAAATATACACAAAATGTTAAAATGATTAAGCCTATCAAAAAGTATATGTTGGGAATGGAAGGGGATGAATTTAGTTATGTGTATCCGTAGCATAAGTACCGCAATGTAATCTATATTAAAAGTCAATATGTAAAATGAACTCTCACCGGGCACATAAGCCTTTCAGGCTTTCGTCAGGTGGTAATTTAAAACTATGTATAATAAAGTGTAATTTTGGTCAATAAATAAATAATAATAAATAAACATTTTATCAGTATCTCATAAATAAAAATCATGAAAATTACTATAACAGTATTTAAAAAAATATCTAAAACAGTTTATTTAAAAAAAATATACCAATAATTTTATTTACTAAAATTTTAATTCAGGTTTTTAATTTTGTAAGTTACACAAGCATAAAAGAATAAACATTAAAACCAATATACAAAATAAATAAAAATTATAACCTTGATTTGTAAACGGACTAGTTATTTTACAATGTATAGCTGCAATTGTATAGCCGGCAATTTGTTTCCTATATCGCAGCAATATAGTGCTTCACTTGAATTGCTTCTGAGCGAAGGTATTGTAATAAAAGCCAGTGTTGCTACAATATACCTTCATACACGATTATATTGCAGCAAAAATATCGCCGTAAAATTGCTGCGTTGCAATAACTTATTGCATAATTCAAAATTCAAAATCATTTATTCAAATAGACCTTCGCAGGCACTTATGAAAAGTCTGACTCTAATACCGGTTCAGAAGGTTGCATTTGCTGACAAGAGCCGGCAATAAACTCAGCAATTACTCTTTTCAAAACAAACTTAGATTCATTACATAATTATTTACATTCTAATCGCACTGAACACAATTGCGTGCCCCGGCGCGGCGGCAAAATTACAAAGCAGACTGAATAAATATTTAATAAGTAAATAAATAGCAAACAGCACCTATGCAGCACATAAAACACAAATGCAAAAAATGAAAGCAAAAAACTTAATCGCTTCAGCTTTCACTTCAATGGCAGCCCTTCATTACGGCTCCAATAACGCTAACGAAGATCATTATCATGCTCCCTACACAACTAGCCTCTACTATGCACCCTTGAGTGCAACGCCGAAGGTTGCTGTGGTGCATTGACTCCTACTAACCGCCCAAATTCAATACTAGCATACAGTCTGCGGGGTGTATAAGCGAGACGCCCTACCCAAACGGGTTGGTTTATAAATGGGTGGTAGTATTAAGCAACAGGTGTTAGTTGCTGCGCGTTACGTAAGTCGGGCGGCGCGCGCACCTCATTGAAGCGGTTGTACGATGCTATCGATTAGGAGTACGACCACCCATCGATCTGGGGTCCCTTCTATGCGGCTCGAACGTCTTTTTAATATATACCGTCTTGGATTGTCTTCTATATTTTTAACTCAAACTGCCGGTAATTAAACGGACTGTGATGTTCATTGTAACGTGAAATTGATGTTTAATCCGGAACTGAAATGTAAAGATTATTCTTTGAATTTTTATTTGAATTGTTTTTTTTGGCGCGAAGGGTTAGCTATAATGATTATAAATGTTTTTTACATTATTGGCATGTGAATGACACTTGGTGACTTCTAGGGATTGGAAATGTGGGAAGTAGTGTTAATGGCTGGAAAAAGGTTGTTTGAAATCTCAGCTCATAGGTACCGAATGGCCTGCTTTACGCGTGTTTTCAGAAAGGTTTGCTACTCCTTTTTATAAGGGCCAAGGCACGATGTCCTATGAAAATCTTTGATAAGGGCATAATTTCTATTCTATTTACGAATGAATATTTCAATAATACGTTCGTATTTTCATATCTTCAATGAAAGTGCACTTTTACTAATTGAAGAAATAATTGAGGAAGTGGGTCAAATTTCACTTGCAAGATTTGATTACAGACAGGTGAAACAATAATCAAAAATAATGGCAATCACAAAGTAATCAATCAAAGAACAAGGCAAATTTAGAAAAAAAAATGTTATCGGGTTTTTTGACCCTATTTTGTTTCTATTTGGTGTTTTAGGGATCTGAACTAAAATGGGAAAAAGGAACCCTTATGGTGCCACTCCGTCTTTCCGTCTGTCACAGTGCTATATTTCAATCACTGATGCTATTGATTTGAAATTATATTTTCATTGTAAAAGGGGCCGGAATATGTAATGTGGATCAAACTTTCAAAGTATTAAATGGGGTATCATATAAAAGAGCTTCATTTGTACACTCCAAATCAGGTTTTATTTTCTTTTATGTTGCGTAGTTTTTTACTTCTGATGAAAAATTATAAAAAAACCGGCCAAGTGCGAGTCAGACTCGCGCACCGAGGGTTCCGTACAAACCTGTAGGTATATAAGTAAATGTTTGTATAGACCTGAGTATTTAATATGAATTTCAATTTATGACGTATTAAAAAAAACTACTGACTAGATCTCGTTCAAACCAATTTTCAGTGGAAGTTTGCATCGTAATATACATCATATATTTTTTATAGATTTATCATTCTCTTATTTTAGAAGTTGCAGGGGGGGGGACACACATTTTACCACTTTGGAAGTGTCGCTCGCGCAAACTTTTCAGTTTAGAAAAAAATGATACTAGAAACCTCAATATCATTTTTGAAGACCTATCCATAGACACCCCTTATGGGTATTATAAGAAAAAAATTAAGTTTCAGTTCTAAGTATGGGGAACCCCCAAAATTTATTGTTTTTTTCTATTTTTGTGTGAAAATCTTAATGCGGTTCACAGAATACATCTACTTACCAAGTTTCAACATTATAGTTCTTAGATTATAGTGTCGGAAAAAAGTGGCTGTGACATACGGACGGACAGACAGACACACAGACAGACATGACGAATCTATAAGGGTTCCGTTTTTTGCCATTTGGCTACGGAGCCCTAAAAATACCACTCCCTCCCTTATCTCTGTAGTTCGTTAAGCCAAAAATCTAAAATAATTACAGTAGATAGACATTGATTTAAATACTACAGAAAAAATTGAACGGTGTTCCTCACTAGTACAGTTTTTCCGAAATCATCAAAATTCCTTCCCAAACAAATATAACTAAATTTGTTTGTGAAGGAATTTTGAGGTCCAGTTTTTTTCTACAAAAAATATACGCCTAGGGTGGTAATAACTTGAATTTAATAATGTATTGTAGTCGGGGAAAAATAAATATTACAAAAAACATACCTACTTAGCTTATTGGTTTGTCCCCGACTGCAATGCAATAGGTACCATATAAAATTCAAGTTAAACCTTATTCGAAATTCTCTTGTTTATCTCTTTTCAGTTAATTTTTGTTTTACGCAGTCGGGTTTATGTTCCTTTTAATAATTTAATTTAGTTATATTGCACTAGATTGCAGTATATTATATGCATAGCATACCTTAAGGACAGTGATTCCAATGAAACTATCCTTATATTCAGAAGCTGGTGATAATACCATTGAGCTACTATGTATAGAGAAGGCGCCACACACATAACAATTATGTTCCGTTCAAGTGAGGCCAACTGGCCACAATTTTTGTCGTAGAAAACCTGTAAGCACCGTGAAAATCACGGTGTTTGCGAGAAAAATACTCCTAAAAGCGTTCCGATAGCGCTACATGTTTCTACAGTCTACCTATCTAGAATGTCGGCGACTTATTATTGTTTCAGCGCTAAAGAGAACTTTAGTTGACTCTAATTAAATCAGACATAACCTTTGCTTATGATAGCTTCTCTATACGAAGTAATAATAGCTCAATGGATAATACTGATAAAATGCCAGTGGGGTAAAAATCTAGTTTTTAATAAAATCTCAAGATTAGCTTTAAAGTAATAAGGCAAGAGATATTATATGACAGTTAGCAAGAACTCCATTATCTCTCGGTCCGTTGTCGGGATTGTAATATTGAATATTAAACTATTTTATCCAGTAAAAAGTGAACCTTATCTCAGCTCAATAAGATGTTATTTACGATGTGAACGATACTGTAATTATGTTGTTTTGACCGCACATGCGGCGTGTTCGCGGAAAGGCTTACGTTGGCCGTGTAATTGCTTTGCAAACAGAAAACGTTTGAAAAGTCACGTTTGGTTTGATGAATCATGGAGTTTAATCGGATTTTTGTTTATTACTCTTTTCTCTATACATTTTGTTTGAACGGATTGAAATGAATAAAAGAGATATTTATTCCAATGAGTTACGAAGCTTGGGCAGTTAATAATGATTAATATATTTAATTTAAAGTTATGATACGGTATAATATATTTTGCAGATATAAAAATATGATTAAAAAAATCATTACTTCGCGTGGAGTAGTCAAAGCATAATAATACAATCAAAATTTTGTTCATACATTTCGCCCTCATTTCAATTTACCACATTATTCATGAACCCTGACAAATTGCGTGCTCGTTCCGCAACCATTTCGTATAAGCACAAACACCGAAATATACTTCTACGACTTTCGTAGATGCCTCTACATGTTCCGTAGACCGCCTACGAATTTTGTTGAGATTTACAAGCTACGAAGGGAGCCGAGAGCGTATGTTCAGTATCGGGGGACAAGTCATTGTGTGGGATAGTCCAACCACCTCTGCGGTTTTCGGGAGCTTGCAACTGCAGTACAGTGACCTCGTGCGTACGCGAGAGGGGAACGGGGGACAGACTTGGAACTGGGTCATGGCCCCCTTCCCCCCGTCCCCCCGTCGGCGTCGCCGCACTCAATCGACCGCCAAAATTTTTAACGCATTCGCTAGAAACAAAAATCAAAGGTGAATCCAATCTGCATACTTGATTTGTTTACCGTGCTTAGAACGTTTAAAACATAAATTTGAATGTAAATATTATGTAATGAATCTAAGCTTGTTTTGAAAAGAGTAATTGCTGAGTTTATTGTCGGCTCTTCTCAGCAAATGTAACCTTCCGTACCGGTATTAGAGTATTAGAGTCAGACTTTTCATAAGTGCCTGCGAAGGTCTATTTGAATAAATGATTTTGAATTGAAATAATTGAATTGAAGCATCATCTTTTAGAAAGCTTTTTAAAATAAACTGTTGGGCCAAATTAGTAATCTAAATAAGTACCTATTAACTTTCTATAGATTTTGTTGCGTAGTGAAACTCCGCTCACTTGTTAAGATAGCATGTAATTTTGAACTTTATTAATTGATCGCTTGGTATCATGTTAGAAATCTCATTTATATTCATAGAAAATTCTGTACAGTATCGCTTACGAGATGAACATGAAAGGATGGGTGGATGTGTCAGTTTAAACCTTTCGTTCATATAAACGTATGCTTGTGTTTTGATTTATTCGACAATCTTCTCATGCATAGAAATTCAAGCTTCGTAACAAGTAACTTACACAACGATACAATATGAATTTCAATGTTTTGGAACCATCCGGTAATCGCGAAAATATAAAGAAAATTACGTATATTATGTATATATTTACAAAAAAACGTAGTTAAATATAATAGTATCAGTTATCTAGTTTCCATAATACTAGCTCTGGTAATTTTTGGATCAGAAAGCTGTGGAGAATGTCCCAGGATAGTTAGATAATACTTTATTGCTACACCAAAACATATTGTAACAAACAAAACTTAAAAATAATAAATTGTTACATGGGGCGGTCATATCACTAAAAGTGATCTCTACCAGGCATATTATTATTATTTAGGCAGGATATTTATTTATATTTGAACGGTGGTATACATAATACCAATGTGGAACCCACATGGCGAGTTAACACCCTGAAAATCTGTCGCCAATGACCGTAGCTCAAGTGCCGTAGCTGTGTTGCAGCAACGGCACTTGAGAGCCAGTATCTTCTAGGCTTTGTGCTTAACAACTTGGGCCACATCATCACTGACCATGATTAAACGTAAACAAAAACTTCAGACCTTAGTTATTATTCGAACGAAAGCTTATTTTAGAAAACATCGGGTTAATTGCACACATAAGTGTTTATCGAAACATAACTTCGAATTAGATCAAGTTCATAGATTAGAGTGAATAGTTCACATTTTCAGGTTCTATGCTAGGTGCGCCGAGCACGAGCCAAGTACAAGCGGAGCACGAATTCGCGTAGAGTAGAAGGACTTTGGGAGCTTCGAATGAGCTCGGCTCGCGCACGACCGCGCTCCACCAAACGGCAGTTTTTGACCGACATAAAGGAATTCGCATTGCACTCTCAGTGCTTGTTTTAGGCTCGTTGTAAGTCACCATTTGACGCCGCGAGCAACGACGCGCAGAGCGGCTCAGCTCGTTTCGGATCGCCTAGCCTCGTATCATAGAACGGGAAAAAACAATAAATAAATAAATATCCTGGGACATTCCTCACACACGGTCATCTGATCCCAAACTAAGCAAAGCTTGTACTATGTAAATAACTGATATAATACATATATATCGGCGGTACTACAACATTTCTTTGATAAAAGAATAATTTGATTGTTTTAATGAGTTCATAAGCTATTGTTTAATTACTTCAGGCTAATTACACTGTAAAATTAATGTTAAAAATCATGTTAATCGACCACATCAACAAAATAGATTGTATTTCAAATAACTCGATACTTAACGTAAAATCTTGTAAAACGAACACGTGCGACACACCCTATAAATACGGCCGCACAGAGCGCGCTCGAGGCATTCAAGCTCGAGCCGTTGAACAGTGCGGACCTCTCTGAAAAGTCGTTATAAGTCGATACGCTGTCCGATTAACAAACGAGGCTTTTTGGGAAGTCGTTATAAATCATTACGCTGTCTAATCAATAAACGAAGCTTTGGATCTACCTGTAAAGCATTCTTCTAAGGATCAAAAGATAAGTGATGTGTTATTCCTTACTATTAACAATGTTTTCAAAACTACCTTCTGTCAGTTAACATGTTGTCGATATACTCTGTCAACTTAATTACTTTCCTATCTTTGTGCGCACCTCACTGCACTTGCTATTTCCCTTTACCCATAATTAAGGAGTCATTGTAAAGTGTTCCTGATTGAAGTTATAATTTATGAAATAGAATGAAATGATAATCTAGTTGTCAAATTACAATAATAAACCTATCGGGCCCATGAGGAGTTTCTTGCATCGCTTCTTCTCCTCATACAGGGCATTTCCGAAGCGATGATATAACGTTGTTTTATTGCCAGTTCTACTCCCACCGTCGAATCCTAATACCACTGAACCCTACTCATGATGTTCATACCGCTTGGCTGTCGTCTACGTCGACATCAGAAGTGGGATGGCAAGCCACTTCCTCATCAGCTCGTGCACCGCCTGATCAACTGGATACAATCCTGTGAGCTTACATTTTTTACTTGATATGACCTACAAATCCACTTATTGCAATATCCATGTATCAACTCATAGGATTATCATAATCCTATTCCCTATCTTATCTTGTGGAGGGGTCGTGAAATAACTCGGACACTTTGACCCATTGGAATCTATTGTGGTCCCTCTCTAAGGTACCTGTCTACCAGTTTCTCCAGAGCTTTTAAGAGAAAATATGACGGACTGATGTGCTTGTAAGCTTTAGCTTCTTCGTAAGTCTGTCTACCCACCTTCGGTATAAAGGAGACTTTTCCTATTGCTTAAGAATCCTTTCCTAATCTACGAGAAATCTACGAGAAATCTACGAGAACTCTACGAGAACTCTACGAGAAGTCTACGAAAAATCTACGAGAACTCTACGAGAAATCTAAGAGTACCTTCCTTACCTTCTTACCTGTAAAACAGTATTGATATTCTTAAACAAACAAGACAGTTTTATGTTTATATCCTCCAGGAATCCTTTCTTATTCGACGAGAACCTCGTGGGTCTCTGGTGCAATTCCATGAGAAGAAATCTGCGAAAAATCTCCAAGAACTCCCTAACCATAACAGCATTGATATTCTTACAACATACAAGACAGTTGTATGTTCATATAACAACTAACATAAGCAACGCAAATTGCTTACAGATATCCTACTAAAAAAAAACCCTTTGCTTACATGTATCACAAGTATCTCAACGAGATACCATCAAGGTTGGTGCAGAGTGCGCACCACCTATCAGAATGGCCGTATCGGCAGTACTACAACATACAAGACAGTTTATCGCAACGAGATACCAACGAGCCTGGTGCAGAGCGCGCACCACCTATCAGAATGGCCGTATCGGCGGTACTACAACATTTCTTTGATAAAAGAATAATTTGATTGTTTTAATGAGTTCATAAGCTATTGTTTAATTACTTCAGGCTAATTATACTGTAAAATTAATGTTAAAAATCATGTTAATCGACCACATCAACAAAATAGATTGTATTTCAAATAACTCGATACTTAACGTAAAATCTTGTAAAACGAACACGTGCGACACACCCTATAAATACGGCCGCACAGAGCGCGCTCGAGGCATTCAAGCTCGAGCCGTTGAACAGTGCGGACCTCTCTGAAAAGTCGTTATAAGTCGATACGCTGTCCGATTAACAAACGAGGCTTTTTGGGAAGTCGTTATAAATCATTACGCTGTCTAATCAATAAACGAAGCTTTGGATCTACCTGTAAAGCATTCTTCTAAGGATCAAAAGATAAGTGATGTGTTATTCCTTACTATTAACAATGTTTTCAAAACTACCTTCTGTCAGTTAACATGTTGTCGATATACTCTGTCAACTTAATTACTTTCCTATCTTTGTGCGCACCTCAGTGCACTTGCTATTTCCCTTTACCCATAATTAAGGAGTCATTGTAAAGTGTTCCTGATTGAAGTTATAATTTATGAAATAGAATGAAATGATAATCTAGTTGTCAAATTACAATAATAAACCTATCGGGCCCATGAGGAGTTTCTTGCATCGCTTCTTCTCCTCATACAGGGCATTTCCGAAGCGATGCTATAACGTTGTTTTATTGCCAGTTCTACTCCCACCGTCGAATCCTAATACCACTGAACCCTACTCATGATGTTCATACCGCTTGGCTGTCGTCTACGTCGACATATATTACTTTTTGTTTGTAAATACATACTTAATATACATAATTACACCCAGACTCAGGACATATAGACATGTTCATGCAGACAAATGCATGTCCTGTGTGGGAATCCAACCCCGCGACCTGCGGCGCTATAGGTTAAGACTACACGTCTTAACCAACTGCGCCAACGGGCCCGTCAGAATAGATCGTGTTAATCGGAAATAAATTTTATATCATAGACCTAGGTTAAATAAAATTGTTTTAAAACAATTATAACATGAATCTGAATAATCTTACTTCTCTGTATAAATCAAGTCAGTGCTATTATTAAAATAAAGAATAAGGGCAATAACTCCTAGTTCCAATCTTGCCCGGTTGCAAATATGTGAGTCCAAAGCAATATGTTTCAAGTCTATAAACTTTCCTGTTTCTCGTTTGTACGGCGCACTCAATTGAAATGAAATAGTATGCAAGGATATTACATACTAACTATATATTCTATGCAACGGAAATAACCGTTGGGGTGACCTGTCTGTACATTAATCTTTGAAAATACGATGATGGCTCAGTGGTGACGTCGAATGTCGTTGCGAAAGTCGTGAGTTCGAATTGTACAATAACATAATGGAAATATCGTGAGGAATATAGACCAGCGTCACTAGCTACCAAGCTCCACTTGATAATCTGTTGCCAATCACCTACTGGCAGTGGCGGATCCAGGATTACGGTTTGGGGGATGAGGGATACTTGATCTAACTCAGGGTAGCCGTTATCAAGATTTATCAGGGATGGACCCAGACGCTTTCGGGCTTGAGCCCCTTAGCCCCTCCCCTGGACCCACTAGTGCCTACTGAGGTGTTAAGAGTTGAAAAATTTCTGGAAAAATGATATAAATGGGAAACATAAATAAATCTCCTACAAGATAAATCATATCATCTTCATGCCTTCAACATTTGGGGTCAGGTCAATATATACGTTAGTTTCATTCATTCCTCCATTCTGTAATATTACAGTCCCTCCATCCATCTCTTTTTCCAGCTTCCTCTTCCCGTAGAAACAACCCTCAATCTACATTTTACATCACAAGTCCTTTAAGCACACACGAGATAGATTTTTCTTCCCTATTATTTGTGGTCGACGTAATATGTAGGTATACTTCATCAGCATTCTCACCTTTCTTACTCAATGATCTTTCACAGAATCCATGACAGATTTATCGTTAACTAAATCAATGAAACTTTCAGTGAAAAGGTAATGCAGTGTAATAATCAATTTAGTGGCTGCGCAAACGTGTGTCTTGTGTAGGACACTTTTTGTTACCGACACTGAAAGCCTCACAGGAAACCGTAGTTGCTGTGTCCTGTAGCGGCGATCGGACACAGTTTACGTCTGCGCAGGGAGTGGCTGATTTCATACTGGTTCTATAGAAATCAAATATTCGTTGGTTGCTTGTATCCGACACAGGACACACGTCTGCGCAGCGCCTTAATGTAAGGCTTGGTAACCAGAGAAGTAATGACAATAAACTCTAGAGTATAACACTAAATTATATAATTGTGTGTGTTTAGGAGAATGGTCGCGCGGCGCCGGACCTGACGGCGTCGCCTGGGCGCGCGCCGCCCGGTCCGCCGCAGCCGCCGCGCGCCAATCATGCGCCGCCCTGCGTGCTGCAGCCAGACTTCCGAAAGGTTTATATATTGTTTATATAGTTTATATAGTTGTATACTATTTTTTATTTTATTTTCGCACACGTAGCTTATGGAAAACGATACAAAATAAAAGCAAGCACCCCATTATATTATTAGTTGTAGATTGTTAACAAAAGTTTTACATAAAGTTCTAGAAATAATGAAATATTCAATTATCAATATCACATTGGAAACATAGCTCGATAGTTCAGTTGGTAGTGCCGTTGCAGGAGTTTCAGCTCGCCTTTTGGTCTAATTGACTTAGGTGACTTTATAGTACACGCCTAGTTCACCCATACACTCACCATATTCTTTCAGCTGCATGGGAGAGCCATAGCAATTTTATAGGAAAACATATCTAAGTCCAAAATCGTTCAGCGTACAAAGCAATACAACAAAGCACAAATCAGAAAATGCAATCAACGGTTTTTAGTCATCATAGCTTTTTATCATTTATTCAAGAACTAGGATAGAATAGAAAATTTTACAAAAATCTTCTAAAGACTTACCTACTATATACAATCTACTTACCTACTTAACTAATATATACAATCCCCAAGGTCACTGCCTCTGGGAACGGTTCCCTTAAGGCTGGCCACATTTCCTCTTTGGATAGCAATTCCTATCCGTTGACCGACCGAATAGAAAATTGTTTCTAGAGGCTACACATATCTTGAACTTCTTTAATCGTACGTTCAGAATCATAAATAAGACTGGAGCTACGTTTATAGATTCTAACTTACCTTCAATTTGCAGGTATCAGGAGTGAGCAATGAAATATTCAGGCAGATTGAAATGGTCGAAAACGATCACGACGCGACCACGGCCGCGGCGCTCGAGGTAAGTTGACTGAAATATATACTTAAAATGTCACTAGTTGCTAATGCATTCGGCTCTCGAAACTTACTCTTATTGAAAATTCCTTGAACATATTGTTGATATTTTTAACATAATATTACTAATCTAAGGGATTATAAGTCTAAGAAACGCAATTTTGAAAGGGCTGATGAAAAAACATTAAGGATGTGAAAACAAATTATGTGTAACGTTGAGTCTTCAATTAACTTAATCAAACATATATACAGTACAACGAAAGACGATTAAGTAAAAGTACCAACATATTTGTAATGTATTTATTAATAAAACGTATTTTCAGGCGGTGGAGCGACGCGGCGAGATGATTGTGCGGATCCTCGAAATCAGACAAGTGGGCCGTAACAATATTGAAGCCGCCAAAAAATTCTTCGCATTACAGGTAATACTCACATACTCCACGCGAATATTTCGTTATTTGAAAGGTAATGTACTCACATTTTTGAGATTGAAGATAATAAGCTCATCGGGAATGTGCTTTAAGAATTTTGACTTAATAATGTTACAAGACGTTGAATTAATGTCGCCGCGTATGTAAGTAATCTCCCCTGATTTAGGTACGATAAAGTTAGATTAATTCTACTTATTTCCCAATTGATTGTGTATACCTAACACGGCTTCCAGCTTAAACTACAAATGTGGTGCAGTATTCAAAAGGTCCTCTGTGTGAAATTGTTGACGCGCGGTGTATAGTACAAACACCAAAAATTAACTTTTCCTAAAAACCGTAACTGTTCATATAACAGGTAATTTTCCCGCTCCATTGACCCGAATAGTCTACTCGTAACCTAGTACAGAACCCTATGAAAGAACGCTACTCCAGTGAACCCTATTGTTCGAGGCAGGCTGGCCTAGATCGCTTGGAATGTGAACGCAATTTAGACAAGCATTGTTGGGATATGCAGTACATTTCATCTCCACTATGTAATATTGCGGGGAACAGACATTTCTGTGGTCGATTCGGCTTCAGGATAACTAGAACTGTCGAGCCGCGGTTGATCTCTGATTTGTTCTGGGATTGATCGTATGAATTCCGATGTAGGGCTTGCGTACTGCCTGTATTAGTTACATCAGTCACCTGATTTACGATTTATATAGTACTTGACCCAATACATACTTTTGCACCAAAATTGAGCTTGATATCAGTAGTATTAACTTTGCGAAGGAAACCCTCATCACTTAAATAATATGAATAAACTATATGACTGTTTTGTTTTAAAAGTTCTTTATTTTTCATGAAAAAATTAAAATATAAGAAGCCCAGTGTACATTTTATCCTAGGCAAATTGAAATATAATTTTAAACGTACGTTTCGACGTAGGATTACGATTTAAATCATGATAGTCGTGTTGATACTGGAGGTTTCGTTCATACCTATCACACTTTCACTCCGGACAATTCGGGACAATATGTCAAAAACATAGACAGATATGTATGCGCTTTGGGGTTTGGAAGTCAATTTTCTCTCTTTTATTTTTCCGAGATATTTTGCATGATTCATAATGGTATATATAATAAAAAGACTGACTGCATATGCACATATTGTAATTAAATCTCATTTTTGAAAAAAACCACTCACTTTTTGTAATGGCAGTTGTGTGTTTGTTCTATGTTTTTCTGCATTTAATTATCAATGTTGTTTTTTTTTTTTGCATTTATGAAGTATTTTGTAAGGTAAAGGGTTTTTTCTTTTATCACTTCTTTCTCGAATGTCTATGCTATTTACAGGATTCACGCCACATGGTACAATTGGTGGAAATAGTTAAACGTCCTGGTCAAACCCTGGGTCTGTACATCAGGGAAGGCGACGGTGGCGCTAGAACAGACGGAGTGTTCATATCGAGGATAGCTCTGGAGTCAGCCGTCTATAACAGTGGATGTCTGAAGGTTGGAGATGAGATCCTTGCTGTGAACCTGGTGGATGTTAGACGGATGTCGCTGGACGACGTCGTCATTATTATGTCGATACCGAGAAGGTTGTTGCTATGTACGAGGCAGAGGAAAGGTGCGTTATCTTGATTGATTTTTTGTTGAATTTTATTTCGAGGCTGAAGGTCACCGGATGCTTCCGAAAACGTGTCATTTTTTAAAGAAATTGCTTCGCCCACCCATTACGATGCTAATGACTTTCATTAAGTGAATATTTTGGAACCTAAAATGAAAACAGACTTCTTGGACCACATTTTTATGGGATCGAGACATTTAGCTCAGTTATAGATAGCTACCTAAAAGCTTTTTGCCTCATTTAAGAAAAGGACCTCAAAAATATTGCTAAAATACCGGTATTCCTTCATCATGGTCCTTGAATAATAATAACTAATTATAAGAATAATCTTGTTTACTATTGACAGGTAAATCAGGGCCCGGGTCACCATCGATGATGAGGTCCGAGCACAAACCACCGCCAGTCGTTGTGCTGAAGAGAGACTGCCGGGATGACGATGATAGGGATCGAGATCGAGTTGATGGATTATACTCACAGTTAGTATTGTTTTAACTAGCAATTATTGTATTTATGTCCTCAGGAATTCAATTGGAAATTAAATGAGCAGTGTTTTAACATCATAGCTTGGTAATACGATAAACAAATATTGTTTCTCAGGCATGGAACACTCCGTTCGGTGGGTGGTCCAGGTAGTTCAGTGCGTCCAGTCGGAGATGGAAGGGAAGAACGAAGCCGACTGCAACTTGGGACGTTGTCGCCAGATGGGAATCCGCTTGATTTGTACTACAATCCACGACCACCGTCGGATCACTCGACTTGGAGGTAAGAATAAGAGAGTATACAATGTAAGAAGGCCTTCAGCATTAGATTCTGGGATTCTTGGTCGAGTTGTGAAGAGATTTTTACAGTCAGCAATGCGCAACTGATTCCCCTGGGTTGTCAGCTTCAAGCTTCAACCAAATACAAAATATTTAGAGTCACCTAATGTGCCTGACGAATCAGTTGTGATCAGATTAGCATTTCTAATATTTTATACTTTTTTCTGATCAAGTCTATCGGTCCATAATTTTTTTTACTGAATCAATGTTGGAAATACAAATGCTTCATGTTTTTAATAATGTGTTATTTGTTCGAAGTTATCGTCCGCCACCACCAGTTATTACCGAGCAGCCAAAGTCAGGTGCAACACATTTCGTACCATACGAACGGTCATATCCAAATACACTCGAGAGTCTTGCTGAGAAGGTGCATTCGTTCTATCCCGCAGAAAGTGGAAGGTGAGATTTGCAAAGTATTTTTTTTAAAGTTCCACCTTCCACCCTTTATGATTTTAGGTTTTCGTTTTTAAGCTGTACTGGCGTTTTCTGAAATGATTCTGCTATTTTAATAATTTTCGTATTTTTCCAAAATAATCGGCAACCACCTATCAGTGTGTTCCGGCTGCACTTGATAGCCAGTTCCCTACCATGCTGAGATTGTGGTCATAACACAAACCTACCCATGGTAAAAATAAGTGCCCGCCTAGGGCCTATACTGACTTTGAATATTTTACTTAATCCGTTTCATTTTCAGTACACGTTTTGGTGGAAGGGTGCCACGATCAGGCTCAGAGCAGCAGTTGCCTCGAGCAGAGACTCATTCAGACTTTGGTCGACATTCACTGCTTCGATCTAGTTTGAAGGCTTCGGCGGCTACTGGTGGAGGTAATCATTAATGTTTTTAAAAAAAAAAACATATTATTTATAATTTTAACGAGTTTTGTTATACTTATATTTTTTTCTTTTTAGCGTCAAGTCTACAATCGAGATACAATCAACGATACGGAGGTGTAGGCATGACTGGAACGGGCTTGACGGGCAGTGGTCTGACAAGCAGTGGATTAAGTGGTTCCGGTCTCGGAGGTCCAGGTCTTCCTTCAGGGTTGTCTACCACGGGTCTCAGTGGCCTTACTGGCTCAAGCTTGGTTGGGTCTGGTCTAACTAGCTCTGGATTAGGAACTGGTTTGACCGGATCCGGATTGGGCTCAACGCTTGGAGGTGGCTATGGCACTACAGGATTAGGACTGCCGTCATATAGCAGCAAGTTTGGAACGACAAGAAGGAATCGTAGCTTAGATTATTCTTCTGATACTGAAGCTACGGCTCCGACAAGGCCTCCTTACTATTCGGGTTTGAGTGGCTACAGAAGTAGCACTTTAGGAAGGGATATCGGATCGAAATTTAACTCACTTCCAAGGGATGTTAGAGGAACTGGTCAGAGGTAAATACGCCTATTCTTGATATTATTATAATAACGAGTTGACACTTATACTTGAGTTTTCCGTGTAGATTGGGATTGTCCAGGCGCGCAGGCAGTGTTCTTCAAGATGAGCCTGAGCCTTTGTCCTCACGTTTGGATCTTCGTTCTTCCAGAGGTATAATAATATTTCCCTAATATTCAATTTGGAAAAAGAAAACCCATGAAATAAAAAGTACTTCTTGTAAATGGTATCCTCAAAATGTTTCGCAAATACGCCAACAATACCCATGTCGTAACCAGGTCGTCTCCCGTCCTCACCGTCAGTGTTCACGTCGGACGAGTACCGTGCGTGGTTGTCACGAGCTCCGTCTACCAGCGCGCTGTACGAGACGCTTCGTCCACGCTTACCTACACACTATTCTGCTGAGAATATACACGATGCGCTTAAAAATGTAAGTACTTGGCAATATTATCATGTCCAATAAATAATATTTTACAAAATGTATAAAATCTTTCAATGACACATAGATTTATGTTTCTAGATTTTTACTAAGCAAATCTCAAGGTCGCGTCTCTATTAAATTTGTGGTCAAAGTCAAAGTCAAAGCCATTTATTCAATTTAGGCCCTATTAGGGCACTAATGAAGGTCAAAGCTACTGAAGAACAGGCAAGAAACTCAGCAACGTATTTTTTTTAAATAATACTTAGTATATCGGCCACTTTTTCCAAAACGTATTAAATAAATAAACTGTACAAGCATAAACTTACCGAATAAATCATATAGGTAGGTACTCAGTCTTATCATCACTGAAATTTCGTTTAAGAGCTAAAAGATGCTAAAAAAAGCATTTCATCAGTTAACTACTTATTGAATAAACTCTACCTTATTAAAATCTATATCTTATAAAAATATAGTCCGCAATAAATCTAATAAGATTACAACTATCCAGATGGAAAGCGGCAGTCGCTTCGGCTCGACCCTCGGTCTGGCCAACCGGCGCGTAGAGCGACCGCGGCACCTACCAGCACGCTCAGTGTCGTCACAACAGCTGGGCGGCGCTGGCGGCGCGGGCGGCGGCTCGCCGTCCGCTCGCCGCGTGCGACAGCTGCTAGAGCTGGGCTCCAGGTTCAACTGCCCCAACCCTAGCCCTGTGCCCACACCTGGGTCGAGGCAACAGCGAGTCATTGAAATAAATCCTGCTGGTATGCACATGTACATTTTAACGTTGGATACTTACTGAAATCTTCTTTTTATAAACTAATAAGGTAGCAAACAAGCATACGACCCGCCTGATGGTAAGCGGTTACCGTTGCCTATGGACGCTTGTAACACCAGGGGTTTCACTCGCGCTTTGCCGACCCTGCAGAAATCTCTTCACACCTTTTTTTAGGAACCCCGTGGTGTACTTCATTGGGAATAAAAATGCATAATTGGAAGGCGTTTTTAGATAACTTCTTGAAGCATGTATTCTAATGGATTAATTGTATGAATGTGACCTAGAACAGGATATTTTAAATCAAATAATTTCCTTGCAGAATACCCTCGGTACAGAATAGAAAAAGGCCTGGCTGGTGCCATCTCAGGGTCGTACTCAGGATTGTCCCGTCTCGGGGCAGGCACGTCTGGCATGTTGTGGATGCACCTAGTTTCTGGTAGGGGGCTTCGACCGCATGCCACGGGAATGTCTCCAAATTCGCCACCATCTGGGCCATTAGCACCGGTCCTGCCTCCCGTGGCGCCGAGGGATCTGTACTGCGTGCTGGAATGTGATCGGGTGCATAAAGCTCGGACAGTGGTAAGGTTATTTATTGTTTTTCCTACGTTGTTCGTTACATTAATACTCCAAGTGATTTTAAGTCTAGTATCCAAAACTGCTTATTCAAGAAATACTGTAGTTTCATCTTAAGCATCATCATCATCCACCCTAGAAAATATCAGTTTTGTTAGATTACAAGTATGGAGACTACTCAACAAAATATATGAATTTCAAAATGTCCCACCAGGTACGCACCGGCGAACTTCAATTCGAATGGGATGAATCCTTCGACTTGGAACTAGTGGACAATAGACAATTAGATGTGTTAGTCTATTCCTGGGATCCGCAGCATAGACACAAGCTCTGCTACCGAGGGCTTGTGTATATTCCGGACTTACAAGCTTACACTAATACACAAAAGCTCAGTATTAAGGTATCAAATTAATTATATGAAAAAATATTTAACTAAGATGTTATTGTAGAACTTACTCTCTTCCGTTTTGCTGCAATTCTATTGATTAATGTTGTAAATTATGCTCTGACGTTTGTCGTTTGGAGTTGAAGTAAACTCCTTAGAGCTAGATGAGTTTAATTTCCATGGAATCACCAAATTGCATTATCTTCTTTAGTTGGAGCCTCGCGGTGTTCTCTTCGTGAAAGTGAAGCATACGGAACCTCACGAGCTATTCCGAAGGCGGGCGATGCCTGGTCGGATATCTCCGCCACCACTATTCGGTGCGGAGTTGGAAGCGGTAGTGGCTCGGGAAGTACGCGTTCCTCATTCTCCACCAATACCGCTCATTGTACGGCGATGCGTGGAGGAGATTGAACGACGTGGGCTTGATATCATTGGTAAATATTATTTTTACAAGTCAAAGGTTATTCCAATTAATCGAAATGTTTCTACAATTTTCGGAAATGCTTTTTTTGCTTTATAGACCAATTGTTTCACGATGTGTTATTTTTAGGTCTATATCGATTATGTGGATCGGCAAGCAAAAAGAAAGTCTTACGAGACGCTTTTGAACGCAATGCTCGAGGAGTGGAATTGTCTCCGGATTCAGTTCCAGATATTAACGTTATCACGGGATTGTTGAAGGATTACTTGAGGGAACTGCCGCAGCCACTGTTCAGTCGCTGCTTGTATCAGATGACTTTGGATGCACTGGGTAAGGAAGGAAGATTTTTTTTGTTATTTTAAACATAAGTAATGCTCCAAAGTGAAAGAAATATGTATTTTTGAATGGTCCCAAATTTAATTCAGAATTATAAATCAGTGATTTGTTATATATCCCACAGGGGTATGCCTCCCAGACGATCGAGAAGGGAACGCTCGACTGATGGCTTCAATTGTAGAATGTCTACCACGGGCCGCCAGAGCTACTCTTATATTCCTCCTCGACCATCTGGCTCTAGTAGTGGCTGCTCAAGACCGAAACAAGATGTCTCCTCAACACCTCGCAGTGGCATTAGCACCACCACTGATGTTACAATCACAGCCAACAGAACGTATCGACCTGGATTATCAAAGGCCGATACATGTTCTTCAGTGTCTCCTGCAGATTTGGCCTGCACCTAAACGTTCAGGTAATGTCACCTCCCATTTTGAACACCACATTATTATTTAAACGAATGCATGTTTTTTGCTTCAATACTTTATAAATCTGTTTTTTAAGTAAATATTGCTCTCTAATTAGTATCATTTCTTTTTGACATCTGACTCTGCATCTTTATATTCTTCTTCTAAATTATGAGCTATCTATATTTGTGTTATTGTAATGCATGTTTATTTATCACAGTTTATCGGTTTACATTATACACGTGACTCTTGATGTTATTGAAAGCTAAGCGGTGCCTTAACGCATGTATGTTTGTAGACAGTTCGGCGCGGCGAGCCAGCAGCCGGGCCGCGTGGAAGCAGAGTCAGTGCGTCGCTTCAGGTCTCAGCCACCCTCCCCCCAGGTCAGACATAATCTGTTATAATTTCAGCAATAATATACGTCTATGATGGATCAGTAGCAATAACGAAATCTTGCGCTTTACACTTCTCAATATATTTTCTTTTGCACCGTCATGTAAGTTTTCATTAGGTTTCTTTTTTTTTTGCAATTATCCCCACATGCATTTCCAGCAGCTTATCGTATAAAAAAATTATTTAGTCTTCATATCATTGAGCTGAATCATTTATTACGTAGGCCGAGTTCCGCCCTCAGTCAGTCCATATCGGCCTCAAGCGGTAGCATCAGCAGCATCTCCGCCGCCAGCTCTCTCGGGTCGGCCCGCGCCCGACCGCTCGCCGCCCGCACATGTACGTAGCCACTCCTCGCTTCAATATGTATATCACGTGAAACCAATTTGGCCGCGAGCGACAATCCCGCAACTTTCATCATCGGCGTTCCATGTGCAGGTTCTCTCATCGGTCAGGGGCGGCCAATATCGTCCGCAGTCGCCTCTCCGCGGGCCGCTCCCCGCGCCGCCGCGATCGCGGCAGGTGACGGTGTCCTCACCCGGCTCGGCTAGCAGTAGCTCGGGCAGCCACAGTCCCGCGGATACCATAAAGCACGGGGGCTCGGTGTCGTCGATCCTGCGCGCGCCGGAGCGGGCGTCGCCGCGCGCGTCTCCGCGGAGCTCGCCGCGCGGCTCGCCGGCGCCGCGGGACTCGCCGCGCACGGGCACGCCGCGCGACGCCCGGGACCGGGACTCGCCGCGCTCCGCCATCCCCGGCACATCGGCGGGGCTGGCGGTCACGCTGAACAGCGGGGCCGGCGGGGCGGCGGCGGCGGCTGCGGCGGGGGCGCTGAGCCCGCGCTACAGCTCCACCAACCCGTTCCTGCAGCAGTACGACGCGGAGGAGGAGGCGGAGGCGTGGCGCGCCGCTGACATTTTCTCGCCGCCCGACGCACCCGCGTAGTCCTAGCGAATTGAGATTTTCTAGTCAATTTTTTTAAACGAATCGAAAGAGTGCTACGATACGAGCGTGGTGCGCGTTCGCGTGTTTGTTATGTATAGAGCGAGTTAGGTGTATATTACCGTGAGAATGTATCGACGCCGGCGCGCGAGGCGGCCTCGCCGCCCGCCGGCGCCCCGCCCCGTAGCCTCTATAGTGTTTATCGTATTGTATTGTACATTGTATATAATATACGTATATGTAGGTACGCTCCAATTTTGTACCGTTCGGGCGGGACCGCGGCGGGCGGCCCGCGGCGCTACACACATCATCCCACATATCAGAGACTTGTGGACGCGATCGACACCGCTACCTACATGAAGTCACTCCCCGACCATACCTTAATAAACCTCCAAGAAAATTGTAAAGGCTGTGTTCATATCCAACATTTTCAATCATCGTCATAAATTACTATTATGTATATCTCTAGTCACTAGTAACAAAATAAAAACTGTAGGTACATAATGAAGTGTGGGTAACGGACACAAGTCAGTAGCTCGAGTAGGGAGAGTGTAACATAGTTCAGACGTGCGGACTGTCTTGAGACTGAGACCATATCAGAGTAGCTCGTACGTAGACTTACTCGAAGGGCATCCGTCGTAGAACGAGCGATTACGTCACATAGTGGAAAAGTCTAGAAACGCAAGCTATTAACGTGAATGTTAAAAATAACTACTCTAAATAATCCTTGTTCATTAAATAAAGTAATAAATATGTAACGGTATATTAACTAAAAGAATAGTCATTAGTGGAGCATTTTTACGAGTCGCTAATTCTATGAAGGAGTGGTATTTTTAATTCCGATGGGATCGGTCGCATTCTCAAGATCAGAGGTTCTATGTTCGAAATTCCATCGATAAATTGATCTTCAAAAAAAAACGAAATTCGAAAAGAGAACCTCAGTTCTTATTATAGCGTCTGCTAGACATATATGAGTGGGAGAAATCGACCAATGACAGCACTGATCCTACTTTCACTGCCATGATTGGTCCATTTATAATAGAAATGCATATAATTATACACTTGTTTATATGTCTGTCGGAGGCTACATGGTTACTAATTATTTTTGAGCGACACTTCAAGACTTAATTTTGTTGTTAAAATAATAACTGTTTATAAAAATAGCATTGCACAAATAACACGACTGATATGGGACACAAAATGTTTTTGATACTTTATACTTTTTGTACCTGTTCCTCGTTTGTAATAAATAATGGATACCTACCTACTAGGTATTATGTTGAGTAACGGCCCGTTCACACATGGGAGTCCGTTTTACTGGTACGTTTTTAACGGATACGTCATAAATGTATGCGCTGTTCACACATAGGCACCGTATAACGTTCAACGAATCCGTCATTACTGGATGCGATGTGTGAACAGAAAAATGTGAGTCAAACAAAACCTGTGGCATCACTCCCCCTCCTACACCCCGCACACACCGCCCGCCACGCACACAGTATCTATCCGTTAAAATTCTACGTATCCGTATATTTTTACTGTTCCGTCGTCCAGTATTCGATGACAAAACGGAATGTAATTTTTTTACGGAACGATATTTTTTACTGTATACAGAATACTGTGCCATGTGTGAAGTCGCTCATACAACTACATACGCCATCGACGAAAAAAAAACGTACACGATAAAACGGAACAGTAAAACGGAGACATGTGTGAACCGGCCGTAACCTCGCCTTTACTGTATCTCTGTAAATTATAATAAAAATGCATTCGTACACGAATTCTGGTGACATAATATTGTTCATCTTTCGTAAGGGTCTGTAGAACAATAAAAAAAAAACAGTTTTTATTTTTCGTTTTGAATTCGTGTGCGGATTCAGGAACATATCTTGTATGAAGGCTGAAAATCGATGACAATACGTAGCGATAATTTTTATAAATCGATCGTATGAATTGAAACATTCGAACGATTGCCTTCATAAAGATATTGAGATCGGTTCATATTGTCGGACACAAAAACTACTTAACGATAGATCAACAGTTTTTACACGTAAATATTTCTATCTGAATGTAAGTAAATTCTGATTATCCGTATTAATAAAAAAATAGCATAAGATCGTTTATTGAAGCTGACTTTTAAATGTCCGTTGATACGAACCGAACATTAACTCTGTTCTCATTCACTATGCTTCTAACGTAGCTTCTTCCAACTACCAAACTTGCACCACAACTACAAAAGTAAACTTTGATGTGCAAAATGATTGAAAACGGCGTAGTGTGTGAGCACTCATAGCTGTATGAAATGTGTCTACTAGGGCAATTTTCGATTTAAATTAACAGTAATTGTCACTTATAATAATGGCACATTTGTACGAGTTCCAAAGTTAAAAAGTGGTGTAGTTGTTGCGCTGCAGCTGCCTCACTTGGCCACTAAAAGTTGCCCGTGTACGCACATAGTAAATGTTGTGAGTGGCTTGAAGTGTCGCTCGACAGTGGGTAGCCGCGTGTAGCGGTAGTAGTGTGTAGTGACTACGGCGCACGGCTTCAGTTGGCTTCATTGGGGCGATAATTATGAGAGGTTACGCTTAGGCCATAATAAATATATATAAATATAGAAATTATTAGATAGTTGTATATTTTTAATTATCCATAGAATTTATATTAGATGGAAACAACTCAGTTTCTTCAACCCCGATAAAAATATAAAATATTTGACTAATTTGTACGCTTCAATAATACAAAAAATACCCTCCATATAATCTATGTAGGAGTGAAGTATCCCAATAGACACGATAATCGTTAAAATAATAAAGGAAATTTGAAAATTAACAATTATTCAATTAGGTTATTTATTATAGAACGTAAGCGAAGACTAAAATTCAGAAGCGATTCAAATGTTTGTAAATTTTGAATAACTGAAAAACTATAAATCATAAATCAACAGGAATCAAAATAACGTATGTACCTACTTTATTCAAACGAAAAACAACCCTGTTCCAACATACTATGATGTCAATTTATTCTCTACTCCTGTTTGTTACAATAGGAATAGAATTTATTTATCGTAATCATCTATGAGGACCGAAAAGTGGTAGAATGAAACTTCTATATAAAACTCAGCATATTCTTCTGTCAGGCCTCAACCTAACCCCATATTGAATGTAAACTACATAAATAAGAAGAATTATTGTATTAAAAAAAAACTAAATTTTGATAGATTGTCTCATTCCATAAGGTTTGTTTTATGTTTAAATGTTTAATTGTATTCGGTGTTATAAATTAATAACTATATTATTATAATCTTCTGATTGCCCAAATGTACCTGTTAGTGTTTCCCAATATTTCCATAATGTTCTGTTAGAGCTTTAACGTAATTGTATCTCGCCTGTATAACCTATACATTGTTTTATTGATATAAATTAACTAGATTAATTAGTGTATTAGAGATTTATATAAATGTCCGAGTCCTAACCTCTCAAAGTTAATGCCGCTGTAAGTTTGTGTTGCGGGGCCTCGGCCCCTCAGATAATATCAGTATTTCGACAATTTGATAAAAAGTAGCGTTACTACATACGTGTAATTAACGTAACGAGTAAACGCCGCCCGTATCTGTACCGGGTGGCTGGAACACACACGAAAATAAATAATACGACGTTAAAACATTGTCTTATTTTTCCCCTTAGCTTTATAGTTCCACCAATCACTGCATCTAACCGTCTTACTCATAAAACGTTATTTAACTAATATACTGTTTAAAGGGTCATGTAAATAACGTCACTCTATTGTCATTGTCAAACAATGTGACATTATTTACGTGATCATTTAATCAGTATATTAGTTAAATAGCGCTTTATGAGTAAGGGGGTAAATGTTTAGTGTGTCCTTGATTTAGCCAATAACAGTCCATTTTGGATGGTGGGGAATTGTCGGAATAGATTTCAATCAAAATTAAAGTCATTGTGATTTTTTGGGTTAATTGTTCTATGGTAGGTTAGACAAAAACATTATAAATGCGAAAGTGAGTTTGTTTGTTACGCCTTCACGCCTCATGCAACTTCTCTACGGATCATCATGAAATTTGGCATGCAGATAGCCTATGGTACGGAGAAGGACATAGGCTACTTTTTATACCGGGAACTCGGGTGAAACCGCGGGGGACAGCTAGTTCAATCATAAATGGAACGTGGATCGTAAAATAGCGGAAAATGGTTTGTGGCAACAATAAGCTTTTGCTTTCGATGATGGAGAAAATATCTATAAAACGGTGTTTTTACTTTTTAATATGAAGCTGGTAAACAGGCGTACGGCTCGCCTGATGGTAAGCGTTTACCGTAGCCATGAGGACGCTTGCAACACACACAGGCATAACTCACACTTTTCTGACCCTTCCCCCCTCCCTCAGCCCCGCCCCCTCCGTGAGCTCTGGTGACCTTACTCACGCACAGGAACACAAAGTTCTTAGGCTGCGGTATTCTGTATAAGGTGGAAGTACTTGCCCAGTCGATCTGCTCTTTGGGCGTCTCAACGCTTTGCTCTACTTCTCTCAAAGGCTTCTCAGTGGTTTCTAGGCTTGTTCTTGTTACTTGTTGACTGAATAGTAGTGGTCACTATCACCTGAGAGACCTCACCATTAGATGGATGATAGTTTTGTTTTATACGACGAAGTCGGTAAACAAGCATACGGCCCGCCTGATCGTAAGCGGTTACCGCAGCCATATAGACGCTTGCAACCCACGAGGCATCACTCACGCGTAACCGACCCTTCCCCTCTATGATGCTCTACAATGATGCTAATTTCATCAAAAAAGTAGGTTTACTTTTTGTAAAATAATATGAGTTATGTGAGTGCACGAATCGCCCTCCAAGTACCCATACCTTGTGGTTTTACTGACATAACTATTTCACAAGGGAAAGTACAGTACACTACATAAAATCGAAGATCCGTGTGCTTCTTTTGTTTTAAGTCCCGAAACCTTCCCTAGTAGGAATTGAATAAATCTTCCTTTATTCTTAATCTTTGCTACGTCATAATTATAACAGTCAATTATTGAAAATTGAGTAAGCTTGGGAGGCTCTATCTATGTGTTCTAAGAGAGAATTAACTTTCATTCCTTTCCCATAAGGTCCTATTGTAATTGGAACCAAATAGAAGCACGAGTGAGTTATGAGAATACGTGCTTAACCACCGAATTTAACGTTAGGTAGATGGCGCTTTTACTTACTTTAGACCGTAAAAATTGCAGAACGTTTTTCATAGTATAGCTAAGAACCAACACTTACTCCTGAATAAGAAATAAACCGGACATGTGAATGTCGGACTCGCACACGGAGGGTGCCGTACAATATGAACTAACTCATTGCGCATTGAAAAAAAAAACAAAAAAAAACGTTTCTTGTATGTGTTGTTATAGCGGCAATAGAAATACATATTATCTGAAACTTTCAGCTGTATGGTAGACAGCTGAAATTTTACAGCCGTAGGTACATTTACATTACATACATTTTACCGGGTGGGCGGGCGACGGGCCAACTGGCGCAGTTGGTACAGACTCTGGTAAAGATTCCACCTATTGCGCCGCAGGTCGTGGGTTCGATTCCCGCACAGGACATGCATTTGTGTGCATGAACATGTCTGTATGTCCTGAGTCTGGGTGTAATTATGTATATTAAGTATGTATTTACAAACAAAAAGTAGTATATGTATTATATCAGTTATCTGGTTTCCATAGTACAAGCTCTGCTTAGTTTGGGATCAGATGACCGTGTGTGAGGAATGTCCCAGGATATTTATTTATTTATTTACCGTTCATGAGATATATAGCCCACTGACAGAGATTGGTTCTCAAGTGCAGTTACCGTTATAGGTGTTTAGCGATAGAATTTTTAAATGTGGGTGGTAGCCAGCCAGACATATACTACAAAATACCATAACACTATTGTAAGGTTTCCTCAGCGAAAGTTCAATATAGAATTCGGACTCACGAACTACGCCACAGAAGATGGTACATGGAGCTGATCACAGCTGATGATAGCCGAGATCTGTTGTTTTATTTCATCGATCCATTTGATTTATTTTGCCATCTAAAGAAAGAAAAAACAAAAACAAATGTATATAGGCACACATTGAATATTACATAATGGGTATAGAAAGTTTTGAGAGAGTTAGAGCATAACGTCTATACGCTCAAAGAGCAGCTCGACTCCTCTTCCCCATTTACAGAATTACAGAATACTGCAGCCAAATCACTTAATGTTGTGTAAAGTTGTGTTCCTGTGCGTGAGTAAGGTTGCCAGAGCTCATAGGGGTGGGGGAAGGGTCGGTAAGGCGAGGAGATGGCGGAGACAAGAGCTCCGGTCTCTGCCGTCGACGAAGAGGAGGCCTCCGATCAGGCCGTCGCTGATGGATACGCGGACGAATGCTTCGGCGCCCCCGTATATCCAGCCGGCAGCGACATGTAGGAACACCGTGGGGTTTTAGTCAGTAGGAGTCAGACATAACCCGGCCGCTCCCCCCGGAGTGCCCGGGTATCCATGAGGATTTCCCCACGTAAAAAAAAAAAAAAAAAAAAGGGTCGGTAAGGCGTGAGCGATGCTTCTTGTGTTGCAAGCGTCCATATGGCTAACACATGGCAAACGTTTAAATTAGGAGCTGTCGAAAATAGCGGTAGCCGTAGATAGCGGTTATAATAACCAGCCCCGCTAGACAAGATGGTTGTCATTGTCATCGTTAGTAAACGATCAACCTTTGTATGGAATTGACATTTCAAATCTAAATATCACGTGATTTTTAACACTCTCTTATGTCAATTGTCGACAACAATCTTGTCTAGGGGGGCTGAACTGAGAACATTCCGGCAAGATTTTCCTTGCATCATTTCTTTTTATATTATTATAATTTTTGGCTTGGCTTTCCTTTCGTAACTCGCAACATAAGTCCTATTCATCGCCATTACATATTGTTATATTCTGCATGCAATATTAATTAGTTTTGTTTTCAATTGTAAAAGGGGAAATACATCTTTAATACATATATATATTTAACAAATATTAACAAAAATCTTCTAAAGACTACTTACTTACCTACTTAACTAATATATACAATCCCCAAGGTCCACTGCCTTTGGGAAAGGTTCCCATAATCTGTGCAGTTATATTCTGCTTTATTGAGTCTGTTATGTTTATCATGTATAATAATTAGATACATACACAGACAGAGTATGTAAAATCTGTAATTTACATCACCCATTTCTAATATGAAAATACACAGGCACTCATTTTTAAAGCAGTGAAAATTCCTCAATTTAATAAGATTTCGACACGCTAATCCCTTTAGCTCGATTCAATGACGCGGCTATACTGCCGAGCCAGTCTTAATTTTTCTGTGAACTGAAAGAAAATTGGTTTTTCTCTTCGAATTACGTGAGTCTGGACAATTTATATCGCTTCTGCGAATAATTGAAAATAGTACGCGATGGAGTTTATCGAGATTTTTTTTTTAAATGACTCGGGGTATCTTATTTTATTGCAGCGAATTTCTTTTATCTGCTCATCTTGGCTTTAGGTATAATTGTTTTCATAAAAATATAAAGTTGCCTAGGTTGGTAGTTTTTTGTTACATACATGTATACTGTAATGCCAAGCTGACGCGTTGGCGGAAAAAGCTGGTCTCCGGAGGTCTCGGTTAATTTTGATATATAATTTTTATATATGTATGTATATCTAACTTACTTATGTATAAAAAAAAACAAAAAGTAATTATTGGTTATCGAAACTATTCATATTTTATAAATAACTCAAAATACTTTACCCATTCGTAAATGTCGGTTCAATATTCCAAATATCTCTGTTGCGAATTTGAATTCATTTTATGTTGACCGGAACCGGATTTCAATGTTTCGAACGAACTTACTCGACGAGTCTTCTACATTAAAGCGAAGATTTTTTCAAATCCTAACATTATAAAAAAAAAAAAAAAAAGCGAAAGTCTTCACGCCTCAACTACTCAACGGATCATCATGAAATTTGGCATGCATTAATTTTACGTAGTATTCAGTCCGCTAAAACTTAAAATGTAATAAATTAATGTCAGACAGAAATGAGGAGGAGAGTATGTAGAAGACAGCTAGCAAAAAAGGCGTTGTAAAAAATATCTGAAAAAAATAGCGTCATCGGAGCGTGGAAGGCTAGAAATATACACGGTGACTTTTTAATGTTTTAACTCTAGAACAAACGTTGTTCAGACCATGGTCTACTAATATTCTATAACATCAAATAAAAAAAATCGTCATTGGTTTTTGAAAAAACCACAAAACTGAAAAAAAAACAAAAAGTCAGGCAGCCGCGGATTCCCACACCCACAACTACTACTTTGAAGTGCAAGCGCGGTGTCTGGGTCGTAAGGAGTAACGATAATCCCGACTTTTATAACTTTATTTTGGGTTTTTTCAAAAACCAATGACATTTTTTTTTTTTTTCATTTGATGTTATGGAATGTTACTAGACCATTATCTGAACAACGTTTATTCTAGCGTTAAAACGATTAAAAAGTCATCGTGTATACTAAACCCTGTTAATTTCATAATATTTTTAGGGTTGCACAAAGTTAGCTTGACGTAAAAAATAATTGAACTTTATACTGTATTTCTG
Organism: Achlya flavicornis; assembly: GCA_947623365.1. NCBI lineage: Eukaryota > Metazoa > Arthropoda > Insecta > Lepidoptera > Drepanidae > Achlya > Achlya flavicornis. The sequence goes on from OX392474.1 coordinate 12,504,131, forward strand.
TGATCCCGTGGAGTGTCGGCAGGTCGTTGGTGTGGTATGCCACATGTGTTGATAGAGTCGGGCAATCTCGCTTACTGTAAACTTTAGTTGCAGGGGCAGCTGCAGCTAGTGCGGAAAATTCAAAATTCAAAAAAACTATTCTATTGAACCAAATTATATTTTTATGCCTTTCGCGGTCGAGATCATGGGACAGTGGAGGTCCAACGCTCGCCATTTTGTCATCAAAATTTATCGAGGCCTCCGGAGATCGCCGCAGATTGCCGTTAACCGGAAGCAGCGGCAGACTTGAGGAAGTTTTCTATATCTAACTTGCAATAAAGCATTCTCCTTAAATGGTCTTGCTAACTAATTTTAAAGTTTTTTACTTAGCGTTTCAGAATAGTCCAACTTTAGCTGTGGCTTGTGCGAGTTCCACAGTTGAGTGTTTATAACTGCCGCAATAAAAGTGTTTGTGGAGACGCTGGCCCATTACAGGCATGTATTTACTAGCTTTTTTGTCTTGCAGTTTAGCTTACAGGGGTATTCTACCCCCCTACGTTTTGCATTTTGAAAACCCTTGGATGATTTCGTTATGAAACGTGTGTGAAAAAATTTATATTCTGGAGAATTCGGTTGATGTGTGTTGGTTGATTCTATTAGAGTCTTTCATCGTCTTCGGAGTCTTCAGCTCTTTGAAAATAAAAAAAATTGGAATGAGCTTATTAGAAGAAGGCAACAGACGGCTTATTACGTACTTAAATTATAATGGCAATGGGCGGGACACGTAGCTCGATACAAAGACTGACGCTCGCTGGACTGTAGAGACAACTCGATGGACAGGAACTTGCAGGAGAAAAGCAGAAACGTTAGCAGGATGCCATTATAATAATATCAGGGCAGAAATGTATGATGAAAGCAGAAATAGAGAAAACTGGAGTAAACTGGAGGAGGCTTAATACCCAAACAGGGGTTCTTATCCAAGACAAAAATATATACTAACTACAATATTTTCAGCTTAAGTTTTATCTTGCAAAAATAAATAAAACTAAAATTTGTGGTAGAGTCTTTTCATTGAATTATTACTTGGTGATGAAATAAAGGAAGCGCTCGTGGTGTAGCACGAATAGCCGTTCTTAATCGATCGGCAAAGTTAAGCTACGTCTGTCGTGGTCGGTACCTGGATGGGTGACCGTCTAGTGGTATTTCATATCGAGCGTTTCCGTGCTTCGAAAGGCACGTAAAGCCGTTGGTCCAGGATATCACTTAATTGTGATAGTCGTTAAGCTAGTTGGATGCCTCCTAGGCGGCTTGAAAAATTCCAACATTAGGTTGACCACTAGCCTACCTCCACCAATCCGCAGTGGGCACGCGTGGTGGAGTATCTGCCCATTCCCTTTCACCCTGTTTTGTGAAAGGAGGCCTGTGCTCAGCAGTGGGACATTATAGGCTGATGATGATGATAAAATAATGGAAATAAGTCTGGCTTTGGACTTTTCTTCATAGCCTAAAAATCAAAGTAACAACTTCCAACCAATAACAAAAGAGCTTTTAGATCGTTTTAACGCAAACACTAAAGTACAATCACACGTCACATAGACTAATGTTAGCTCCAAGTTTGCCTTCGGTCGTATATTACTTCTCCGGGAGTTATGGTCTCCTTGTTTCGTGATGGGGGTCCGATCAAATAAACTTTACCTCGGCTCTTGACTTGACTTTGGGTATAAATTGTACAAGCATGACGCTATTTAGGGTAAATAGTAAATACGTGACTGCTCCTTTGGTACAGGGAAAGTGTGTCTGGTAAAATTTTTGTTACATAGGTATTCAAGACATTGTAGCTATGACGTAATCCCCAAGTAGCATAACAAGCTGTTTAAAGGCTGTATTAAAGTTCGTTCTTATACTAAAAGCTGAATATTCAGCCTGTAAAAAGGCTGTATAAGCGCTTATACAGGATTTATAAGTGTAAAAAGGGCCCACATTACACAGCTTATTTCATTATTGGAGCTGTATAGAGGCTGTATAAACAAAAGACAAGTATAAAAGCTGTATTAGAACTGTTATTAGGTGTATAGAGCAGCCTATACTCTACGGATATCCTCTTATAAGTATCTTGTAAGAATAAGAGTTCTAAATAGGTTGTCGAAGAGAATTATGTGAGAATAAAATAAATATAACTATTTACGATGCCATATTGAATGGCGACATAATATTTAATAAATGGAAAGGATAAAATCTTGGACATGGATATCTAATGCTGTTTATTGATGAATTCAATGTGCAAATTTTAATTCATTGTGAACCTGTGTATGTTTTCCGTCAAAATCTTCACGCGCCAACAAAATAATCAAGCCAAAATAAAGAAATTATACTAAATACAGTAAATAAGTGTTTGTTTTTAAGGTTAGAATAAAAATATATTTATAAATAATAGATATGAGTATACAAGATCATTATTCAAGCTGATAAACATGATACGGCTATAGTTATTATCAAATATTCCTTTAATTGTAATTTAAATGTTGTTATTGTAAATGTTAAAATGTCGACAAATTGCTATACAGCCTAGACGATATTTGGAGTGTTTTATAAGTCTTAGTAGCTGTACTAAGTAATTTATGAACGTTTATTGCTGTATTAAGTAAGTGAACACATGCTTAATACAGCCTGTATACAGCTTGAACGATAAAACCAGCTTGAAGTGTCAGAAAATACTTAACGCTGTATGGTAGAGTTATAATATCTGTTTAAGAAACCTAAGCTGACGCGGATCCCTTTATACAGCCTGTATACAGCTTTAACGATTAAACCAGTTTGAAGTGTCAGAAAACACTTAACGCTGTATTATAGAGTTATAATATCTGTTTCAGAACCCTAAGCTGACGCGGATCCCTTTATACAGCCTGTATACAGCTTTAACGATAAAACCAGTTTGAAGTGTCAGAAAACACTTAACGCTGTATTATAGAGTTATAATATCTGTTTCAGAACCCTAAGCTGACGCGGATCCCTTTATACAGCCTATATACAGCTTTAACGATAAAACCAGCTTGGAGTGTTATAAAATTCTTAACGCTGTAGAGTAGAGTTTTGATATTCTTTTTAAGAACCCTAAACTGACGCGGATCCCTTACTAAGAATTTTATACAGCTAGAGCTGTATAATATCTCATAAATCACTCTTATAAGTATTTAAACTGTTCTTTACACTCTTGTAAGTCTCTAAAAGAACTCTAAGTTCTAAATGGGCTGGTTTATTGATGTAGAATATGCTTACGTGCTGCTTGGGTCAACTCTTTAGATCGCAGCGAAGAAGATTACACACGAAGAACGCAGTGATATGATCAAGTCGGTAAACATACATACGGCAGCCTGATGGGAAGCGGTTACCGTTGCCTTATAGACGACTAGCTGTCCCCCGCGGTTTCACCCGCGTTCCCGGGATAAAAAGTAGCCTATGTCCTTCTCCATACCATAGGCTATCTGCATGCCAAAGTTCATGATGATCCGTTGAGTAGTTGAGGCGTGAAGGCGTAACAAACAAACAAACAAACTCACTTTAGGATTGCAACATACGAGGCATTAGTCACGCTTTACCGACCCTTCCATTTCCCTAATAAGCTCTGGCGACCCTACTCACGCGCAGGAACACTACATAAAGTTATTTAGCTACAGTATCCTGTATGGTGGAGGTACTTCTCCAGTCGAGCTGCTCTTTGAGCGAATAAACACTATATACTCTACCTCTCTTTTTCTATTCCTGCGATAAGTTATCAGAGCTCCATAATGAGGCGCTGTGCTATCAGTGTAGGTACGGGGACCAGCGGTGTAGTACTCAATGATACTGTCCCTTGCACTGTGGGTACAGCAACGCTTCTCCACCCCTCTATATACTATTTTTGTGTGTGAAGGGATATTTGCACGGTTGGCAATGCGCGAATGATACTCCTGGGAGTAAAGCTCCTGCTGTAAGAGTCTATTCGGCCTCGGGAAGCGATTGCCTCAGCAGGTTATATAAAAAAAAGTTCAGAGGCACGTCTTTACTGCAAAGACAGACAACATATATGAGAGACAAGTATGAGTTCACATATTTAGAATATTATTAGATATTTTGATGGGCCAGTTGGCGCAGTTGGTTAAGATTCACCTTTTACGCGCCGCAGGTCGTGGGTTCGATTCCCACACAGGACATTCATTTGTGTGCATGAACATGTCTGTATGTCCTGAGTCTGGGTGTAATTATGTATATTAAGTATGTATTTACAAAAAAGTATAGTATATGTGTTATATCAGTTATCTGGTTTCCATAGTATAAGCTCTGCTTAGTTTGGGATCAGATGACCGTGTGTGAGGGATGTCCCAGAATATTTTTATTTTTTATTTATTTATTTTTTTCCTTTTTACCTACATGTTTCCTCAATATTTTGTCTAAAGAACTAATAATAACTTTTAAATATATTTCTAAAGACCTATTATGAATATACACGTAGTTTAAATCACATAGATATATATAGAACTGAAACATTCAATAACGTACCTGTGTGAGATACGTTACTGCTAATATTATGTGAAATAATAATATTAATTCCATCAAAGTAATATAAAACAAAATAGTTATTATCCTAATTCACAATTGTATACGCATAAATCAACGTAGCAAGGATTTGGGCGAATCTAAAGCATTTATTGAGTCACTATATAAGCAGGAATTTTCCTTTGTTTAATAATGGTGTCTGGAAATTAGTGCGTTGACAGCAGACTTCCTTACTAATTCTTCCTCGCTGGACGCATTAACATTCAAAGGATATGAATGCGTCGACCTAAATTGTCCGCCCTGAATCGAAAGTTGACTCGAGAATTTATCATTACAGAAATGATAAATTGAAGCCTTTTGTAAATATTACTTTTTCATTTCGTAATGGAATCTTTTCTAAAATGTTTAAGACACCCATTAGGATAATTGAACCTTTGAGTTATGACTCCTACGTATTGTAAATAAATACTTTCAAAGAAAATAAAAACTATTTTCTCATATAATATATCAGCCGTAACGAGCTTAGCAATTACTACTTCAAACGCTCTCGTTATATGAGTAAAGTTATAACTTGTTAAAAAATAATAATAACAAGCACTTTTTGCACAGGGGTCGCGCAATTTGTAGTACCACCTGGCTGGCTCCACCCTCAAGTGGAAAATCTGTTGCCAAGCATTCCACGATGTGTTCTAGATAGATAGATAGATAGATAGATAACGCTTTATTGTTACACCACATGAAAAAAAAAATACAAGAGCTTAAAAAAGAAAGTGTTACAATAGGCGGCCTTACCAACTAGCGGCGGTTCTAGGTGCACTTGCAAGCCAGTGTCTTCTAGGCTTTGTAAAGATCGACAACACATT